>JAFBJZ010000854.1:0-600000 GCA_016785225.1 Psettodes erumei | reverse complement strand
CACACACACACACACACACACACACACACACGCACTCAGGCTCACAGCCAAATGGCTGTTCATTAAAGACAGGGACCTGAGGGGAAGCAATCGTCTGAGAGACGGAAATTGCGTGTCACATTAGATTAGCAGTGTAAAGCCTCTGGATTGGCTCCGGGGAATAAGGAATTATTTCAATTACATTATTTCAAAAAGTCTTTAAGCAATACCAATACCGATAAAAACAAATTAAGAGTGATTTGGGCTGATTTGTGGTGCTCTGAGCTGTGCTTTCTGACACTGTGCTGGAAATCAGATATGAATAATGCAGATATTACACGGTGTGTGTAATATGTCGGAGTTGAAAGCAGATTATCTGTGACAAATAATGCCATTGGTTTGCATTGTGTCTCATCAAAAGGGAATGTTTCCATGTGCCAATCACACACACCTAGACACTGTATAGGCTCAGTGAGCGGTGCAGGAGTGGGCAACTCCATCACACACAGCCAGAATGTGAAGACTCGAGTGGGTGTACTTGTACTCTCTAATACACCGAATGAATACTTTTTACGCTGAAAAGTCTTAATGTAGAGTATGTCCTTTCAAGTGTGATATGCAGAGACTCCTAAAGAATTCTTATAAAGGTTATCATTATACACAATATATACACCAGTAACATAGTGATTAGGGATATCAATAGTTTTTAAGATTAAAAAATACACAATTTGATTAACAGTTATATGATCTCACACTTACTGTATATGTCACAATCTTTTTCTTGTTTGCTTGTAGTTGTTTTCTGTGGCAAAACTGAATATTATTCTTTTCTTTTTGACTCAATTTCACTCTTTAGCGAGTGCAAGAAATTGAATGTGTCCATCGCAGACGGCGCGTCTCGGGGGAGGGGGGCTACAGAGATAGAGGGGGGTAGGGGGGTGTCACACGGAGCGCACGAAGGAGAGACCAACAGAGGCAGACCGCCCCACAGCGAGTCCACTCACTGATGCCCCGCTCCTGCCCACGAACGAAGCGACTGCACCTCCCTTCACCTCACACAAACACACACCTCCTCAGCGTTTCAACACAACTGTTTTAACACGCGCAACATCTGGAGGAGGAGGACTGGAAAAGACGACGCTGCCCGCAGCTGCTGCACGGTGTTTTTTTTTCTTCTCCCCGCTTTCTTTCTTTTTCCTGCTCGACCAGGAGAAAAGTGCCGCGTCCTTGAAAACCTAAGTTGAAAGAGAAGGCGAGTGTGTGTGAGAGAGAGTTGCTTGACGGCGAAATAAAGCCCACTTCGAGTAGTACTTCATCACGGTGAGTGTCGGACCGATGCTGCTTGATAACGCGAGTGATTAGAGCTTCATTTGTCTTAATTGGTTTAATTGGTTGTTTGATTACCACGTGCTGTGTCTGGTGTGAGGCTTTCTGGTAGTTTTCTCCCTGAACTGAGGAACTTGTGCGAAACTGTGGGTAACTGTTGAGGCTTTGGAAACGCGTAAAAGACTTTCAGCAAATGCTTCTTCGCGTGTGAAAGGGTCAAGTGTTTACCACTTTTCGGTTTTAAATGTGTAAAAAATAGCGGTGTATCCTTAGGTGTACAGTACAGACTAATCATTAATTTGTTCAGGGAATTAAAACGTCCATTAAGTCTGTCACTATTGCGCAAACTTTCATTCTCATCCTGGGGAATTTCGAGAGCAGATGTTTTGGTTTACAAACTGGAAAAAGACTGATTTAAGTTTTTGAAAAGCTATATCAACGCGGAAATCACAATCATAAGGCCTATTTCAGGACTAATACAAATTATTTGCAAGTTATTACATTTCTGGAAAAAAAATAGAAATCGCAAAGTTGATGGAGCCGTTTTTTTCGATTTGAATATAGTCCATCCTTGTTGTTATTTTAAAACACATTTAATTACATTCGTTTAATCATTGCAAAAGGGATTTTGTAGATTGTTGTTTCACATTTTGAGAAACTTTTATTCCGAGCCGTTTGATTCTAATTAGAAAGACCCACCAATGATCGAAAGTATTTTGGGGGGCACAGTCAGAATGACTTACAATAAATTTATTTACTGAGATAATAATTGTTTACAGGAAGAAGAAACAAACGAGAGAACGGGAATCATACTTTTAGAAGATTTTCCTAAATCCAATTGCTCATACCTCACTATTAAAATTATCTTTTGCAGGCTTCGCCTACGCATGTGTTTTATTGCCAGTTTATTCCGTCATAATTATTTAAGGCACAGTAGGCCTCCTCCAACCCATTTAAATAAAATGAAATTAGTCCAAAAGTATGATTGTAAAAATGCCTCCAGAGTTGCAACTGGGTGTTTAATAAAATAAAGAGATGGTGATTTTGGGCTTTGGGATTGTAAAAAAAAATCCCTTTGAACTTAACAAAATAAAAATTATATCTTTGTTTCAGCCTTGAACAAATTCATTTTTTCTTAAGCCAGCTCAAATTAATCATTTTAATGTATTGCGTGTGAGAGGAAAATACTCTTTCTTTACTACTTTCTGTGTGTCACTTTTTGAAGGAGTTAGTATTCTCCTTTCATGTCCTGTTGTAGTCCAGCCTTCATGATTCACCTTCCACTCTCCTCTCCCTCTCCTCAGGACCACTAACAGGGAGGTGAATGGACCTTCACCGCCCCTTCAAGATGGACAGCCCCTCCTACCTGCCAGCTCCACTGGCCTCCCCTGCCCTGATGGTCCTCGCCTCGACTGCCGAGGCCGGCCGAGATGCCTCTGTCCCCTGCCAGGCACCCAGGCCCTTCGGTGTCCCCGCTTCCGTGGAGAAGGAGCTCCACCTCCCATTCCCCTCGGCCTCCTACACGTTCACCTCCATGTATCAGCGCCAGGGCCCCATTTCAGGCACCTTTCCCTCCCGAGACTTCCCGGCTTCCCTGCTCCACCTGCACCCCCAGTTTACCCCACCAAACCTGGACTGCTCCACCCTTGGGATGCTCAACCACAGCGGGGTGGGCGCCTTCCGACCTTTCTCCTCCCCACAAGAGGAGAGGGAGTCAGGGGGTTACCAGTCAGCCTTCACTCCTGCCAAGAGGCTGAAAAGCTGCTTCCCAGAGGTGGAGGGGAAAGAGTTTGACTTTGGCTCCTCCGGGGGAGGCTCTCTCAAGGCAGGAGAGGACTCAGCGAGGAAGCTGTTCTCCATGTCCGGCCTGCTGTCTGATGGAGAGGCCACATCAAGCCCGGAGGAGCGCAAAGAGCACAGTGAGTTAACTCAACCCACAGATACCACACATATGTGAACCTACAGAGCTTTCCCTTACACACATCTAAAGCTCACCCTAAGACACTCATTTTTAAATATGCTGGGAAATATGCAGAGTGTAATTGAGCACATCAAGACCTCACTCACCCTGAAATGACAAGGCAGGTGAGATTTACATATCCTCTACAGCTGAATCGACTAAAGGTGACAAATTGAAATTGTAAAGACATATCTGAAAATATTTTCCCTTTTGCACTCTAGTCTTAATCGTCTAGTTGGGTAAATGGTTTTCAGCAACTGGCTTTCAGTGACCGACTTTGACACACAATAAATTGAATAGTGTCACTCTCATTCAGCTTAGTGATCATTAGCCACATATGACCATTAGGCCTATTGGAAGTCAGACTTTTCTTGGCGGCTGAGGAACACAAATACATCGGAGCGTATGGAGGGTTGACATAAGAGGAGTGAGAGTTGGAACGAATGACACCCTGTCAGAGATAACGAGGTGGCAGAGATATAGAGGAAGGGATGGAGGAGGATAGAGAAAAAGAGAGACGGAGAGAGAGAGAGACGCGGCGATGCGCCTCAGCCTGAGCTTCCCAACGACAACCCTCAGCTCAATATGGCCGCCCACACCAGCCATCTGATTTGTTGACAAATGAGTGGGAGAGGTGTCAGTCAGCGCGCTGCGGAGGGAGAGACGCTCCTCATTACTCCAGGGGATAATTGCCCAACGACGCGGGGGCACAACATTCGCCTCAGAGGGAGAGAGGGAGCCGGAGTCAGGGAGGCAATGCTAGGCATGATGGGAAATCAAACCCCCCTCAGTGGCGGTCGCGGAGGGGAGCGCCTGACAGATGAAAGGGACCAGACAGAGACACAGAGAGAGAGGAGAGAGAGCACCCAAAGGCTCGGCAGATCAGAGGGGGACACCATCGAAAAATAATGACAATGAGATGGGGGCAGAGCTGGAGAGGGGCGAAGGCAGGAGGGGGAATGCTGATACACGCTCTCATACATATCACCTAAAGGAAACTTTCATCCCACACATAAAGGGCGGGAGCAGGGACGAGTTGTCTTAAGAAAAAGTTTTTTGTGTGCCGTGTGTGTCTCCATGCGTATGTGTGCGTCTTTGTTGAAACTTGCTGATTTTTGTCGCTGGTTGGTGGCTGAGTGACAGGGCCAGGGAGGCGGAGTGGCAGGAAGGAATCTCAATATGGAATTTTAATAAGGACGGAAAAAGGAAGAGATGCCAGCCAGCATGCTGGTGTGAGAGGTGTGTCTGTCTGACAGTGTTTGCTCTGTGCACTCGTGCGTGCATGCACCCCTCACCTCCTGATTTTGGGAATCTCATTTGGGGAATGTTGACAAGGACAAAAGACGGGGTGGAACAGAACATGAGGAGCATTCCTCCCACCCACCGAAAAAAAAATGGAGGAAAAAATGGATTTGAGCACATTGGAAGCTGCTTTTCCAGCTTTATCCAATTAGATTGGAGCTCAGGCAAACTAAGAGCTTTAATGCAATTGAGCTCCCAGCACTTTTCTAAGTCTGACATACACTTGTTCCTCTTCACTGGGTAACAGTAACACTTCACTTCAGGACCAAAAGTCTTAAGTGTTAAGCTTGAAATCTTCTTGGGGTATGAGAGCGTCTGCTGCTCGAACACTGCAGCAGAGATACGGCAATGCAAATTCTCTCTCAACTGCAAACTCGACCATAAAATCCTACTTTCATACTTTTTAAGTTTTCTTTATTAGTGACTGTGTGGGCTTCCAGACAGTCTCCACCCCAAGACATCCATGTTAAAGTTTTAGAGGAAACACATTGAGATAAAATGCATTTTGATAAAGACTTTTCTGACTAGATAACACTCCCTTTGGTTTTGGCAAACTATAGAAGGATGTGTAGGAATTTAAGCTTAACACACACTGATGGATCAAGTGTGTTATTGTGGCTAATATTGTCACGGATTGCCCAATAGGATCAGTGATATTTTTTTTTTTACCATAAATTTCAGTTCTGAGCACAGATGACCAAGCACAGTCGATCCTCTCTCAGCTTCTTGTCAGTGTTCACAACAAGCAGGTTGGGCACCTCTTGCCATCTGCCTTGTGTATCACTGTCAGTGGACGTCACCCTCTGTCCATTTAGTGTCTTTCTGCTGTTGTTTTTTTTTCCCTCTGAGTCTTGCTTCTGTTTTATCAGGGAAGGTCTGAGACACACGGTTTGCTCTGACAGCTGTTCAAACAGCCACACTCGCTTTCAAAGGGCAGATGTCTTCACTGGAGCGAGTCATGCTTATTTTCCTCGGGGAGATGCTTTCCGCCACAGGCCTGAGCTGGAATTAAAATGGCCCTTTACCAGAAACACAAGTTGAGAAACCGGAGGAGTGGAGTGGCAAAAAAACATGCCGTGGCCAGACGCTGACGGAGTGGTGTGTGTGTGTGTGTGTGTGTGTGTGTGTGTGTGTGTGTGTCTGTATCTTACTGTGGAGGCAAAGCTGTAGTGAGAGCTGCGATAACTGGAGCCAGATGTTTGAGAGCCCCTGTGTTGTGGTACTTGTAACACGTTGAACTCCTGGATGTGGCTGTCAAAATTCAAAATTGTCTCCTGCCCAGTGGCCATGAAGATAAAAAAAAAAAACACCTAATCAGCTGACAGAACAGTCCGATTTGTGATTTCATCTTTCATCTTTTCCTCATTCAAACGACAGGTCTGTCCAAGAGCTCTTTTTGACAAAAGTAATTAGCAAAGTATTGTTTACACACAGAATGCAAAGGGTGGCAGCTTTACATTTGGTGCTCACTGTAAACTCACGCACCTTTTGTGTGTTCACGCACGGATCGTCGCAGTTGTGGCATTTGTTGTGATATTAGAGACATGTCAGAATTAAGGGGGAAGGAAATGATCTCATGTTGTGACTTGCATTTAATGAAACATAAACAATAGAATGATTCAAAGTTTTGTAGTATTAGTTACAACTTTTTCTTTTATCAGAATTAGTTTTTATTGTTGGCATCGAAGTGAATAGATTCAAACACGCAAAGGTTTTATTCTTATTTGTCCTTCTGAGATTGTTTTTTAATAAATTCAAATACAGTCTACTGTGTCTACTGTATGTAGACAGATTCCAAAATAATATTTTACAATTTAGTTTTATATCGCCTGTGCAGGTCTTTCTGTGTCCACTTTCGTAAGGTGAAACATGCAATCTTAAATAAGCTATCAACTAAGCAAGTATTGAATCTGACTGCAGGTGTTGAACATGGACAAATAAGTCCTCACTGCAACAAAATCTGTCGATCAGGTCTTTGAATCCGACACAGACTGTCAAAGACTTCACTTGCTAGGATGAGAGGCCACTGAGAGACTCACCAAATTTTCACCTGAGTGGAAAGAATTCCCACAGGAAGTTAAAAGAGGGCAAACATTTAAGCGTAACACACACTTGGGGATCTCCACCAGATGCACTCAGTGTGTAAGTGTCCTCCATGGTCGGTTATTCATGGGTTGTTAGTGGACTAGTGCATGTGCCCAGACAGGATCAATATTACATAGCTTCATCTTCAGATCTGGCACATGGGTTATCTCTGCAGAGAAGTTTGATGGATTTGAGCTTGTTCCAGACAAAGCTGCTCACAAGCTCTGCGTGTGTACATTTGAAGATGAGCATGTTCCTGCATGTGCAGATAGATAGAGACTTCAATCAATCTTTAGTGCATCACTGCTGTCAGCTGAAAACCTCATGTCTTCAAACTGTCAAGTTTTCAGGAATTCAGGAAGGCAGTATTGTCATTCGCTTGATCTCTTCTAATTACGTGCTCATTAGGCCAAATGTTGCGGAATGAACCCACAGGAGTAGCTTGTGGTGATTTGTTCATTAGATCGTGAAAAATCGTCCAAATTATTCTGTTACATACTTTTCACCCAGCACCAGTGCATGTGGGTGCATATTTTACATACGCCTATTGGTAGGGCTATATCGACATCTCTCTTTCTCACACACACAGGTCGCATACTCACATACAGGTGTGTGTGCTGATCTGGGAACAGGGAGGGCTTAGGTGCGCGGCGTTTTCTGTGAGGCAGTCGCTGACGGCTGCTCGTATTGAGTGGAGCTTCCTCTTGAAAGACACAGTGTTTACATGCCACTGGCAGACCGCAGGAGATCAATAGCAACCACTCGATGCTCATGCATACACATATAGTATCTTCTGCCCACTATAATTCCCAGGGTGAATACTCCTTATCAGGTGGACGTGCATGTGCACTCCACGCATCAACAGTCACACTCACCATATGGTTGGCCCTTTTTTGTGTGTAGTTGTGTTGTTGTTGTTGTGTTGTTGTGTGATCAGTTGCAAACCAACTTTAGCAAAACAAAAAGTCTTTCCTCTTGATGTGTGCCGCCAGCAACCAGTCAAGTTGGCAGTTTACATCCATTTCTGTCCAGGCTCATATGATATACTGTATGTTGCAAAGATTTTAAAGGTATTTAGTAAATGGTCTTTGGGGGCTTTTGTCATTGCCAAATTCTTGAGTTATAGCCAAAAAAGTGAGGTGACACTGACCTTGACCATTGACCACCAAATTCTAGTCAGTTCATGCTTCAATCCAAGTGAACATTTATGCCAGATGTGATGAAATCCCCCGCAGACATTTCCAATATATATCGTTTTCACAAGAATGGAACAGACATAAGGATGCAGGCAAAAATTTAAAAGAATTGGGGTTTTTTTGTTCTTCTCTTCTTCATTCTTTGTTAAGAAATATTAAAATCTTGTTATAAAATTTTCACCTGACTGTAACACACACTGCAGCCACAGTGTAGTTCAATCTGCTTTCAAAGCTGCATCAGCCCAAATAAAGTGGCATCTGCAAACAGCTCTGACTGACCACACTGGTTGTCTTGATTTCAAACACGCAGGGAGGATGCATTACAATATTAATAGTGGTTGTGTTTGATGTGAGAGCATGCCGCGGTTGACTGTTCCCTGTTGTGATGGTAGTTTGTTCTCCTAATGTTCTCCCAAGTAAAAGAGGCTTTCATCCTGGCAGGGGGGAAACTCTTCTCTGCTTTTTTTCTTTAACCTCCTTCCCTTCATCTGTAAAGAGGGAATGTGGAAGTTTTTTCATTGTGTATCATTTTATGTGTATTCTGTGTGGTCTTAAATGTGTTTATACTTTTGTGAATGTATCAGGAGTATAGCTTGTGTATCTCTGTGTGAGTGTTACATCTTCCATGCGGGCATCTTCAAAACTCTCAGGCTGTGGACCACACGGCTTGTCAGAGACAGACAGTATTTCTATAAGTCTGGCACTAGGCTTTTACAGTAGCAGGGGGAAATCTGTATGTGAGTGTTTTTGTGTGCATGTGTCTGTGTGGGGGGTTGCAGTGACCATCAGCACCTGTTAGACGGTCAACAGAATGTTCTGCCAAAACATGAGTCATAACACATCTTCTATCTGCCTCCTTCTGCTACGGTCTAGGCACACACGAACAGCGCTACTTCTGTGTGGAAAGAGAGAGGCTCAAATAGACAGGAAGAAACGGGGATGGAGAGAGGAGGGGGCGTTGTAATGAGTGCAGGACCCAGGGGTCGTTACAACAACAGCCTTGTTTTATCAGAGGCCATCCTCTGCACTTTCCTTTTTTTTTTCTTCTTCCTACTTCTCTCCACTTCTCTGTGCACCTGATCGACCTGCAACACGGCTGCCTCTGATCTCACATCAAAGACCTAGTTCATGTGTGTGTGCGTAGGAAAGGCTTGGGGTAAAGGTAGAGGGGGTATTTCTGTAGATTGAATCGCATATGCGTTAAGAAGTCACACACACATACACACACACACACGCACAACTCACATCCTCCGTCCTGTCCCCAGAGCCTAACAAATCAGTCAGGCAGATAGAGAGGGCACAGAGGCCAAATGCTGGGGTTAAACACATGCTGCTGAGGAGCTGAGGAGACAGACAGCAAGACCACACCAACCCTGCACGCCTGGATGGCTGCCAAAAAAAAAGCCTACGCATATCTATAACATACAGTATGTGTGTTTGCCTAGTGTCACACACAGACCTCATTACAGCATGTCACTTGTGCTTGTTGCAAGTCTCCCAGCTGTGGAGGAGCTTGACAAAAGCCAATACGCCAGGCACGATAGCTTCGACTGCCAAATACACGACGGGTTGACACCATTCAGCAGCTTTGTATGAGGGATTGATAGCCATTGCACATAATGTGCAAATTCTTTGTAACTGCCTTTGAATATGAATAGAAGTATGACACACTTCTGTGCATGGTGTCCATAACAGACACTCACAGTAGTGGCCAGTAAATTGGGGTTTCCTTTTTTATGAATACTTGTATGATGTCGCAGAAAATAGCCCATCCTTATTTTAATTTCACTGGGGAAATATTGTAAATACATTTCTCTGTCAGAATTTGGATACTCAAAAGGGAGGAGGCTAAATATAGTGTATTAGAAGACAGGGGACACAGCCTTAGAGAGAAAGTTAATATTTGTTGGGTTATATATAACCATGTGCATGTGACAGTTCAAACACAGATTACTTACACATGCGTCCTAAAGACCTACTGATTGATTTAGTCCCATCCAGTGCTGCTTAGCTGTTCACCAAATTCCCAACAGCCCCAGCACACCCCTGTCTTAAAGGTCAAAGTTTGCCAGGACTGACCTCTCACCCTGCTGTGTAGGGGTGTAAACACTCCCCCAATTCTCCTCAGAGAATAGCATTGGGTCTGGGCCATAAATCACAAGCCCGATAATTGGTAGGAAAACAGCAGTCCAGCAGTATATAACCTTTTACGTGTCGTCTCAACTCTTCATTATGGTGCTAATGAGTGGCTGTGGATCAGGGATAGAGCCGCAAGCAAAGTGGGTGGGTGGGGGTGGGGTTGAGGGTGGTGGTGGTGGTGGGGGGGGTCACCTCAGTAAAACACGGGCTACTGGCTACTTACACACTCACAGTGGTAGGCATACATACACATACATACATAAACCCAGGAAGTCAGTGTGCACACAGACACACGCACACACCAGAGGGCAGGCAGACACTCAACTACACACAGGAAGGCATTCGCAGTGAAGGATATGTGCATATGCAAACATTCCCTCACACACATGCATATGCAAAAACACAGGCGCACACACACGCACGCACACACACACACACACACACACACAGTGTGGCTGGCAGGCTCAGCAGTGTCCATTACAGGCTACCATTAGTATGGAGATTGTGCTAATTGTCCCCATAGACCACACAGGCAGTGCTCAGCAGGCCCGCTGTGAGTCTGTGAGGCTGAGTCAGAGCAGGGACTCTGCTTTACACATCCTATTGTCTCGGTCGTGACCCTATTAGTGCAATTACAAATCAATCACTGAATGATTATGGGATACATGCTGTGGATTGTTTCATTGCAAATTACACCATTATAGCACATCAAGGGGTTATACAACTGTGGCAGAGTTTCACATAAGAAAAGTCATGCAGCAGCTTTACCATAAAAATCCAGCCCAGAGAAAGTGAAAAAAATGTCCAGTGGAATCATCAAACAAGTTTCCAGTGCAGTTCAACCTGTTTCAAGAATATCTCAGCTTTGTATTGCAAATAGGGAACCGCTGTGGCACATTTCTTCAGTCTTTAGCAGAAAAAAAGACTTAAAATAGTTCTTCACCTGTAAAAGATCAAAGTGTTGTAAGTGCAGGTTTGGTTTCTGTTAAAGAGGACACAAATGTTAGTGTTACATTCATATGTAATAAAAATACTTTGGGTGTATTTAACATATATTTTTCCTTTGAGACTCATCTTTTAGTGGTAAAATCAATATCATGAACGCTGATTTGATGTGTCTGTGTTAACAGTGTCACTATACTGAGTAACCTTTGACTATATGGGGTTTTAACCAATAATGTCCATAACCAATTGCTGTTTTTAATTAGATTTAACTTGGATTTCGTTTGGAAGTAACTGCTTGTATCTGAGTGGACTTAGCTCTGGGTGGGCTGGCTCAGGGTTCTGCAGACTGGAGAGGGTCCAGTTTCATTAGCAGTGGCTAAAAGCTCCTGATCAGTGAAGTTGAGGGGATTGAACTGCGAGTGGCTCCTGTGTGACCCCGCTGAGTGAGAACACAGGGGAGAAGATCTATACCCGCTGGCAGCGCCACAGGCCTCTTTGTTCTCCTGTGTTTGCTGACAAGGGGGATCGGAGGGGCGTATCGACGGAGGTTCACACTGTGCTGCGCTCACCGGGGCTACACAGTGGTGTGTGTAAATTATATACACACACACACACGCAATCAAGAGTGTGTTGATACACACGTTTCTACACTTTTTTCTCACACATAAGCAATTACAATGTGTGCATAGTCCCACTCTTGGTTTCACTTCACACAAGCGCACACGCACACCACTCTCATTCACAGCAAAAGCAAATTTACAGTTTGTCGTGGAAGGTCATCAGTCCCCTCAGGGAGTTACATTAAAGCTCAATATGTCTTTTTCTCAACAAGGCGTCAGGTTTAGGAGAGACGAGTCAGTCTGGTGCTGGGATACCAGACACTACACGTAGGGATTTACTCTCAAAAGAAATCAACAACTACTGTAAGAGCATTATTTACTGGTGACATTTCCATGTTACGTCTTGATGGTCTTGAAGGGCCTCTTAGGGCAGGTCACACTCTGGATCACTTGGCATCGAGTTTACAAAGTAGTACAAAGAAGGCAGCTTTGTTTTACATGCTTGCTGGAAAATTACAATACAAGTATTTTCATATTTATGCTCTTTATCTGTGATTTGAAGAATTATTTGTATATATACAAGTCATTTTCTGGACATTAAAAAAGCCCCCCTTCATTATTTTATATTGGAATTAGGCAATCTCCGTGGTCTTGATTACCTACCTAGCTTTGTGTGTGGGTTATTGAAGATAAGCTGCTCAATCACCTCTGGCTTTCAAC
This sequence comes from Psettodes erumei, assembly GCA_016785225.1. Taxonomy (NCBI): domain Eukaryota; kingdom Metazoa; phylum Chordata; class Actinopteri; order Pleuronectiformes; family Psettodidae; genus Psettodes; species Psettodes erumei. The sequence continues at coordinate 587,788 of JAFBJZ010000854.1, read as the reverse complement.
TGTTTGAAGATAAAGCCATCGTCATCTGCTGTAATTGTTTGCTCCATCCAGGCAGACACAATAACATCCTTTAGGAAGTGTGACTAACCCAAACACAGGTGTATCACACAGCGCCAGGTGCTTGTGTTCCCCTTGTACCAGCAGCAGTCAACACTGTGTTTCTGACAGTATCAGATGTTATCTGGAGAGAAGAGGTGGGAAGGAGATATGACTTATCTGTAATAATGGTCGCTGATGAGGCCAAAAAGAGGGATGCTGTGGAGTGGTGTCCGAAAAATTTCAACATGTTCCGACTGGTGGTTGGCTCACACTACATCAAGGCCTTTTTTGGTCACAAACACAGCATCAATCCAGGAATAGTAAAACATTTCAATTTTGTTTGAGCTCTCAGTTTCCGTGTGGAGTGCTGCTCCCTAATGGCTACAGTCTCTGCTCTTCACCTGCTCTGTACAAAGTGCATGTGGGACAGGTGTGTGAGGGGAAGGCAGGTGGGTGTGTTTTACTTGGTAGAGCAGGACAGTGTGTGTGGGTGAGTCAGCTGCCTGAAACTACTACACTCTTCTAAATGTGGTTAATACCAAAAATCAGCAGTTGATGAATCTTGCCTTTTTTGTGTGTGTGGCGTGTGTTCTTATTCTTATATTTCTGGCAAGATTCTGAAGAACACTGTTGTGATAAAATCTTTGTGTGGAAAATCGGTATCAGTAAATCGGAATAATAAAATTCAGATTTTATTGTCAGACTGTCTTACTAAAAATAGCAAGTTCTTCTTTCTTGATATATTTTGGTGGTAGATTATGTTGCTGGGCTTACTTTGACTGTGTTGGACCCACGGATGGATTTCAGATATTTTCACCATAACCTATAACTTTAGTGCATACAGGACAGCATCATGAGTCATTATTATCTGTCTTTGTTGAATTTTTTATGAAATTTACATAGAAAATTTGAAGCCTTCACCACCCTCTGCTGCATTGAGTTGAGTGTTGAGTTCTGAAAATCTCTTCTTTCTTTATAAGCTCTTCTTCTGGATGTTTCCCTTCTGGGTTCTTGTGTCTTTCTTTCCTATTGTCTCTTGGGGTGTTTTCATATTATGAACTGAGTACATTTCCCTTTTCCTTTCTAATGATTCCTTACTCCTTTCTTCGTCCTATTTTTAAAAAGTATTTCCTTCTTTCTCCCTTTAGTTCCCAGCAAACCCATTTTGAGTCACAAGTTGTTGTTTTTTTTGCTGTACGCTGTAATGATGCTAATAACTATACCTTAAACCTTTCACCACAGTCTGGGAACCTCATCTAGAGTCTCAGAACATGCCTCATGTACCTGATAGCAGCAGCAAGAACATAGTAAATCCTGTGTTTTTCCTGGCTGAACAATGATTGCCTGCTAGTGGATGTGTTCACTCACTTTAGACTAATGTACTGTCATATGATGTGTTCAGGAGCCTTAGATGGAGCTGCAGTGTGTGCATCCATACAGTGCTGAATGTGAGTTGGCACTGCGGCCACCTGCTGGATGCCTCAAGTTCAGACGTGTTCTCCTGTGGCATTCATTGACCAAGAATTTGGGGAAAAACTATCTACTATCTATAAAACTCAAACAGTATATGAGTGTAGAGTCTGTAGGCTCTGTAGTTGTTGTTGAGTCAAGGCAAAAGTATTTTTTAAAAATCTGATGCAAGCGACAGAGCCATCCTCTCATTTTCCCCTTATTAACCACTAATTGAGAGAAAGAGTAAAGGGGGGGGGTGATGAAGAGACGATTGAATAATAAGAGAGAGAGAGAAGAGGCGGCAGAGAGAGAGCGAGAGAGAGAGAGAGTATTAATGTGTATTAATCAGTGGTCCAGACAATAGTGATTTGTATTTTCGGAGCCCATCTAATTACCCGCTAATGAGGGATTGTGATATGTCTATTAGTTTCTTGATGTCTCTCTCTCACTCCACTCTCTTACACACACACACACACACACACACACACACAGAGTGGTTGAGATGATTATTAGAGAAATGATATATAGATTGGAATTACCAGCCAGTACCAGTACCAGTACATGTTCGCTTCAACATACACATACTACATTCAGACACAATAAAAATCCCACCAGGCATTTTCCTCCAAATGTCAACTGGTTGCTAACAGGAGTAGGCTTGTGTTTCAGCCCGATCCCTATTGTTTAGTTTTAGCGTGTTTACAAGTGTGGTAGATTGCACCCATGCAAGGCTGTGTCATCCCTAAAATTGAATGAAGAAACAAAAATGCCCCCAAAAAGTCATCATGTAGTCCTAATTTTCTTCCTAAATGTATTTAGGTTGAACTCAAACTGAATACAGGAACTGATTACCTGATGTTATTTGTTGTGAGAGTGGGATATACTGTGAGAGAATTGGATCTCTGTATATTTCATCCATCTGTCTTGTGAATGCAGAGTGACTGACAGGCCAGCGGAGAACAGCTCTATATCGTTATCCGTTGTCAGTGGGTCCTTGATCCAATGCAACTGCTCTGCCTTTGACAGACAACAGTCAGCAAACAGATGCCAAAGGATGGATTTGGCATTTTGCTGTTCTGAGTATGAGCTCCATGAGGTCTCAGGTTTTGGATTGAGGATCGTGAATGCTTAGTATCATTGCATCCTTTCGTAATTATTTTTCTTAACAAGGCCCCCCATGTAGGGCATTTTATATGCTTATTAGGGGTTCTGACAGGATAGAAAAATGACAAAAAAAGAGGGGAGAGTCAAGCAAAGACAATGCAAAGGTAAGGACATTGCAATCAGTGCCTGGCTTCATAACCATACATAACATAAAAACAACAAATTTATTGAAACAAACCCAAAAGTAGAAAAGGAACATAACCCAATCCGGCCCAGTGATGATAAATACATGGTATTATCCTTTGAGGTGGCTTATAAGTATCCTAATATCAGTGCAAATATGTAAGGACAGTCCTAACTTTACCCCTGACTTACATTCTCTCTAATCTGTAAGTCACTATCAGCGATCATCGAGCCATGCATCTCAATGAAGGTCAGATTGATTGGTAGGAGCGGAGCAGAGGCAGGGTTCGATCTTTGCCCTCAGGTCCTGAGAAGGGAAATACGGTCACAGGGACACTGTCGCACAGCTACCCAGTCCACTCTCCATCAACGAGATGATTGGACACATTCATGCTGAGCCACACCCGCACCTGATGGAACAATTGTAGCGACTAATGGAGAAGATGAGAGAGAGAAAGAGCAAGTGGGAGAGGGAGAGAGATTGGGGGGTTTGTGCACTGATTGACTTGTGGTCAGAGAGGTTATGTCCATTGATCTGTAGGGAAGAAGAAAAGGGCTTTGGCCTGAGGTGCTTCAGAATGAGTCTATTTGGGGTTTAGGATTCCTGTCCATTCCCACCAGGAGCTTTTTCATCATCTGACCGCAGGACTCACGGCTGCCATCTCCCGTTGTCCACGTAATGCACAAAGCACTGCAGAGGCCAAAGGCCAATCAATGTTCTACAAGAGGTTGATACAGATCTTATTAGTCAATGAATGATCATTAGCGGTCTAACGAGGCATTGATTTGTGCAAGGGCCAAAGGTTGTGGTGGTTGTGGTGAGTGTCTTTAATACATTAAACACAATTGATTGCGGAGCAGTGAAGGAAATTTTTGAAGGATGCTGGTATTAGATTGGACAGTGAGAAATTTGAGGTCAAGCCAGGAAGGAGGTGTACCTCCGCTGGCCTCTGAATGTGGTTAGAATTGAACATGGGGCCCAGCAGCACATTTGTCTTTTATGTATAACCGGTGTAGCAATTCTGCAATTAATAAAAAGCAGATATCTAGAAGTACTAAGTCAAAGGCAACTGGACTTGCTGTTTCAAAGGCAGGAGCAGCAGCCTTTGAACGCCGAGGAAATGACTCTGCTCATAGCAGATGTGTTACTACAGGGCCTATTATGTTGCTCATTAAATACCCAACCTCTCAATAGGCCATTATTTCCCCAATAAAAAACAAACGGCGGCCTGCATACTTTCCCCTCTCCCCCCTCCGCTTCAGAGGTTAGCTCTACCTCACAGACGGCAAAAAACCCTGACTAATATCCTGCATGTGATGCTTTTAAATAGGAAGCAGGCCGCGGGATAGGGTGGAGTACAGGTGTGGTGGGAGCCAATGGCTTTTATAGCCCTCCATCTCCTGTGAAAGTGTGCCAAGGACCTGCCTACACAACGCACCACTGCAGTGTTAGCCGCCAAGCGTTAACTTTTACTCCCCCACCAATCTCTACATGCCTACTGGTTATATAGAGTCTGTGCTTGTTATGGCTTTATAGAGGGATTTCTGATGTGCTTAGAGAATTGTTTGATGATATAATGATGCCAGTTGGAGTGAGTTGTCCCAGCACTTTATCACCAACAAACACAGACAAAAGCAGACCCAGCCAATGCAACCCAAGCTCCACGTCCTCCCCTGGATGCTTCCTCTTACGTCTCCTGCCATTCAGAGCTGTCCAATCCGCCTCACGTCAATCAGAATTATAACCACATCCACAGGTTTGTCACCGGGGGGACGTTCGTCACCATGTCTCCCCTGCAGAACAGCCTTTTCATGCCCCAGCATAATGTCAGCGGGTGACATCCAGGCCTGATGTGATGTGGCATTCACTAAAGGTCACGTTAGGCATCTTCGCTCCGTCTGCATCAGCAGAACTGGCAGCCGTCATATGGGCGCTGGCATCGGCCATTACCCAGGCCCTCAGGGGGGCTCGATGCTTTGAGGATTTGTCAGCGGGATTCTGATCTCTCTGTTTCTGTGGTGAGTGCTGAGCCCAGGGCAGTCACAGTCCATGTCTTGATGCACAACAACAGAAACTGGAATTGACCATCAATCATACAAGGTGAGAAGGAGGACAGTGATATCTTTTGTTTCAAAAGATGAACTTTACAATCTCATGATGATCATGATTGTGTGTGTGTGTGTGTGTGTGTGTGTGTCGGGGGGGGGCAGAGACATATCACAGTGTTTTGATGGTTGATGATTACTCACCCCAGGGGTGCATTCTCTTCAAATCCACGGGGAGATAAGTTAGAGATTTAATTCAGGCTAAGGTGTATTTATGCTCAACTATGTGATTTTTTCCTGAAAACAGCTGAATAAAATGGATTTACTCTTCATGCCAGTCAAATATTAAGCTTTGCCCACTGTACATGAAAGCAGCATTACAAACTAATTCTATAAATGTTTCCGACAATTTTGAAGTGACCACAATAAAGGGGTATGTATGAAACTGTGCAGTTCTGATGCACGCATTTTATTTCATTGGAAAGAAGTGTAAATATAGCCGTCTATAAACATCCTCCCAAGTGGGATGAGAGCAAATGGCAGCTGGCCAAAGGCTAGACAGTCAGGAATAGAGGTCCTGAACTGGCGAGACACAAAGACAGAAAAGGGAAACAATCAGAGAGAGAGACACAGTGAATCCATTAGGAGATGGGCCAGTCCAACTCAGCACAGCCCGGTGAGAGGGCCAATCCATCCGAGTCAGTTGCCGTAGTGAGTGAACAGTTAACAAGCCCACAGGCAGGTTTTACAGCCCCCTGTTGTGTGTCTGAGACCCCCCAGGGTGAAAAAGGGCTGAGGCTGACTGATACTGACAGGGTTTATGTGGGTGGGGGCGGAGGGCAGCGGGGGGGATAGAGACGTGTAAAAAGGTGGTCATGAACCAACAACTGTCACTTATGAGAGCACAGCGCAAGCACTGAGACAGGCCTCAGCAAAAGCATGTACACACATACACATGAAACACACGCGTCCATACATCTATCATTAAATCCATACATCAGCCATTAAATCTGATGTTTGTGTGGAACAGAGGTGAATGGTATAGGGGGGGTGGGTTGGCTGTAGTCAGGGGGGCTTATCCAAAAAGTGGACCAATAAAACACCTGAAAATCAAATCTCATTGCTCTTATCGCGGCGCCATTCAGAGACGCTATCTGTGCAGGTAATGTGGTTATAAATTCAATTTCAGCCCAGAGATTTCATTGTTTACTGATGCCTGCATGTTCCGGACGGCAGAGCGCAGAAAGCCCGGGAACGCTCGATGCGTGTCGGGAAAAGTCATTTAGGCTTCCGCGAGGGGATGCAAAAAAGGCAAGGTGGGGGGGGGTGAAACCAGTTGAGCTGTCACTCTCCCAAGGACACCCGACTCTGCTTTCTATTTTCCCCCCCATGTTTTATTGAGAGGCCATTTTGTCCTATTTGGTTCCTCATTATGGGGGCTCATAGCTCAACTAATGTCAGGGGACAGTACCTGCCAACAGACAAGCTTGTCATGTTGCTGGTCATCTGGAAGGGGGCTGAGGTAAATTTTTAGTTCAGTGTTTTGTTAATAAGGTCCTCAAGGAAGTGCACTCTACAGTGCATGCTCCACAGTGAGGGGTCAGAAACTAACCTGTTTGTAATGTTCTGTATTAAAAAGTTTTAAATTGTGATTGCCAGCTCCGTCATTTGTTTTCCCTTGACTGTGCAGTGATGGGAAATTAGGTGCATCTTGCCTACTAGCTCTCTCCATGTGATTGATGGCTTTCAGGAGTAAATCACCTCATCTACTAGGTAAAATCTTGATATAGTAGAGCTCCTCAGGCTCCCAGCTGGCTGCTTATGGCAGTAATCCATCAGTAGGGCCCAATGGGCCGAGTGGCCCTCCTGGGTAATGTTCCTATTGACAGCCTATGATGTCAACACACTGACAGCAGGGGACCACAGTAATGTGTACGCGTGTGTGTTTGTGTGTGTGTGTAACCTTATTTTACTCTCACTGCCACTGTCTGTCAGTAGAACAGATGGGGTGTCTGAACACACACACACACACACACACACACGCACACACACAAATACGCGCACACAAAAAATGCATAGGTACACAGCTGCAGAGCATGTACAGTATGGTAACTAATAGCACTGGTGTTAAGTAATTTTATGCATAATGAGTTTCTTTACACTTGATATTTTAGGTACATTTTGCTGTTAAAACTTAAATACTTTTTCCTCAACATTATTAACATAAGACTTACTTTTAATTTGGTATTTTTACACTGTTGTACTGCAAATTTTACTAAAAGATCTAGAAGGAAACTTGTTCCACAACTGAATAATCGCTGCAGGATTTAAAGATTTTTTAAAAAGGTTTCTTTATTTACAATTATTCTCTTGTGCATTTGTCCAGGTATTTATAGTACAATGTTTATTGTAAAAGGTAACCAGTATAAAAATGTAAACGTAAGTAAGTAAATGAAAGGGGAAAATCCCACCTGCATGACTGATTAATAATGATTTTGCCCTTTTACACCATGACTTGTTCAGTGAAAGAGGGCAGTTGGCAGTTAATGGTTATCACTAACTCAAACATAATCTCTCAGTGTTTTCTGCAGCACAGTTTTTTTGATACACGTACTCATAATCTAACAGACCTGGACAATATGAGAATCCCCCAACACCTCCTTTTATTGTTCTTGTGTCTGCTCTCTCCAGGTAAGGTGAAGGGCCTCTATGATGCTCAGGCCCCAATGTGTCCTGTCTGCCAGGCCACTCTGCGACCTGGAGAACTGCAGGAACACATGGAGCAGGAATTAGCCAAACTCGCCCAGCTACAAATCAGGTATCACCCTCAGTCTATCATTTGATTTCTCTGCAATCGCTCTACAATACCATAGATCTTTTTTTGTCCATTTTATTCATTTTACATTACACCATAAAGCCTTTATGCTCAAAATTCTACTTTCTTCCAACTTTCCCATTCATCCACCTGTCATTTTCTTCCTCTCGAGCATCTCAGACTTTCTATTCTGTTCAGCTTTCAGATTATAATTAATGTTGACAGGTTGTGTAGTTGTTTACAAGCTGCCTCATTGTTCCCTACATATTTCATATTACACCCTCCGGCCTCAAGGCAACAAATCATACAGCGGGTGGATAATGTCCCACTAATGGCTGCTTTGAGCCCTACACACACACACACACACACACACACACACACACACACAGTGTAAAGCATACACACAACGACCAGAGGTGCACACACACACACGTACACACATTACCTGCTGCTTAGACCAGAAGAATGATTCCTCCAATAAAGACATTACACTCCAAATCTGCTTAACGACCGCTCCGTGGACAGTAATGGTTTCAAATTGAACTTGGCCCACGGGGACACTGTGCATGCATGTGTGTGAAGGAGAGTGTGTGTGTGCAACTATAACAGCAATTGCGTGATAGACAAAGTGAGAAAGTGAAATGAGGTTATAAGCAGTCTCAGATACAAATTCAGACAAGCTAAAAGTAGAGGTTATTTATGAGATGACATTTAAAGGATACTATTTGTATGTTGTATAAGAATATAGTGTTGTGGATTTGTGTGTGAGTGTGTGTGTGTGTGTTGTGTGCCTTTCTATTTCAAGATGTGTTCAACATACCAGCTTCTGTATTATTTGCCTCTTTTCTCTACAGTGCCACTCCTGTGCAGCATGACCACCTCATAAGAACCCCAAAGGTAAAAAAAAACACAATTGTGATCTCTTTATGTGTTTCACTTAAAAAAGAATAAAACTCCACTATCATCTTGTCTTTGACTCTTTTCCACTCTGTTTTCATCTTGTTTTTCTGTCCAGTCTCTCACTCTTTCTCTGCATATAAAGCGTGAAGGAGGTTCTCCCACCTCGCCCCCTCGACCAGCTGAGGATGCGCAGTCTGACCGATACCAGGTGTGGTTAAAAAAATGCCTGTAATTATCACTGGAGATTAGATTTGGATGTAAAAATGGGGCGAAAAATGTAAAACATTTTGAACTGTGCTACAGTATGCTCTAGCTCCTTACACAATCTATTCAGAGAAGCAAAAATTCCACCAAAAAACTTTATGACAATAAGGAGGAAATGGAACGCCAATATTGAGTAAATGAAGTAGAAATAGGATACCATGTGTAAAAGTCACTTACACTCAAAAAACTTTATAAAGATGAAGAAGTTATCTTTGTTCTGTAGTAAAGAGAGCTATTGTGTTGTACCTGTTAATCACAATGAATCAACGCACCTGGAAACATCTGGAAATTTTCCTACCTGTTATTACCAAGCTGTTTGTCCTTTATTTCAGAAATGTAAAGATTAAATGCAGCGTGAAATAAATGTGAAACCTTCTGATGTTGCTCATGGTTTGTTGCAGACGTTTCTCCGTGTGCGGGCCAACAGACACACAAGACTAAATGGTAGGTTGATGCATGCAGGGTAAACCTGTTGTGTTTCATTGCTGCTGACTCAGTTTGTCGTTAAGAGAGAGTTCTGTGCAGTAGACCCAGTCAGGTCTGGGGTTTTAAATGCCTTTCAAAAAGTAAGGGTTCAGAGATTTTAAAGAAAAAAAACCATTCTAGATTCCTTTGTCCCCGCTGATGAGCCCAGTTGTGTGTTTCGTCCAACCCCCCCACCCCACCAGTCGTTCAGATATCCCCCCCCTTTTTCCCACACCATCTCCACTGGCCTAGCGCCCACACGAGCAGAGGAGCTATTAACCTTTCAACTTTGACCTCTTGATATGTTAACAGTCGATGACCTCTGCTGGTGCAGGTGCTACGTCAAATCTGCCCCATTACGCCCCCACAGTGCAGGAGCCCACCTAGACTGCGCACAAGCTGGTAAGACACACCGAGAAGCATTTTTCTCATCCCCACACTTATTTTTTTAGCAGCCTGGATCTAAAATTCCTTCTTCAAACTAAGTTTGATTAAGGAAGAAACTTTTACTTTTCCAAAAATTTATTTTAGGCAATATCAGTGTCTCTGTTTAAGTCATTTGTTAAGCAAAACTGCAAAATATTTTCTCATCCCTACTTTGTAATTTGAAGATTTATTAGATTTGAAGGAGAAGTGATTCATAAATATTTGTATTAATCTTATTCCCCAGAGTCACTCTTCTGTGTGATATAGACTGATAGGCTGATATAGACATACAGATGTACAGAGCATCCTTAAAGTTGCAGCTGACACTGTCGTTACCACTGAGGTCCTCCGGCTTAGTTGACTTGTCAAACTACCAGTGGTGTTGAGGTCTGTTACCCTTTATTGGGCCTTATAACAGGACAGCATAATGAGCTTCTAAATACACGTCAGGGAGGAGGAGGAAGGAGAAGGGGGAGGTGAAGGGTTGTGTGCGGGGGGGGGGGTTGGGGTCCTCTGTTGATTAATCAACCTCTCTCTCCTACTGTCTCTCTCTCTGTCTCTCTCTTTCTCTCTCTCTTTCTCTCTCTCTGTATATCTCTATCTCTATCTATCCTCTCCTCTCCCTCTGTTTGATGAGCTCTTCCTCATCTATGACCATCTCTTTAACCCTCATTATGTTCGCTGGAATGGCGCTACTCGGGTCATGGCAGCCAGCTCCCTGGGTGTCGCCCCAAGCAGTGCCCCCGGGGGCCACTGTCATCCAGTGGGAATTAGTGGGCTCTAAAACTTAATGTCCCCTTATGCAATCTGCAGTCAGTCAGGTCAGAGTGGAAGAAGAGGTGCAGTTGGTGTTCTGCCATGTTAACTTTTATATCAGAGAGGGAGGTGGGGATGGGTAGGAGGTTGGGATGACAGGACGGGAATGGGAGAAATGTTTTACCTCCAGAGCTGAAAAACCCCTGTGGTTGTTGTATGCAGAGACCGCATTTGCATCTCCTGGCTCCTCAATGTAAGTGTACTTCAGGGTCTGTCCATTACTGACTGTGTTACAGTTTAGTCCACAAATAAGCTTAGCATAAGTGTGTGCAATGAGCCCAGGAAACAGAAAAACATTATATTTTTGAATGTTGTACATTAATGCTCCACATCCACTCTGTTCCAAATGTATTCCTTTTAACCAACTTTAAATTGTTATTAAAGTTGTTTTCAAGTTGCTTAAAACTATAAATTAAATCAGAATGGAATGTGTTACATTTATTATTTTCCTACAGGATATAGTAATCCTGAAAGTGTCAGTGTTTAGCACTAGTTTTTTATGCACAACACCTCTGGTTTGGAGCCTGGTTCATTGTATGGTGTCACAATATAAAAGTTAATAAAACATTACAAGCAAGAATAAAGAAGTGGTCTGAAATTCAGATTAAAATGTGACACAAAATGACACAAGGATTATGTTTGAATGAATTTAATGTTTATGTATGAAAACCTCTCTATAACATGTCAACATAATATTACAGTAAATTGAGTAAATTGGTGCAACTTGTTTAATAGGGTACCCCTAATTAAACTTTAATATCTTTATGGAACCTGTAATGTGTGGCACTATTATGTAACTAGTTTCTTAGTTGCTAAAAGGCTTAAATAATATTTACATTTATGGTGAGAAAAACATAAACACCCTTTCTCAGAAAAGTCAGCCAGCTCATCCAACCATAGCCTTTCTGACTCCCTCTTTCCCCTCATAATTTCCATACATACCCACATGTCCACCACAGCCTGCTGCCTCTTTGTGATCTCATAGGTATTTACTGTTGTTGGAAGAATACACAGTTAACTCACATTTTGTGCAGAAATTTTAAAGATGCAAAAACTTTTAATGGAATTGGCCCTTTAACTAATGAGCTGTCTTTAAAGAATGAAGGATGTTTGAGAGCTCAAAAATCAGGGATAAAGAAAACAACTAAAAGAGACGATTAAATTCACTGACTTTAAAGTAACTGTATCACTGTCTTCTGCTTTTCTTCTGTTTGTTCCCAGTCAGGATCGGGAAGCTGAAGAGGAGGAAACCAGAGGAGGGCCAGGTATGTGTTTCATTATTTCTTGGAGCAAAAGACAAAGAAAAATATCTGTTTCCCTGACATTGTTTTTGCAATTAGAGATAAATATATAACATGCAGATGGGACTGGTGACTGCCTTTGTTCACCTAGCATCAGGATCACTGTCGACTTGGCGTGTATCCATGTGAAAACACTGCGGGCTTCACAGCTATGAAAACACGAAGGCAGATATGCAGCTCAAGGCTAGATGAGGCATACGGACATATTTATCCAGACAGTGAACTTGTGTTCTTCCTGTGTGTGTATTTGGGTGTTTTAGGAAGGTTCAGTAGACATGGCACCACTGGAGGACGAGTGGAATGAGAGGAGAAGGATACAGATGACGTCAATAGTCGGAGGGTTTAAAGGTAAGCATATATCTGTGTGTGTGTGTGTGTGTGTGGGTTTACACATCGTGCTACCCACATGTATGATTTTGTTAAGTGGAGGGTTAACAATTTGACTCAGAGGCAGTTCAAAAACCACTGAACTTTTCAGTCCAGATTACAGCAGAGCAGGATGCCTTGAAGGTTATCTTAAAAATAATGGTTTTCTTTTTCCTTCTTGAGAAGAAATCTCTGACCTGCAAACTTGTCACATGCTGACTGACAGAAACGAGCGGAGAGGGAGACACATGGCCAACATAACATTTTGTGATTCTAAAAATTCACCTAATTGTGACCTTAGAAATAAAATATATCTTCCCTCTGCAAGTATTCTGATGATGCCCAGTAGCTGAAAATTGTGTTAATATGAAATTGTCTCGTCAGGTGCAATGCTGCTGAGCACAACTTCTAAGGAGTGTCGAGACAGCGACGTAGACCTAGACGTGGATGGAGATGATACTCTGGAGTATGGCAGAGCACAGTATCCTTTACAGTGGACACACAGTGAAAGCATACAGCATTTTACTGTTTATTTAAGTTTATATTTAGGTGAGGAAAGTCTGTATTTTATGGGTTATATGCATGTTACTTTTTTGTCAGCTCCCACCTCCCACTTGTTTCTCCTGAGTTATGTTGTCAGATACACAGAGACAGATGTAATCCCCTGTTCAGGAGAAAGCTCCAAGGATACAACAGTGAAGTATGTATCTCTCCTGACAGCATTTTCCTCACACTTAATATTCACATAATTTGAAATGAATTATGCCTTATCCTGTATCAGCCAACTTTTCATTTTCTTTGTGTCTTTTTTCAGTAGTAGCAGCAGCAGCACTAGTATGTTGCCTGATTCCAGAGTAAACCTAGATTTTTCCAAATGGTTAAATGATGGTGAGTTAAAAAAACAAAACAAACAGAACTACATAAGAACAGGTTTTGTAGGTACATGTTACTGAGTTTGGTTGCTTCTTGAAATTCATTCAATTATTTGTTTTCTCAGGGAGCCCATCTACCAGCAGTGGAGAGAAAGTGGAGGACAGCATTGCTGCTGTGCCCAAAACCTGCAAAAACACTGAGATAGAGACGTACGTTTGTATAATAAGATCTTGGGGTCACAAAATACACAGAAAACATGTTTTATGTCATATGTCTCACTGCGAGACACTATCACATTTTCAGTGTAAGTGATACACAACATTCCAGTTGTGGTTGACAGTTTTAAAAAAATTGCAATACCTTATTCACCAGCTTCCCAACCAGATTCCTTGGTTTTAATGAGTTTTTTGGAATAATCATTTAAAGAAACAGCTTTTAATTAGTAATATCAGAATGACACAATGAAAATATCTTGAGTCCACTATTGCTTCTCCTAAACACAGTAGCTTCCTTTGAGTAAAATAGTTCTCCCTGTTAGTCACAGGGATGTACTGGGTATGTTGGGTAGACCTTATTGTACATGGTGCAACACACATGAATCACCATGTATAGTGTATTTTGGCGGCCCAGCTCTCTCCCCCTCTGTCGTATCAGCTCAGACTACTTGTATCAATGGGATGATATCATCAATCAAGGTCACAGCAGGAGACGCTCGCTTGTACACACATTTCATCACACTCAATACTCTATGGCCTATCTGCCATAGTGTACAATATGTTTGCACATATAGTGTATCCTGTAATTCTAAGTATGTCTTTGTGTGTATGTCTATCTCTGTGAGGACCCTGCCTCCCCCCACGCAAGCTTATGATAAATGAGACAGGGAATGCGGGCAATGTGATTGCTGCTAAATTTCATGCTCAGTGTCCATGTTGGCCAGCGAATAATTTAATCTGTCTTCGATTTATAAATGACTCTCCTGTGTCTGCCGAACTCATGCGCCCTCCCCTCTCCCCTCCTGTTACCATTCATCCATCCGTGTGTGTGTGCAGGTTCTCAGAGGACTCCACGCTGACAACTCTGGATGCACTTAAAGCTCGGATACGGGATTTGGAGAAACAGTTGTCCAAAGGAGACAGATTTAAATGCCTCATCTGCATGGTGGGTATACGAAGGCAAATTAAAGCAACAGAGCAGACACACAAAATGGAGATAACGGTGCAGTAATGCAGAAACTGATGATATTCCTGCAGGGACCTGTGTTTTGGGTTGGGCAATAAGTCAGTAATATTGGTCTTGGTAATATCAAAATAATAATATTTAAAATCATAGGGACATTTGTTTGACATCATGTTTAAATTACTATGGAGAATCGCAGTGGATTAGTTGAGATGAAACGTGTGCCACAAAATATTGGCAAATCTGTATCATAGTAATATACATTAGATTGATATATATAAAACAAATGTTGCTACTGTACTCTGACTCTTAAGGCCACTATACTGATTATTTTTTCAGACAATTTTAGTCTACTGCTGCAACAATTTGTCAATCAATTAAATAGTTGGCCAACAGAAAATTACTCTATGCTTTCAATTTCTAATTAATTATTTAACTAATTTATTAATCAAAAATACCACACATTTGCCCATTCCAGAGTCTCAAATGTGTCAATTTGCTATTTTTCAGTTGTTTTATGTATCATTGTCTTGAACTGTTGATTGAACAGAACATGTTTCCCTAGCATCTGAGAAATTGTTTTTTATTGTCAATAGTTTTTACATTTGGTAGAGTAAATGATTAACTAATTTAACGAATAAAAAGAAATTATGAAGGTAATAATTAGATGCCGCCTCAACTTATCTCTGGTATAGCCAAAATGTAAGTTAAGAACTCTGTAACTGGCTAAAAACTGCTGGTGAGAAGTCTTTGCAAAACCTGGTTTATTTGTTTGTTGTATATCTGAATACACTGACATTGACAACTCCATACTCTTAATTTGTAGGAGGCAAGTCAAAGAGGTTTCATAGTGATGGGACGTACCTTGCTTAGTCTGCTTTGATGTTGAGAAATGCCAGGGCAGTATGTATTTTTTATCATCTTTTTAAACTAACAGTAAATAAATCACCAAAGCCCCAGCTGGACCTTTCCCATTATTAATGGTACTTCAATATAAGTTAATTTAAAAGAAGCATCTCCTCCTGTGACGCTCTTACTATAGTTTCATATGGACATCTAGTGGCAGCTCTCTGTACTACAAGGAAAAGAAATTACCTCAGCGTCTCTGTCTCTCTGCAGGACACGTACACAACTCCACTCACATCCATCCAGTGCTGGCATGTTCACTGTGAGGAATGTTGGCTCCGTACACTGGTAAAACTTAGGATATACCTTCATTCCCATAAACATGAAAATAAATTAAAAAGTATAAATTTCATTTTAAATTTTTTTCAGGGCGCGAAGAAGTTGTGTCCTCAGTGCAACACCATCACTTCACCTGGAGACCTGAGGCGGGTTTACCTGTGACAGGGGAGGGACTTCTTCTATTTTTAAAGGTGGACTTATGGGCAGCTGGCCTGTCAAAGTTTCCCACCCTCCTCTTTCTCCTTCCCTTCCAGTCCTTTCTTTATGTCATTGTACCCCTAATTTCTTAGCTGAAGAACAGAAAATGTCACTTTTGACCTTCCTTTACAGACCTGTACAATATCCATGTTCTCGCTGTGACATCAGCCAGATCAAAATAAACATTTAAAAATCGACTAAGAGCTCAGGCACTGAAAAACACATTGAAAAAACTGCTTTGTGACAATATTTATCATTTTTGTAACCTTGTTGTCTGTTTTATGAGGGGAAAAATAGTTGAATCACATGCAAAGCACATGTACATAGTTTTGTGTATGTTTGGATTGGTGTGTGTCTGTGATATTGACTAGCAGAACGAACTGACTGTATTTACTGTACATAGTCTTTAATTCAATCATTATTTGTTTAGCTCCTGTAGGTTAATTAACAGTAATCTCATAACATTCAGAGTTATTTTGTCTGTGTCGTTGATGTGTCTTTGTACAGGATTATTAAATCTAATTTTATCAGTGTCACTTCAATAAAACCATGTGTTTAAAAAGTTGCCATTTCACAAAATCTTATAATCGAATATTCACCTGCTTGATTGTGTGGCATTTAGGCATCAGTGGAAAGTGAGCATCTCATGTTGGTTGGTCTAGCTGACACAACTGTCATGATGACTGTGTGTGGTGTATTCACCTGTTAAGAAGTGGGTCAGTGCAGGATTAGCCAGGGAAGAGCCAATCGCGGCTCTACTGGAGTCAAGGGTTCACTAAACCCTGCTATTCTCAGCTTTTACTCGAACACTCGTGCACTGACATTACAGCAGACATCACCACAAAGATGTAGCAGAAAGAATATAAATTGTTAATATCACTCAGCTCCATAATAATGTAATTTAGGGTCTGTCAGCAGTAAGTTGACAGCAGTTTTAAACTGTATGATTGATTTTTATTTTCAGTATTCAAAATGTAACTCCATTAGTGGGGAAAGTGAAAGAGCAGACCATATGTTACCCTCATTCTTCCATCGCTTATGTGCACTCAAGCGAGGCATTAAGACTTAGGCTCTAACTGCTAGGCTGCTTCCAGGTATGACCAAGTGTAACTTTTTGAGTGAACAAGGCATTCCTGAAGCTATCCTGGATGAATAAAGGTTAAAAAATACTTCTTCCATTGCCTCTTCCTACTTTCTTTATGACAAGTTTTGTTAGATTTGTAGTCATACAAGAAAAGTTTGGTAATAATTCCAGGTCACTGACCTCCCTAACCTTGACCTAGTTTTGTTACTGGAAAGCTAAAATTCACTCTTGAGTCTCAGCAGAAATAAATTCACCAGCTGAAGTTGTATAAGTCCCCCTCTCCCATACATCATACTGGATTTAAAACAGTGACATGATTACTTGTTTATGAGAAAATCTTCTCATCTTGTGACATGCTCAAGGTGTCGATGGCGTAGATAAAACCACAAGCCAGGATGCGCGTACGTCATTGGTCCCTGAGCTGAGGGGAGGAGGTGGTAATTCAGACTGACAGTGAGCTGCTTCGGTGAAACAGTGCGACACATATACACACACACACACACACACGCAAACACATGCACACTATACAGGTCATTTAGAAGCCTTTCTGAATGTTCATCTGTTACTGAGCACCTCTACGATACAGACGATACAGGCTCTGTGAAAAAAGGTAAGAAGAAATTTCCACTAGTTACAACTTGATAATAAACTGTAGATAAACAAGCTTAAAAGCTTTTACATATAATTATATATTGATATATAATTACTCATGACGTATTGATTCATGACAGGTGAAAAAACTTTGTGGATATTGAGTTCTGGTGTAAACCTCAGATAAAACTAGAAGAAATGGTACAATATACTTGTGTTGCACTGTAGTGGCAATGAAAGTTAATCTGCATGTTCAGCATTTCTAACCAAAATAAACTACACAGCTCCATGATTACTAAGAGAGAAAAATGTGTTACATGAAAGATCATAAAATCATTATTGTTCATAATATATGATATATGGGTTAGAAAAAGTACAGTTACACACACATAGATCTTCCCTCCCAGCTAGATTTCCTTGTTAGGTTTGGGGGGAGGCTAAGGCAAAAGTTAAACGTGAACCTACATAAGCTTTGTCAGCAAGATGTACTTTAAGTATCAAAAGTTAATATTAATCAAGCTAAATGGCCTCTTTCACATTTGTATTATATGTGTTACATCAATGTTAAAGCAGCATTTTAATGCTGCAGCTGGTTGAGGGGTAGTTATTTTTTACTTGAGTAAATGTACTTTGTTACATTCTTACAGCTTGTGTTTTTGTTTTGACTCCTGTGCCATTAAGTAATTTTGTTACCGGGGGAATTAATTCACCAACATCCTTGAAACATCATACTCTGTTCATGCAGGTAAATGGGCTACCTGTCCTGGACTCTTTGTGCTGCCTGGCCCAGATCCAATTAATCCTGCTGACTGACCTGCCATGACTTCATTAACAGGCATTCTTAACATTAACCTCAGCGGCCTCCAGCTGAATGAGTTTGCAGTTAGGACATGGATGTGTTTTTATATTTTAATTAAGGAAATAGGGTGTAGGGGGATTTCTAAGTGTCATTTCATTATTAGCTGCGATTAAAGCCCGAACAGTAATATAAGAGCAATGATTTGAACCCTCCGCATGCCTGTTGGATGTATCCACATGGTGGTGTAGTGGTTAAGAGAAGCTGGGATCAAAGGATTAATCTTAGTGCATTTAGACAGGAAGTTAACAGGAGAGATGGTGAGTTTTAGCAGCTCTGTAAAATTTGTAAAGAACTAAATAAAAAAAAGGCGAGGGAGTAATTGAAGATATTTCATAGAAACCATAATTTTTGTATCCATTCTAGAAATGGCTGCTGCACCTTTTAATTTCTTCCAGCACGAAAAATCTGCATTTTAATCTGCTCCTGGCACAAAGTTGAACTAACTTCCTGTCATCCCGTCTGTCTGTCCAAGAACAATGTCAGGACTGAGGCCTGTGGTACTGAGTGGCCCCTCTGGAGCAGGGAAGAGCACTCTGATGAAGAGGTTGATGAAGGATCATGAAGGCGTCTTTGGATTCAGTGTGTCACGTATGTTTGTACGCCAGCTGGTGATTGGTTTCCACCATGACATCCTGTCTGAAGGCCAGGAGTCAGAGTGTCCAATGTTGCACTGGCCTGTATATTTGTGCTGCATCAGTAAATATTGTAATGCTAAGACTGAGGTTTTTTGCAGCATCTTAGCATTTCTAGCGTTTCAAATTATACTTCTGGACCGTTTTAATGTTGAAATACTCTCTTCACAGACACAACAAGAAACCCTCGACCAGGAGAGGAAGATGGCAAAGGTACAATAGTTCTGGTTTAAAAGCAGACACCCTTTTTAGTTCCTACCTAGGTGATTGATGTTTTTAGTGCTTTCACACCATAGAAGGACCACCATGCTGATTGATTCACCAAGCAGCAGCCCTTGGCTTGGATTTGAATCTGTAGAGCTGTGATGAAAGCATATTTTTTAAAGTAGGCTACTTGATAATACACCTTTTTGCTTTTATTTCTATACCACGTTCCCCAGGCCTCTCACGGTCCCCAATAATGACCACAACACTTCTTACTCCCAAGTGAACTGCACAAATGGTTTTTGTCCCACCCAATACAGCTCCCTTGATGTAAAGGGATAAACCTCTTTCTGTGCCTTCTTTGCTTTCTCCATAGGGCTGAACAAGCTCCCCATGCTTCTGGGGGCTACTTTACTGCCCGTAGCAGACGTCTTATCCTCTGAAGACTTAGAAATGTCAACCTCATTTTCGTGTCCAAACGAATCAGAAACCACAGATAAAGGTGACCTCAGTGTGATACCTGATCACAGTTTTTTAAGGCAAAGGGAAGGGGGTTACTTTCATCATCCTGGCACGCTCTCATTGGATTCATAGAGACCAGTCAACGAATCAAACAAAAAGCATAACAAAAAACATGAAATGGTATATGGAATCAGGATCAGACAGTCTACACTTTGGAGTAAAAAGCTTTTGAAAATAGCCCCCGGTGATGCCTCATAGTGGTTCCCATTTCCAGTCCAGTAAGGTATAACTGTCCCGATTCCCGCTGTAGTTGTGAAAGAGCACTGATGATTTGCAACCAACCATTAGCATTAAAGGATAATGAGCCAACGTGCGCTGTCACATATGTTCATGTTGAAACTTAAAATACTAAAGTTGTTGTATGCTATTCATATTCGGTTTTCTTTAAAAAAAAATATGTCATAAAAAATAGTAAAAGAGTAATATAAAAGTGGACTTTTGTCACTCTGGGCAAAAATGCCTTGAAATATTCCATGTACTGCAGTTTTCCTGAGGGCTGTTTCAAATTTATTCTGTCTTGCTTTCAGGCTTACTATGTTTTTTGTTTTTTTTACAGAAGTCACTGCCATTTTGATCCAGCATTTCTTTTCAGATTGTAACAGCAGACTCCTTCAGTGTTGCTAATGATTGTGTGCTATCACAGTGGCTACAGTGCCTATTAAAAGTCTTCACCCCCTTGGAGGTTTTCCCCCTTTATTGATTTTATGAATTGCTTACTCTTTAATGTCAAAGTGAAAACCGATTTCTACAAGGTAATCTCAATTAATTAAAAATTTATAACGTAAAAAAAAAATCACCAACATTGATTTTATTAATTTAATCTGTGAATTCTTGGCAAAAAAGCCAAATTATAATAACCATGATTCCATTTACAAAAGCAATAAAAAGGAAAACAGCCAGGAGGGTGAATTCTTTTAATAGGCACTCTATTTTAAAAATTACATTGTATTCATCTATGCATGTTTTAGATATTTAGATATTATAGATATTGTGTTGTTCTGCAAATGCAACACAGTTTCAAATTTAGCCCAGAAAAGAACATCACTAATTAAAACACACTCTTTCAGCCACAAACTTGGCTTTAGACATTACATAAACATTGGTCTGGATTTTCCTTCATTTTGACTATGGAATGTGCTCACTGTGATGTTTGCTACTTGTTGTAAAACTAGGGCCATCTTTCACTAAACTACAATTTCCTTCCAATGTGTGCAACATTTAGTGGCAATGACATTTAATGAGTTAAATTTATTATTAACGTTGCATCCTACAGACTACCACTTCACAACGAGAGAGGCCATGGAGGAGGGCATCAACAAGGGCGAATTCATTGAGAATGCAGAGTTTTCCGGCAACATGTACGGAACAAGGTAAATATTTGAAGCTCCTAATAAATGTCACCATGTCCTACATCTGGTCATAGAGGCCTCTGTGTAAAACAAAATAATTTGATGTATATTCATTGATATTTCTCTCTTCTATACACCTTTTTTTACTGAATGAATTGCTAAATAGGTTTTTTTTAAAAATTTTTTTTTGTATCTCAGTTCCATAATCTTTTGATTTACAGCCTTACCTGCAAAAAAAAAATTCATCTATAAGATTTCAAGTTTTTAATGGTCTTAATGCTATTTCAGAAACGTGTCCACCCTGCCTTGAATGAGAATCTGACAGAATATAAAGTCAGCATGGGTGAAAATACAACATGCCAATACAATATCTGTTTCATATCAGTCAAAGTTGATGAAACAGAAATTAAGTATGCTGCATTGTTTAAGATAATACAAATTGGGTCACAGACCTCAGACTGGGCCACAGGGATCAGGAGGATGTATAATACTCTGGTGACAGATGGGGCTTTAACCTCTATCAGGTCAAGAAGAGCAACGCTGCGGCTCAGCACCTTGCGTGTCACATTTAATCTATTCCTCTTATTCTGAAGATAACACACACTGCCCTTCACTGAGCAGCCTGGATCAATGCAGCGATCCTCTTACCTCAGTCATTATGTGTGAGGAGCGCAAAATTACATCCTTATGTGTTCAGAAAATGTTTGGACTTTTTTGCAGAAACAACCAGGACTTTTGCGGTCCTGGATGTTTAAATAGGTTTGTGCTTTCATTTAATTTTGTAATGCTGTAATGCTGCGCTGTTTCTCTAGTAAAGCAGCCGTTGAAGACGTGCTGGCCAAGAACCTAATCTGCATCCTTGATGTGGACATCCAGGGGGTGAAGAGGATTAAAGAGACTGACCTGAACCCCATCTACATCTCCATTCAGCCTCCTTCCATGGAGATCCTGGTAAACGTCCAACTTATCATATCGCATTAATATAATATATAGCAAGTGCTTTTAATTCTCAGTTTTGTTGCGACTCATTCAGCTCTGCCCTTGCTTGTACAGTAGAGTAAAAAGAACAGTAATAAGTTGTTTCATACTTTTGTTGTATTCAAAAGCAGCAGCCATGATGTTATTATACAACTTTTTTGTTCTGTACTGTTTTTCTCAGGAAAAACGTCTGAGGGACAGGCAGACAGAAACAGAGGAGAGTTTACAGAAACGTCTAGAGGCAGCACGCATTGATATGGAGCTCAGTAAGTTTGTCGGCAGTTCTGCTCGATCACGATGATGAAATAAAGACCGTCACTGGGACTGATTCACTTCTCATTTCTAGGCAATGAGCCAGGAGTGTTTGATGTTGTGATCATCAATGATGACTTAGAGAAGGCTTATGAGGAGCTGAAAGATATCCTCAATGAGGTGAGTAAAAGAATAAAATATCCTTGCTCTTATTTACTTAACATACTTACACAAACACACTTTACAACTACTGCCAGCTGTAGTTTAGACCCTTTTCATATCACTATCCCTATTACATCCATGACACTCTGGACAAGACCTGTAGCTTAACAGCAAAAATGCAAAAGTACTTCTCATCTCTCTTTCTACAGGAAATCCAAAAAGTTCAGGAGGCCAAATCATAAGGAGTAAGCAGTGACCCTGTCTTTCTGCTGCGAGACACACTGCAATTTTGGCCTGACTAAAACCATCTTCACTGACTTCAAGTAACCTGAAGTAAATTCCCATCCGAGGAAAAGTTTGTTTTTCTTTTACCCTCTACGTAAATATACTCAGAGATGCTATGATGAAGAAAGAGGGACTCAACTGAAAAGTTTTGTTTTCTCATCCAAGAGAATAGGGGCTTGTGTTAGATTTATAGCAATAAATGGTCAATATCTAGGTAGGAAAATCCTAACTCATGTATTTCTAATGTAGATGGCTACACATAAAGCTACAGCTACACATAAAGGAAGAAAAAATAGAAACAACTGCCAAATCCTGTGCTAGCCAGCACCAGCCTATCCACAATTCTGTTGAATTCTAATATTGTGAAAATAAATGTACCCATAATTATTTGTAAAAATCTAAATTATGGTGATTTGTATTAATGACTAATACTATAAAATGAATAAAAAATGTACTCACAACATGCTTCATTTAAAAAATGACATGAAGTCTGAAATAAAATCACTGTGTATATGACATTGAAAACAGTTGCATGTATGTTTGTGTGTGAGATAATGAATGAGGATTTGTGAGGACAACATCTGACCATTTTTGTGCTGTTTAATTAATCTTTTATTGACTAACTCTTTCAGGTGGGTTAAAGACCCAGTATATTATTAACATGAAACATGAAGGCATCCAGTAATAGCAATAAATCTAACCAGTTTCACATTTATACATGGCAATTGTAAGGTACGACATGACAAGATGTAAATAAAATACACTATATAACACTATAAAATAAATATATCTTGCTTTCTGTATGGAGTAGAATAGCACAGAAAACATTTTTTAATGTCAGACCAAACATGTAGAGCTGTCTGATACTGAGTAGCAAAAAAACACAAAGGAAACAGTGTACTCACTGCATGGACTTAACCTTATCCCTGATCTATTTTCCATATAGAGCCAAATCATACGAAAGGCACCACACTCTCATGTACAACCTAACAGATAAGTACATTTTGAAAATTCATTAAGACGCATTGCATTGTCATAATCAGAAGATGCTAAAATTAAAAACTGACCACACAGCTGAAATATAGGTTAGGTAAGTCTGCATATTGTTTAGGGAAAACCCACTGGCGAAAGAAAATCCTGCATTTTTTTGGTATTGTGGCTTTACTGGAAGAAGGGACCCTGAAGCTTGGTGCGGACCAGGTCTCGTTTCTCCTCTTTCTGCTTGAGGTAAGCTTTGAGTTTGTCTGTGGAGAAGCACACTTTGGAGTGCCGGGCTTTATGTGGGGCACGATGAGCCCGCAACCATGAGTTCTGGAGACACTCAGCTGCAGTTGGTCTCCCCCTGCAAATTTGATATTTTTAAATATTTGTACACACATATTTATATTCCTTATCCACTGATAACAACTGGTGTAAAAGCACAGATGTTCTGTTAAATGACAATCACACAGACTATATTTTAACAGGTACACTTACCAGGATTTGTTATTCAGGCTGCTCCTCATGAAGGTCAAAGCTCCCTCTGACAACCCAGGGTAACAGTGTCCAAACTGGATCTTCCCCTTCTTGATGTTTCTGTCTTGTTCCCATCCGAGCTCTGCATGGAATGGGCTGTCAGCACTCAACCTAGTGAAGAAAGAAAGTATACAAAAACATGTATTACGAAATAAATTAATAATGTAGTGCAGAAGATTTTGTCTGCAGCAGGGTTTCATAATTTCATTGTTGATAGTTATTTTTCTTATCTAATCATGGATATCTTCTTTTGGACTCCAAATGTTTTTCAGAGCTAACAATAATGACCACATATTTACTAAAACTTACATGATGAATGACAGAACTCCAATAGCCCAAACATCAGTCTCAGGCCCAACACCCTGACCCTCCAGGATTTCTGGAGCTTTAGGAAGGACAATATAAACTGAAAAAAAAGACAAACAGGAAACATTGTTCATAAGGAGTTGTGCTGTTACTGGCAACACCATATTCACTCACATGCTTGATGTTCTGTATTAGGAAAAATACTGAATTTAGAAGGACTGGATAAAAAAGGATAATAAAATGGACTTGGTTAGGTTATGGTAGCTAGGATCAGCTGAGGTGGATGAAGTTAGGCTGAGTTATTTCCATCCATCCATCAATCCATCTCTCCTTAAGATTGTGTACCTTTGCTGCAGCAGTCTGTTGAAAGCCATGACAGTCAAAGGTTTATTGAATTAGAAGACATGGCAACAATGCAAGCTTTTACATCTTACAAAATTTAGTTTGTTTTTTGAAATCAAACGGTGAATACAACAGTACCTCTGCTCTCTGACAGGCCCTGGATGTGCTCTATATGGAGGGGCTGTCCAGGCGTGAAGGACTGAGCTGAGCCGAAGTCTACAATCTTCACACGGTTACAATCATCCACCAGCATGTTGTCAGACTTCAGGTCTAAGTGGATGACTCGACGGCTATGAAGGTAGTCGACTGCACTCAGGATCTGAACCAGCAGCTCTGCAACATGAGTCTCTGCATACAGATCTCTGAAAGGACAGGAAAACAGAAAGGTAAGTTAAAGTCTAAATACAGCTGAGCTTGCAAGGCAATGGTTGATGATATATTTTGCTCTGGAACAAAGGGATAGACAGACCAACCCACAAAGCAGCTAATAGTCACATTGCCAGTTATTGGGAAAACAAAAACAAAAAAATAAAACATGCATAAATCTGTGATGTTTGCAAGGACTGACTGAATATTGTGTTTCTAAACATTTCTGTATTTTTCACAAAAATGATCATTCCCATGTGAATAAAGAAATAGGTGCCTTCTTGTACCTCGCGGCCAGATTATAGAGCAGCTCCTTGCCAGGACAAAGCTCCTCCACTAACACCAGGTGGTGACAGGTGATGTAGGCTGTGTGCAGCTGCACCAGGTGTGGGTGATGAAGCCTTTTCAGTAGCTGGTACTCTCTCAACACAAGCTGTCTCTGCTCTGCTTTGTAAGGGGTGATCTTGGCGGCAAAAACTTGGCTGGTCTCAATGTCCCTGCACAAGTTTATGACGCTGAAACGGCCCCTGAAAGAGAGGGCAACAAAAGAAAGAGAGATACAGAGAAGAAGCTATATGGCACACTGGTGACTGAGAGAAGACTTAAATTAAGACTAACAGGTAATAAAAATAGAATATGATATATGTTACTGAAGTGTTTTTTCTGCATTTACCAAGAATGAAAGTCTATTGGAAAATAAAGATACTTCAATTTTTGGTAATGAAAAATCTAAATCTAAGTAAAACCTAAAGTATCTATCTTGGTCACTGTGTAGAAAGAAAATGTTACAGCTCCTTCCTGGCTTTTAGTTAAAAATCCCACCTGTTGATCTCAGAGAGGAAGCTGTAGTTCTTTTGAGTTGTTTGTTGTTCTGATCCAATGGCTTTTGATCCCAAGGTCTCAGTCTGGATGAGAGGGATGTGAGTCTCTACAAAACACAGAAGTTAAAATGTTATCACTCTCCATGTAGCGGCTGATGAATATACAATGTGGTGCCTCATTGCTGTGAATGCTCTGAAAAAAGTGCTACCTGCATTTACAATGCATAAACTCTAAATAAATATAAAAAATGAATTCATCAATTCATGAAATTACACATGTGCAACAGCGTGCATGCAACTTCATGTCTGAGAGCATTCTTCTTGCCTTCAGGGTGAGTAGCCATAACAACAGGTGCTGAAGCATCACTGAAAGGTCCTGCGCCCGTCTTGGTGATGCAGCCCACCCTGAACACATAAGATGCTCCTCGTGGTAAGTCCTTCACCACATAGCAGCTGTCTGTCACCTCCTCTGACAGGACTGTCCACTCCCCACCTGCAGAGTCACATGACACATGCAACTTTGCTGTTAACTCTATAGTTACTGCACATTTTAATGTCCTTGCCATTGATTCAAGCAACACTGATATAAGTGATATTGTAAAAAATATCAGGAAATAGGATTTGATTGACTAATTGTTAACTTCCTGCTAGTTATTCCAAATAGTGTGTCCACCGACCACCAATATAATTTCTGTGCTGCTGTATCATCTCTGTGAACTCACTATCTGTACAGTACTGCACGCAGTAGGTGACAGGATCACCAGACTGGACTGGTCTCCATACCAGCAGGACTCCACCTCCATCTAACTGCAGCACATCTGCTTTGTTGGGACGGACTGGCAGATCTAAAAATTGTGGAGCAAGAAACAAACCACTAGCCTTATAGCAAAATTGCAATAGCAGGATTTCCAGTTATATTTCAGACAGGAAATACATAACCGACATAATGTAGCTTATTCAATACCTTTTGTCTTTTTGAATACAGGTATTTTGAAAGAAGGCAGAATTTTGGAGGTCCTCTTTTTTGGACTCTCAAGACCAGTGCTACATTCCCTTTCAGGTGGGATGGAAGCTGATCCTTTTACTATTGGCCCTGTTGTGACAGACAAACAACATCAAAAGGGAAAAAACATTTGTACTGTAGGTTGGATAAAATGTACAATACAATCTTACTGTAGAAATGCTCAATATACCAAAATTGAAACTAGAGAATGATCAGGAAAAAAAAATAATGAATTCATTCTTTAATCCCATTTTGAACATAGATGTGATGTTTCTTTTCTCGATAAGGATGTTGCTTAATACCATTTCCAGTTTAATTATGAAACAAAATTAGCATCATTTGCATTAACTTACCTCCTTTACTCACATCCTCCGTACTGGAAGACCTGAAGAAAAGCTTGGTCAGGCTGGAGGCTGAAGCTCTCATTTTCTTCCTCAGAGACATAGTGGGTGTATCGGGCTTCATGATCTCTCCTAATGTGGGTCCTAACTCTGTGTTGTCCAACTGAGAGTATGAATGGCCAGTCCAGGACTGACGGCGGAAGATCTTTAGCAATCCCAGCTTGGGTGACTTTCCTGTAGGTGGTCGGGCTTCCAGGGCAGGAGCGGATGCATGCCTCTGGAGGCCATAGCCTTCCTTCTTGTCCCTGGACCTGGGAGGCCTCTCTGGAGCCTGGAGAGAAGTGATGCTGGGGCTGGGGCTCGGTGTAAGCAGGGGCCCTGGTTGACCTCTGCTGTTTTTACATAAGTTGGGGTTGGAGCGGGTGCGGTTTCGAGGTGGTGCTTGGGGGAACGAGCCTCTGGGTTTGACTTCTTGGAATGAGAAGGGGGATGATGAAGTCAGATGCTCACCTTGATCATTGTACCCTTCACTCTCTCCTGATCTGCATCTTCCTTTGTGGTGACCTTGACTCAGCTCTTCATAGGAGCCAAGTCTACTTGAAGATTCAGAGCCACCATGCTCTAAAAGCGACGACTCGGCCAGAGACCCCTGGGAGCCAGCAAAGGCATCTTCCCTGTCAGTCTGCTCCTGATCCAGCCTGGTGCTCATCCTGTCTCCAGCAAGGAAGCTTGAGGGAACAGATATTCCACCCAATGTGTGAGTCCCGTGTACAGGGGAGATGGAGCCTCTTCTTCTTGAGGGTCTCTGTGGGCTTGGAATGGCCAACAAGTTTCTCCCTGCAACATCATCATGCCTGAAATTTCCCTTCACACGAGAGCCTTCTTCTTCTCCTGGCTTTGTGCGCTTGGGGGAGCTGGGAGACCGACGTGAATACTCATCAAGGGACCTGCTCCTCCGGTGTGGGGGTAAGTTGCTGTGGGCGAGGCTAACTCCACTGTCAAAGGAACATGATTTCTGCATTGTAGCCTGGATAGATCCCCGTCTCTGGCCACGGTTGCCTTCTGTCTCATCCTCCACATATTCAATAAGAGGTTCATTGAGACGTCCTGAAAAGCTTCCCCTGAGTGGTTTGCGCCCTCTCTCCTGCTTTTTGGCCTGGAATTTGTCCCGTAATGACATGTGTCTGGCAGACATGGGTGAAAGCTGTTGAGAGGTGCTGTAAAAAGTGCTTCGGATGACACTGCCCCGAGGGATACGACCTCCGTCACTTCCTGAACCATCATCCCAGTCAGATAGGTAGAGGGATGGACTGCTGTCCTTGCTGAGTCTACGCTCCCTCTGAGGTGTCTGTTGGCATGACACATCTGATGATGCAACTGACTGCCTGCTCATACTCCGCTCTAATAGATTACTCCTTCCTACCACCTCCCCATCCTCTTCCACCCCTAATGTCATTTCCTCTTCCTCATCTGCATCTAGATGGAGTTTGGCAAAAGGCTCAGGGATCTGTGCTCTCTCCATTAAAGGATCGTAATCCTCTTCTGTTTCCTCCTCCTCCTCAGTTGGGCTGTAGTGCTGGAAAAAGTCCCAGGAGTCAGCTTCATCATACTCAGATGAGGAACCACTGCTCAGAGAGGTGCTGCTGTGCTCCTGGAGCTCGCGAGGCACAGTCACTGCAGTCTCTCTGAGAGGAGCATCCAGCAGCTCAGGAACGGGCCTCAACGTGAGAACTGACCCAATGCATGTCAAAGAACGCTGGGATGATACAAGTGAAAGATAATGTTAGAAACATATTTAGACAATAACTTTTTTCCAAACAAAATTATGGTGTGAATTCTACTCATGTGATCACATTAAACTCCAAGATTATCAACAATACAAGAAACCAGTTAGTTTCAATGCATGATACAGGAGAGGCAACTCACCTGCCATTTTGTTTTTGAGATGAATACTTTCAAACACCTTGTGTTGATTTCATCTGTATCTTCTCCTGCATGTTCGTCCTGCACAGTTACAAAAATTTGTGTGTTTAGTTGCTGTCCATCCTTATGTTTTTGAATACAATAGAGGCTGATTAAAGCAGGCTATTGTTTTTCCCTTACCTGGAACCATTCATGGCTCAGGCACTCAAAGGCAGATGGTCGCTTCCTACATGAAAGAAAATTGGCAGTACTCAGACATGCTAAAAGTTGCACCTGAAACCACACCTGAAAGAGCTGTCAGGATGTACTGCCAACCTGATATACCACTACATCAATGCAGCTACATGAGAACTTACTACACAGCACAAATATTCACTGAGTAATATGTTGTAACAATGAAACAAATGTCGATTTGTGATGCGCAGGACTGCTAGTATAACCAGTCATCAGCCACGTTCATGTAGTTTTACACACAACATTGATCAATGGAGGTTCAGACTGAGCCTCAACAGGAATATATAGATTTTGATTTTATTTTATTTTGCATTCTTGGAATATGTTTGATTTGTGGAATCAGAATTGGCATTGATATCACTTTTGCAAAAAGATTACTCTGTGCTCATTTGTTGCATGAAAAGAGATTTTATGTAATTTGCACAAAGTTTACTGGTAAATATCTTTGATGATTATTATTATTATTTGAAGTGTGATTGGATTGATAAGTGGCAGTCTTTAAACAATAGCAAAATACAACCCCTACTCTGGATCTGGCTGCAGGACCAGGTGAAGAAAGCTCTGGGCCTCGGAGCTCCTGAATGTGACATCAGGGGTGTCCCAATTCAGGGTCCCCTCTCCCACTCTCAGCAGGGTCGCACGGTCCGTCTCACCCGCAAAAGGGCATCGACACACCAGACTGTCAAGATAAAGATAAATCCTGATAAAGGTAACAGAAACTCATGGGTCATATGTCCAGCTTTTTGATTTGGTGTATATCTAAGATTTTAAAAATTAATTCATTCATTAAAAAGATACATACCAAAGAAAGGCCATAACGCCCACAGCCCTGACAGAGAGAACAAAAAACTGATATGTAGTATTGTCTTATTTTGCTCTCCATTGTGCATGGTCTATTGCAAAGCATTTTACAAATTACTCACCAAATGTCTGTGGCCACAGTGACTGGTTCTTGGTGAACAATCTCAGGTGCAATGAATTCTGGTGTGCCAAACATGCTATACTGGTGTCTGGATGGGTCTATTTCTTGGCAAAAGCCAAAGTCGCAGAGCTTAATCTCATCTCTGGGCGGATACACCATCAGGATATTATCAGGCTGATGGAAGTATAGATAAAAAATGAGAGTTAACTGTATACAAAAAAAACCAATTATGAAATGTTGATTAGACCATGAATCTCACTTTAATGTCCAAATGCAGGATGTTCATGCTGTGAATGTGACCAACGCCTTCAAGGATTTGCTGGATATATGACTGGACCTGAAAAGATGCAGAATATTAGTCAGGAGCCATGTATGATATCTCTGCAGGGGAAAAAAATGGTGATAAATGTAAGCATGTACCTCTCTCTCTGAAACTGATCCTCTCAGTAATAAATGATCCAGAAGTCCATGAGAGCAGCAGCTGGAAATGGTGTTAAAGAACTCAAATCAAACGTAACAAGCTAAACCCACTGTCAGGAAAAAGGTGTGATCATGTTGTGATATTTAGTAAGGAGGATACATTTCTGTTATCAGCACCAGAGTGCGTCTGGTGCAAAAAAAGTCCAGCAGACAGGCCACTCTGGGATGAGCCAGGCGGGAGAGCAAGTCTCTCTCCTGGAAGGCTCTTGTCCGAGTGTTGCTCCGCACAGGCAGGAATTTGGCAGCAAATACCTCACCCGTCCTTCTGTGGACCACACGTTTCACTACCCCAAATGTTCCCCTAAAACATGATGGGAGTCATGTAAAAACACGTCAGCAGAGATCATGCACAGCATGGACAATGTCAGTATAATGTACAGGTATAATATAATGCACACCTTCCAATTTCCTCATGAACATCATAGACAGAGAATAACTTCCTTCTCTTCCCCAGTTCCACCTCCTTCTCCTGACACTCCAGTGGGTCTATCGAGATAACATAACCTGTGAATGAAGACAGTCATCCACATAGACAGACTAACAAAATTCACAACACTGCTGATGGAGATATTTTGTTTTTTACATTGAAATACTGGGTGTAACATTGCTTCAACAGTGCATGCTGTTGTCTCACCTTCTTCTACTGTAAGCTGAGCCTGGCATGAGGCGTGGCCAGAATCATTGTAAGCGAAGCAGGTGTATGTGCCGCTGTCCTCACCCTCTGAGCACATTATGGTTAATGTGCAACGGGCACCATGCTGTGCTATCTTCATATTATTATTGGCTGCAAGCTCCTCTTCATCCTCCAATCACAGCAGAAGAGTGAAGTCTTAATGGGGCTTGCATCAGAGATTTATACTCAAATTAATTTCAGTTGCTGTTTTGATTACTTACGACTTGACTTGACAGAAAATAAATGACTTGAGATTCAACTTGGAATGTACTGACTTGAATTATCTTTAGATGAGATATGCTGACTTGAATGATCTGTCTGTGTTCATTTCCTGTTTCAGTTAAAATATAAAATATCATGTTTTCTTACTATTCACCTGCTGTTTTCTTACTCTTCCCAGCATTAATCCATTATTTTTTGTTTAGTTCGGATTAAACTTTTGGACCAAATTTGATGCCATCTACTGGAGTTTTTATGTAGGCCATAACCCCATGTCCAAGTGGAAGATTCCTATTGGTGGAACACCACTATACGGGGGCCTTTTGCTTGACACGTGTTTGCTTCTCTGATGATTGTCTTGTGTTTGTCTTTAAAGGCTCATATATGACCATTCTAAGGGAGTAAAGGCATTTAATTAACTATCTACATATCTACCATCGAAAGAGCACCTCAAACTATACTGTAAGCCCTAGAAGCGCACCTATCAATTAAGTTTTTCAAAAGATTAAAACTGTTAAACACAGATCTGAAATGTTAACCGGCCCGTATGCACGCTGGAAAAGGCATTGTCGTGACCAACAGCTGACCAACCTGCTTAATTAAAACCACCGACAGCCAGAGTACAACAGCAAAGTTTATTGTGGAAGACTTATTCGGCTCGGTAAGTGTGCAGGTTGATGTTAGCTTACGTTCACGTTAGCCAGATAGTGCCTGTTCTCTCGCAACTCTATCAGCTAATATAGCCTGATATAGGCCTATAGTAATATCTTGACATTAATCAACTCAACCGCCAGAATAAAATGTTGCCATTGTAACGTTACGTTTCTGAATACCCCGGGTGTAACGGGTCTCTCTGTCGCCGTGTAACGTCATTTCTTTACAATGTTGTTCCATTTTTTAAATTTTCGCGGGTCGCCACAAAAATGGTAGTGAAATGACGTCTTGCTAATATTTCATTAGGCAGGGACTAATAATCTGTCTTTTTCCCTTTATAAGGCCGTCATGCACTGCAGGTCCAAGTGAAACATTTGGGGACAGTGACTTGACTTTGGACTTTTGAGTCACACTGCTTTCTAAAACTCTCTTTTATCAGTAAACTTTGGTTAAACTTTTTGCATTGCAATCACCTCTCCCATTTGTTGAGTATGAAGACTGAAAATGTACTCTAAAAACAGTAATGTTCTTGAAAAGGGCATAAACGAGAGAAATCAAAACTGCTGTATCCTTCAGGGCAAGGGAAAGGAATAAATTGCATAAACCCTTGATCCACTAATTTCCTTTTGGAAATTGCTGATCTACAGTGCTCCTACCTTGTACCACTGTATCCTAGGAGTAGGTTGTCCTGTGATGATGGCAGTAAATGTAGCTGGTTGCCCAGGCTCTATACACAGGTCTTCTGAGGGTACCTGGATGGCGGGAGGAGCTGAGCAGGGAAAATTAAATCACTTAGTGAGCATACTAAATTAGATGACAGTCATACTTGTATGTATACACTTATATGCCAAGAATACCATCTTTCATTTCCTGCAATGGTTCTGAAATGAAAATCTCCTCTTCCTCTTCCTCGAGGTAACACACTGGCTGCTGGGCCACTGGATCCATGGGTGTGGTGGCAGGGACAGTCTCTTCAGGGCTACACTCTGCTCTGGAGGCAGGAGAGATAAAGGAAAAGGTAATTATTAAATACTTTATGCAAAGTCACATTTCAATATAATATACATATATAGATATATATTTTTACCATCAAGCAATAATTTCACAATTGTCAAACTAAGATTTTACAGATTGTGGCTGATAATGAGTTTCTACAAAGGAAGGGAAGTAGATATAAGTCAAAATTTATACTTCACTTACTGTTCAGTGTATCCAGGAGGGAAAATTATACTGGCAACAGTAGGGCTAAAATCAGTCTGTAACCATTTCTTCACAAAGGCAGTGGACCATCCTTCTGAGTCTGCATCTATCAGAAACGCCAGAAATGCCACTCAGCAGAAATTTAAGAATCACAGACTTAATATAACTACATATTTTCTAACTATGTTACCACTTTGCCATGACTGTAATGTATGAATACTCAAACATTGGAAAAGAAAAAGTGAAAAAGTACATTACCTTATGTACCATGAGCAGTAATATTGCATTTCTTACCTTGGGACTTGTGTGGGTTTAACCCCACTAACACACCACATCAACAGAACATGGGCTCATGCCCACTCCTGCACAGGTGTAAAGGGAACACCCGCCCAGCACATGACCATCTTGTGTTCGAAGGAGTGAAGAGTTAGCTGGGCATGCGTTGGCACCAGGAAAAAGGGGAATGTTGAAGGGTTATTTGTTATCATGACAATGATGACTTACATGGAGTGGTCCATGTGAGGAACCTTCCTCCTTTAGGACTAGTAGAGGGGATATGGAGAAACATGTAGGTTATGGACAATGGAAGGGCATGATGAACCAGTGTCCAAAAGTCAGAAAGTATGTGAGCAATTAAATTTTATAATCCATATAAAATATATCATGTCAAACTTGCAACAGGTTTTTCATCAACATCATCTAATAATTCTATTGATTTTAGCTGAATTATATTATTTACTCTGTAACACTAGTTGTGTTGCTTACCCTGTGTAATGAAAAAATAATAGGTACCAGCAAAGTTTGAAAATCACTTCATAAAATAGGACAGTAACATTGGTACTTACCATCTCTATATTTAAATTACTAATGATAACGTGAGTCTAACAGAGAAAAAAAATTTTTTCTCGTCGGGTTCAGTCCATGCTGTAATCATCTTCCCCTGTGAATGACTTAACATGACTCTGTGAACTCATTTCCTGCTTTATTTTGTAGTTCTACCAGTGTTTGACTTCTGGTTATGTTTTACTTCCTGGCTTCATGGATTTTCCTCCCATGATTGTGATTGACTCTCATGCCCCGATGTGTTCTGCCTTTGCCCTATTGCCCCTGCCTCCCTTGTTTATTGAAGTCACTGTGTTCCCCTTAGACTTTTCTATTCATCTGTTCTGCTCTGTTCAGTTCAGCTGCCCAACGTTCAGGTTTTTTTATGTGTTTTATCCTGCTCTGCTCCTGAGTATTTGAGTTTTGGACTTTCTGGGGGGGGTTTGCATCTGCTTGCCAATCTCCCTACTGTAGCTCTTATCAGCCTCCTTTAGTTTATTAAATATTTTTTCTACATCTTCTTCAGCATCTGCATTTGGGTCCAGTTATCTTTTTTAAAAACCATAACAACATGCCCTGTGTGGAAAGTGAAATCACAATGAATGAAAAACACGATCAGTCCATCCAATAAATGTATCGGTGTTTTTTTCATGGATGTCAGGAATGCTGGGAAATACAGTATGGTGTCTATGTTGAATGGTAGCCACTAGATCCCACTGGGTTATGGAAAATAAAAGCTGGTCTTAACAGTTTGACAGTTATGGTAATGAGATTAAAATTTTTAGACAGTTAATGAGCCTTAGACTCACCCGGCAGTGGAACAGTTGGAGTGAGTGGTGACTGAGTGACTATTGGTTATGTGTAGGTTTTAATTCATGTTAAAGAATGGGTTTAGTGTTGCTTAGGTCATTGCAGAAATCTGGGAGTGTGATACTTGCATTCAAGAGAAACTCAGACAATGTATTGATTAGCCATCACCTGCTGCTTGCATGCTCCACTACAGTAGAAATGGAAAAATGAGAAATAACTTCTATATCTACTCTTATCTCAAGTGTACAACTATATGATGCACAGTTAGAAACTAATTCCTTTTTTCCATTTCATATTTAAGCATTCGTCTACAAGCTGCACTGCAAGCCATAACTGCAGGGGATCTAGTGATAACAGGAATGGTAGGTGGAACTACTCATGATGTGAGTGTGTGTGAAATGGGAAAAAAAGGAAAATGTGAGTAAAATTTCAAAATGGTGTAAACTTGATCAAATGGATGAATGGTAGTGGTTGAAAGTGGAAATTGATGCAATTGCAGTTTGTTTGGAAAGTGAGGAGATGTCACATAATGTGATGTAGAGAGGGTGATGGGATCTGAAAGTGACAACTGGACGGACAATGGCATGTGCTTCATCCCTTCTCAAACACTAACGAAAAGTGTGGATCAGCCACATGAAAACTCTGTTGCTGGTTTCTATCATGTGTGGAGGATGTTTACCTTCAGCAGCTCTGCCAGTCCTACCTTTAGGAGGTTCGTCAGTCCCGATGTCAGTTGGTGGCACATAGGCAGGGCATAGACGTGCCTTGCACCTGACACAGCCAAACTCATTCCAAAGCTAAACAAAACATTTGACATACTGCATCTTAAAAAAAGATCTCTGACATTGATGGTGATAATTATATTAATACACATACAGTACATTTTATGGGTTTATACCTCACACTCATACTGTCCAATATCTGCCTCTGTTGCATTATTGACCGTCAGACACAAGATTCCACTCCGAGCGTCATTCAGGGTCAAATATTTTTGCTGGTTAGACAACTCTCTGCCGTCCTTCAGCCACCTACCAAACCCAAAGATGGATGAGTTTAATGTACAAATGATCAAAAAAATACTGTTGTCACAGTACACCCTCTTTTTTGCCATACCTGATTCGTGGTAAGGGAGTACTGAGCGTGGAACAAGTGAACTGAATATCCTCTCCTTCTATCAGACAAGCACTCTCCAGCCGACTCACAAATCTGGGTGGAGCTGGAGAGACGCACAAATGCATTACATTCTCATCTGTGTCACTTTAAAAATAGACCTATAATGTCAGTTTTAGTAATAGGGGTAATGGCAATATTCGAAGCATTAGCAGATAAAAAGGTAGAGCTAGTAGTACTAGTAGATCACAGATGTAGAAGTCACAGTAGTTGTATCTGTAACAATAGTAGATGCAAATCAGCCTAGACTAGTAGAAGTAGTCGCAGCATTTGTCCTTGTAGTTGTAGAGTAATTATAACTTACTCACAGCTCTGATATGATTAAATGAATTAAGTCTCATTCATTTACAAACAACACATCACTTAAGAGATGTGGCAAGTGGCTCGGACGCATCCACAGACTCACCCTGAACCACAACCTTAGCCAGAGTACCAGCAGTGCCCATGGAGCTGGCCGCATAGCACATATACTGTCCTGAGTCGTCTGCATTGAGACTGTCCAAGATGAGACTGCAGGTGCCGGACCGGTCTGCTGTGATGATGTGACGGGGGTCGTCCTCAAGCTGTAGACCATCTGAGAAACAGAGGCCAGATTCTAACTGTGACTAACTGTTGCTACAACTGAGTGCACAAATTTTCTCTGACAATATTAGGATGAGAAAATAATAGTATGTTGATGTAGGTGTGTTTTAAAACTTTTCTGACCTTTGAGCCAGCTGACTACTGGTTTGGGTGATCCTGAGACCTTGCATGTCAATTTAATAGTCTGTCCTATCTTTGTTGTGCAGTCAGTCAACAGTGACCCGAACACTGGTTGACCTGTTGACGCACACACAAGCAGAGAAATGACACATGAAGCCTTTGGTTTGCCATATCTTGCCATAAAAATGTTGACCTCAACAAGACGAGGACACAGATTTGGCGATCTAACAATATGCTGTCAAACTTCTACCCGGCGTTCACTTTCACTCACTGTTAGTGGGCAGACTTGCACGTTGCTGGAGCTCCTTCAGGTCCTTAAGCCAGGGGAGTTTAGCCAGTGTGGAGCGGCCCTGCAGGGTGTACTGCCGCACTGAGCCCCTGTGCTCATGCCACAACCCCCAAGACTTTTCATCTCCACCCACAGTCTCCTTTATTTCTACATCATTCAGCTGGGAAGATCACAAAAGTGAGGATGAGAAAGATGATTAAGTGGGAAGATGAGATCAAAATGTGAGAAAAGCAATGAGAGTACACTAGTGCAGCAGCTGTCTGTGCATGTGACCAACTG
Organism: Psettodes erumei; assembly: GCA_016785225.1. Lineage (NCBI taxonomy): Eukaryota > Metazoa > Chordata > Actinopteri > Pleuronectiformes > Psettodidae > Psettodes > Psettodes erumei. Next base: position 550,187 of record JAFBJZ010000854.1, on the reverse strand, counting down.
TGGTGTGAAATGGTTTCTTTTTTGTATTTCCTCGCATGCAGAAGTAGACTTAAGAAGAATGGGGGGTATGGATGCTACCTTCATTTTGTTCTTGAAGGTGTAGGTGTCACTCTTCATGTGGGCATCTTTCTTTAGTTTACACAGCACAATGCATTCCTTGAAGAGAAAGACTTGTCTCTGATGCCCTCTAGAGGCCATCTTAATTTCTGGAGCTTCCTCCCACACTGTGAAGACTCCCTGGAGGAAAAGACGGTGTGTGTGAAGACCATATGCATCTGAGGACCTTCATACGGGACCAAGAGCCTGACCTGGGGTTTATACTGGTATCTCATTCATCTATAGTTACCTGACGCACAGGCTCTCCCAGGGCAGTAAGAGGAGCCGGGTAGTTCTCGATGAAGGACACCTGGTGCAGGTTGTCAGCCCTCCAGGGTAGAGAGGACACCATGGAGAAGGCATCCTCTAACAGGCAGCAGCTCTGACCGCTCTTAGCTTTATTCTTTATCAACTCCTGCCAATAGAAATATTCAAATTTACATTCAGCTGACACATTTTCAGGATTTTCATTTTCCAGGATACAAATAAAATCCTATTTCATTCCAATATTTATTTAAATAAAACTGATGTGCTGACCTTCACTAAAGCCTTGTAGGTTTGAATCCTCTCCACTGGTCGCTGGAGGAAGGTCAAGACATCCATGAAAGGTGTGTCATTCCTACCAGATTCTGTTAACTCCTGAAGTATAATGAGGAGAGCATGGAAAAACAAAGAATATTAGTGCGAAAATGCTGCTACTTAGTACCTTAGTTTCTGCAATGGTCACAGTCATGTTAAACATTCAGAAACAGATTTTGTGAGTACTTTGAAATACTGTTGGACCGCCTTGTCAGTGACGCAGGCTTCTGCTTGTGCTTGTCCCACCATGTAGTGAAGATACTTCTCAAAGTCTTCAGCGTGCTTGATAAGATGCATGGCCACATCGTCATCTGTGGCACAGCCTCTGAGACCGGGAAGGATGGATCTGGAATGAGAATAATGTGAGGCAGCATCAGTCGAAACAGATACAGTGTGTAAGGACACAGGAAAATGAAATCTAAATTATGGATTGAGGAAACCATGAATTAATTAAATCCAGTGCAATGCCAGTACAATACATTTGTCATACCTCGCATGCAGAAACACAATGTCCTTGATATTCCTGAAAATTATCTCTTTCTGGTTGAGGATGTTGATTGGAACATGGCGACTAGAATCCAGATAATTTAGCTGGTGAGAGGTGAACATCTTCATCTCCCTCACAAACTCCTCCTCTCCATCAATCAGGCCTTGGACTAGTTGGCTAGAGAAAGAGGAAGTTTTTATTCATTGGTTGGTTTATTGGTATGCAAATAAACAGTATTTGTTTATTGTCAGTTTTCCTCTAAAATTTGTGATTAGAACACATTCTCCATAACCATTAACAGGCCTGCAAGTAAAATTGTCCAAATACATGTAACCAATGTCAGGTAATGGAAATCTAATTTTGGTCCCCAGAGAAGACAAAAGAGGAGGGGTGCAGGAAAATGATATTGATACCACCTGGGCTACAAAAACTCAATTGCTCTCAAATCACAAATGCCTGTTGATGTTCCACCTGATGTATTTAACAGACCTCAGAGCTCTCCTGTACTCTTCTCCTGTAGACCCTATTCCATAAAGATCCTCCTGAGGTACCTTCATTTGTGGGAAGGTCTCCTGTTCAAAGCGACAGTCATTTATATTACTTTCAAGAGACTTTTCATTTTTCATTACAGTACTTACAAATTTCATGTCTCTGACGACAACAAAGAAACTGCAAACTTGAATGTTTCACTCAGCACCAGAGCAGGCGTTTGGATTTAGGTAATCCTACCTTTCTCTTCTTCTCCAGGTAGGCAGGACACACCCATCCTTGTCGAGCAGGGTTGGTCTTGGTGGGTTTGGTCCTTACCAACCATCTGTCAGGATGAACAGAATCCAGGACCTCGACAAATTGGCCCTCCTTCAGAAGAAAACTGTCTTTCTTCCCACTGTTGGGACTGCAGTCAGCTCGAGCCACATACATTTCAAATGTCTGAGGAGTGGGGGAAAACAAATATATAATTTATGGCTTCCATAATTTAATATGCAGTATTTGTCAATTTGTTACATTGTGACTTAATTAAAATGACATTTATTAAAGTAAGGATTATAGAGCACACAGAATAGTACCATAAATGTGGTATATACTGTGCATCCAAGACAGAGCAAAATATGCAAAAAGTACCTCTTGCCTATCCTCTTCCCCTTCTGACTCTGATCCAGAGATGGTACTAGCTAAGGGTGTGTTGGCACGGTGGTGCTTTGGAGAGGGTGTTTTCATTCTGCTTTCATGGGTTGCTACAAATTAGAGAGGAAGTAAGCTATAGTATGCTTCATAGGAAACTAAATAATGTAAAAGGTGAAAAATAGCAATCAACTAAATCAACATTGCTTACCTTTGACCTTTAATAGTGTTTTCGGAGCTATCTCTTCTTTACCATTCTTCTGAGATATTTGATGTTCAAGTTTTGATATTTGCCTGCTGCAATATTAAAATATTTATATTATATAATATTTATTTATTTATTTATTGTCATGAGAAAAAAATACACAATTTGCAGTGACATTTAATAAAAACTGACCTTGGAACAGCAGGGCCAGTTTCAACAGGTTCCATTATATCAGGAGCTGTGTCATAATCAGAGGGACTTGACACTGTTGAATGCAGAGAATCATACTGCTATATTGTGTACATACAAATATGGCTTAGCAAATAGATATTTTCTGTCAGTACATCAAGGGTATAAGCGAGTTACTCACTGGAGCTGGCAGCCATGAGTGATGATCGTCTCCTCTCTTGTGGGCCCATATGTGCATCCTGCTCCGTCAGGTTGTAGGCTTCCCACAGTGAAATGCTTACACTTTCTACATAGTTTGCAGCATCTGTAGCTGATGTGGGTATCTGTGCTTGAGACTTGGCCAGGTTCTGAGTTTGTGTTGTGGCCTCAACCTCGGGCTTTGGTGGAGCAAGTTGCAGAGGCATTATGGCAGCTAGGGGTGGGTGTAAAGTCTTCTGTACTGTTGGAGTGGGATGCTGAGGTTTTGCTACCGTTATGTTTCCATTGTAGGAAGTCATGCCAAACATATTTACCGCCTCACAGGTATAGATTCCAGTGTCAGTAGTGGTCAGGTTTTTGATCACTAGTGTGCACACACCGTTCTCTGTGGTCTCAATACGATAGCGCTGGTCTCTAGCGATTTCTTGGCCATTTTTCAGCCAGCGCACTGTGCTTGGTTTTCCTTCTACAACACACACTAGAGTTATTGTACCATGAAGATCTGCACTCTGATTCTTAAACACCTCTTTAAACGCAGGTCGCATGCCCTTGCGGGTTTTGTAGCCTTTGAAGGCAGCCTGGATTTTGACTGCAGCCTCTTGCATTTGTGGTTCATCCTCAGTGCTGACTTCAACCTCTGGTGAAGCATCCTTTGAAGGTTGTGTCTTCTGGAGAACATCTGTGAGGGGAAGACTAGAGGGTCGATTCACCCCCTCAGTAGAAGAGCCATTGGGCTGGAACTTGCTGTGGTTTACTGGTATCTCGGTCAAAGCCTCTGAGAAAGTTTCATCTTCAGATATGTAGAGAAAGGGAACATCTTCTGTCATCTTGATTCTCATTTTTTGTTCCTCCCTTCTCATTGACTTGACTTCCAGTTTAATCCCCTGGTCGACTTCAGGTTCTTTTCTTGTAGGTTTAATGGGTTGTTTGATCGGCTGTTTGGTATTTGCATCTTTCTCTGCCGCATTTACGGGCTGCCTCATTAGCTCTGCTGTCTCAGTGTCTGTTGTTACTGATGGTCTCCTCTCAAATGTGGGTCTCTCTTTAGCCTCATTTTCCAGGGGCCTTATTGACTGTTTCACTTGCTGCTCGTACATTGCTTTCAACACACCTCCTGTCAGCTCTTGTCCATTTTGATCTGTCTCAGTGTCCCTTGATGATTGTTTCTCCATTCCCCCCTTTGTTTTGCTTTTTATCCTCACAGGGGGTTTTGGAGGGGCAAACAGAGCCTCTCTCTCTGAAGGCTTTTCTGGGTGTCCTGCTGACTGTGTGTCGAGCTGATTGATGGACAGCCCTTTCAGTGGCTTTTTCTCTCTCTCTGCCTCTGTGGACACTTGTTGTTTCAAGTCGTCTCTGTGTTTATGGTCTTCCTCAGAATCACTTAATGTAGTCTTTAATGCTCGGGGAATTACCTCTTCTTTCTCTATTAAAATACGTTTGATTGGTTGCTTTCCCTCTGTTGTCTTTCCTTTAGATCTTACTGGTGGTTTCAAAGGCTCTTCTGTCTTGTCTACTGCACTTTCCTTTATTGTTTCTTTTCCAAATAGCTTTTCTAGTGGTTCCACAGGCCCCTTTTGATCCTCAATGTTCTTCCCAAGGAGTGTTTCAGGATGTGTCATCTTTTTCTCAACTTCATTTGTTTTCTCTGAAGGCTTTTCTTGTTGTTTTGAGCTCTGTTCAACTTCATTTTCCTTTCGTGGACCAGTAACTGTCTGTTTTGTTTGCACAACCACAGTGGTGTCCAAAACACTCCCTGACTGACTGACTTTATGGTCTGCTTTAACTGATCCCTCCAAATTCTTTCCCAGCTGTTTCTTCTCCAGGAAAACTTCATTTTCTGTTTTCAAACATCCACCTTGCTCTTCGACCTTCCTGTCACTCCTGTCATCCTTCCCCTGTAATCTCACTGATTTATCAGACGTCTTGTACACCTCACTTACTTTCTCTTCATTTTTCTCCATTTGTGTTACATTCTGTAAAACGTCAAAGTCTTTCTCCCAAGCCTTGACAGGTTGGGTTTCCACTTGGGGTTCATTATTGTCCTTCGGCTCAGGCTGTTTTAGATCCAACATTGGCTCCACATCTTTTTCTGAATTTGTAATAGATGCTTTCCTATGAGCTCTCTTTTTGGGCTCTGGAGGAACAGGTTTGTCCTCTGGAAGGTCAGGCTTCTCATTCTCTAGAGCAGGGGTTGTTTTAGCAACAGAGCCCTTCACCCCAGGTAATATCACGGGGGCTCTGGCTTCAGAAGAGTAGATTGTAGTACTGCGCATGAGAGAAATGACAACTTATTTATGTGTATTGGGAGTTGGACAAAAAAAAGAAAATGAATGAGCTAATTTTGTTCCTGTAACTTAGCCAATCAGATTAACACACCTTTCACTGTCACAGTGGCAGTGGTCTCTACACTTCCTGCTTGACATGTGTAGCTGCCACTGTCCTCGGGCGTAAGCTCCTTGATGTGCAGCTGGAGGAGGCAGCCGTCCTGCTTCATCTCATACTTCCTGCTGGGCCTCAGAGACATTCTGTTCTTCTTCCATTGCACTGACAGCTCAAGTTTGGACACCTCACAGGATAGGGAGGATGAACCTCCCTCCTCAGCCTCCAGACTTTGTAATTCTTTCTTAAAGAATGGAGGGAGCTCTAAGGAAGCATGGAAGAAGGGACCAAAATATCATTAGATAAACTGCCAGATAAGGGTCCAAATGGGGTCAGACATGTAGTTTCCATGGTTTGCTTTGCCTTTCTTACTGTATGTGCCTGATAGTTTGCTACAGCTGAAAGTACAGTGAGATCCAAAAAAACCCATTTCACTATTTGAATGTTGTTATTGGTCATTAGTGAGATGATACCATACAATTACCCAGTTATACACCAGCAACACCCACATGAACACACCTTTCACTGTCACAGTGGCAGTGGTTTCTGCACTTCCTGCATGACATGTGTAGCTGCCACTGTCCTCAGGTTTCAGCTCTACGATGTGGAGCTGGAGGAGGCAGCCGTCCTGCTTCATCTCGTACTTCCTGCTGGGTCGCAATGGCAGCCTGTTCTTCTTCCACTGTACTGGCAGCTCAGGTTTAGACACCTCACAGGTCAGAGAGATTGTACCTCCCTCTTCAGCCCCTATACCTTGTAACTCCTTCTTGAAGAATGGGGAAAGCTCTGTGAAGTATCAACATAAAGATTGTGAAATTGTTTTGGAGTGTCTTTACCATTATTGAAATAGTGCCTAAGATATTCCCAGTTGTGTCTACACTGTGTCCTTACACAGTGGATGTTTGATAACTGCTCTCGAATTTATGAGTTCCTGAAAGGTCACTCAATCCAAAGACAATATTTAACTGACAATAACATTAATTTCCTGTGACTTGAGAAACTGTTGCTGGTTAAATGTTTCTTGTGTATTGCCAAATGCACACACCTTTCACTGTTACAGTGGCAGTGGTCTCTGCACTTCCTGCTTGACATGTGTAGCTGCCACTGTCCTCAGGTTTGAGCTCCTTGATGTGCAGCTGGAGGAGACAGCCATCCTGCTTCATCTCATACTTGCTGTTTGAGCTCAGTGGCAGCCTGTTCTTCTTCCACTGCACTGACAGCCCAGGTTTAGACACCTCACAGTTCAAGGAGACTGCACCTCCCTCCTCAGCCTCCACAGTTTGTAATTCTTTATGGAAGAATGGAGCGAGCTCTATGTAGGTGGTACAGAGCAGACCAGAATATATTTAAGACATCACTGGATAAGGTGCCGAATAAGACTTGTGAATATATTTTGTTTTCATGGTTTGGTTTACAGGTGGAGAATGCAGTTCACTCCAGACAGTTCATGCAATCACGTTTAAGTGTTCAACATTTTAAAAAAAGTACACCCTACTATCATCAAGAGCTTGAGAGATGAAATACTAAAAACCTGAAGGCATTCACCACAACACTATCCAGCACTCACCTTTCACTGTCACAGTTGCAGTGGTCTCTGCACTTCCTGCTTGACATGTGTAGCTGCCACTGTCCTCGGGTTTGAGCTCCTTGATGTGCAGCTGGAGGAGGCAGCCGTCATGCTTCATCTCGTACTTCCTGCTGGGCCTCAATGGCAGCCTGTTCTTCTTCCACTGCACTGGCACTCCCTGCTTAGACACCTCACAGTTCAAGGAGGCTGTACCTTCCTCCTCAGCCTTTACATTCTGCAATTCTTGTTTGAAAAATGGCAGGAGCTCTGGGAAATTAAAGTGTTGAGGGAGAAACTCAGTGGAATGTTTTGGCATAACAGAAACAGCATTTGAGTAATATTCAAATCAAGCCTAAGCCAGATTTGTGATGAGTGATTTTTTGCTCTGCTGGGAAATATTGAGTTTCAGCAACAGTCTTTTGTGATTTAGAGCTTGTTGACACTGTAAAATTTTCAGATTTTCAAATGTACACACCTCTCACTGACACAGTGGCAGTGGTCTCTGCACTTCCTGCTTGACATGTGTAGCTGCCACCGTCCTCAAGTTTGAGCTCCTTGATGTGCAGCTGGAGGAAGCAGCTGTCCTGCTTCATCTCGTACTTCCTGTTTGCTCTCAGTGGCAGCCTGTTCTTCTTCCACTGCACTGGCACTCCAGGCTTAGACACCTCACAGCACAGGTAGGCTGTCGCTCCCTCTTCATACTCCACACTTTTTAATTCTTTGTTGAAGAATGGAGCAAGTTCTGCAAAATAGGTTTGGATTGAATAAAAAATCCTAAGTGGGATTGGACAACAGAATACCTTAGATGTATCAAATGCATTTGGTAATGCAGACATTATCAAGACTTTTTCAACCAACTTATAACGTGCATGATGAAATTGCTTCAATGCTAACATATCACATTCTGGAAACATGAGACAATCTCAAAAACCACACTTCAGTAGATTATGTGGTTAAAAACATGCAGGGCAAACATTAATTTGTTCACTGCCAAATGCACTCACCTTTCACTGTCACAGTGGCAGTGGTCTCTGCACTTCCTGCTTGACATGTGTAGCTGCCACTGTCCTCAGGTTTCAGCTCTACGATGTGGAGCTGGAGGAGGCAGCCGTCCTGCTTCATCTCATACTTCCTGCTGGGCCACAATGGCAGCCTGTTCTTCTTCCACTGGACCAGCAGCTCAGGTTTAGACACCTCACAGGTCAGAGAGATTGTACCTCCCTCTTCAGCCCCTATACCTTGTAAATCCTTCTTGAAGAATGGGGAAAGCTCTGTGAAGTATCAACATAAAGATCGGGAAGCTGTCTTTGGAGTGTCTTTACCATAATTGAAATAGTGCCTAAGACATTCCCAGTTGTGTCTACATGTCCTTACACAATGGATGTGTGGTAACTGCTTTCTAACAACCTATAATGCATTGCTCAAAGGTCAGTCAATCCAAAGACAGTATTGAACTGACAATAATGTTAATTTAAAGTGGCTTGAGAATATGTTGATGTGGTAAAGTTTCTTTTGTATTTCCAAATGTACAAACCTTTCACTGTTACAGTTGCAGTGGTCTTTGCACTTCCTGCATGACATGTGTAGCTGCCACTGTCCTCAGGTTTGAGCTCCTTGATGTGCAGCTGGAGGAGACAGCCATCCTGCTTCATCTCGTACTTGCTGTTTGAGCTCAGTGGCAGCCTGTTCTTCTTCCACTGCACTGACAGCCCAGGTTTAGACACCTCACAGTTCAAGGAGGCTGTACCTTCCTCCTCAGCCTCCACATTCTGCAATTCATGTTTGAAAAATGGCAGGAGCTCTGGGAAATAAAAGTGTTTAGGGAGAAAGTCAGTGGAATGTTTTGGCACAAAAGAAACAGCATTTTAGTAATTTTTGAGTTAAACCTAAGCAAGATGTAGAAAATATTTGAAATAAGTAATATTTGCTCCACTGGGAAATATTGACTTTCAGCAAGTTCAGATGGTCACGAAAAAAAACCAACTTGAAAATGACTTGCATGCAGTCTTCTCCTATCAAGAGCTTGCTGATACTGTAACACTTTCAGATTTCCAAATGCACACACCTTTCACTGACACAGTGGCAGTGGTCTCTGCACTTCCTGCTTGACATGTGTAGCTGCCACTGTCCTCAGGTTTGAGCTCCTTGATGTGCAGCTGGAGGAGGCAGCCGTCCTGCTTCATCTCATACTTGCTGTTTGCTCTCAGTGGCAGCCTGTTCTTCTTCCACTGCACTGACAGCCCAGGTTTAGACACCTCACAGTTCAAGGAGGCTGCACCTCCCTCCTCAGCCTCCACACTTGCTAAGTCCTCCTTGAAGAATGGAACAAGCTCTGTGAAAATAGGCGAGGAAAAAAATCTTTGTAATAGATGAGTGATTTTCACCCCCCTGGGAAATGTTCAGTTTCAGCAAGTTCAGATGATTATGAGGAATTATTTGGAAATTAATTGTGTATTGTCAAGCGTGCTGAAAGTGTACAATTGTCAGGTTTCCAAATTAACACACCTTTCACTGTCACAGTGGCAGTGGTCTCTACACTTCCTGCTTGACATGTGTAGCTGCCACTGTCCTCGGGCATGAGCTCCTTGATGTGCAGCTGGAGGAGGCAGCCGTCCTGCTTCATCTCGTACTTCCTGTTTGCTCTCAGTGGCAGCCTGTTCTTCTTCCATTGCACTGACAGCCCAAGTTTGGACACTTTACAGGATAGGGAGGCCGAACCTCCCTCCTGTGCCTTCACATTTTGCAAGTCCTCTTGGAAAAATGGTGGGAGCTCTGAGAAAGATGAGAGGGTTGGAAGGGCCAAATAAGTAGTAGAGGTTAGGTTAATGCTTCTTTTGCCTACTTAGGTGATGGATGAGTAGTGTTTGCTCCATTTAGTATAAAAAAATACCAATTTTCAAGATGTTCAGATTATCAGAAATTATAGCAGAAAAATTCCTGCATCTAGTTTTCCGTGATTTAGACATCACTGACACTGAAACATTTGCAATGTAAAGCTCAACATGCGTTTACCTTTCACAATCACAGTTGCAGTGGTCTCTGCACTTCCTGCTTGACACACGTATTTGCCACTGTCCTCAGGTTTGAGCTCTTTAATGTGGAGATGAAGGAGGCAGCCATCTTGTTTCATCTCGTACTTGCCGCCTGCTCTCAGAGGTAGTGTGTTCTTCTTCCATTCCACTGACTGGACAGGTTTGGACAGCTCACAGGTGAGTGAGGCTGAACCACCCTCCTCTACCTCCACCCTTCTTAATTCTTTCCTGAAGAATGGCGGCAACTCTGGGGAAAAAGGGTTGGGCGGGACAGACATTATGCATCTTTACAATATGTGAGCACAAAACTGCAAAATATTCCTTTGTTTTTTTATAAGATATAAGATCTTCAGAAAATTTACACAGTCCTTACACAGACCTTAACTCACAAATACATAGTTTTTTCTGTCTGCTAGTGCATAAAGTAAAACTTGCTATGCACGTCCAACTCACCTTTCACCGTCACAGTTGCAGTGGTCTCTGCACTAGCGGCTTGACACGTGTAGCAGCCACTGTCTTCAAGTTTGAGCTCCTTGATGTGCAGCTGGAGGAGGCAGCCGTCCTGCCTCGTCTCGTACTTCCTGCCGGCTCTTATCGGGAGTCTGTTCTTCTTCCACTGGATCGAAACACCGAGCTTAGACAGCTCGCAGCACAGAGAGACTGAACCTCCCTCCTCAGCTTCCACACTCTGCAATTCTTCCTGGAAGAATATAGGGAGCTCTGGGGGAAAAAACATATGTGGAGACATTTGGTGTGATAAGAACACAGTGTAAATGGACAAATTTAATTATGGTTCACAGAAATCAGGTATAACAGTTTTCCTAGGGAAGAAACTTAGATTTTACGTTATTGACACCCTCTTCATCAGAACTTGAACATCAGTCCATCTCCAAGATACAACATTACTTCCATTTTACCTGTTACAGTGAGTGTGGCACTGCTCTGCATATCTCCTGTATCACAGGAGTACAGGCCAGTATCCAGGGGCTCCACATCATGGATGAGCAGCAGGTTGACTCTTCCCTCCTTACGCAACTCATATTTATCACCACTGCAAAGGGGAATATGGTTGCGTCTCCAGGAAACCGTGGAGGTAAAGTCGGAGATTGTGCAGGACAAAGTGGCTGTCTGTCCCTCCATGATCACAACGTCTTTGGGCTTCTCCTCAATCAGAACTAGAATTTGCAATCACATGCAATCTTAGAATGACAATAACGTAATTGAGATACACTGTGTTTCTACCCTGCATCTCTTATGACTCCCACCTTTGGGCTTAGGGACCACGAGCAAACGGGCAGAGGTCCTTTCTTCCCCAATCACAAATGCAACGGTACCCGTCTCCTCCGGTGTTGTCATGGTGAGGACCAGTCGGTGCTGGCGACCCTGGCACGTCATCTGGTTCATCTCGTTCCTCTGCAGGGGGCTGGAACCGAGCCACCACACGCCTTCATTTGCGTCCGCGTGGCTCAGCTCACACACAAAAACGGCGTCCTCTCCTGCCATCACCATGATGTCTTGTAGTTCTGTAACGATCCGCACGCGCTCTGTGGAGGAAGAAGAAGCTATATACAGCTGGCTTTTTAGAGATGGAATCTGGTATATTTACAAAAACTTAGCAGAGAACAGCCTTCTGGTTCTTTTCTTGCCACATTTCATGTAATGTAAATAAATTAGATATCAGTAAAGGAGAGATGGAATTTTACTATCGTGTCCACCTACCCTTCACAATCAGCTTGGCGGTGGTCTTTTTGCCTCTGGTGATGCAGCAGTACTCTCCAGCATCTTGCAGAATCAACTTCTTGATCTCCAGAGAGTGTGTGGGGCCTTCTTTCTTCAAGATGCACCGTCCTCCTCCCTCCACCACAACATTGTCCTTCTTCCAAGTGACAGGGACAGTAGCACTGGAGACTTCACAAGACAGCAGCACAGATTTCCCCTCCATTACCACTTGATGCACCAGTTCCTTCTCAAAGAACACGGATGCTGCTGCTAATAAAAGATAGACACAAGACATTAGATGTTAGAAAAGTGGAGTTTCAGGTGCCGACAGTGTCTTGGTGTAGGAAGCACAAAAATTGAAGTATGTCAGATACCTTTCACATTCACTTCGGCCGTTGTCTTTTGTTCTCCAAAAACACAGCTGTACTCTCCAACATCCTCCGGCTGGATGTTTTTGATGTGCATCTCAGCTATCTTCCCTTTCAGCATCATCTGGTACCTTCCTCCATGATGGAGCTGGTCCTCTGCCTTCCACCACTGCACAGGCACGCCAGCCCTGGAGAGCTCGCAGCGAAGGGACACGTTGCCTCCTTCAGGGGCCTCCTGGTTCTTCAGACCCATTTTAAATGTGAGGGGAATAGCTGGGGGTTAGGGGATGGAGAAATTAGAGTTATGGATCAGATTCAGTTTTGTGTTTTGAGAGCAGATAAAACGGCATTTTTCTACAGTGAAAACACCTCACGGAGACTCAAATAATTAAAATGAATAAAAGAAAATACAACCAAGTTCATCTTCTTGGCAGGGTGTTTGTTTTTTTTTTTTGCTTTTTCTGAAACACACACACAAACCCTTGCATTAAAATTCCTCCCTTACGTGTAACGGAAATGTTGGCTGTGGTCTTGACATCGCCGTAGACACAGCTGTATAGTCCGCTGTCTTCCAGCTGGGCGTTTTTTATGGTCAGCTCCATGACGCTGTTTCGAACCTTAATCTGATACTTGAAATTGTTCTTCAGAAGCTCTTCCCCTTTTCTCCACTCAACAGAAAGGCCAGGCTTGGACAACTCACAGCTCAATGTCACGCTGTTCTCCTCCTCCACCTGCAGATTCCTTAACTTCATCTTGAACGTGATGGGAGGAGCTGCAAGGTAGAGAGACCAGCGGTCAAATAATTCACTGCAATTATTTGATCAACCATGTTTTCAGTGTAAGGTCCCTGTCTCACCTTTGACGACGAGCTCAGCAGTTGATTGGCTGTCGTGAGTCTTGCAGGTGTATTTCCCAGCATCGCTCTCCTCCACGTTGTTGATGATCAGTTTTGTTACATGTCCTTCCTCTTTCATCTCATATTTGTATCCGGGTTTGAGGATGACTCTGCCTTTCCTCCAGTCCACTGGAGCACCAGGTTTGGACAGCTCACAGCAGAAAACTCCAGTGCCCCCCTCCTTTACTTCCAAATTCTCAACTTCTTGCTTAAATGTTACAGGGAGTGCTGAGGGAAAAATACAAAAAACAACAATAATTTTAGCAAACTCTAAAATGTATATATAATTCTTACACCTGCCACCTTAAAGTCATATAAAATACCAAGTCTTTCTCACTGTGATTAAGACACCAAATCAAAAGGTGGACAGGTTCTTTCCCCATTATTTTTCATCTGTATTGGTCGTAGTAAAGCGTACCTCTTACTTTGATGTCAGCTGAAGTCACAACAGTGCCGACAAAACAGCAGTACTCTCCTGCGTCTGTGAGAGTTAACTTCCTGATGAGCAGCTCAGCCACCCTGCCCTGTAGCTTCATTTGATACTTTGCTCCCTCCCTCAGAAGTTGAGCATCTCTCCTCCACTCCACTGGGACTCCTGGCTTAGAAAGCTCACAGCGCAGTGTCACACTGCCCTCCTCCATAGCCTCTTGGTTCTTCAGCCTCTGCTTGAAAGTCACTGGGATCGCTAAGGAGTGATAAATAGGACAGACGTTGAAAAATTCACCAGCGAAAAAAAGTCACCGAAGCATTTTTATGGTTCCTGTTAACTGTAACCGATACCAGTGATGATGACGTTGGCAGTAGTTTTTATGTCCTCACAGACACAGCTGTATGTGCCACTATCCCCAGGCTGGCCCCTCCTGATCATGAGCTCCAGTATGGAGCCATTCTTCTTCATCTGGTATTTCTCTCCGCTGGTCAACACATCCTCCCCTTTCTTCCACTGCACGGGAGCATCAGATTTGGAGAGCTCGCAGCAGAGTGTCACCCCACTGCCCTCCTGCACCTGAATATTTTTCAGTTCTTGAAGGAATTTGATTGGCCGTTCTGGAGAGGACCACAGGAGAAATATTCAAAGGATCATCTGTTTTGGTCCTGAAGAATAAGTCTAGCTTGCAGTAATTACAATTTGTAGGTGTCGTACATTATTCTTCCAAATTCCTAAATAATAGACAAACAAAACGGTTTGTTCTATCATGCGGCTGTACTAATCAGAGAACCAACTCCTATTCAGTGTATAGTATATTCATATATAGTACTAAACAAATCACTTAAAACCAAAGTGCACTCTACTACTGCTTGTTGTATGCAGTGCTTACCATTCACCGTGATCCCAGCTGTTGTCCTCTGTTCTCCACACACACAGGTATAATCTCCATTGTCGTCCAGACTAAGGTCCACAATCTTCATCTCCACCTGGAGGTCCTTCTTCTTCATCTGGTACTTGTCTCCATTCCTCAACAGCTCACCGCCTCTCCTCCACTCCACAGATGGGGCAGGTTTGTTGAGCTCACAGTGCAGAATCACACTGTTGCCCTCTGTCACCTCCTGGTTAACCAGCAGCACCTTGAAACTGGGTGGTAAACCTGTCAACAACCAAGAACCAGACAAAAAATGTGTATAAGTGCATGTAGGCCAAAAGTGAAAACCTCCTTAAAAGCTTAATGAAGTACATTCTATGGTTCAAATTAATGATCAAAATAGAGATGAGTCAAGCCAAACTATCCAAGCATTTTTTTTTTTTTTTTCATGCCTCAACAAGGATACAATCTCGGTCCAAATGATACTAACCAAGTGACCAAAGGACACTGATAATGGATTATAATATAAATCGTTATATTACACTGTACACCACTAGCCATTATAAAATAATCCATATAATCCCTCATTGGTGATAAACTTAATCACCAAATGGAGTTCGGTTACAAAACTGTTCAGGATGGATCAAATTACAAACTGCCGTCTAAACATCCCCGATGACTCACAAAATGCTGTGTAACCATAATCAGGCTGTCAATCTGATGACTAGATGAGCAAAAATAGACTCTCCACTAGGGTTTATTGAAATGGAGGTCTGCTTTTTGGAATATGTATTCATATCAAGGAATTCAATGCTTTAAAAAAATCAGGAAAGCTTTCAGTAAGAATTTCTGACTAGAGCTTGTCTCTCACCTTGGACAGTGAGCTCAGCTGTTGATTGGCTGTCTTTGGTCTTGCAGGTGTATTTTCCGGCATCGCTCTCCTCCACGTTGTTGATGACCAGTTTAGTGAGTCGTCCCTCCTGCCTCATCTCATATTTCTCTCCAGGCTTCAGGGTGACTCGCCCTTTCTTCCACTCCACCGGAGCTTGGGTTTTGGAGAGCTCACAGCAGAAAACTCCACTGCCCCCTTCCTTTGCCATGAGATGCTTGAGCTCTCGTTTGAATGTCACAGGAAGTACTGTAATAGAAATTGTTTTATTTACCCTGTCCTTTTTGGGCTCTCAAAGTGTTCGTGTTCTCATTGCTCTTGTGCATGATTCAAACTTACATTTGACTTTGATTTCAGCTGTGGTTTTCTCATCTCCTACGATGCAGCAGTACTTCCCTGCATCTTCTGGTTGGACAGCGAGAATGGTCATCAGAGCGGTCCTTCCATCCACTTTCATCTGATACTTTCCTCGAGATATCTCCTCCGAAAGCAGCTGCCCGTCTCTCTGCCACTGCAGCGGGACTCCCCGCTTTGACAGCTCACAGCGTATTGTCACACTCTTCCCTTCCTCGGCCTCCTGGCTCTTCAGCCCCACTTTAAATGTCGCAGGGACCGCTGTTGAACCAAGCGCACAGATGCTGCTCATACATGTAAGTCAGAATAACAACAATACTGAAAACTAAAATAATACTTGAGTAGCGTTTTACAGGTAGCCCAACAGATTTCCATAAAAGATAAGCATTGCCACACATGTTGCGCACAGTAAACATACCAATAACTTTAACAGTGGCCTTTGTCTTCTGCTCTCTGCACACACAGGTGTAGATGCCACTGTCCTCTGGCACAGCATCCCTGATGGTCAGCTCCAGGGCAGACTCCCTCTGCTTCATCTGGTACTTCTCTCCATTCTCCAGCAGATCTCCTGCAAGCCTCCACTCTACTGGGACTCCAGGTTTAGAAATCTCACAGTACAATGTGATGTTGTGTCCTTCCTCGACTTGGAGATTCTTCAGCTTTTGCTTGAAGGTGATGGGAAGAGCTAAAAGGTGACATCAAAGTAAGGCAATGGAAAGGAAGTGAATAATTTAAACCCTTGAAATCAAGGGTTAGTTCTTGTATGCAGATGTCAGGTAAGCTGAAAAAAGGCAGCTAAAAAATAGTGGAACACAGTAAAATATTTCACATAATAAACCCTTACCATTTACACTCAGAGTTGCGGTGGTCTCTATGTCTCCACAGATGCACGTGTAGATGTCACTGTCTTCAGGTGTCACATCAAAGATCCTCAACTCAATCAGCACGTCTCTCTGCCGCATGTGATACTTCTCTCCGTTCCTGATGAGTTCGTTCCCCCTCTTCCTCCACTCCACCGCACGACCAGGTTTGGACAGCTCACAGCGTAACGTCGCATTGTTGCCCTCCTCGATCAGCACGTTCCTCAGCTTCTGCTTGAAAGTGACTGGGAGAGCTGTGGAGTCATGGAGGACCACAGATTGAGGTAAATGATTGTTTATAATTATAAACTTTGGGTATCATCAGCCTGTCACCCTTTTGATGAATGACTTCATACCAGTGATTTTGACAGTGGCAGATGTCATCTGATCAGCACACACACAGCTGTAGACCCCACTATCCTCAGGCACGGGCTTCCATATCAGAAGCTCCACTGTGGTCTCCCATTTCCTCATCTGGTGCTTGACTCCATTCTTCAACAGCTCATGTCCTTTGTGCCATTCTGTTGGTACTCCAGGTTTGGACAGCTCGCAGCGCAAAATGACGTTGCTGCCCTCTTCTGTTTGGATATTCTTCAGTTGTTGTGTGAATGAAATAGGAATAGCTGTAAAGAAACAGATGACATGACACATTTTTAAATACAGTAAATAGGCGGCATGGAGAAGTAGTGCAGAATATTTCATGCCATTATTTTGAACTCCTTCCATCAAGCAGGAATTCATCAGGGCTTTTAAGGAAGTCAGTCAGATGCTGCAGTAGCTCATCTGTACTGAAATTGTACCATGGCTGTGCCTAAGTTCTTGACGGAAAACCCCGACAGGATTAAGTATGGTAGAATGGCAGATGAATTATACAGGTCTTACCATGCACTTTGAGGCTTGCTGTTGTGCGATGATCTCGGCACTGACAGATATATTCTCCAGAATCCTCAGGATTCAGGGCTTTGATGGTTAGAGAGTTGACCGTCTTCCTCTGTTTCATCACGTACTTGTCTCCAGGCCTGATACTCTCAAAACCTTTCCTCCAGTGGTACTGGACCCCAGGCAAAGAGTACTCACAGGTCAGGGTCACAGTCTCTCCTTCTTTGGCCTCCACAGTTTTCAGAGGTTGGGTGAACTCTGCAGGGATGGCTACAAACAGACAGAAAGAGGGGACACATTACTCGTGTAGATACTCGTGTTTTCTTTCACAAACTTTTGCAATTGAATGCTATTCAACAGTAAGCAGCCAAAGACTTTTACATTTCTATTCATACCTTTGACAGTTACAACAGCCCTAGTTGTAACAGATCCAGCACTGCACTCGTACACCCCAGCATCGTTGTTGCAGACCTCCCGAATCGTCAGTCGAGCCTCGCAGCCGGAGCGACTGGCAAAATATCTGGAGGAGTTCCACATCAGGCAGTAATCCTTGTACCAGAGGATGTTACATGGTTTGGAGGTCACGCAGGACAAAATCAAACCACCTCCTTCAATAGCCTCACAGTCCTCCAGTGCTTTAATGATGGTGGGTCGCCTCTCTGCGGAGACGAGGAGATGAAACCAAATCAAGACCAAATGAAATGCAACTGATTAAACAGAAACAGGCCAAAGCCTCACCTCTGACCAGAAGTGAGGCGTACGATCTTTTATCCCCAGCTGCAAAAGAAATGGTGCCAGTATCTTTGCGGGCAAGCTGTTTAAATGTGAGGGTGTGGTAGCCCCCTGGCACCATCTGGATCTCATTGAGCTCATTAGTGTACAGCAGAGTCTCATCCAAGTACCATTTGACCCCAGTGTAGTCACTGGGACAGATTCGGCATCTGAATGTGACTGTGTCGCCCTCCAGACACGCAACATCTTCGAGTTCATCCAGGATCAGCACCCTTTGGCCTAAGAGATCACACATGAAAGTCACAAATCCAAACAACAGTAAATACAGTATAGGTAGTAGAAGTTCATCAGTTGACAGTTAGTTTATATCAATAACCAACTGATAAACTTAGGCCCTGGAAATCCAGACTTTAGTCAACATCTATAATTGCGCTGTTGTTATTTAACATGAAAGTCAAAAACAACCAAACCAAAGGAATAATACATCCCACAATTTGTGTTGCTTAAATGAGAATTTATATGAAGATCTGTCCTAGTGTGGCCCCCAGCTGACTTTAGATGAACGCCTCAATTGACTGTGCCCAATGTTCCCTTGCACTTTGGGCTCACCCTGCACGGTCAGCTGTGCCCGGCTCTGCATGGTACCGACATCGCATGTGTAAACATCCATGTCGGATTTCTCCAGACAGGTGATGGTCAGGGAGAGCACCACACCCTTCTGCCTGATGATGTACTTCCTGCCAGACCTCAGCTCCACCATTCCCTTCAGCCAGGTCACACGCTTGGCTGGCCGCCTGGTCTCACACTCCAGACTCACTTTACCCTTTTCCTCTGCTCGCGTGTCCCTCAGCTCTCTTGCAAATGTGTGCTGGAGTTCTGAGGAGGGAAAGTGAAGTTCAGGTCAACTTAGTGCCATAGACATCAGAGAGCAGCGCTGGTCTGCACAACACTGGAGTAAAGAACACTACCTCTGATATCCAGCTTGGCACGGGAGGCAACACCTTCAGCCTCACAGCAGTACTCTCCAGAGTCTCTGATGGTTGTATTCTTGATCACCAATCGTGCCAGGTTCTTCTCCACATTCATCTCATACTTGGGGCCTTGTCTGATTAGATGGCCATTTTTCAGCCAACGGATGGTTGCCTCTGGCTTGGTGATTTCACAGCTCAGCTCTGCGTCCTCACCTGGCACTGCCTTCACGTTCAGCAGGTCCCTGAAGATGTGCACTGGTTTCTCTAAAAGAGGGACAATGCATTCATTCGCATTCAGGGTTTTTGTTTTTGTATGAATGCATCTACCAAATGGCTTTTTTCCAAATAAAATACAGATGCAGGTATCCTCACATAAATAGACATGGATAAAACTGCTCACAATTTTACCTTTAACAAAAAACATGGTCGTACAGCTAAGGTCTTTAATAGTGAAGACCACATCGCCAGCGTCAGTAAGTATGGCATCTCTGACGGTCATCTTGTACTTGCGGCCATTGCTGGTAACATGGAAACGACTATTGGTGACCACCACCTGGCCATTGATTGTCCAGGAAGGCTCATCATCGAGATCGTGAGAAAGGAGACACTCAAAAGTGCAGTTTTCACCCTCCAGGACGGAGGTTGTCTTCAGACGCTGAACAATGGTGATGTGTAAGTCTGTAAATAAAGCAGCTGTATCTTAGAGGTGCAACTTGAATGATACCAGCAGATCTCAAAGCTACAGAATCTGAATACGAGAAAATCACTTCAGAAACCTCAGAAACATTCAAAGCAACATTCAAAGTGCCTCAATATCATTTGAGGTTACAGTTAAAAACAGCTTGTGCACATTACACTTGATTTTTCAAGGTTTACAGCTCTTCCCAAAAAAAGACCAATATTATTCCTACTCCTCACCATGAACTGTAACTTTAGCTTTCGTCTGGCTGGTGCCCAGGTCACAGCTGTACTGTCCAGCATCATCCTTGCTTAGTGAATGGATGATCAGTGCCATGGTTTTCCCATACTGGAGTAGTTCATGCTTGTCATCAGCTGTCAGGATCATACCATCCTTTCTCCAAACGGGGGACACCGTCTCTTTGGAAATCTCACACTGCAAGCAGACCTCCCCTTGCTCTTCTCCCACTGCATCCTCCAGAGACCTCAGGAAAACTGCTGGACGTTCTGGTGCCAAAGGAAATGTATGATGTTTTGTTTTTCAGAATTTAACACAGAACTGTGCCTAATCATACACTTCAGTTATTTGTCATGGCTGACCTTTGACCTTTAAGGTTGTAGTCTCAGAGAGAAGGCCTGCTTTGAATGTGAGCCTGCTCTCCTGTGGCCGCAGCTTCTTCATCATGAGGCTGTGCATTGTGCCCATGTGCTGGATCCTGTTGATGGCGTTGGAATAGATGCGGACATTGTTCAAGAGCCATTCCACATTGGCGACAACATAGTTGAGCTCACATGAGAAAGTGGCGATGCCGTCCTCCTCAATTTCCACTGGCTCAAGGTGTTTGACCAACTTAAGTGTTCGAACTACAATGCAAAGATTCAGCATAATTAAAATCTGAAATATTGAATATCCAATACTTTACTATTGATTTTCCCCAGATCGTGTTTTTACTTACCTTCTACTTTCACATGTGCTGTGCTTTGTGCACCTCCAGCTGTGCAGTGGTACTGCCCTGCATCCATCCCTGTCAAGCCATGAACGGTCAGCTCCGCGCGTTTCCCCTCTCTCTTCATGCTGTACTTGTTTGAGGCCTTCAGAGCAGTGCGGCCTTTAAACCACCGCACCACCCTGGGTGAGGGGGCAAACTGACAGCTCAGAGTCACAGAGCTGTTCTCTTTTGCCTTCACGTCCTCCAAGTGGTTAACAACCTGAAGAGGTCGCTCTACAGGGGGAAAACGTGAAGTGCTTCAAGAGACGCCCCTAAAAATTTCAGCTCCCTTTGTTCACTTGATCCTTTTCAGGATCACACAGATGTCTCTAAGATTTTATTAGATATTAGAAAAGTTGCTCTTCATTTTTGATGAAAAAACACTTCTTTGGCATCTTTGAATTGCTTTCCTTGTGGTTCATGCTCAGAGAGTCTGAGGAACTCACCTTTCACAGTCAACTGAGCGGTGGAACGACTCTTGCCAGCTACGAAGAGCACAGGGCCGGACATGGAGCTGTCTGTGGAGATGAAACAGAGACTGTGGAGGGTGCCCTCCCTGTTGATGTTCACCGCTGTGCATGGCTCCAGCACCTCAGCGTTCAGGGTCCATCTCGGTGGCCTCCCTGATTTTAGGCTGGTCTCCACCTGGAACAGTGCCGGCTCTGGCTCCATCACCTCCACTGAGCTCATCCCCTCGCACAATGCTGATGGCTTGCTCTGCATGTACAGCCATCATACACATTACTACTACTGATGCATTTTCAACTGTCTTTTTTTGTATCGGATAGACATAACTCGATCCAGAAAGTATTGTGAGAATGTAGCTACATGAATGCAAAACACGGAGTCTGCCATATACTTAATATTGTAACTGCTGTGAGAGCAAGCATCTCACCCTCCACCAGGAGCTGACATGAGGTTTGGTCATCTCCTGCATCACAGATGTAGGTGTCCTCATCTGAGGAGCAGACGTCGTTGATGGTCAACTGCCTGTAGACATTTTCGCTGGTAAATTGGTACTTCTTATTGGGCAGGAGCTCCTTCTTGTTCTTGTACCACCTGACCTGGGCATTAGGCCGTGACACCTGGCACTCCAGCAGGCCCCGGTGGTGATACATGGCTATCTTTACCCGCAGAGGACGTACTATTTGGACTGGCAGCTCTGAAGAGGGGGAGAACAGGCTGTAAACCTTTAGTGACTAAACCGAACCAGTCATTTCCTCCATACATTCATATGATATTGTGACATCGTCAATCTGTTGGTTCACCTGTTACTGTGAGAGTTGCGTAGGATGACACGCGCTCTGCTGTGAATCTGATCTCACCAGCATGCTCTGGCCTAACTGACTTAAAGAACAGGGTGTGGATTTTACCTGCAACCAGATCGAAGCAAAAATGTTTTATTATTTACCCTGTTTTTTTTATTATTATTATTATTATTATTATTATTATTATTTACACCTCGGAACTGTCCACAATAGCCACATTGACAACTCAACCAGGCTTCTGTGTTCTTCTCCCCAGTGGGGAGTATTTATGCTATTTGTGCGTTAGTTTCTGTATGTAGTCGGTCACTTGCCCTGGTGTCTGATCTTGATGTTGTCCCCGGGTCGGATTCTGCAGTCATCTCTGTACCACCGACCATCCACATCCATCTGGTTGACCTCACACAGGAAGTTCAAAGGTTGACGCTCCACTGTGTCAACATCCTCTAGCTCCTTAACTATGTGGATATCCCTGGCTGGCAGAAGATATCCAAATCATGTCTATAAACTCAAGAGCAACTTAAACAGGACTTTATGACACTGCCTGTCATATCTTTCTTTGATACTAATCTGCTAATGATACCAAGAATGTACCAAGCTTGAAAGTAATCCATCCAACGGTATTGGGAAATTATTCAAATATAAACCAAAAATGTCAACAAGCTTGTTGGGCTGGGTTACCAAAGGTCAGTGGATTACCAAAGTCATTAGAAATACATCATATGGGAGGCATGAGTGTTTGTTTAAAATTTGTAGCAGTGAATCCATGAGTTGTGCCAAGCAACTGACTGACATTAACATCGCTATGTGGTCTCTATGATCAGACACACTGTGTGATAATGAGACTCATTTAATGTTTTCAGACCTTGTACAGGTCAGTCAGCGTTTGCATTTATGGCCTTAGACACATAGATGGAATTAAACACTGTGACTATGGAGGGTGTTCAGTGTGTTGTATTACCTTACCTCTAACGCTGAGTCGGCCTGAGGTCTGAATGCCATTAGCCTGAAAAGAGAACAGGCCAGCGTCTCCCAGAGCTGCCCTGTTTAGTATGAGCGAGTGTTTCTTCCCATGCATGCTGATGCGACAGTTGGGCTTAGACTTGAGTTGCATCCCATCCCTGGTCCACACACCCTCAATATAGGCCAGGTTGAGGGTCACCTCAAAGGAGCAGCTCTCGCACTCTGACACCTCCACATCCTCCAAACCCTTCAACACCTGCAGCCGGTTCTCTGGAAAACAAACAATATTAGAGATTTAATTGCTTCTCACTAACATTGAAAGAACCACATTGAAAGATACAGATGTCATGAGAAGGGAACTTACTTGCAGCTGCTACTATTCCTCCAGTATTGTTGTTGGCCATGTCTCCTGCTCTTCTTGCAGTGTGATTAAGGAATCTTTGCCTTTTAGAACAAAAATCACAGAAAAGGCTTGAAATAATATCTCTGGCTAAAAAAAGCTTATAATTGCTCACTATATTAAAGAATATTCAGTCCTACCATGAGACTAACAGCTTCCACCAACCCATTGACACCTCATTCACACTTACTGGAATTTAGATACTCACACTCTGTAGATACAGATTGGTAAATAACCTGTGGTAGAATGTACCCTGGATTTATTATTGGCACAACTATGTTTCAAATTCCAAAGCAATTCCTCTAAAGCTAATAATGACATAAACCATCTCATCCAAAGGGGCAACATGGGCCCATCAAAATGGATACACACAGCAATGCTCTTGGGTTCTGTTTGATCCCTATGATGGCATGTCAGTCCTCCTCAGTAATGAAGAGCAGAGTAATCTCTGTCACCTCACTCAGCTGAACTCAGCAACACCAATATAGACTCAGCTGTGATGCCACCTCTATCGGGCTGCACACACTGAACTCACAAAAAAGGGAAGCTTTAAAAACAAATGAGGACCACCAGTTACTAAACTGATGAATATGAATATGATACAGACCACAAAACAAATCAGAGGCTGAAGTGGTGTCATTACCTTATGGCTAAAATAACATTTCATAATGTGTCATCACCAAAGTTACCTATTGACATCTTAAAATTCCCTGCAAGATGAATAAATGCAATGGAAATTAAAAAAAAAACATGAGTTGAGCTAACTCAAAACAGTTATTGTGAAATACGGTATTCCGCTAATATGACTTTCATAAAAATGTCAATTCCTAGTAACAATTAATCCTAACACTTGTGCACTGCATGACTCAACTTATTTAAAACTTCTATTGACACCACATTCAATAGTGACATCCCATTATGATCTTTTAAAGTATGAAAACAAACACAGAAATAAAGATTAGATATGCTACCAAAATAAAACACAAAATAAATTTTTAAAAAACCAAGAGTATACATCGTCATTTGAAGCGATATACCCACCTTCAACTGGACAGTTGTTTTTTCCTCTTGTTACACCAAAAGTAACACCTTCACCGGAAAAAACAGCTGGATGAAAACTCCACCATGGCAACAGTTCTGTCCAGGTTTTGTCTTCTTTCTCACAAAGCCTTGAAGATTAACAACAATCGCTCAGCCAAAGGAGGACATGCCCACGTTTGCAAACTGCTTCCCAGTCCCAAAAGTTGACAGCCTATAGTGCTTTCTCTTTTTTTTCTGCTGTGATGTAGTGTAGTGGGGAACAGCTGACATATCTCTCCTCACATACTAACCTCCAAAATAGCCTTCTGTCAGTATGAGGGCAAAGATAGCTTTGGCTTTAATGGTGTGAGACAACTCATGTCCAGCATCAAAGAAACATCAGAAATGATCAAAATGTATACAATAGGCTCAGCAAGTTGGATGGTTTTCTTTTCTGAATGAAAGAGTGAGACACAAGTGCAAAGTACTTGAAAGTATCTACCCAGCATATGACAGTGTGGTTTAATCACGTACTCTTTATAATACTGACCCATATCTGTCAGTGTCCTAAACCTCAGCCTGAACAGATCAAAGTCCATTGAGCTCCACAAGGATTTTCTACCAATGCCAGAGTTGAAAAGTCATAAAAGGTTAAAGAGGCTTGCAGTATATATGTGACATGATGGTTGACTGCTGTGTTTGACAAAGCCATGTACAACAGGGATTCAAATGATATCAGACTGAAAAACACATTAGCCATGCTCTGCAAATGTCTATTTCACCTGCAGAAAGGCTAATGTAAATAAACCTCCCTGTAACTCTTCCTCCTTCAAGATATGTACTCAGTAAGCATTACAACTGTGACAATTTATATGGTGTTTGTGGGGTTCCCCACATCCAGCCATCCAGACAGAACAAAACTACCCTTGCATTGTGTTCCTCTCGGTTTGACAGACAGCTCCATGTGGTGCTGAGCTCTCCTAAGTCCAGTGAAACTCTATCGACAGGATAATCTCTGTGCAGTCCTGCTGGGGCACACAAAACAACATCACTGTCGTCACTGAGAGGGGAATGGTGGCCCGTCAGAATCAAACCAGTCTCACTTTTCAAGACTCCAGCAGCCCTTTCATTACCAAGCTTTTCAGCTTTATTTGACATTTGAGTGGGAAAGAATAAACAGTAAGTTTATACCTCAACAGAAAATTTAGTGTTTTATTCAATTGATAGTCGGGGTATTATGGCCTTTTGATGCTGGATGCTATATTCTTTGCAAAGTGCAGAAGGCCCAAAATTCCATACTGTGATATTGAAGATGTTCGGCAGATCGACCTGACATCTTGAAATGTGGGCCTTCACACGTGCAGCATCCTATTGATGGTGCACATTGGCTAAAAATAGAGTAATGCTAAAGGAACCAAGGCAATGTGAGGATGTGTTGAGTGAAATTAGAACTTGTCAAAACAGCTGAACACTCCACCTAAGCCTCTGGATCTGTGTTTGGAAAACGCCTCCCCCTCCTGTGTGTCACATTTCCTCTGGACAAGACTCCCTACACCTGACAGCCGTCACAATAAAGGAATATAGGAGTCACTAACGCGCCTACAGTAGTCATCTTATTATGAGCCCAGACTAGGTGACCCAAAAAGATCCAGGTGTTGTGCATAAGATCACAAGGCTTGAGTATTATTTCTGTCAGTAATATCCCACTCATAACCAAGTGTCACAGCCACGTGGCTGGAGCCATAGAGGAAAAACATTAGATGCCCTTGACTGAAGTAAATAAAACAGACAATCTTGGCACGTCTAAGTAAAGGTGTGGCCTTGTGGAGTCTGTACACCAGAGCCATGCCACTGAATTTATTTTAGATCATATTCATATGGAGTATGTGGTTTGGTGGGCAGCATATGGGCGCCTTTGATGGGTTATGTTATTGAGGTAAATATTTCTGATAAGGATCAGTCATCCAGCTGATCCAAACATGCAGTACATGGAATCACATACAGGAAATAGGTATGACAAACTTTAAAGTATACCATGGAAATGGTACACATTGCTGGGATTTAACACATGGCTGTGATCTTATTAGAAGAACTCCTGATTTGGTCAGAAGACAGATGTTAGCACTTTTCCTTGAGGACTGTACAAAGTCCTGTTTGTAGAATGTGAACTCACATTTTGTCTCCCTCAGCCATGTTTTAGTGACAGTCTGAAGACATTTTATCATGATGTTAACATCATGTTATTTACCATTGCCAGTGAATACAACCGGGCATTTCACTTCATCTTCTAATAAGTAAAACCATGTTTTCCCAGTGTAGGAATATTCACAATAACACCATTTCTTTTATTTTTTTATTTTGTAGTGAGTAAGTAGGAATGGGTTGTCATCAGATACTAATTCACTTACAAGTTTCAATAATCAACTACATTCAGCTGTAATTCAACACAATGAAAAACTTATTTTTTCCCTTTCTTTTTTGCATCTTTGCCTTTAATTGGTGCTGCTTCTTCTTCTTCTTCCTTTCCTGTGGCAGCCTTAATCCTCTTCTTTCCCAGAGGGGTCTTTGCATACCAGTTCTGTTGACATGCAAGGAAGAAGTATAAACAAGCATATTTTTACAATAAAAACTGACAGTACAACCATCACAGACATGAAAATGTAGTGAAAACTTGGCCTATCCACTGTACTTTAAGGGCATCTTCCTCTTCTTGAAACACAGGGTCGATCTTGGCTAAAGAGGCAACAAACTCGGCAGCAGTTAGGGGCCTGTTTGCCTGCTGCAGGATGCGGCGCTTGGTGACAACGCTCTGGATCACCTGGACCATGTGACCTGGAGTGTAGCCATCAGAAATCTTCGCAAGTGAGCTGAGGTCCAGGGCCTTGGACACCTCACCTCCCTGCTTTTTGATCAGTTCCTTCCACAAGACTGAAGGTAAGCAAAGTCACAAAGGACATTTTTCATACCAACTCAGCAAAGAATTCCATTATCATCATTTTCAAAACTAAAATTTTGTGTTTCATCATATTGTTACTTACTGTATCTTGAGCCATAGTCAGGTCTTGGGATGAGGATGATTTTGCCATACATTTTACACAATGATTTAATATCAGCACTCAGAGGGTCTTTAGTTGTTCCTACAATCAGAACACGATCTTCCCCTTTGATCAACTTAAGGGACTTGGGCAAATCTTTCTTCAGCCGCTTAGGGTCTAACTGTACACATAAAACAGTTAAAATCACCATGTGACTAAATCACTGACACTTTAGTACAACATAGCAATGCCACATAGCATTCATTGTACTCAGGGGTACCTCTTTTTCTTCCTTGGGAACTTTCTTGTAGAACATTTTCTCTGCATCTTCAATCCATATTACTGAAGGCTGCAGCAGCTTCGCAACCTGCGCAAAGGTGATTGTGAAGAACAGATTCAAAATGTAATGTAAAATACCTGCTAGACACGTCCATAAAATTCCTTATTATATGCCAAGATCAATACAGTATATTAAATGTAGCCAGTAGTTTTAAGTAGATGATCCGTTTTTTTGCACTTTTGGAGGTTACTTTACTTAGTCATCAGATTTCTAATGAGGTTAAGTGTATATAGGTTCGGTAAAATTTAGACTTAAACTTTGTAGGTGAAGAATATGACTTCAAATGAAATATAGTTTGGTTATTCAAAGAACTTCAGAGTGACCGCTGTCATTATAAACTTGCTGAAATGGCAACAGCCGTGGGTTCTTTAGATGCTGGTGTCCTACCTTAAAGACAATGTGAAGCATCATGGCAAGGCCACTCTTGCCTGGGTACTTTCCCGCCGTGTTCAGAGGCGACAGATCAAAGAGGTTGGCACCTGTCTCGTGACAGATTGCATGGACCAACATCTTCTTACCTACACCTGCAGGCCCCACCAACAGCATTGCCTTTATCAGAGGAGCCTTCTCGTGTACTGCCTGAGAGCCTGCAAACAACACTCAACTTATATCCAAACCACAAATAGTTGATTTGTTATATCTATTTAAAATATGAAGTGAATAACTTTCATACCTAATGGTAAGACTCCATATAGGGTTAACACTTCTCGCACATCTGACAATGAAGGCATAGGCTCAATGTCGTTTTGCCTTAGTGTCGTTCCAAGGTAGCTATAGTCACCTTGGAATAGAAAGGATGACTATTTAACAGGTAGTTATTAATCTACTGGGAAAACTGGAAAAAAAGATTATTGTGCTCATTTAACATTGATGATTGTGCTCAGTGTTTTGGTCACACACCAGAAGAGGGCAGTACACCACTATAGAATTTCCAGAAAACCTACTGTACCTGTACTGATACAAAGTGCCCAGCTGTGAGAGCTCTGTATTGTGACAGCAAATCAATTGTAGTCACGTACAAGTGTGATCATAAGAAAATAAACAGAGCTCTGAAAGTCAGACTACATAAATAATATACAAAGTCTTACCCAGGTAATCTTTCAGCCTGACATTATTGGCCTTTTTCAGCAAGCCCTGTTCCACCAGCTCCTGACACAGAGACTCAAGAGTCCTAGTAAACGTGAATAAAGGATGTGATCATTTTCTCCAGTATTTGCTTTGATTAATTTGTTGACTTCATACATTTCTGTAGTACCCGCTCTGTGTGATCTTACCTATCAGCTGTCAGATCTTTCTCCTTTTTCTTCTTCTTTCCACTCTTAGATCCTTTCTTTTTCTTGGAAAGTAAGAAGAACACTATCAGGAAACAACTCAAGGAAATCAGTGTAAACTGTGCCAGCTGTCTTTCACCTGAGTACCTTGGCATTTCCTTTGGCTTTACCACCCTTGTCTTTATCCACAGCAAGCTTCCATTCAGCCAGCTCTTGTCTCATCTGTTCATCTACCTGACGAAAGCAGAACAGACCACTGAGTTGAACAACAGGTGGTGCTGTTATCACTTTTACACAGCAAGTGACTGGGACACTGAGGTGGTCAAACACCAAAAAACAGTGTAACTTCTATCAGTCTGTAAAAATTACAGTACTGGTTTTGTGCTTTGTATTCTTTAGTCAGTGTCACCTGCACTCGAATCTCTGCCTCAACAGTTTTCCTCATTTCTTCCTTGATCAGCTCCACCTCGTGCCGCTGGCTGAAATTTTTGGACTCATTGCGCGTTTGCCAAAAATCTGAGGATGACAAACATTCCCTTCAGGCTTTACCATGAATGAGTAATGATTACATTACTATACACCCAAATGTGGCAACTGGACAAAAGATAACAAAAGATATTCATTCCTGTTGTGCATGTTGCTGATATAGCCACTTTTTAAAGTCAAACATACCTGCAAAGTGTTTGTTTGCTCCCTCCAAGTCTGACAGAAAAGCTGATGGTAACATCTTCAACCCTGCCTCCTCTTCCTGTGGTCCAAAATCAGTTCAAAAGTTTCATTGGTTCACTGAATGTACAACACACACAGAAGTGAAACAGCTAACAACGGTCGGGTTGAAAAATGAAATCCTACTAACTCTATATTTTTATTCCCTTACAAAAGAATAGCCCCAATGCTGACTCAACATTGTATCAAATAAATAGATGTGAATTTTACGATGAGCTCTTACTTCTTCATCTTTCCCCTTTCCCTTCTTTTGTTCCTTCCCTTTTGTTTTATTGTTTGAATCCTCCTCTTCCTTTGCAGCAATTTCTTCCATTAGCTGAAAAAATTTGATGTACATCAAGCATCATTGTCCTTCTACAAATTAGTTGAAAAATATGCAACAAACCATACTGTACTTCTGACTGACTGATTTTACCTGCTGAGGTTTCTTTTCTGTAAAAATGACAGCTGAACCTCCATCCTCCTCATCAGGGTAGTCTGGAAATGATCCAGTAGCATCACTGTTTAAACAAAAGACACAAAGAAGGATATAAGTGAAAACACAACTACTTCATTAAATGTGTAAATATTTACACTAATATAGCAATAGTTAAGCGAACCCCCTCTGTGCCACCCTTACCGGCATTCAATGAACCACTGCCTAATTTGGTCTTTCATGGTCTTGCTCACGTCATGACCTTCAACGTCTCGTAGTTGTTTTGTGACAGCAACTATTGACTTTTGATAGTCTTCTTCATACTCCTGCTGCTTAATTCGTGTGCGAGCCTCGCTGGCCTGGGCAGTGAGTTCTGCAGGGTATGGCACCTGGTATTTTGGATCCATGGCCTAAGAGGGGATGGACCAAAATATGTTGTAGGTGATGAAACTCTTTGACTGTCTCAGAAAGAAAAGACAATACAGGAAAGGACAGTCAAAAGTATTCCTTCATTCTTAAATGAAACAAGTGAATATATATTTATTTATTTATTTAAATAAATAAATAAATAAAGCATGTCTGTGTATTTGCATATACACAAATTATGTTACATATATATATATACACATTAAATTATCTATGTAGCTTTTCAGAATGGTATCATTAGATATATTGTTGGCTTTGTAAAAACATGTGGATCTATTTTTATTGTTCCACAAGATTGCTAGTAGATAATTAGCAAAAAAAAAAAAGGGACAGCTCGTTTTACCCACCATTCCCAAAAAAATCATTTCTTCATCCCGAGCAATCTTAGTCCTCTTCCTCTGCATGTAGCCCCTCCACACCTGTAAATCATATTCAGCAAAAATCTATCAGCAAGAGAGGTGACACAAGGCAAATACAGAGGCAGAGGAAAAGCTGTATACATTGAAGACAGAGGACCTTCTGAATGCAGACTGCAGCCAAATCTATGCCAGCTGCTCCGGGATCCTCGGTCCTGTACATTCTGTTCCTATCTCTGCTCTCCTTGTTCAACTTTGCCCTCAAACGTCCTTGACGGGCCCTCTCCGCCACCTGAATGATCTTAATGGCCTCCTCTTGACCCATGACCTTGACCATTAGACACTGTGTGGACAAATAATGAATGAATACTGATTTTAGTTTCCCTGATGCGATAGGTTAAAATCTAAAATGTGACTTCTTTTCTACTCACTTCAGAGCTTTCAATAACCGCCACCATTTTAAGGATATCCGCCATCATCGTCTTTCTTTCTTGGAGTTCTTTGTTCTGCTCAGTGAGGAAATAGCGAGGGATAGGGATCTCAAGGTCTGCCTAAAGGGAAAACATAGAGATATCCACGATAAAGCCATCATCTGTTGCTGATAAGTCATTGTTACTTCAATTCAATTCAGATCTCAGAAATTCATTTCAGTTTAATCTTGCTTTTAAAAAAGAAACCCACAGGTCTGAGCTTTAAGTCATGAAGGATGTCATCCATGTAGTGGTACTCTGAAAATTCTTTCTCCACCATTTCATTCTTCAGCTCTAACACCCGCCCTATCACGCCATCCAGAGTGGCCCGAATAGCTCGCCTCTTCTGGGGGTGGACCACCTGGTCATAGACTTTCTCCAGCTGCCTGAAGACTTGGATGTAGCGCACATAAAGCATGGCCAGACGCTGGAAGAACACTACCCTGTCCTTTTCTGGACGAGGGGGCTCACCAGGTAGCTCCTCAGTTAGTAGACGGCTCAGCTCTAACTGGGCTTCTGCCCACAGCTCGTTGTATGTCCTGAAAAAGAAACATTGACACAGTCAAACTTTTTTTTCAATGAAAAGTCTTAACGGATAGGTTCACAGTTTTTCAAGTGTTTCTTAAAACAATAGTCAGGTGTCCATATAAACACTGAAGGAAGTTTCTGCTCATAGAGGTTATACCGAGAACCCTAAATGATGAGGGACAAAAGTCATAGTACTTTTCCTGTGTAAAGATGTATTCAAAATTTTACATGAGGCTTGAGCAGTCCGACTATGTGGATATCTTCCAAAGTTAGTGTTTGAAGTGTAATATAATCTCTTTGTGGTTCCACAGTGTATCCCCTGCTGAACTGCAATTGAAAGACAGTATCAAAAAAGGTATTAGGTACTTTAAAGACTCTGACTTTGCTAGATATCCACTTGAATTGTCTACCTTGGGGAGTTAAAAAATACATATAAAGTTCAGAAAAAGTTTTGCATTCATTTTCTGTAGAGCGGGAACTGAAATCACATTGACAGCACATCAGCAAAATAAACATTTTACAGTATCAAAGGGCCGTGGTTATTGTTTTAAGACAGATTTGGAAAACTGCGAACCTGTCCTAGCTCATTTAGCCATCAAGCGTGTCGTTATTGTTATATTGTTAGTCACTGCTGCCAATAAATAAAGTATGGAAAAGCAGACTAATTTCATGTACTTGTATTGGTTTTTGTCGTGTTAGTGGCTGTTAACGTAGGTTAAGCCGATTTCACATTTCCAAATAGAAGCAGTTCAGGTGCCAATACTGTGGTGCTTTGAAGAGTACAATATTAACGGGCTCAAATATTATTCCCCTTTATTTTTACGATTTACGCACAGCATGGCAGCTTTGCATGAACACTGCTGGGATTGTTCGCGTGAAACCAAGCTAACCACCTGCAGCTCACGTTGACGGGCTAACGTTAAACTGCGGTAGCCACCGTACACGCGACTGTAACGGCTCTGCTTTGCTTACCTTTGCGACATGTCTCCGAGAGGAAGATGTTTCCCGCAATTTCTTATCAAACAAGTCACAGAGTGGTAACTTAAACTGAAGTTGGCGGCAGTGTGTCAGACGTGGGGTCAGCTTTCCCAAGTTGACATAGTGCGCGGCCCGTCTCCATAGCAACAGTCATTGCGGAAGTTACTCACCAATTTTCTAATTTACCATTTAATCAGTGGAAATCTAACTGTGACTATGAGACTGTTTGTATACTCTTCTTTTATTATATTACGTATATAGTACCTATCATAATATATTATATTATAACCATCATCATATTGAATTTTAGAGAAATGAGCAATGCGCGAGAATATACACTTTTGCTAATTATAGGGCTAAAGCTTCTATTAAGCATATCACCTCTTTGCGCAACAAGTGAGATACCAGCAGGTGACGTCCTTCCTGTTAATACAGGAATATAGGTTAATGTAGGCTTCTGGATAATGCAATTGAATGCATGCAAAGTGCAGTGTATTGCTACAAAAACCAGACTACGTCTCGATAAATGAAAAGGGAGCTGTAGAAGAATACATTCCCACACTAAGTGAAAGATGAAACTATGAACCAATCTACAGACGTCATGCATTAATTATTGCGCTCATTTACATTACATTGGAATTACTGTTTGTCTTGAAAGGGGTGTCATAATTTAGAAAGCTGAGACAATAACCCACTGACCTTTTGGACTCCCTTTCAAATGTATTTTAAATGTAGCCTTCCCTCTAGTGTTTCTTAAAAACTCTCTCACAAACTGCAGATTTGTGCAAGTTGGAAAACAGCAGGTTGGCTGCTCCTGTGAGCGCATTCTCTGCGGCGCTTATGCGGTCACAAGACTTCGACATCGGTGAACAGAAACATCAACACGCTGACAGGTCAGCTATAAGCTTAGAGGCCCACAGATTCTTCTCTGCATCCACTATCAAACAAGTTGCTCCGTTTGGAAAACTTCTTTCTTGCGCGCTGCCGCGTCACGATCTTTGTCGTTCATGTTTTCAGTGCAAATTTCAGTTGGACTATCTTTAAACGGGAAACGAGCACTCAGTGTGGAAAAGGGTCGTTTTTATCTGGAATCTAGCCCTTCTGAAACTACGGCTGGTGATGTTTTGGTGCGTAAAGGAGGGGCGCACGCAAAAGTGAGCGAAAGCCACTGGATGAAATTGCACCAAAGATGTCAACATTGCTTTACCACCCACTCGAAATCGATTGTATTACCTTAAAGAAGGTGGCTCCTCGTATAAATAGGGACGCATTATTTCAAGAAAGACCGTGGTGAGCACAATCTGCCGGCTGTTCTCTCTCTCTCCTGTCGGGACCACAGACAACGCCCGGAAGAATTTGCTGAAGACAACTGTGTCCACTCTCCGGGACATACGCATCTTTAACGCCCAAACTAGTAAGTCTAAAGTTAGACTAGCTGCATTTGTTTCACCTTTGTATTAACCTGGAAGAATTGCGACTGCTGCGTAAAGTGGATTCCATAACATCATTTCTGTCGATTACTTCCGCTTTTAGAGGCTGTGTATGTTTTCTCTGATGCAGAATTTTTGGAATAATTTTGTGGATGTGATGGATCTGAAATGGCAAACATTGGAAATTTGTCGGGTTTAAGCGTGATGCAAAGTGTGCAGCTATCTCTTTTATCGTTAGATTAACGATGATTGTTTAATTTATTAGGAATCGTATAACTCCTGTGTAACAGAACTTATTTGTATGTGTTTTCAGACAGTAAAGTCATGCAGGTGGAGAGGAAATGGCACATACTGTTGACAATCTTCTTTCTGCTCATCACCTCGGGCCAATGTATGGACAGCAAGGAGGTCAAGCAGAAAGAGAGAAGGACCCTGTTGGATCTAATCTTACAGGTTATAAGGGACAGCCAGCAACGGGACAAACCAGTCTCCAGGCGCTGTAGTAGTGCACTCTTTACTTCAGCCCAAGACATGAAGTTCTCCTCCCGTGAAAAGCCTTTCTATGTTCCAAGGCTGGATAACAGTAGACTCATAGGTAAGCTGATAAGATTTATTTTTAGGTCTTGATGATGAAAGCATAATCCCCATTTTACCGTGGGAGACAGCTGTCATTTGTCTGGTCTCTGCTGAACATCTTATTTAGAAGACTTATTTAGTTTGGCTGAGGGGAACTGGGTGTATGCATGTTAATTAAAGAAATATGGAAAAGAAAATTAGGCTTCCCTAAAAACATGTATGAGCATGTTTAAAACACAGAGTGCAGCATCCCTGTCTCCCTGTCCTCAAATTAGCATCTTATTTTATAGTGGTTATATAATACATGTAAGGCAGCTCCCACTGTGTACGGGAAGAAGTTATGCCACAATTTTTGTGTTCGTATTTCAAACATGTCTTGAACAGTAATGATTGATGGTTGGACGGAGATGTGCATAGGTACTATGGATTCACGTAGGAGGATCACCGTCGCACCAAACTTGTGAATGATTCACTCAGTATGATTCATTGTGGAATCTTAAACATAAATGATGACCAACCCGCACACACGCACACTAACACATTGTGACGTCGTCCAAGAAAGCATATCCAATCTCGAGCACCTCTGCAAGACGCATTAGCCAGAGCAGGTAGGACAGGTCTGGCTGGCCCGTGTCACATCCATGTACCTCACAGTCAATGCTTTTGGCCAAAGAGTGATTGGACAATAGGAGGAGACCATAAAGACTGCACTTAATTTATCTGTGGAGAAGAGTCTAGAGCATGCTGATGATTTGAGCTTCCACAGCTCACCCCAAAAAATTGACATTCAGTATTGTTCTCACTAATATTAATCTTCATTTAATCTTAATTGTTTTAAATAAAACATCAACTCCAGACTGGAATTAGACCATAAGCCTTTGATACATCTCTCTTTAAATGTATTAGATCCAAGACAGAAGGTTTGACCAAAACAAACTGTATTGGAAAAAAGGCTATCCAGAAAATTCTTCTATGTACAGCTACTGCTTTTATTGCAGCAACAGATAAAATACGTGAGTAAAAGAGTGTAATCCATTGTTGCACTTCCTTGGTGCATGCAGTAAAAGTTTATTAAGTGCAGAGTGGACATAATATGTTGTTTGCTGCTATTTCAGATTCTATCCACCATCACTATCAATTAGATCATGTTTTTGAGTTGTTGCACAGGCATGGTACAGCTCAAAGTCTCGGCCCCAGCTTATGCAATTGGAAAAGTACCTTTCTCAGACCACTGACTAGATGGAATTTATCTTTTGAGGATATTAAAAGCAGCATATTAGCAACTGGTGCGTATGACACAACTAAAGATCCATGGTCACGCAAAGATAGATGTTTTTGACACGATGAGAATGAAGGGGACATCTGTGTACCCACTGATATGTTTGCCCTGTAGGTGTCCCCTGTCCCTTTCCTAAAAAGCCATAGTTGTGTCTTCAAAATAACAGCTATGATACGACAGACATATGGAAATGTTTATTTTATAATTGGCTTCATCTGTTACAGTCTTTCTTTTCATATGCATGGTACATGAACAAAGCTTTAGACTTTTGTATTTTATTATTGTTGACATGCATTTATTAACACCAAAGAAACAGTGTGCAGACATCACATAGTGAAACCACAGTTGCTGACTTTTTGTAACCCTTGCTGCCATTTTCACTCTTTACATCTGGGTTTTTGCTTGATGACAAAGTTGGTTCATACATGTCCATAACTCTTTTTAGAATTACATGTCTAAAAGTGGACTCACTTCAGGTGTGCTTTCTTTAAAACAGCATGGATTGGGTGGTTTGTTTTAGCTTTACTATAAATTTGAACTTATTTAAAATGAGCTCTTTCAATGTCTTTCAAATTGTTTGAATTGTATTCTTTCCCCCTCCTGCATTTATATGCGGTTACAGTGCTACATAGATAATGTAATGTTAGCAACTACTTGCATGGAATTATTCTGATGAGTATTAAACCCCCATGCAATAATCTCTTTAGCCTGTTAGCATTGCCAGTGTGTTATCAGACAGCTCCAAGTGTTGCCTTGGAGTGTGGGGGCACTGAGTAGAGAAGGGTCACCTGATGCCCATCTCAACCAAATAAAATGCCTTCACTGACACCAGATCTCCATAGAAAATAATGTAAAGGTGTAGGTACATCATAGAAGCACTACACTACACCATTGATGAACAGAATTCACAATGAACAATGTTTATTATGAGTACCGTATTTAGAAAGTATGTTTATAAAAGATGCAGTGAGTGCAGTTAAGTAATTTGATGTTCCAAACTATCAAGGGTATTAGTCCTACATAAATACCTTGCAGCCTATTGTTAAATGGAACTATATAACTTTCCCTTAAATTGATTATATGAGAATTTTTCTGCATCACATATATCGATGCACAGGAGGCTGACTTTGACAGTAATGGTCATATTCATCACAATTATTTTTGTAACTTTTGTCAAGCGCTTAACTCTTGTAAAATGACCGGTGATTGAAATATTCAAATATTTTCTCTTCCAGAAATTGTTCCTAGAGATGTTAACATGAAAGGAAAATTCATTCAGCATTTTACAGGTAAGAAAATTGCCATCAGAGAGAACATGAGTGCAAAGTTTCAGCATTAATTTTACTGCTGTCATCTCCAGATATTCCAAAACTGTTTTATTGTATCTTTAATAACATCTTTTAGAGCACCATACTTATACCATGCAACTCTTGGAAAAATGTTTAGTTTTTTGAGGGTTGCCTGGCTAAGCTATGGAGCAGCAGTGGAGAGAAACAGCACATTGTCTAAAGCCAGCAGAATTAAGTTGAAGGCAGTGCAAGGTTAAGCTGATTATTTGTCTCAGGACCTATGAGTAGACTTCATTATTGGTGTGAAAATCTGAAAGCTCAAATGTTGGTGTAGGAACTCTTAGAGGTGATTATATCTGAAGACTTAATTCTCCTGTTCCAGTTAAGGAGTTAGGGTACCTAACTCCTTAACCCTGTCTGTCTGTGATAGTGTTCACTAATGTTCACTTTCACTTTTGTAATTTGTCCGAAGTGTTTTTTTAAATCAGCTGATTACTCAAAAGTACAATGTTGGCTGGTGATGTGGTTAAACTAATACACTGGATAAAGAGTAGCTAATAATAATTTATATATATATAATAATCATTTTTTTTTATTATTTTTTTTTCCCTTTTTTTCTGATGTGACCTTTTCTATTAAGCAGGACCAGTCAAGTTCTCGTCGGAATGCAGAACACACTTTCATAGACTTTATCACAACACAAGGGATTGCTCAAGGCCAGCATGTATGTATGCCTTTTTTTCTCACGTTCTGTGCTCTTTTCTTAAAGTGCTCAGTGTCTGATCTGCCATCATTTATCATCACAAGTAGTATTATGCTTTAAAGGCTCCAAAAACAGGATTTAGTTATATTTGGATCTATTTCCATTTCAGTAGGTGGTTTGTTTGTGATTGTCACTTACATATGGTTAAACCACCAACCACTGCTTACGTTTTTGAACTCATAATAAATAGTAAAGAAGAATGTCTTCACCAAACTTTAACTAAATTAATACTAACAGTCATTGATACTTTTTAGTGGCTTTAAGGTTCCTTTCAACCATTGGAGTAGCATTTTGATGCATGAGAAAATGTGTAGGATTTCTAGCGAATGTGAACATGGCCACTTCTAATGGTGCACATAATTTGATGAAGCTGATCAATTCTGTTAATTACTTCTCCTAAATAGATATGGCTCTATGATGAGTTGATATAAAGAGCATTTGTTCCCAGCTGCTTTGGCATATCACACTTTAAAGAAAGGCAGTCATTTTCTAACCATTTGGCCTTGCAACAGGTTGCATATTTCTGTGATTTGCAAGCAGGTAAACCAAAAATGATGTTCCCCTATAATAATCTGTTTTAGAATTCTGAAGATGTAAATCTATCCAGTATTCCATAACAACAAAAGTAAAATATTAGAAAAATATGTGTAGCAGTATGTGCTTATATCGTATTTTCACTTTTATTAATCAGGACTCAACCCCTCTGATTTACTCTGAAACCCCTTAGAGGGTCACAGCCCCCAGGTTGGGAACCACTGCTACAGAAACATCCTGAGATGTGTAAACTGAGGGATCAATCCTTCCCTGTCCGAGGCCTACGTGTGGGAATTGAGAAAATGACATCAAGCAGACACTGGAAAATGTTTGCAGACAATGTTCACTTGTCACAGATGGCTCTGTTTAGTTGTATTTGCTTTTACTGTGGTCTCTCTTTTTATGCTGCCATTTGTGTCTCTGATGCTGTCAAATAAACACCTAGACATGCATTTTTATCATTACCTGGTTATGATATTACAAATGTAGTTATGTTTAACCCAGACAAGGAGACATGGTAGACAAATACTAATGACAATTGGCTCACAGTCAGGATTCATTCATCTGTTAGACTGGGATGACGCACATAACTGTTGAATGCAGCATCTATGGATCATTTCTCATGCTAATTTTACTGCTGATGATATGAGAAAACATGATTGGTTGTATACTTTACATGCAGAGCATGTTAAAGGAACATTGCTCAGACAAGAATTAGCCTTTTGAAACACCCCAGTTTATAACAATACTGTTATTATGACTTTTCCATTGGTAAGGACATTTTTTACATTCTCTCACTTTGATTATGTCATGTGCTGTAATACTGTCAATACTGTTTAGCTCATAAAGAAGTATATAAAGTAAGGTCCGGCATGTACGGCATGTACACATATTTTGAAAACACTAGGACATTTGCATTATTTTTAAACATCGTGGTTATACATACCTGATCAGCATTACAGTTCATATCAGAATTTTAAGCTGTGAAAGTTCGTTCTTCATTCACTTAGTGGCAGATTTGGGGGCTTTAATTGGAAGGGTGTTATGACGTTACCATGCCTTTTTCACACTTTGTTTTGTTTTTGTTTCATTTTTTTCCACAGATTACAAAAGATGTGCAAGATTGCTAACACGATTAGCAATGAGTCCACTCTGCATGCAAGCGTAGATATTACATGTGAGTAAAAGTGTTTTTCTCTTCTTGGGTGGAGTCCAGACTGCAGTACATCGACCTTCACAATTCCACTGTGTCCTTGTCAACATCTTCTCATGTGTTAAAGTAAAAGTGATTAATTAAGATGGACATATATGGATTTTTTTCTGTGTGA
The DNA here is from genome assembly GCA_016785225.1 of Psettodes erumei. Classification (NCBI taxonomy): domain Eukaryota; kingdom Metazoa; phylum Chordata; class Actinopteri; order Pleuronectiformes; family Psettodidae; genus Psettodes; species Psettodes erumei. The sequence goes on along the minus strand of JAFBJZ010000854.1, from coordinate 510,306 downwards.
CTGTGCAACCCAGGTTATCTATGTTGCTCTTAGTTAAATTAATTCTAATGCAAGTCTGATGTGAAGAAATTCATATAATCAGAAATGTATCTGAAGTACATCTGTCTAACATGTGTTTGCTTTAAGAACAGTATTTCTTAGTGTTGGACACGCAGAAACATTTTCCTGTCAAAAGGAGGCTCTGATGTATTTAATCTTAATTTAACCTTTATTAAGGGTTCATGCTGGTTGGCTGAAGTTGCACACAAATCAGTTTCATCACATGTAGGAGAGTAAGAGAGTGACAGAAAGAAGAAACAGATTGCACATATTCATTTCTCTGGAGTCATGGTGTTGAGCAAATGTGGGAAACAAGCATGTGATGTGGTCAGTAATTCTAGACCCACTGTCTCCTGCATCCTGCTGCAAGAGCATCGAAGGGAAGAACATCAAAATCATGCTGCATACTGTATATATGTCCTCTCCATTATTTATGTATTTTTTATTGTTTACATTTCATGTTCGGCAGAATAATGTATGTTCCGTATGCTCAGTTGCCTACTGCTGATCCCATTCCATTGGTCATTTATTGAAAAAGTTCAAGAAAAAGTTCTATCTTTATGGTGACTGGTGACTGGTCTCTCACCAGATGTAGATGCAGATATAACCGTGTTAATTATTTAGGGTTGCACCTATTGATTAATAGTGGTTGTGGGTTAATCTGTTGATTATTATTACAATGAATGCATTTCATAAAATAGTGAAAACTTTTGCATCACAGTTTCCCAAAATCCTTGACAATGTATTGCTTAGTCTGACAAACAAAATCCAAAACAAAAAAAAAAAAAATCATAATACACAAGTATTATATACAGAAATGCAAATTTAGGAAAATGCCTTTGTGGTTCTGAAAACACTGAGCCATGAATTTGAAAAAGTTGCTAAAATTACTTTTTCTGAACTGGAAATGAGTTTCCCATTACTGCTGATTTGTGCAAGGAATGTCTTTTAGTGAAAAGCCATGCACAATGCCACGGCATCTTTTGCATAATGACACGAAATTTTTTTTTTTCATTCTAGTCCCATCACCAACACTCATCGTGCTTTTTACAAACATTATACAGGTGGGTATAACAAAGCATTTCATAAAATGTAATGCACAATCTGAGGGCAATTTTTAAAAAATGGAATGACAGGACAACAACAGATCTTGGTGTTTTTTTAATGGACCAATTATTATTGTTAGAAACACTTCTTTATGCTCTTTAAACTAACCTTAAACAAGCCAAACCTAAACACAGCCATCACAAGACAAAAGACAAAGTCAGTCTATCGTCAGTGGAGTAATTGTGGACATAGTCATAGTCTTCCCTTTGTTAAGGTGATCTTCGATGACAGCAGATCTGATGCGTTCACTGCCATCTAGTCCTAAATCCAACATGGGTAAAAGCATGTGCTCTCTGTGATCGCAATTAGGTCTAGCTGATAAGCGATTGCTGCGAGAGAGCTCATCTACACAAGTGGCTATTTTACTTTTTTGTCATATAGGACTTCTTGTGATTAAAAAATTGAAGAGCCTGACACATTCTCAGGTATTCAGTTTCTCAAGTGAATCAGATAATAAGATCCTGTCGTCACTGTTCTGAGAAATCTGACAAATGTATATCACAATCGAGGGGCTTCTGAAGGCATATTAAGTGATTCATTATTTAGTCATCCTGAGCATTTTGAATGAGCTGAGACATGACATCGTGGAACACCAGTAATGGCAGGCAGGTAATGACCGTCTTTAGAAGCTGACAACATGACTTCCTCAGAAAGGCGGAGATGTCAGGATGTGACTTTTGCCAATACTGGACAAAAAGAGAAAGAGAGAATTTCTTTAAACTACGGCTTTAAAGCATGCAGATACTGCTTCTTTTTTTTTTTTTTAAAACTCTAATCAAGTTTTTTTTTAATAATTTCATTTCAGGTTCCAAAATAATGGAAGAGGGATCAATGTGTTGCCAAGGAAGTGCCTTCAAATCCACAGCAGTCATATAAACATTGTTGTGTTTATAGTGTTTCTATTTTCGTTTTTCTTGTTGTCATTACTGAAATAACTGATGGACACTGCTGGTTGTTTTTGAATGGATTTGCTTTTTATTTCTAATGTACCTCTATGTACCATATAGTATTTGTAAGGAAACATTAATTTAATATTAAATAACCCTATTTATTGAAAGAGTATGTATATAATAATTTTACCATCATTAAGAGTCACAATCTCGCTATTTTGGTTATAAAAGTTACATCTGAAGAAGAAAATATTTTCTCTTTTTTTCTCCTTATATATGAATTCATCTTCTACAGTGTTGCTGATATTATATTCAGAAACTGGTCTGAAGATTTTTCATGCTCTGTCATTGTCTTCATTACATTTTATTTGGCACTTGAGTGACTGATGACAGTGAGAACATATGGAATGACAACAGTGGTGATAATGCACTGCAGTATTGAACAATAAAGAATACTGACGCACAACATATTTTGCCATTATTGGTGGCAAGGGGAAAGAGGGGCTGTAGCTGTACGGGGTGTTGGTGGATCAGCGCTGTAGAGGCAGGTGCTGTGATGGGTGTGACTGCAAATGCACTCAGGGGAGTGCGTTACTTACTGAAAGTGTGTGTGGGCTTTCCACACTCAATGGCCCCAAGTTTACATGGGAAAATGCAGAAAGGTCTCTGCTCACTGAACAAAAATGGGTTTCATTTCAAACTTGCTGCAGAGGGGCTATATTTTTCAAACATGTCTGTTTTAGTTTTCAGCACCTTAATGACACACAGTCTCCTCTCTCCCTGCTTCTCTGAGCAGGTGTTACTGTTACTGATTTCCCTCCTTTAACTGAAGTTCATTGCAAAATTTCTGGCAGATTCTTGTGTTTGTCTCCAGCACTCACACACTAAGTCACAGCTGTCAAATATCTTGGATTCTTGGACTCAGCAGGATGTTGAGCAATTCAAACTCAGCTGAAGCAGATATACTTTGGATAAGACCAGTACATGCTTAGTGAACTTAGTGAAGGTAATAACACGTGCAAGGCATTTTAAATGTCTGTAGTTTTCTGTGGAGATTGTCAAATTTGTTTTGCTATATGCATAATCCTATTTTTACTTTCTCCTTGAAAGTATCTTTTGCCTGTCAGAAGGCTTGGCAGACCACTTGTGCAGTTGACAAATACAGTTGAGGAAGTATAACATTTCAAACAAATGTCTTGTGAATGAAGTGTGGCTATTATGACAGATCTCCAGCCTTAGCACACTTGCTACATGTGTCAATAAACTGGCTGAAATCTGATACACAGTCAGCACAATGTTCATCTTGATTTGTATTCTTGCCAGAGAGGGGAAAGTTTTTATTTTTCTCTGAAAAGATCTTGCTTATTTGCCTTTTAGGATTTGTAAATATACAAAAGTAAAATTGTGTCAGAGAATTTAAGAGATTAAAATTGATAATGATAGACAAAGGCATCAGAGCTAGTGTTTAATGAAACCCTACTTGATCATTGTCTATTTCTGCAAAGAGTTTAAATTATCTACCCTTACACGGAGACCTATAAAGGCCCAACAAAATAAACAGGATCTATCATTCTTCTTCCTGTCATGTTGTATCATCTTGTACTGAAATATGTGCCTGGGGAATAGCTACAGTGATTGTCTGCAGTTTTTATTTGGGTAGTAAAATAAATATTGAGCCACACACTCGCATAGGGATGCTGATAGACCAGGTTCAGAAGAAAATATACAATAAGCCAAAGATTACAACAGCTCAGTTCTAATGTCTCTACAGACTCAGTTGGAATGGTTTGTTTCATTGGATCATGTATTATTTGACAAATTTTGGCTTGTTGCGAGATGATTAAAACATCATCAACGGAAACTACTAGTTTTCAGTTCTCAACCAAAAGGTGTTTTCTGGATGTAGCCTATTGATCTTAATCACTGTGATCTTCATCTCAGTCATGCAGTGTTCTTAACTAGATATGAGATGGTCTTGTTCTGAAGGGCCCTAAAATGCACCATTTCCTCTCTTCCACAAATAACAGCTTCCTCAGAAGTACATCTTAGAAAACTATGCTCCATCAAATTCTAGAATGTTGTCAAACCTGCAAAACCGAATAGTGACCACAAAGTAACTGCCAGATTGTTTTAAAGACCCATTTGGTGAGCCTGGCATACTATATCATGATTACCTGCACCAGTTAGTGGAAAGGGGTGATGTTTTCACTTCGACCTGTAAAAGGATTAGGCTTCTAAAAATACAGCTTGCACCTCATGGGGACACACTGGGGATCCCTTTCCCTTCGGCTGGGCAGGGCAGGGACACCAGATCCTAATCTGAGGAGGATATCACTTATCTGGAGACAAACAGCACAGATTAGGAGAGGAGACAGAAGATGCACTGGGGACAGCATGTGGGAGGGATCTAACACAATTACACACAAGCACCAAATCCTTCCTCTGATACCTCTGAGAAATGCTGGTGCAATAAATTGTAAATAGAGACTAAAGCCGAGCCATTTCCTTCCTGTCATACTGAACCCTGCTGCACTAAAACTCGGCAGCAGAGAGAAGAAACACCTTAATGTTTTGACTGTGAGCGAGTCACTGTTCTTTGAAACAGACAGAACAGACTTTGGACCTTGTGAACAGATCCAATTCTGTGTTTATACCAGCTCACCAAGTCAATTGATTCTCCTGATTTTTGATTCTTTAATTGGCTTTGAAATCATACACACATTTGTAATTTGGTTTGCCCCCTGGCACTTATATTAGAATGTTTCATGTGCCAACTCTTCAGGGTAGATTATAGTGAGCATACGACCTAAAACCTGACGTACATGAACAACCCCCCACCACCACCACAAATCTGCAGAAGAATTTTGTGTCAAAAGTAAACAATTTAATCCAATTTCTTAGACAGCCAAGGTCTCATTCAAGCCAACCACCTTATTTATAATGAACCTTGATGGCTGTAAAATTGTTGTAGAGGGCACACTGATTCACTCTATGTCTCATGATTAATTCATGGTTCTTCCTATGTATGTTGTAGAGCGCATAAATCCCCCATATGAGTCACCAATAAAATACATTCAGATAATACAGCCTCCATTAGGAATTTAAAGATGAATGAACTGCCATCATCACAGTGAGCTGTTCTTCAGTATTTCCATTGCGCCAAAATGGAAGTGTCATGGATATGAGTGACTTTGACAGATATAATAAAGGGAGCAACTTCTGTTGTGTTATTGTGTGCTGTTGCCAACATGGTTTAGATATTTGTTGACCCAGACTCTTCAAAGATATTATATAGACTCTGATCCACATTGCACAAGAGAGTTTGATGGGAAGTGAGTTGCTGCAGCTCTGCCAGTGTGCCAGCTGCAGTGTCTTTGATCCCATTTGCTGGAGGTGTTGGCACAGGTCTGCCTGCCACCCACTCTGCATGCCCCTCACTGTGTGTTCTGACGTCTGCCGTGGCTAAACACTGACAGCAATGATTAACTGCAAGGCATTTTTCAGATTATCATGTCAAATAATTAACAGTTAATTCCCAGTCAGCTTTGAGTTTGTTTTCTATATTTGGGTAAATGTGTAAGAATTACGTAAATGTTCATTTATCAAATGAGGTAAAAAAAAAAAAAAGTTTTTTCAACATCTGTATCACCAGGTGTTACAACTAATATACTGGCAACTTGGTGTAAATGCCAGTGGTTGCAGAAGCATTTTCAAGATAAAAGCCTTGGCTGATGCGGCTCTATGAGAGGATTTCATGATCTCTTTTCAATAATTTATTTCAAAAAATGTATACACAGAACATTGCACTTTTCTAAATTGCAAATCTCATTACTTCACTGTGCTCTGAGCCTGTTTGCAGATGCTTGAATTAATGCTATAGACAAGAGTTGACCCAGTGGTTTATTCAACAGAAACTGGCACCACAAACTTTGCGTTGTTGGCAGGATCTATCGTGCGAGAGGACGTCCGGAACTCAGCACCAAAAACACTTCTGCTTAGCAACGTAAGTGGTGTTTATATAGCCACAATGATGGAGGGTTGAAGGGCATAAAGGGCACAAAAACAATTATCACTATGTTGAGACAGTTGAGGTACTGAGTTACTTTATTGTCTGCTCCACATGAGAGGGCTGTCAAAAGTGAAAATTATAAGCAATTTAGAATAATATTCAGTGTCTCGCTCACTAACGTGCTATCTGGAGCCTTTAACAGGTCTGCTTCTTTAACACACACACACTCACACATACCAGTCAGTGTTTATGTAACATAATCTTCATACATCACACTGGAATTAAAACAGGAGCAATGACAACAAATACAATCCAACCTCATTGCACTTGGAATGAAAGGCAAAATGATGTTTCAAAACCAAACAGTAAAACAAGATTATAACTTGCAGTTGACATTTGTTAAGACATGATATGAAAAAGAAATTACATTTATCTTTCATTTTATATATTGCTTCTATTTTTTTTTTTATTAAAATATGATATATTACTGATAATATGCAATAACAATCTTAACTATATTACTTTAATGTAAAACACAAAAACAATCTATGATGTCTATTTGCTAAAAGTACAGGTAGTGAGTAAAAGGCCACTATGGTCAACTGTTCTGTAAATTGGTAAATTAATCTTGCACCAATTTACATTTTACAGGCAACATGTCCCACCAAGGCCTGTCCATGTTTACACCTTATTGCTAAACATTCAAAAGACAAACTTATTACATTCTGTCAAATAGAATTTTGAAGGCAACAGCACAACAACAGCCACAAAGCAGAGGATTATGGCTGATATGATATGCCACTTCCTGGTTTGGGCCCAACCACTTCCAGCTATACATGATATACACTGTGGATGTGTGACATCTCATCAAAGTTCCTCAACACTGTGTCTCACTTATATACTTGTAAACAATAGTAATGTTGAAATACATTGATAAATATGAAGAAAATGCCATGTCCTATATTTAAGAACATCCATTTTTGGTGAGGCACAATGTTTGTTGTTGGTTACTGGCCCTCACCACAATGAAAATAACATCAAACTATGTGCTCGGTCAGAGGATAGGCTCTGTGTCATTCCATTTGACAAATGCATCTGTCCACCTGGGGAAAAAAAACTGCCTTTACAGTGTGCAAGGAATTTGAAATGCCCTTTATAAAACTGAACGTCAATATACTTTGCAGGATATGCAGATATTACTGTGCATGTGAGTGTGTGCATGTGTGTTACCTTGTTCGAATGCAGTGCTCCAGTGGAGGAATGAGATCAGTGTCAACATCCTTGAAGCTCACGGCTGGTTTGCCAAAAGCTACAATTGCAAACAGAGATCAGAAATCCTCATGGCAAAGATCCAGATGTATTCAGAATACCATGAAAATAAGAAATGTATATTTAACATTTGCTCAGAATGGTTTGCACTACGTCATAGTCACAAAAGTTATACCAGAATCTGAATGTACATCGGCCAATTTGCTGAGGTGGAGGGGTTACAAGAAACACTGAAAAAGAAAGTTTGTGTGCACTGAGTATGTACAACAAGTGAAAGTGATACTACATACAGACAGTGAGGCGGATCTCCTCCTGTTGATTGGCCAGTCCATCATAATAGTAGAGGTCAAACTCCAGACTGTTGCCCGGATTGGTCAACAGCTCCCTCTGCAGGCCAAACAGCACACTGAAGTGGCTTTCACTGCACACCACCCAGATGGGGTAAAGTGGAGTCTTCAGGTAAGCTCCTACCTTAGATAAAATATGTGCAATTTATTATAGTACTATATTAGAACAGTGTTTCTCACAGAACAGATGCTATCTGTGGCAGTAGCTGGCCTACTACGTGGGATATCTTTTATGTGTAAAAGTTAAATGTAATTGTTTTTCAGGTTCATTATGAAACTGTGGCAGAACAAATTAAACCAGCGTCTAGGTAATTAACATTAAACACAGTAGCTTGTTAACTACCATCTAATCCCATAATTATCTTATGAACATTCCTTGCTGTGATTATGGGCATGTGCCGTCAGCAGCACCTAGGTGTGCCTGTAATTGCAGAAAAGAATGCCCATTGAGGTCTTGTGTTTTGACTTGAATCTGACGCGTATCCGGTCTGTTGGCAAGGGGATGACCAGCGAGTCAGCCAGCAATGTCGCTCACCTCACAGATGTTATAATGTTCAAACAAGGACAGCAGGCCAATATCACAGTGGCCCTTGATTCCCTTGAGCAGAGTCACGTTGCCATTGCCTGAGTCTAACTCCATTTCATTGTCGAAGACATTAGAAACTGCTCTGCCACAGAGCAACAAGTTGACCAGCTCCTTGAGAATACAAACATAAAAGGCAATGTTAGTACTATAATACATTTTTTATGTGTATGAGTGTGGTAACAGAATAGTACTGAATAAAATATCTAAATTAATAACTGATTCATCAGTTGTGGTGCATCGTAGTACATTTTACTTTCTGTGACAATGAATTGTCATTGTTGATTCAAGATCGACTTCTTCATTTCTAAAGATAACATGGCTTTGGGGCAACTGTACAACACTACTTTAAAATGTAACATCTACTGTGAGAACAGCAGACTTACAATACAAGCAAATCGATGCCTTTAAGAGTACAACCACTATTTGACCATGATACTGTCCCTAAACCAGCGTCCCCCTGAACGATTCCTGTATCCTTATTGTTATTTGAATGGCAAACAAACATAATACGCCCCTGAACCAACTTATTTGGATCAAACCTGAGTGCAGTAACCATGGGCTCCAATGAGTGTGGTGGTGGGCACATCCATATCCTCTCTTACTCTTCAAGAAAAAGAGAAGGCACATTTAAAGGTATTTATACACCTTTGAATTCAAACTGTACACCTTGTTGAGTAATGGTGTTAAAAAGGTTCTACATACCTCTCAATAGATCGAGAAAGAACAGCAGATATGGTCAGCAGTATGCATCCTAACATGCCGGTCTCAAACTGTAGAAAAGAAAAGACAGACCAGAAAAGTTGGCAATCTTTTGTACATCTGTCAGGCAAAGTGACAATGAGGGAGATGATACTTAGTCTCTCACCTGCTCAATATGCTGCTCTAGAAGCAACTGTAGGTCCTCCATGCTTTCAACAGTAAAGCATGTTATCTAAAACCAAAACGTCAAAAAGTCATTCACCACACTGAAAACAACAGCATTGCTCTAAAACAGACATCACCAGTACAGTCAAAGATTAACGGGTAAATGCAAATGAATTCCATTCCATCTTCAACAAGGCATCACAAACAAGAACAACAAAGAGGATTACCAATGTGCAATTTGTTTTTCAAAAATGTAAATATGGCTATTTTCTACAATGATCTTTTAGTCATGGCGATATTCCCAAACTCTAGCCCTGTAAAAAGTCCCATTAAAGAACAGCTGAGGTCTGATACAGCTGCAGCTGCATCCAATGGAAATCTGGGTATAAATTCTGTTTGATGGACTCAACTCTAACTTAACTACAGTACACACATTTTGGCATGCCTGTACCTTTTCAAGCACTCCTTCAGATTTGTAGTGTCCTACTGGGATGAAATGATTTCTTCCTGAACTTCTGTTTTAAAAATAAAGTGTAAAAAGCACATCAATAGGTTAAATCAATGCTCCATCTGAAACAGCAGGTTTAACAAGAGCAATTGCAGTAGACGTTGCTCATGTAATAGTGACATACTGAACTCTCTTGACCCCTGGCATCTGAGCAAGGCATTTACACGCATTTGACCAGTAATGCATTTCTGTGCTGTATATTGGTTCGCACTTAGCTGCAGAGGATTAAATAGCAAGATCTTACATTGCAACTGTGGCCTGTTTTTCGTCGCCAGCCCTCCAAAGGATTTCAGCCATAGCGAAAATGAGACATTTTCTTGTGGTATTGCTGCAAGGTCTTAACCTCCTGAGAACAAAGTGGCATTTGAATGAGAGGCAGGTTGTCTGAGGTATTAATACCTTAATACCAAAATGCAGCAGTCAATGCTGAACAGTGGCTACAAAGCATTCCTTGATGTGAATTAATGGCTGTAAAAAACCATTCAAGTGATTACACTGGGTTCACACAGGGGTTAACATTATGGGGCAAAGCTCTGAACTGAAGAACAACATACTGAAGGCCTGCATTACTGCTTTTGATGTGCTCAAACAGAAGTTTCTTTAGAACAAAGGCTTGGATGGATGCCAGAACTCCACAAGGACCACCCTAGAAAAAACACACAGAGGACACATTCTGCATAAGAATATAAAACATAATACCACGGTTCGATAAATTGTGTGGAAATCAATGTGCTGAATATCTGAATTTTAGCGAGAAAGTTTAGGAAACCTTTTTCTGCACAATTCCATATCTCAGGTCATGTGTTTCTGAGAATGCAAAGCCCTGATTCCTCCACTCAACACTGAAACAATTTAGGCTGGAACCCAGGAGAAGCAATTTCAATTCCTGGTTAAAAATAGAAACAGAAAACACACTGAAAATCAAAGGCAACTGCAGAAAGTGTCCCCAGCATTTCTAAAAGAAAGACTGCCTTAAATCACCAACCATGGCGGTGTGTTGGTCCATTGGTTGACCTACGAAACCGTGCTGCGCAATGCGCGTCTGGAAGGACACTTTGTAGAGCTCTCTCACATCTTCATCGTCATCATCGATATCATCTGGAAACAGAATCCCACACCATCAGCTTTGACAATTCTAGGGCAACAGGTTGACAAAAGGGTTGTCGAAAATGGCAAAGACAAGGGATAAGGACTCTTTTTCATTTTTCGACATTACCACATACAGAGCACCCACCTAAAACCAACTCAGACACATCCAAGACATCCAGATTTGGCCTGTTTTTTAACCTAAGAAAAAGGACACAATATATAATCACTTATGAACAAAATCCCGAAACAGCAGAAAAACCTGCTCAACAGTAGAAAACAAAGATTGATTATGTGATGTGTATAACATCTGAGGCCATTTACTTTCTTGTTTTCAGTGTGTCCACTTTTTCAGTGCTGTTTTCACTGTGATTTCTCTCCCTCGCACTTTTCATCTCCCTTTCATTTAGGCCACTTGCTGAGCATCTTAGATGAGAGCCAGTCACTAAAAGTCCATCCGCAGACTGCCTGTGTTCTTCTCGTTTTCTGAGCTGCAGTTGGGGCATTTCTGCCCTTCGACTCTGCATTTTTTTGTTTGATTCCTAAAAGGAAAAACATCATCAAAGGACAAGAATATGATGAATTTGGGATCTGTGTGTTTTGGAGAACTGCATTGGTGGTTCAGTACCTGAGGGGTATTAGCTATTGGTCCAGCCATCATGCCACGTCTAATTCGATTAGTTCTGCTCCTTTGGATGCTCTCAATGATGGGACTCTTTTTTGCCGGTGCTCTTCTCATTAAATTGTCACTGTCCTGGGTGGGTACCATAAGTGGATGGCCTTTATGTTCTTTTGAGTCACAGGCCCAGAATGTTGTTTCATTGTAGCTGGACAGAATGTCTGTTTCAGGTAATAATGTAGGTTGAGAAAGGCAGTTTTCCTCTGTATCTGACCTTTGAGGGAAAAAAATTCTCTATAAGTTTAAATCAAATTTCAAATATACAAAACAGCACAAATCAATGTATCAAAAAGCATAGCTTGTGAAATACCTCTGCTTGTCATGTTTGCTAATAACAAAAGCTGCCATGCTGTCCCCTGTCTTAGTGGCGTTACTCGTAACTGTTGGTGTTACTCCAGGAGAAGTGACTGAGCTGTTAGCTTGAGCAGACTGCAGAGGATCACTGTCACTGCTGGTGCTCTTAGGGCCTGCAACATGATGCTTTACAATGATCTCCAGTAATGTTTTCAGGGGGGAGCACTGAACCTGCAATGACAGAGATTTGTCAGCTATGTACGTGTGTGTGTTATCCACTCATACAGCAGCCAACCTGCAGATGTAAGACTTACCTTGTTCTCTCTATAGAGACCCTCCATGTTAAGAATCTGCCTCAGGTGTGATCTATTGTTGATACTGGCCTCTGTGCGTGGATGCTCCTCATCCATACAGGCAATAGTCTTCCTGAGTCCCTGCAGGTCATTGCCATAGGAATATTATCACAACATTATTACACCGTATTTCGCATTCAGTGACGAGGATTTTAGCCATTTTGCAGCAGTAAACGTTTTTTTAACCATTTTAACATACCATAAACATTCTCACATATTCTGCACTGGTTTCATAGTCGAATCTATCGGACAAAATACAGATTTCAACACAAACTCTTTATCATAGCTGAGCGGAGGCTAACGCTAACGTTGTTAGCGATTTGTAGTCACAGAAATGATGTGTCCAATACCTAGCCGTAGCTTACTTACCTTTCGACTCAGGTATTCTCGCACAAGGGACGAAGAAACGTCTTCAACTGAAACAAACATGATGGGAGCACAGGTCGTTTGATACCAACATAGATCACTAACACGCTGTTCTGACTACGGCCCGAACGAGTGGACTAACGAACCCATAACACGGCGGTGGGTCGCACAGATCTGCACTGCGTTGACGGGGACAGCTAGCAGGATCAGAGACGGTCCATGTGTGCTGGAGATCAGTGACGCTGCGCAGGCCTTTTAGATTTAATGTTCGGCAATGTGCGTTTCCATGGCGACACGAGTCGCTCCGCTCTCTCATGACGGATTTGGTCAGCGAATGAGGTAAACAAATATGGCGGCTTCTTCTTTTCAATGAAAATGCTCACCCGGAGCGGCTTTGTGTCACTGCCTGCCCAACGCACTAGAGATAAGGTAAAGATAATCCCTCTCTGTTAAATTATGCTGTGAATGTTACCTATAAAATTCCAACTTTGGTCACCATAATATAATCTCCCTCAACAACCAAAGGGAACTGCCTCTTTAAACCTTAAAGGGATAGTTCACTCAAAATTAAAGTATCGCAACATCGAGCAGTAGATGGCAGTTATTCAGGTTTTCTTTAAGTAACAATAAAATGCATCACAAAATGTCATTATTTCTGTCCATTTTATTAAAACATTTTCATTATAATATATGACAAATATTCAGGCTAGCCTATGTTTTTTCATTATCAAACAATAAAACAGTTAACTACTCTCCAGCACAACTGAATTATGACACCATTATCAAGAGTATTGCATTTAACTCAAAAAGAAAAGGGGGGTTGGTGCATGAAAAATTAATATATTAAAATTGTTGAAATGCTGCAATTAAAAAACACTAAATCTGGACCTAAAAACTTTCACTGATAATCAGGATGTACATAAGTTCAAATTGTTTTTTTCCTCTAATATGTGGCAATCATTATGTCATATCACTGTAGACACGCCCCACAGTGATGACTTAGATTGCCCCTTGATATATAAGACCAGGCAAGTAACACAATACCATTTACACATACAGGGAAGAGTACAGGAAACTACATGCTGATTAATATTAATTAAGATGTTGAGCAGTAATAGAATAACCAAGCGAGCATGTAAGATGTTTTACTGATATTCCTGTATCTTGTTCTTTAAAGTCAGCAGGCAAGGGCATTGTACTTTCCCCGGGCCTCACGTTTGCTATTTATGGGCCATGAAGTGTGATATTTACAATACAGTACTATGATACTTAAAAACTGCTGGTATCAAACATCATTAGGGCTATTCAGTGAAGATAGTTTTGAAGTTTTGTGCAACCTTTGGCATGGGAATAAGAATCATGTCTGTTTTTGGCACAGGTATCATTCTGCTCTAACAGGGAGTGCAGCTTTACAAATTAGGAATACGTAAACAACAGCTTCCTTTTTTTGTGTGTGTATCCCTCCCAAAGGAATGCCAGGCATATTGTCATTTTCTTCCCTCTGCTGTTTGACCATACCATACCTCGAGGGACAAAGTTTTACAAAAGGAGTGAGAGACAACAGAGAAAATTTCCAGAACGTGGAAGGGCATCAGTAGTCGTAAGCTGTAAGAAAGAAACAGAGGAGCAGTTATCCACATCTGTCGCTCAGCCCAAGTTCTCGAGGAAGAGGAGCATGCAGTCCACTTCACATGGAGAAGTTGAATTCCAAAAAGGAGTTATCATGCAGGCATGCAATCACACCAAGGTGGTCTTACTTTCTATTGTTAGGATGCAAGTACTTGCTGCAGTGCCTCTGCTGTTCACAGCCTTGCACATGTACTCTCCCTCATCCTCTGGGAAGGTCTCCGGCAGGTAGAGGCAGTACGTCTCTCCTCTATCTATATACTGATAGTCCTCACAGTCCTGGAGCATCTCTCCCTCAAACCACCAGGTCACCTCTGGCTTTGGCTCCCCGGTGATCTTAACGGTGAACCGAACTGGCTCAGAGTCCACCACTGACTGATTCTTAAGGGGCTTCTTAAACCACGGAGCCCCCGACCTGGCATGATCCTCCTCATCTTCATAGGCCGCAGAGCCATTGATGACACTACCCTCTTCCTCCCCATCATCCTCCTTCTTCTGAAAACAGATGAGGACAAGAATCACAAGTGTTTGCCAGAGTCAAAGCAACCTTAAAGCAAACTCTTGCTTAACTGTCATGCATCAAAAATACATTTATGGTCATGAACATGGAAGACTTACTTTTTGGAGGGCAGCATCTATCTCTTGCTGCTCAAACTGCATTCTCTGGAGCTTCTGCTCCTCTATCCTCCTCTTCTCCTCCTCCTCTCTGGCTTTGGCCATTTGCTGAAATCGAGCTCGCATGTCTACTTTCTGTTTAAATGGTGACTCCTCTGCCCTAACTTGTGTCATTTCGCTTTCCTCGTCCTCCTGAAAGAACATGGCAATATAATCATTGGTGCATGCTTAAGTGATAAGAGTGAGGCTAGTCTGTCTGCTAAGTCTGTTAATATCTTTCAAGTAACATTTCAGGAATTTAAAGAGAAGAAATATTAGGAGGGACAACATGTTTTTGGTAATTTTAATAAATTAAACTTTTATATTTTGTTTGTTTTATATTTCATTCATTTCCCTGTACAGTGTGACAATAGCCTTACCTCCTGGAACCTCTCAGCTTCTCTCTCCTTAATTTCATCATCAATAGCCTTCCTTCGTGCTCTCTCCATCTCAATTTTTTTCTGAATCTCTTCTTCACTCAGCTGTTTGATCTTCTCAAACTTGGACTTGAGATTTTTAGCCTGAATGGAGCCGGTCCTCTTGAGTTTGGTCAACTCTTCATACTCTGTGCTTACAACATCCGATGTTTCATTTATTTCTTCCTGTAAAAGAGAAGTGGCATAACTGTCTGTGCTTCATAAATTATGGAAGAAAAATAAATGCAAACTGCAGTTATACTATGTCTAAGCTCCCAAAAACATACAGTACATTTACATTTACTCATTTTACAGACCCTTTTTTAGCAGTTTACAAGTTATCAACAACAATGAAGCTTCAGTGAAGTAGGAGACCTAGTAGATAAAATTTATAGAAATGCTCCACATAAATTCTGAGCTGTTCCAGACTGACCTCGCCCATCTCTTGTCTGAGCTGTTCAAATTCCTGCTTTTCCTGCTCCAATTTCTTTTTGCGTTCCTCTGCCTTGCGTCTTCTCTCAGCTTCCTCCTTCTCTTTCAGGAGCTCTTCAAAGTTAATCTCCAGTTTTCTGGGATTCAGTGCCTCCTGAGACTCACTCTTCACCATCCCTTCTTCCTCATCCGCTACCTATGGTCACAAGTACACAAAAAGGCAGAGATTTCTATTTGGGAGAGACCGAAAAGACAGCATATAGTATTATGTAGTTTTACCATCAAAGTTAGTACTGGCTTTATTTATAACAGAGCAAATCGATTAAAATCCATCTCCATACCCACAAATGAATAATGTCATAAAACCAGAAAAAAACTTTGCAGGAGCCATACTTAATTAATGCATGTAGCATTTAAAGACAACACGCATTCAACAACAATACATCATCATCTGGAGACCTCTGTGTCCATGTGTTGAGATTAAATGCATTATTAGTAGCATACTGTATGCTGTATGAGCAATTGTTGTTTCCTCTTACTGTTTTGTGAAAAAAATGTACATTTGAAATTTTAAATATCTTACTGTTTCATCTCCATATGCAGACCTTTCCTGATCCAGGCCAGGGCTCTTAAAGAAATAATTTGGACAAGGGAACAGCATTGCAGGTGTACCATTTGAGCCCATAAGAATGACATATATCATACCCAATACAAAACTGAATAACCCATATCCAATTAGAATTCAATTATAGACACATTAAGTCAGTGTTAAAATGCAAAATAAAATAATATAAAATAACTCTTAGTTTGAGGTAGATCAAAACTGCTTTGGTCACAACTGATATTTATCTGCAGTATATTGCTTTAAATGTAATATGATCTTAACATAGCCATGACAAGAAGAAATATAAATAAAGGTATGTGAGTGTGTACGTATCTTGGCCTATTTTTATTTCTATTTCTAATTTCCTGTTCTTTAAAAAGGTGAAAGCTGAACAGCTCAGCAGCTGATGTGTTAGTGATCAGCCAAATACATGCTAATGTTTGTGAGTGCCCTCACCATGCTTTTGCGAGCCTCAGCAAAGAGACGCTTCTCCTCTTCCAATCGCTTCTTGGCCTCCTCCTCTGCCTTTTTTTGCTCTTCTTCCCTTCTCTGGCGTTCCAGCTCTTCAAAACTGGCACGTATCTTCCCAGGCTCACTGCCCTCCAGGTTCAACAAGGCCATCAGCACCTCATCATCCTCATCTACAAGCTGAGTGAAAACAAAACAAGTTAAGATTTGAGGACTGTAGATAAGAAGGGGCTGATGGTGTAATCATCTTTTGTTTTTTCAGAATGTGTTGCAGTAAGGACCTCTAGTTATAGTGAGCGCTAAGGAATTGTTTGACATCTTAGTAAACACACTGGCTTGCTTTTTGGTGGAAAGGTAAATAAAAAGATTATTACCAGTCTCATCTGTCATTTGAAGCAACAGCCAGTCAGCGTAATTCAGTGCGAAGACTGGAAACTGCTAGACACCCCCCCACACACACACACAGTTTTTGTGCTCAACTCGGCTAACAAGCTGCTGGCTGTAGTCTGTTTATACAGTCAGATAAACTTTGACAGCTCATCTGCCTGCACTCCAATATCTGCCATGAATTTTGATTTTATTTATGGGAAGCATATTGACCATGCTCTTCCTGGCTTCAGCAAAGGCTCTTCTCTCCTCCTCCATCCGTCTCTTGGCCTCCTCCTCTGCTTTTTTGCGCACTTCTTCAACTCTTTGTCTCTCCAGCTCTTCAAAGCTCAACCTCAGTTTTCCAGGTCGGAGCTCATCCTTGTCTTCCTGAGATAGCTGAGTATCTTCCACATCTTCTCCCTGATAACACACAAATGTGCCTTTAAACACTGAGTCAGCTCAACAACAGTTCAAACATTCAAAAAATTCCCTATATAAGAAATCTATATATAGAAAATCATGAGGTGTAAATAGAATCCAGAGATTGTACTTATGTTCAGAAAATGATCCACCAGGACTAGCGTAGCTCTACTTTCCACTGAAATGTTGCTTTTTGAAGTGTTGTTTACCATTCCCAGCCTGGCCTCCTCGAAAGCTTTCTTTTCCTCTATCAGGCGGCGTTTAGCTTCCTCCTCGGCCTGCTTCTTCCTCTGCTCCTGCCTTTCCTTCTCCAGCTCCTCAAATGTCATCTTTAGCTTTCCAGGAGTTACCTGCACTTTCTCACAAGGCTTCTCCTCTTCTTCCTCCTAAAGCCAAATAAGAGTGAGAATGAAAGTTTTTTTCAAAAACTGTAATCCTCAATCATCAGGGCACTTGGGGAAAAAATCCTAAACATCTTACATGTTCACAGAATTGGTATTTACTTATCCTCATTCCCACCTGCTGAACAACTGAACGCTGCTTTGCTTCCCTGAAGGAGTGCCTGTTTTCATTGTATCGTCTCTGCTTCTCCTCCTCTGCCTTCTTCTTCAGTTCCTCTTCTCGATTCTTCTCCATGTCCTCGAAGTTCATCTTGATTCTGCCTGGAGGTCGTGATGGCTTTGCTGGAACCACCCGTACGAGGATTGTGTCATCTCCTTCCTAAAAAGGTGTTTGATCGAGGAAGATTATCCAAGGCACAGAGTAAAGAATTCATTTAAGTGCATGAATGATGAAATAAAGACCCTGTTGGCAAGCAGTGCATGAAGGGATGGGCTCCTGTCGAGGGTATGGCACACTCAGATTCAGTGGTAGAGGGAAAATTATTTCAGGTCACTCATGGTGCATAGCCAACACACATACAGACTGGGAACAAGAGCCTGTGGGTGGGTTGGGGGCAACTCTATTGGCCGAATGTCACCATTTCCAGTAGGTCAGCGGATGGGTGTCAGTGTAAGATATCAGAGTCTAATTTGGTCTCAGTAAGGAGGTCTAGGGCTAATTTAGTCACTGGGAGGTGTGGGGAACAGTTGCCAGTCATATGTTGTCTACACCTGGCAGCCCTGTTCCAGTTGTTTCTAGATCACTCAGTCAGTGCTTCCTTTCATTTAAACAGGCTCATTATAGTCATGCTGACAAAATATCAAATATAAGCATCATTCTGTTCATTTATATATACTTGAGACAAGATGCAAAGAAAATGGTGATATGACAAAGTAAAAAATGGCAAGTGACCAACTGTAAATAACGAGGATGAAGTAATTAATCATTAAAGCACTCTAGTGACAGTACTTGTCTATAGATGTACTTTTTGTGCGCATGGGTTTTTTCACACCCTTTTGTCATGTAATGGTGTTGCTGATGGTGTTCATTCTGACCAACATGATATTGTGTTTATCAATGCTAGGGCGTTTTAAATGTCTAATTTTTTTTTTATTATTTTGATTTTCATGGTAAACTGCTTATAGGTAAGTATTGAGTAATTTCATCAAAGTTACAGATCCAATGAATGAACCATCACAGTTTTATTTCATACCATGAGAGTCCAAGTGCTGTTTTAAGCAACCATCACACACAGTTAAGAAAGAGGACTTAAGTAGACGTAGTAACGTAAACATTGACGGAAGTAAATAGAAGTTGAGTGAATATAGAATATATAGAATGCAACTGCCTTAAAGTTGTCCTCAGTGGTGCAGTAGTTCTGGCCGTGATCCTGACTAATAAATAAAAATAATGCTGTTATAACATCATGAGTCATATTTAAGATATACAAAAATATCATGACATATTATTATAAGCTAGACTCTTCTCACTGTACTAGAGCAGCAGTAGAGCAAAGAAGTAGCGGGTAATTGCCTTTAATTGTCCATCTGGCTCAAGAATGCTTATGTAACCAATCCCAAGAACCACACCGTCATTATAAGACTAAAATCCCCATTCATGGACTCCATCTGTAATGCCCTGATTGGAAATATTCCTTCAATTTATATTGCATTATTTCCCAAAGTACCTTAGGGCTTACTCAGTGAGATAAAACAAAGGTGATCCATTTACCATGAGTTCACATGCTGTTCATGTCGACAATGCTGCTGGTGGTTTCAGACCCATATTCAGCCTTTGCCAACTGTTTGGGCTCTCAAATGCCACTTAAAATAACTCATCCGAGTGGCAGCTGAGGATTACCTGAATCATTACAGATACAAGTGCACCATTCTCATCAGAAAGGCAGCGCCGAGCCACCTAGACATGCTGCCCCACTTCTCTGTACATGGAACTCACCCCAGGTTCACTTACCTCAGCTGCTTTCTGAGCCAATTCCTTCTTGATTTTGGCTTTTTCCATGTTGTCCTGGGCTTCCCTTTTCTTTCTCTCATCTTCCATCCTCTTCTTCTCCCCCTCTTGTCTTTGTTTTTCCATTACTGCAAACTTCCCCTTCACACTACCTGAGGATTTCACAGAACATGACACAAACCTTCAGCCTCCCCTTCCTCCTCGATCTCTTTCTAAATATCCATCTTCTGACTGTTTGCAAACCTTTATTTGCCTTACCTGTGATTTTGGGGACGTAGGATTTTTCTACCTTTGCCGGCTTCACCTCTTCTTCCTCATCACTGGAAGCAAGTAGTTCTTTTATCTGTGAGATAAGATCAGACGTAGAATGTGGTGAGGTTACGGTTTAGCTTGGATCATCTCCTTTACCACTCAGGAGCCATGCTGGTCCCAGCAGGAACAAGGGCCTAATCCCTGCTAATAGCTAAATCATGTGACCTACAGATGGGCCTATGATTGGGCCTTGATGTTGTTGCACAGACAGGAGATGAGTGCAGGTGTCCAAGACCTAGCCAACTATGGCATGGCTGCACACAGGAAGGTTGTTCTGTCCAAGTATCACTGATAATCCACTCACATAACACTGGATCACTGCATTTATTTCACAGCAGTCTAACTCACAGGAAAAAATGCCTTAATTTTTTTAATTCTTAATCTCCACAATCTCCAAGTCTCTAAATCAAAAAAATATGTCTTCCACACTGCATGTCAATGAAAATTGTATACAGTACATTCATTGTTTCTTCTTGTGCTTATAATACATCAATAGTTATAAGACAATAGTATAATATTCATTACTTGGACATGGTGCACTCTACATAAGTTCTTTTTTTTGACATTCTACTTTGATGCATATACTTAGGTAACTTTGTATCTTCGATAGCAAACAAAAGAGTTGACAATTTCTTTCTAATGCTTTAAGCACAATATTAAAGATTAGACTAGGATCACAATATTAAAAAAAGTTCAGTGATGGATAATGAACCGTTCTTGGTTGCACAACATGCATTCTAAATTACGAATCCATTGGAGGGTTGTTTAGTGATCTTTGTGCACATTAATAGGGTTAAACTTCCCATCGTTTTAAGTAAAACACAAACCCAAGTGGGATATTAAACACAATAAAACCAATTAATTAATTAATGTGTTAATTGTATGAAACACTGTGGCTGATGTTGCATTGTGGTGTGTAGAAGAATTCTCACTCAAAATGGCAGCCTTGTCACCCCGTCATGCCTGATCATGCCATGCAGGCCATGGCCAGAGATTAGTGGGGTTATCTGTCTTTGACCTGCTGCTTCCTGCGATTCCACTCTCTCTCCTTGATGAACTGCTCTTTTCGCTTCTGCTGCTCCTCCTGATTTCTCTGTCTGCTGCGCTCCTCCCTGGCCTTCTGCATGGCCTCAAACTTATTTGTCACGTCCCCCTTGTCTTTGTTCACTTTGGGCACGTAGCTTCTGGCCACTGGCTTTCTGGATCGGAGAAGTTTCTGTGGTTCAACAGTAAAAAAACAAAGATAAGAGGAAGTTATTTTATGTAGGAGAGGGAATGGCTATTCTTAAGGATACCATTCATATGGAGGAATCCTATAATCGAAGATGATGTAAAAAATAATGTTTTTTTATCTTAAATTTCTGTCTCACCTCTCTCTTAAGTGCCAAATCAGACATATTCTGGCCATCACTTGTATCATTTTGTGCATCCTCCTCCTTCTCTTTGTCCTGTGCTACACATTTAGCAGGTTCTGATCTTCCACGTGTCTCTCTTTGTTTGTGCTCCACGCCATTCATATGTAGCTTGCCAGTCTTGTTACTGTCATCATTTGTGAGACAAGGCTTTTTGTCTTCTTTGTGCAATGTCTTCTCACTTTTCTCCTCAGTGTCATCATCTTTATCATCTTCCTCATGTATCACATCGTCTTCCTTGTTTTCCGCATCATTCGCATCATGTTCATTTTCGTTAGTGACATCATCCATGTCATGGTCGACCATAGCAGCAATCTTTGCCACCTCTGTCATGTTTGTACCACAGTGACAAGTTCACAAGCAAGCTCTGTTAAAATGTTACCTGTAAAGCAAATAAAGAATAGGGCAAATATTACTGTGTTGTTGAATAATACATAATAGATAGATTGAAGGCAGTATGCTTAAAAGTTGATATAAAAAGTATTTTGACTATATGATATGATCCATCACTGATATCACTGAAATATCATATTTATTACTTAAATACAGGATATATGCTCCTTACAAAAGTCAAGCAAGTTATTTTGTGCCTGACACTGCAATAAGTTAAAGACTAGTTAAGACTCAGTTAAAGAGAGTTAAGACTCTTCAGATTAATACATTTGTAAAATAAACTGACTGATACAGAGTTGAATGTGTTTAAATTCTCTGGTGGCTGTTTAATGTGATGTTTAGTACCTGTCCATTTGTGCACAAATAATCAACACTGCAGTCTAGATTCTCTTCTTATAGAAAATTGTTTTTGAATTTATTGATTAAATTGTTCATTTTTAATATCTTCTCTTAATCCATGTTTTCATTTCTGAGTTAAATTACAATGATTTTTTTCCATTTTAACTGCTGAATGTCGAGTAACAAGTTTACAGCCACTTAAAGGTTAGATTCTCTTCTTTTCCAAATTAATCTGTAATTCATTTTGCTGATTTCCTTATCTATTGCTAGGATTTATGCATGCAACAGGCGCTTCTTGACAAAGTTATGGTCAAAAAGAGCTGCTCCACTTGTGTTGAGAAAGAGTGCAATAGAGGCTCCCTGACCTCTATTTATAGCCCACTTGTGGGTGTACGACATGTGATCATGGCTATTTCTGATGAGTGATAGGCAGTTGGACAGAGCTCAAGTTGGCACCCACATGTCGCCCCACAGACCCTTGACAAAATGGCCAGACCAAGAGCTAGACAACAGGATGAATGACAGACTGTTACTCATCCAACACTAAAACTGTTGCTGTTTATCAGTGTCCTCAAATACCTTTTCTATCCAGGTTTGAAGATCATTGTGTGGCATGATGCTGCTAATCAGGAGCTTGGCCATTTCTGCGTATACAGAACTGTGAGACACAGTTTATCTTATATATTGTCCAAAATCCCATATGCAGTTTGACCACTGTATGCCTCAGAGGTGTGGTCAATGTACATGGGACTGACAAATCATGTCATCACAAAACAAAACAAAAAAAAAGAAATTACTCTTGTGATTGAATACTGTTTGTGATCTGTCTGACTATTAATTATGATCAGCTTTGATTCTCTTCATCACTTCTGTCCAACTAACAAGGAGGTAAATGCCAGGAGACTGAACAAAATAACAGTTGTGTCAGATCCTCGTCTTCCATTTTCAAACTTCATGTGGCAGTGCAGTGTATTGATAAATAAAAAAATCTGACTCAGCATATTCAAAGAAATCATCCTCCATAATAATTTCTTAGTGCCTTGGAGGATTTTTGCTTTTAATCCAGTTACTCGAAACGTCTTAGGTTTGGTAGGTGACGTCCTATTTCTGTACTCATGGGCACAAGATATCATGACTGTGCCAGAAAAATTAGGCACATACAGTACATAGGTAGATGATATTTTAATGTATCATTTTAACTGCTACAGCCTGCAATTAGAAGTTTGTTTCTGTATGTATGATCACACATATTGGACAGGAATTATAACTAAAATATATAATTGTAACTCACCAAGATTTAAAAAAAGACATTAAGACTGCTGAGGCAAGTGATGTCTGCCCAGATCCAATATGTTGAAGACAACTCTTGATTAAACCCAAGCAGATTTGACCTTGCTAAATGATGACGAACAGGCCATTTTATGATTTTGAAGACTATGTATCAAACAAATGAGACTTTACCTTTTGCGTGCTATCGTCCTCCTTTATAAGATTTTAAAAAGAAAAAGAAAAAAGGAAATCCTTTTGGTTGATATAAACAAGAAAGAGGAGAAACTCTGGTCCAAGCGGGACAATTCGAGTTGCGACCACCCGGTGCACCAACTCGACTGGCTACTGCCTGTGTGTCGGCGGTGAGTCGCTTTCCATAAAAGTACCGTTACTTTCTACCGGATACTGCATTCCTCGCGCGACTGCCACAAGTTCAGCTGTTGTCACGCACGGGCAAAGGCGCGCGCGCACACATACAAGCGCGCACATAGTCCCATCCGGATCATTTGCAGGCACAGCTGCATAAATAATGTTAATAACTGTCAATTTTGTTCAGACCAATGGGACCGATTATTTTGTTGTCAGTGGTTATTTTGTATAGTAGTGATTAATTGTACATAGTCGCGGTGTTTATTTAAATAACAGTTATTGACTAGTGAGGTCATAATGACCAGAGTGATATTTTTATATTGGACGTGATCACGTCAATATGTCTATAATAGCATAATATAGTGTGTGACCTTATCTACACAGTACAAGTTTAATTTATGATACATAGAATATGACTGCAGTTGTATTTATTTACCTTAAGACTCCCTATGGTATTAATGTGTAATAGGCTCCCAATGGATTGTTTGTTTTGGTGTTATTTATATATTTATTTTGCACAAGATCTCCTCCAATTTATGGCAGTGGTTTTCTTGTGAAGCAACAGATGCCTTTTATAATTGTCTTTGTCTTTCATTTGTATCCCCTGATTTTGTCACCAATATATAATGTAGTCATCTGCAGCTGGACATACTATGCTGTCATGTGTTATCCTGTGGGCCTCCACTCAAGGTAGTAGTTCATTATAGTTCAGGGTACACATTCATTGTACACATTAATTGTCACCAGGGATGTACGAAGAAAAAAAGAATTGTCAGGTACAAAAGAAATTAAACACTTTTCTGGTTAAGGCTGTTTCGGACCAACAGAGCCTAGATGCACATTTGTCTTTATCATTATCTGCTTGTTGGCCCTTTGCAGCCAGGGTGCCTGATTTATCAGTTAAGGGGGACATCAGCTCACCCACTGCTGTGATGATGTGATGACCTAAATATTGCTGTCATTCTGTTATGCTATAATGGTTGAAACGCATATCTTAATGCAAAAAGTCAATTATCACCAGTCCTTCATCCTCCTATGGTTACATGTGGTCAGGTTTCAATAGATTTGTACATATCAGACATTTTGAAGTAATACATAAGCTTGCAGTATGACATTTGGGTAGGTCTTCATTAAAAGTAAGATGAGAAAATGGTTCTCTGACAGTGGATTGATTTAAATAGAAACCCTACTGCAGACACATTTTGTCTGTTCCAGTGGCTCCATGCACAGCTGCTGACTCACTGACTAAACAGGCCTTGGGCAGAAAATACAGCAAGTTCCCATTCAAGTATTCTAGGAATGTCACAGACATTTTGAGAGGTGGCACACCAAAGTCTTTATTGATCTTGCATTTAGGGTCATTTCTGTCATTTGTAATATAAATTTACATATACATTTATTTGGTATGCTGTCATATAACATCCGTATGAAAACTATGTGAAACTAAACAGGTCAAAGGTAAATATCAGGGTAAACAGCGAATATTACATGATTTCAGCAATCATTCAGTGGGTTCAGTGAGAGATGCTGAGTATCTTGGGAAACCCCCATCAAGAATGCCAAAGCGCCTGCTATTACTGTACTTAGAAGTGAAATCTGAGAGCAAGATTATCATTGGAAATGAGAAAAAAGTGAGGAATCCTTTGGATAAAAGAGTTTAGAAGGCCCCTTTTTGCAAAAAGTAAACAGGTTGTATATAATTAAAGTAAAAGGAACATAGAGAGAACTAAGTAGTTGTAATATAATTTACTGCCAGCAAATTTAGCTCAAGCTCAGTGCACTTCCTCAGAGCAGATTTACAGCTTTTTACTTGTTTTTATGTTGTTCTCGCTGATCCTCACTTTAAGCCCTGATTTGGATACGTGGATTGTTCTTAGCACATTGTGTCTAAATGTGGGAAAATGTCAATCTGTTATGTTTAACGTCGTATTTGAACATGAAAATAAATAAAGTTGACAGATATGTATGTTTTGGAGTTGTTCTTTTCAACACCTGATTTCACTATTCACTTCCTACTCAGAAGGTGTGAGTTGAATGAATGTCTGTTCTGTGAACTCCTGGGGCAAAGGGGCTTCGGCCCTTCTCTGTTCTGAGTTCTGTGGGGCATCAGGGACAACAAGGGGACAGCTTTAAATAGCACCACAGCTGTGGCAACTACTCAACACTGCAAAGACAGCTAGCCTGAGTCAGACTGGGCTCTTGCCTCAGCTGCTGCATCTCAGCACTGACACCCCTATGAACATTTTTGCAGTGGTATAGCCCCACACCCCCTGCTGAAGCCCTTGCAGACTAGTTCAGCAGGTCAAAAGTGTATCATGTGCTGGTGAGTGGACACGTCAGTGCCACCTGGCCACACCTTTATTTTACTAATCATTTTCAGTCTACATTATCCGATTTCAGACCATATCACCAAAGAGAGGCTTATTCTGCAAACAGTGACTCCCTGTCTACTTTGGTACATTGATCATAGTAGTCTGCCACTCCTGCACATCAGTTTGTTTAGATAGAAAATCAAGACATATTAGGCTAAAGAGATGTCTAAAGGATGCTCTGTTGTCTTCTTGCTGTGGGTTTGCATGTGCTAAGTGGACTAGCAGACCAACCGACTGTAGGATATACATTCTTTCTTTTGTTTAGTTATACAGGGTTAACTGAGGTGAAATTTGATGCTGACTGAACCTTGCAAGCTAAAAGCCGCACAGACATGTTTGTGAGGTTTTGCAAAAAACAAGCAAATGTTGTCTTTGTCTCAGATGTCTGAATACAGGTCAATTTCTTCATCGATCATTCTGCAGAATTTATCTCTGAGAGGTTTACAGGTAAACTGTTTCTTCCTCTATCTACATGAGTAGTAATGCCATTATTACCCAGCTGTGACTGCTGAGTGCTCAGCTGTCATGAGGAGAAAAAGCAACTCCAGCACAGAACAGGTGCTGACTGTGGGCAGAGCAGGCAACACTCTTACCATACTTCTTTATAGGCAAACATTTTCATGTACGAAAATTGCCTTTTTTAGCATGAACTTTTGAAGAGAATAGTAAAAGTAAAAAGAAAATCATTAGGCCATTTAATGTGAAAATTGATTAAAATACACTGCAAGATTATGTCTGACAAAAATTATTCCATCCATTGGTAGGATGTGGTCTGACACAGCCCAAAGTTTATACCTAAATTGAGCCCTGTTACCTAACAGGCATTGCATTAAGTCAGATGTTACACTTCATTATGGTTTGTTGACAGCCCAACCATGGAGAGACCTTTACTAATGCCATCCATAACTGGCCACAATATCTTAATAACACCAACCACTGCACCATTAAGGACTCCTACATAATTGTGTAGTTGTGCAATTTACAGCTGGTACCACGCCTTGATCGTGCATGCATGCTTTTTATTTAACTGTTTTACTTAATCTGACATAATCACAGGGAAAGTTGTGTTTTGTCTCCACAACTGTTAAACCATTTATACTATAATGCATAGTTTCCTTCACAGAAACCCAAGTTTCTTCCTGTTATTGTTGCTGAAGTGCGATTGCTTCTGAAGAATTCATGGATCTCACACTGCCCCCTAGTGAGAACAGGCTCCTATGAAACCAGACTTCATTGTTTGAGTTTCAAGGTGTATCTCTAGCATCTAACTTGAATCAATAATTTTTGGACACACGTTGCATTAACAAAAGAAAAACAACTGGAGACCTTATTTCATAGTTATGACTTATGATGTCATAATCATGAGAAAAAACTCCCCCATATAACTACATATAGCTTAAATTTTGGAAAAGGTTTAATGTAAAGTCTAAAGTCTTTGCTTGTGTGAGCAGATGTAAACGTTAACAAGAAACAGGAATAAGGTGACCTTGAAATCAATGAGTTACACTCTGGGCAAAAGCTTGAACCCCCTTTTATATTTCTTTACCTTTTGGAAAATTAAGTATGCCATACTGGTGATCTGACTTTTATAATGTTCCATTGAATAGTCTGACAGCTATCAATGAATTACTTTGATAATGATGCAATCTTAAAACATGATGATGCAGGCAAATCTGGAAGTGTCCCTTTCATTTACATTATCTTGTAATTAAGAAAGGATACAATTTTTCCTCATAATTTAGTAAGTCATAATTTGCTTATGTTGTCTTTAATATACATTCAATATTTTTTACTTCATGTTGGTTTGCTTTACCTGAAAGATTCTTGCAGATAAAATGTGTTAATATAGTGTTTGGGCAACACAGATCCTTATTCTATCACATAGGCTTCAAAGCCTGTTTTTGTTTTTTGTTTTTTTACCCAACTTTGTTTACATGGTGTGTAATAACCAATTATCACATCATGCAAAAATGAATTAAGACTGATCTCTTCTGTTTATTATGTAGGCTGCAAACTCACACAAGCATGTGAAATATGATATAAGATATTGTTGAGGCAACACACAGCAAGACCTGGTTAGGCCTGTCTTTAGGACTGGGAAACTAAAAGTTCCTCCTCTTCCATACAATTGTGCTTTTCACACTTTGGCTGAGTACCAGAGTGTGTACATTTGAGTTTCTTCCTCATTTAACAATGTACAGAAGAAGAAAAAAGATTACTGTTGCCAACACTGTTATTTGGCACGAGCTCTCTGAAACGAATTCCTACTTGATAACCATTAAAGACTAGATACATACGTTAAAAATAAACTTATCTCAATTAAAATAAAACTTAAACTGAACATATATTATCTGTAAAGAAAGTGGCTCAAATGAAACCATGTTGCCCTTCATGTGTTACTTGTGGGTTTTTATGCTTTAATGTAGATGTCATTCTTATCTCAGTCAAAGGTTAAAATAAAAAATACGCTGGGGTGCATAGGCTGTGCGGTCTATGAAGGGGCACAGCATTCATCATGGATGTGTTGCATGCACGCACAGCGTCAATCCAGTCAATTTGATCAACTTCCTGGTCCGGGAAAATGTGACATTATCGCGATAGACAGCTCGTCTGTGTGCAGTGCCGCGGCCGGGGCCTGACGCTGGAATGCGAAACTACAAGTTATTTAGTCAAAACAAAAAAAATAGCAGACCTCGGCGCGCCATTCAGAAAAAAACGCAGCTCTCTTTGGGACTTAGCTATGGTCTGACCCATGGGGGAGACGCTTAACATATGGTGAGTATTAACAAGAGGTTCGCGCTATGAAGCTCGCAGATTTTAGCGTGGCTAGCTAGCTAATCCATCAACACACAGGCTTGTGACAGCTGACCAGCCAACAGGACCGAGCTACGGCTAGCGTTAGCTAAGTTAGCTGGCAGTTAAGTAACTGGGTGAATCTTATTTAAACTTGTTTGCTGGTTATGTTGCTGAATTAGTCGGCAGGTGAACTCGGTCAATCTCCCAGTGATTGTAATGCTGTTTGCTGTAGTAGCCTGTCAGTAAACTGGCGTGGTTGTTTGTTTGAGTGATGCACGGAAGCTAACTGATGATGATAACTAGCCTGTTAGCTAGCAATGGTGTGTCGTCGTTGCTTGGTGCAACAGTATGTCTAAACAAACAACAACAGACTGACAGGCACCTAGCTTGAATTCCAGTGACGCTGCTGTGTTTGGTTTATGCCAGTGTATTAAATGTCGCTTGTTTCGCTTTCATTGATCAAAAAACACGTTCTTAACAGACAGAAATAACTCGTCGTCATGCCTCACAGAGACTACTTAATTGATATGTTCGCTGCAGTTACTGCTGACACATAGGGTGTGTGACAGACATTTTGCAGGACAACGCCGCTAATGGGATTATTGCAAGCACTCCCCTGACATTTGAGTTTTGTTCTCAGTTTTGTCTGTCATCTCGGCATCTTCAGGGGATGAGACGAGATCGGATATTTCCGCGACTGCTGCTTTGGGCTCGTTGACTCTCTGTGTTGGCTCAGGATGGCGCAGGGAGGCTCTCAGCTCGACTACCACATCCTGCAGGACCTCAAGCAGCGTTTCCCGGAGATCCCAGAGGGGGTAGTGTCTCAGTGCCTTCTTCAGGTATCCATATACGTGCACACTTATTCGTGCATATGAATAAAAAAGCTCTTTGCAGAATGTTGTGTCAGTGTGATATCCTCTAAGGTAGCGGGTCGTTTTATTTTAGGATATCGTAATATTTTTGTTCTGAAATATCAACTTCTTCTATTATCCCTTATGATGTATACTTGACAGTATGCCAGCAAGAACAGCACTTAAACACTCCCACTGATTTCAATTACATTCCTGAGACTGTTCTCTGTTCCTCAGAACAACAACAACCTGGATCTCTGCTGCCACCTGCTGGCTCAGGAGAGTAACAGATACCTGTATGGAGAGTTCCATCACAGTCCAGAGGAGGGGCGACTGAGTCGGAACCACATGCTACACATTAGCCTGGGCTACCCAGGCTCAGAGGCAAGCAAGGCTAATGGAGGAGCGGCAGGAGTAGGGCGCTCCCTAGTGCACAGCACTAGTGACAGTCACATCGAACCCCAGCGGCCCAGCTACCCCGAGCCGCTGTCAGCCCCGGCCACCATGGCCCCTTCCCCGGGTTACAATCCTTTTTTCATGAACGATCAGAGCCGTTCGGCCAGCACTCCCACTCCTCCACCCACAATGCAGGGTATGTCTCCAACATACTCCCCTGTCCCACGTTACACTATGAACCCTATAACAGTCACACTTTCACAAAGTATACCTAGTGTCCCACAGGCACTGCAGATCCCTCCTGGGCACTACGCCAACAGCACCAACACCACCCTATATATTCGACCTTCACCTTCCCAGAGCCCTCAGCCAGCTCCCTGGTCCTCTTCAGGGGCGCCTGTCTATCAGCATCAGCAGTCCCCCTACAGTACACCGACATATGGCTCACCATACAGCTCCCCACAGCATCAGGTCCAGCCACAGCCCCAACCACAGCCCCAGCCACAACCCCAGCACCAGCAATATGTCTTTCTCCCTATTAGCTCCCCAACCCTTCCCAGCATGCCCTACCATCACCAGCAACAACCCCAGCAACAGCCAGCTGTATACAGGCCTTTCCACACAAAAAGCTCCCTTAAGAACCCAATAGAAATTACTCTTGAGGGTCCACGCCCACGCAGCAACTCGCCTGTGCACACCCCTCACCCCCAAGGAGCTCTTTACATGGCCACCAGCCCCTCGCCCAGCTCCCCGTCGAGAGGCATCACAATGAGTGGACCCCCAGGCCCAGCTGCCTTTCACCCTGGGATGTATCTTCAGCATCAGGGCCCCGCAAGGCCTCGGCCTGCCTCGTCGCCTCAACCAGGCCAATCAGCCTACACTTTCAAAATCAAAGTGTCCCCCGGAGGCCAAGCCCATCGGCCAGCAAGCTCACCTCCTGTGGCTGAAGCAGAGTCCCTTCTCAACATCGTAGACCAAGGGGAGCACAACGCTGCCCCTGCACCCATCCTGCCCATCTCTGCTCTACCAGGGAACATTGCCAATCAGTTTCAGCAAATACCCCGACGTTCAAGCTCAGGCTCTGATGACTATGCCTACACACAAGGTAAGAGATTCTTTACAGCTGCATGTGGGTAACTGTGTCATTAATGTTCTCCAAGTGGTCGATGTTTGATGTCTGCTTAGGGCTATGCAGTTAGACAGTTAATAGCTGACTTCATCTTAGAGGACATTTGACTTTAAGAAACCTCTGTTAAATATAGTGTATAGATGCATTTCATCTTGGAATTTGATGATACTTTTGTATTTTAGTGGTGAAGATGTCTACTGTGTAAGGGCAGAGTCTCAATTCAATTCCAGCAGAGTACATTTTTTTCTTTAACATACCCATTTCTCTTTGTACACTTTGTGTACTGGCACGGACATGCATTAAAAAGTGAAACTTTGTCGTGTGTGTGTGTGTGTGTGTGTGTGTGTGTGTGTGTGTGTGTGTGTCTCCAGCTCTCCTGCTCCACCAGCGGGCCAGGATGGAGCGTCTACTGAAGGAACTGATGCTGGAGAAGCAGAAACTGGAGCAGCTCAAGGCTGATGTCAACAACATGGAATATGATGCCCTTCAAAGACGCTTTCGACGAGTCAATTCGACCAGTCTCATACCCAGAGTAAGGGCCGAGCATGTATTTGGAGTAATCCTGTTCATAGTAATTACTCACATTGTTGCTCCTCACGTGTCAGCTAATTCTATGCCACAACAAATCTTTGTACATTTCAACGTACTCACAAAGCTTGATGCACAACCACAGGACATGGAATTATGAATGATTTCATAAATTCAGGGGAAGATTTTTTTTACTCTGGATTTTCAGGGCTGTAATAGTCATTCACTTCTTACTGTGTCTCCATAGTAACTTATGCTGAATGCAAACTACTCCGGAGAAGGTTATGCTATGACATGTGTCAGCCTACTGGTGCGAGCCTACTTACCACCTTAAATCAGTTGCCAAGTTGTTGTACACACCACATGAATACATCTTAATGAAGTGCACCAACAAAA
The DNA here is from genome assembly GCA_016785225.1 of Psettodes erumei. Classification (NCBI taxonomy): domain Eukaryota; kingdom Metazoa; phylum Chordata; class Actinopteri; order Pleuronectiformes; family Psettodidae; genus Psettodes; species Psettodes erumei. The sequence goes on along the minus strand of JAFBJZ010000854.1, from coordinate 478,009 downwards.
TCAATTAACTTGTCACATATTGCAGTATGTTATCCAAAGTCATGTTAAAAATATATCTTACTGGCAAGAAGTTGTTTTTTTTTTGTCTTTTCTAACTGGATCGTGTGTTTGCACTGACTGTAGCCTGAAGAGATGACCCGATTGCGGAGTCTGAACAGACAGCTTCAGATTGATATCGACTGTACCCTGAAGGAGACAGATCTTCTGCAGTCTAGAGGTATACATGCACACTCAAACACGCACACACAGAAATGCACATTCCTACACAAACCTTTGAAGTGTGTCTCTGATTTATTTGAAAGCATTGATCTTGAAAAAGCCAAGCCCAGAAGCAGACAGAGTTGGGTCCAAAGTGATGGATGGGGCTCCATCTCACTGCATACAGATGCAGCATTCTAACATGGACGGCCGGTCTGTTACAGGACACGGGCTGATCCATGGTTGACCATCACTGGTTCTGTGCACAGTGTTTGGCTGGTACGTGGTCCTTGTTGATTACATAATTGATAACAGTTCTGCCTCAAAATGCCCCTAACCACAGTGTTTGGAAATTAGTCGCAATGCTTTATCTATTCACCAGGAGTGGAGATGTTGGAACCTGAAACAGTGAAACTGGCAGCAGGATCAAGAGGGTGTCCAATTGACTAGCAATTAGCCAAGTGCCACTGAACATTTGGGTTGTGGTCTATTTTGTGGAAAATAAATCCTTTCTGAAGTCACTGTTCTCTTGCAGACTGCAGCAGCTTTTCCTCTCAGGATTTATTTGTGTTTTGCTGTGATTATCTGACCTGCTACCTGCAAGGCATGCTGTGCTGGAAAAAGCATCCCCGCGGCATGATGCTGCCACGTCAGGCATCACGGTTGGGATAGGACAAGGATGGGATGTTTGGATTAGAGTCTAGCTGATACAGGATTTTTTTGGGCCAAAGCTGATTTTTCATTCATGCATTCATTTTTAAAAAATAAGCACAGGCATAAATTTTTTTAATAAGGATCCCAGTGTTTCCTGTTAATCATATAATCATATAGTCTGATAATATAGTCATAGACATAGTCTAATTCGTGCCACCACAGTTTCCAAATTGTGAAGTTGTTTTGACTAGTTGCTTCAGCAAAGCATCTTGCACTGCTACTAAGCCCCCTCACGCTTGTGTGAGTGTGTGTTGCTTGTGGAATGTGGCAGGCAAGCCATAGCAGTACTAAAGCTGAAAAAAAAGACTTAAGGCCAATTTCCACGGCTGTGGCGTGGTTTTGTTCCATCCTCTATACACCAGCCACTTTACGGCTGCGGCACAGTTTGGCTCCAGAGGGATTCAGTGATGTCAGTTAACAGACAAGATACTAGATCATCTCATCATCCACTTTTATGAAAAGGATAACTTGACCGGCCTTTGACTGAACTTCTGGGCATCAAATGTAAACAAAATGTAAACTGACGAATAGTCATTGTTTGGAAGATAGAGCTGCTCCCAGAAGCATCCTAGAAGCAGCATCCCTCAAAAATAGATTTGGCCTGTATTTGAAGTGGAGCAGAAAAAAGAGCTGCGTGTCAGATGCGTCTGAAACCTCGCTGTGACGCAGCTGATTGGAATTGAAATTGCAAACATTGACTAGAACGGTGGCTATTTTCTTTGGAGACAGAGTCACAGCTGTAACGCAGTGCAGACGGAGTGCTCTATAATTTAATCTATCACAGCTTGTTTTTTTTTTTTAAAGATCAAACCTCTTAATTTTGCTCTTGGAGTACGCTAGAATAACACATTTGACTTTAAAATGTACAAAATTTTTATCATTATGTAATTTAGGCAGAATGAGTATAACACTATACATTAATGACACATTTGCTGTCTTCCATCCCGTCTTGAATCACACTTGAATCAGCTCATTTATTGTGGCAGGACAAACCATATTGAGCATAGAATCCAAAATTGAATGCAGAGTAAGATTAAATACAATCCATGATTGTCAGTTTATGCAATGGAACCATGATAGTCAAGGCTCCTTGGGTGCCAAAACACTTAAAAGCATTTTAGAACACTGCAAGCCAGGATTTTACAACTCTGGGGAGTTATCACAGAAACAATTATTGTGCTCTTATGTAAATTTGATTGGCCTGTATAGGGCGTAGCCAGGTGACGATTCATTACGTCGCTGCAAAATTTGAGCTGGGTTCGACTGTCATTCCTGCATTATTTCTTTTTTGCCCTTGATGTTTTTACATTGCAGTGAATTAGGAGGCTGTTATTATAACGAGGCCCAAAGAGAGTAGCAGAAAAATAATTGGCTGGGATGGGCCCCACTAAACAAACTTCACTATCTGATTTCTGCCTTCCTCCGCAGGGAAGTTTGACCCGAAAGCAATCAACAACTTTTATGACAACATTCAACCTGGTCCAGTTGTGCCGCCTAAACCTGGGAAGAAAGGTGAGAATTGTCCAAAATAGTTTTCAGGCCACAAACATGAGTCATGAGATATTTATATTTGTATTTTAGAATAATGGTGTAAGAAAGGGGGAAAAAATCTACAGAATTGGATCTTGTGTTAATACTGTAGCCAAGATCCAGACTGGAGTTCCACTGCTCGATCATTCAGGTCCTTGTTTCTCATTTTTGTTGGAAAACCAAGAATAACAGCTTAGCTGACTTTGGTCTGTGTTGGCCTCCCCAAAATGTTGGCATGGAAAGTAAATGACAGACCTTTCTATTTAATGAATGCTCATGTCTATCAACATTTATCCTTGAATAGTCAATGCTTGAATGCATGCCTTGCACATGTTTGTGTAGTGACAGCCGTGGTTAATTCCAGCCGTGAGTTGATGACACTTAAATTGTTGTTGTGTCATGCTCTTTATCACACAAATAAATAGTCTTTTTCATGTGCTGGGACACTCTGTTTCTGTCAGAAGGGGAGCAGGGCTCCAAGCCAGTGCCCGGGCCACAGAGGGATGAGGACTTTGAAGGCGCCCAGTGGAACTGTGAAAGCTGCACCTTCCTCAACCACCCTGCACTAAACCGCTGTGAACAGTGTGAGATGCCGCGCTACACCTGAGCTTAGCTCTGCACTGTATCGCCCACCCCTGCCCCATCCCCTGCCAATCCTTGGATACTATAAGCCACACCCTTCCAGAATCTGCAGAATCTGTCTAGAGGTCTTTCCCTGTCAATCAATATATAAGCCCCTCTTACCTGCTGAGGAAGAGCCACTATCCCTCTCTGCCCACTTGTCCTGCTCCCGTACCACTACTCCTGTGCACTTTGACCCTTGTTTCTGTTGGTGGATGATAAATCTTAGTCCTGACAGATGGAGACTCTTCTTATGGCAAATGTATGAAAGAGGGAGTGGCATGCTGTGGCTCTGGCAGTGGACGGCGTGGGGCTTCGGAAAGGTCAAAGCGATTGAGGTTTGATGAGGAGGAGCTATGGTTTACCTAGCGAACATTCCATGCAGAATGAGTGACTGCCCTGTTTACACAACTGCACCCATGGTGGGACTTCCACTTTAATCCAGGACCTGTAACTCCCTCTCTGACAGTGGAACAATGAGCAAGCAATGGTATACACGTAAGTTCTGATTAATGCGAAATGTAGACTGTACACTGTATCTGGCTCTGTATTAGAGCTCATTTCACTGAAAGAAGAACACTAAAGACACTTGCATACAAGTATATTCCTGGTACTTATATGCATATGATGCCACCCTGTATTATGTGTTCAGAAGATGTTGATTTCCTGTGCAAATGCCTCAACTTGCTGTACTTAATAAAGGAGCTGATTCTATGTGACTTGACCATGCACAGCTAGCATGTGTGCATAGTTCATGTCATAAAACTCAGACACTCCTTTTTTCCAAAATGAACCAGACACAAACCTTTTTTTCACCATACATGTTTATTATGATAATAATCAAACCAGTGGGAATCAAATACAGCAGCAAATTGTAGTGGCATGCACAAGCACAGCTCACTTTCACAGCATAGGTCTTCTGCCCCCCACGTCTCACTTCTCATGACCGCACTGTCCTCCTTGAAGTTTGAAACTTTCCAGTTTCCACTTGATAGATCTTGTGGCCCTCATAACACTACTTAACCCACGGCAAATTGCACTTCCTAAAGTACTGTATTGGGAGCTTAAGTTATATGCATAACTAAATATATTTACTTTTTCAGTATCAAACAGTGATTTTCTCTAATGGCTCTTTCTATTTGAAAATGGCCGTATTCTTAATCTTGCCTCCTCCACTGAGAGCATTCCCATTTCCTGCAGAGTGGGATGATAAGGAGGCATCACATGTGAGCACATGCTGTGTGGTATGATTATGCGTGCACACACTCAGCAGACATGGTCATTTGCCATCTTCCTTCCCACTGGTCTGCTTGGAATGAATATTATTTTTTATTATACTTAGTACTGCACATACTTACATATAATACAACAGTTTTTTTTTAATTATCAAAAAGTCTGTATAACTGGGGTTATGCTGCGGGCATACATTAGTGGCCGAAGGTTTTGCCACTGTTTATATGTAACAGACTGCTTTTCATTAACCAGTAAATGTCCCTCTCACCAGTATGATTTCCTTTGGAGGGTGTCTGAGAAACGTGTAATTACCATCTTTAGGTAGCTCCCGTTAATTATCAGCAACTTTGAACCTTTTAAAAGACTTAAATACGAAAGGTTGAATATAAAGCCAGTCCAATGGAGCTTCAGGACATGCTTTCACCAAACTATTATACTTTATGGAAGGACGAAGACTAGCCCAAGTTCCAGATGTAGTTATGTGTCTCAGGAAATGTGACATGTTGCATTTCCTTAGGTCTGCCCTGTCTTCCTCACTTTGTCATCCCCAGGATATGACTTCAAAAAGACATTTTCCTCCCTGGATCCGTTAAATCCCCTGGTTGGCCTGTGTTTACATCATTCCTTGCCTCCTCTGCTCTGATTTTTTTAATTAGCCCACCAATGTGTCCTGGTATGGGGTCAGTAAATCCATCTGTTCCCTTCAGAGTTCCAGCCCAAATCTAAGACGGATGCAGACTTATCTGAATGGTGACATCCTCTCCCAAATTAAACTGGGTGGTTTGGGATTTCTTTTTCAAGGCCCTGCTTGCTGCCAAACCCCCCAAGAGAACACAGGGCTTCAGTCCAGTAAGTGAGGTTAGTGTTTGAGACAATAAGTTAACAGTATCAAGTGGAAGAGCTTGTTTTTCGGCCCTGAAGCTAACAATAAACATTTGACTTTTTTCTGTTTTTCTATTCTGGTTTTGCACCGTGTAACAGAAAGAAAGCTCCCATTACTGAGCACACTCTTGAAACATCTTGAGTCCTGGTTTCTCCCCTTTTTCTCACATATTTTAGTAGTAGTCTTCATAATTCTTCGGGTTGAGGCAATAGAGGATGGCACCTCCAAAAGAGAAGATGGTGGATCCCCAGGCCAGGCCATAGCCCCAGTTGAACTCATGATACACCCTCAAACTGACTGTTTCTATAAACTTGATGGGGAACAGGACCAGGCTGCACACCTGAAGCACCACTGAAAAGGGGGGAAAAAAGGGTAAGAGAGAGAATGTACTCCTGTCAAAAAATACATGTACAATGATTAATGGTGAAAACAGCAACTGACAAGCTCACAAAAGGTAGAAAGGGAGATTCAAGGTTCCTACAACCATACTATATTTTTAGACCCATCTCTCAGCTTTTCTTTCTTGTTTGTTTCCTTTTTTGGGGGGGGGGTGCCTCCAAAAGGGACCGATTCTCTTGACGTACCTGCGGTGAAGAGCATGACAGCCACCGGCTTGTAGCAGCGACTCCTGGAGCCGACGCACAGGGACACCAGTGCCACAAGGAAGGAAAGCTGGGTGAGTGCCGCCCCCCCTAACAGCAGGGCCAGCGTGGCGATCTGCCAGTCTGAGACAAACACGGGGATCAGAGGGGGTGACGGGAAAGGCATGAAATCACACTGAGCTATAGCGTGACACAGGTAGATAAAACGAGGCTGCTCTCTGTGTCGCTAACAGCAGCGAGGAATGTGTACAGATAAATGAGGAGGGTTGAAAGGGAAAAGGAGAGGGAGGCGGGAGACTAGGTCACTGGCCATATTGGTGAGCCACAGTAACACCGCCGTGCTCAATCTCACACAAGAGAAAAATGAATTACCACAGTATAAACAAAAACTATTTGTGGTTCAGGGGCCGAGAAAACTCCCCCGTGCGTATTCTGAGAAGCTGGCGATGGCTCACGGTGTTTTGATGTGAGCAACTGAGGATGGCCAGTGGCAGAAGAAACATGAGAACCACGCGGTGAATAACCCTCAGACCGAGCACAGCAGTTTCTGGCTGACAAGAAACAAACAAACAAATGCATGTACGCTTGGCTACGCGCAGAGTTCACCGGCTCAGCAATGGATTCCGAATGCGGCTGAAAGACAGCGTTTCAGCGAAGTGACTCAGATAATGAGCATCGCTCTGTTTTGGTTGATGCCAGCTCAGCAGCATTCTCAGCATTTCATTCAGATTTACTTCAAGAACACTCAGCTGGAAAAAAACCCGCCTCACTGTCACTTCCTATCCCTGTTGGAGTGGACACAAACAGAGAACAAAAAGGGGAAGCCCGTGTGTTTGTCAGATGGAGAAAAAGTAGGAGAATGAACATTTGTTTGCTTTCTGCGAAATAACTTAAACAGAATAAAAAGCAACTGAATTTAGCGACTTAATTAGCCATGGGATGTTAACTGGGAATTGTTAAGAGACACCACATGTTATTGTTTCGAGATTAGAGAGACTCTTTTGTTGCTTTGCTTTGTACTCACGGAAACAGAAGGTCTATATGTAAACAGGCTGAGGATATTATGATGAGGCATTTGATTACACTGGAGGAAATAATTTAAAGTAGAGAGTGTGGGGACAAATACCATGAAAGCATAAAGAGGATTGAGCTCTATGCGTGATTCTATATCACAGTGGATGGAAAAATTAAATTAATGCTGACACACTTCAGTTTGTATATATTGTATTGTATTGTATTGTTTAAGTACACTCTCTGTTATGGAGCCCGGGAAAAAAAAGATCTTTTTAAAAAAAAGATTAAGCATTGCCAAGAATATTTCCTCTCTATTGAGGCAGAAAATCATTAAAACATTCACCAGTAAGGAGAAAGTGACAGAACATAAGCTGCTTAAAATACAGTTCCCACTCGTGTTGGAGGAAACTTTATTCCAGGGGCCAAGCAGCTCAAATATAAACAAACATCAACTTCTTTTGACCAAATATGGTTCAGGATTGAGAGTTTAAAGATGGGCCCTGTCACCACAGGATGTTGGAAAGAACCCACAAAAAGCAGAGCGCCCATTCCCTACTACCTCCTGCTTGCACCCCCCACCCACCCCTTTGACTTTCGCTTCCACTGCCTCACCAGCGGCCTCTCAGTAAAAAGGACGCAGTGACTTCACCCGCAGCTGTTGAAGCAAACTGTCGGTGAGACATCTTCTCTAGGTCAGTTTGGTGCCTTCAGCCCAATTGGTGTGCAACCAGAAGCCTTATCAGTGCACCCATGAAACAGCAGGATGCAGAAAGTCATCTCAGATTTGGAACACACCCCATATGTTGTGCAAGAAACACAGCCAGAGTCGTAGTGCTTAAAGGCTTTGATGAGCAGGAAGGGCCAAACTGTTAATCTGAGCTGCGCATGATGGCAGATGGAAAAGGAGATACAGTAATCAAGATCCAATCTGAGCATTAATTTATGGTCCCTTGTGTGCATGTCGGAGACTGCTCGTGTGTTAATAAAAAAAATCCTTCAGGGCCCCTTTTCTGTTTCTTTGTCTGAGACAATGATAGAAGATTTGTGTCACAGAAGAGCCTCGAGTATATTTCTCGCTCTCACACTCACTCTCTCTGAGCAGCAGGAGGGAGAAGTGAAGGTAGCAGGAAGATCTTCATCCAGATTCTCAAGACCACAGACTTGTGAAGACACTGAGCTGCGACCAGCTCAACAACACACAGTCCTTTGACCTCCCTCACAGAGAAGATGATCTTCCCAAATAAGGTACTGATTATTTAACATATTACCGTATTAATATGCTTTGCAATCACTGTGTCTGGTTGAGCTAGACTCACTTGTGCAGTGGCTTCAAATGTATTCCCTTATCTGGAACTGACATGGCATCCCCACACAGACCGCTCTGTCATGACCGCTCCACATTCCTAGCCCTGTGTCAAGTCTGTATCTTTTGCACTACCTCTGACCCCCATGCTTGAGTACGTGTGTGCGTGTGAGAGAGAGACAGTGAGAGAGAGAGCGCAGATAGAAGAGAACTACCACATGTGTCTGTATATTTTAAACATTTTGTGAACCTGTAACAAGACAATATGTCATGTCTACTTTCTAATTCACTCTGCATAGAATGTTTTCCCACACTCACACACACATGCGCCTTTCAGTACAAGCTGAAAACATCTGAGCAGCCAGCCGGTGTTAAACTAACAGGATTTATTTAATGCCCAGAGCATGACACTGAGGAAATATTGGGGGGCTGGCGGGTGGGGTGTAGAAACTGATTACTGGGATTCGAATCAATAAGACTAGCCAAGCACAATTCTGAGGAAATGGGCAGTTCACTGTTGTGCATTTACTGTGGTATGCTGCTGCTGAGAGCTGACATGGAGACGGCATGTCTTTATATGGCACCAAAGTGCACTTTGTCTACACTGACAGAAGAGCATTGGGGCCAGTGTGACCCACAGTTACTCATCTCTCAGAGTGAATGAAAACATTTTGTCAGACTAACAAACACTCGATTCACCACTCAGCACGCAGCAGAGGGTCAGAGGCAGCAAAAAATGAAATATGTATAAAGTAGGAACACACACACACACACAAAATGTAAAGCTATTGCAAACACATATCAGTAATGTAGTGCAGGATAGACCACATAAACTCTACCCCACCCCCTTTTATATTTGCAGAATAGAGTTTAAATCATTTTTAGGCTCAGATAAATCCTTATAAACTAAATTTCCAATATGCAATGCTCAATATACAAGGCTACAGTAAGAACATTCATGAAGAAAAATTCAACCCCATAAAAACTTTGCACAAAGACAGAATTTTAAGCTTCTCTAAGCAATTTTGTCCTTTTCAAAGCTAACTCATGTTGTTCATTCTGTCTTGGACCATCCCTAACATGTTTCTGTTGTTTTGGGCACCTTACAATCTATTACAACCTAACACAGCAATACCACAAACATGGCTGTTGCTTTGGATCAAATTAAATTCATTTATTTGTTAGGTTTTATTCAAGACATTGACTGAAATTATGATTTATTTTTTAACCATCTCGAGTAGTGACAGACACCGGTTCAACCACCATCTATTTTTTTTAGTCTCTGAATGACCAGCTGTGATGGAAATATGAAATGCTTCCAGAAAAAGGCTTAATGTGCGGACTCCATACGGAAGTTTCCTTAATAGAGAAAATCAGAATTTCTGGAGTGCTTCCCTCGTTTCCCTGGTTACTAATCTTCAGGCATCTGGATCTCTGGGGAGTTCACTACTCTGAGTTGCCCTCGCTCGTTGGCCGGTGAAGAAACCCACACAAAGGCTCATTTTGTGCGCAACAAAAGGCCAAATGAAACCCCAGCTGGACCGCTCCTGGCGAGGCAAAGTTCCCACATCAGTAAGTGTCGCAATGGGCAAATGTTTAATGGAAAACCTTAACTAGCTTAGATAGAAAATCAAAGAGAGGCTGTTTTATTAATCAGACTTTGAGACTCAAGCATAAAGTTGTTTTTTTTCTCTCGTCGATATTTCACACTGAATACGGTAACGTGCAGCCCCGTGTTCATTGTAGATAAGTGTTTCTGTTTGAATTAACCAGGCCATAACTAATTATAAAGTAATTAACATATAGCCCTCTCTTGGGTGATGTTTTATAATTCTCACCCACAGAACAGATTGGTTCAGCACCGCGCCGTCTGCAGGGGCCCCTTTATCCCTAAGCGCGGTGCATCTGACTTTCATTTGAATATGAATGTTGGTGTCGCTCTGCACCCCAAATTCTGACATTTCTAGGGTGCGACATCCCAGAAACTACAACACCCAGGCGGTTTAAAACTTCCAATCAACATGGTGGCGTTTCACCTCATTGGTGTATGGGATATGTTGGCTAATGAGCGCGTCTCTCACCCGTGCCCAGCGTGTTGTTGCAGGACCACTCCACGGAGCTAACGGGCTTCCAGCAGGACACCCACAGGGACAGGTAATACTGGTCATCTGCCGTGACCCACGCCGGGCTCCACATGGCGCCGACATCCAGACACAGCGCGAGAAAGACGCACACCAGTCCCACCAACTTCAGGGGCGTCAACGCCGACACCCGGACCTCTTCTGCGCCGCTCACGGATGAAGCCATGAGAAGCTCAGTCATTTAAAAAAAAAAAGAAAAAGAAGAAAAGGAAGAAGAATAGCAACTACGTTTCCAGAGAGGGGTCTCTCTAGTTCCTCAAGTCTACAAAATGAGTCTGAAGTTGTGGTAGTCCCCCCTGCCCGTGCTGTGGGTAGCAGGATGGGGACCGCCGCTCACTCCGCGTCCTGAGTCCAGAGGACGCTGCTGCGGTGGACCCAGCACTCTGTCGACGGTACTGTGCTGCACATCACTGAAATAACATGGTGCTACACATGCCGGGTCCTAGTGCTCCTGGCCCTACTCATCTCTCTCTCTCTCTCTCTCTCTCTCTCTCTCTCTCTCTCTCTCTCTCTCTCTCTCTAAACAAACCAACAAACCTCCAGTTTGGAAAAACATTGATTTTAGTCATTTTGACTCTCTTGCCTTTCTTGCAACACACTTAACCCTACTTCTCTGCTCTATCTCTTCAGGTTACACTTTAATATCCAATTTTCTGTAACACACAAACACACACACACACACACACACACACACACAGAGGGAAGCTTACACTGCTCATTTTCCCCCATAATTGAACTCAGCTAATTCTCTGTCCTTAGGGAAGAATCTCAGAATTAATTCATATTGATTACATGCTCACACACACATACATACAGGGTTGGTTGTTTTTTTTGTTTTTGTTTTTTAGAACAAATTAACTTAGTTTCTTTTAAATAGAAATAATACAACATCTGTCCTTGTTGTTTTTACTGCCAGTTCATATAAAATGTTATTCGCTGGTTGGTGGAACAACTGAAACGTGTGTGTGTGCGTGTCTTTGAGCTCCAGGAGTGTAGGTCAACTGTTCCTTGTGGCAAAGTCTTTCAACATCATTACTGATGATTACAGATTATAATCAGTAGAGACTCAGTGGATACAAAGAGAAAACGTGTGTACACACACACACACACACACACACACACACAAGATGTTCTTGTCTAACCACAGACAACAAACCTGTAACATTGCCACGGTAGAGTTGCCATGCACACATTCACACGTGTGAGGTATGTGAAACATTTCTGTTGAGACTGAAATTTTATGTGACTGACACAGAACATTAAGCAAAAGTTAAACAGCATGGAAACAAATTGATAACTCTTGTCTTTTCTATAACTGGCTTGCAGCAGTTGATTAGTTGTTGAGCAAAGGAGAAAACAAATTAAAGCAGGTCGGGAAAGAGATCAATAGTCTTTATTGGTCCAGAGGGAGATTTATTTTCAGATGATATTCTACAGAGAATCATACTGTAAATTATACACAATATGCCAAGCAAATACAACAGAATGAATATATCTCTAACATATGTCTAATAACCCATAACTGCAATTCATTTGAAATGGATGTCTTTGAGGCCATGAAAATGTCAGCTGTTATATATGATTAGAATACTGCATAGGCAAAGCAAAGTTTATAATGTAGATTTGGTTAAAAAATATATAAATGCATAAATAAAATCAGTCCATTGGGATAAACATTATTATAACTAATCATAAAATATATCTAAAATAACACACATATATTGTGAATTTCCCCATTGTGGGATTAATAAAGTAAATCTAATCTAATCTATAATATTTCACTAGTATAATACAGTGCAGTAAAACCGTTAAAACTAAATGGGAGATTCACTGACTTATTTTTGTAGGTGAAACGAAAAAAAGTATTTAACACAACTGAAATTAATTTAAATTTTAAATCCAATTTAAATATGGATAAAGGGAAATCAAACAATAGAGATAATATCTGGTGGAAATATGCGCATCAGTAAAAGTCACAGCAAAAGGGAAAGGGAGTGTAATCTGGTGATATTTGAAGAGTACTCTAATGCGTTGTCCTTAGTGGGCAGTATAGTTGCATTGGCGTGCGGGCTGTCCCTTTAACTCAAGGGAAGGGGTAGTTCACGGTCCTGGATACGCAAATACCGCTGTGCGCCTGCGCCGCACTCTGGAGCGGTAGAGGAGACGAGATATCGTTTATGCGCATTTTGGAGACATAAAAAGGTGAGCCGGAGCGATGAAGTGTTTCTGTGTTAACAGGCGGTTTCGGTGTGAAGTAAAAACGTAGTAAACGCAGGAGCTCCACCGACCACTTTGTTGTATGTCACGTGTCGCTCGTTAAATCGCATCCGAGGCTGGAGGCGCCTTGATTCTACAAATCATCCCCCAGCTTGTCAATACGAGGGCCGCTAAACACCAGCGCACCAGCCCTATTCAAAGACCCACAGCCGCTCGGACGAGAATAAGCGCAGAGAAGCGAAACCAGCTCCGGAGCCATGTTGTACTTTCTGCTTGTTTTCCCCGTCTCTCTGATCATGTTTGTGTGCGTGTCCAGCGGAACGGGGCGGCGGCGCTTTGTTCAGTGACGTTTCCGCTGCTGGTTGATCTATTTTTGGACGGCAACTAGCAGGATTCCCGTAACGCATCCATGTGTAACCTGGCCCGCGGACGCCATTGGTCACCGACGCACTTTTCGTCACGGATGTCTTCATGTTCACAAAAAGCAGCAACGCTCGTCATCAGCCGTCCGTTAAACAATATCATTACCACTTCACTTTGTTGGAACCCTAATGTCTCCTTTCCCCTCAAAGCTTGTATGAAAGATGTGACATGAGGATGTGATGGCTCCATGTCATGCAAATTCTGTTATGATGTGTAGTTTCATAAGCAATCCAGTTTAAAGGGTTATTCTTAAATTAAACAATGTTTTAAGTGATTTGGCTAGTACCAGCTATTCTTCCCTGTTGCTGATGGCCAGGACAGTTGTTGAAAATGCTTGACAAAAGCATTTTTTCATTCACTACTACTATATCTACTTGGTCATTTTTTGTATAGCAGGATTCAAAGATCCAGCAGCAATGTTCACCAACTATTACGCCACTTCAAATGACTGTTTATCCTGAAAAAGAAAAAGAGGTGTTTGTTTTGTTTTGCTTTTAAATTAGGACCCATTTCATTTAGTCTGACTTGTATCAGCAGGTTCAAGTTGTACATTAATGTGTGTTTTGATTTTTTTTTTTTTAAACAGATAAATCACCCCAAACGACTTGCAGGAATCATGGGGAGTGGTGAGTTTGTTGACATTTTACTCTTTTCTTAGAAATGATCCTCCAATTGTTTTTTCTATTTTTATGATTTCCAGTGTGTCAAATTTCAGCATTGTTAGTCACTGGAATCTGACTCTTCAGGTCTTTTCTGTTGACATTAGCACACAATTCTTATTCCTTCCAGGGTTTTTTTTTTCCTGTTTTCCTACATTTTGCCCCTTATTTGCTTTTCAAGTCTTGTGCTGATCATACCCTTGAGTCACACAGACACCATGACGTGTTAATTCAGTAGCACATCAGACATTCCCTGGGCATGTTGTGGCATCCTGTGCACAGTTTCTCTCAGTGAGTGTATGTTTTTATCGTGGATGTTTGAAACAGAGGGGTGCTCTATCTCACTAAGACCATTCCTCCCGTTTCTCTTCTGCGGCACAGGGTTGGTGCCTAAATCAAAGGAACTTTTGTTTTGTTGCAGAAATGTAGGCGCTGGGCAGTGCTCAGCTCTGCGTTGCTGCCATTGTTTCAGTCACCAACTCTCTCCCTCTCAATTATTTTTTCACTTTTGTTTCCTTACTAACTCACCCCTACTTCTCTGATCTCTGCTTGGTGTCTTGGTTCATCCCCTTTTTTTTTTTTTACATGCATCTCTTAATCTTACTTCCTTTCTCCCTCTTTGCCCTTGTCGTTTGTTTCCCCGCCCACTCCTCCCCTTTTGCCCACCTCTCAGTGTTCCTGCCAGCAGACGCAGCCCACTCCGTGCTGCGGCGGCTGCGCAGGGCCAACTTCATGCTGGAGGAGGTGAAGCAGGGGGATATCCAGAGGGAGTGCCGTGAGGAGATCTGCACCTATGAGGAGGCCCGTGAGGCTTTTGAGAATGATGAGAAAACGGTGAGGGGATCAGAGACATGCCACATCAGGCCTACAATTCCTCCTCTCTTGAAAATTATGTACACACAGGAGTGCAAAAGTAGAACACTTTAAAGTTTTTTTTAAAGTAAACTTTGAAAAGTGTGCTTCTTGTAGAACTAGGTGTTTTGAGTCACTCATCAGTTTTGGTGTCTATACAGGGATATTAATTCGAGTGGAAAGTCATGTGTTCAGAGATTTTCCAGCCAGCCTGTGACTGGGCAGAAAAAAACTTCTTGCAGCCTGTGGTTATGAAACAACAACAGGCAACAATATAACAAGCCAATAACTATTCACAGGATAGTACAGAAACTCACTTATCTTCTGCAGTTTAATTCTCCTGATTAATTCTTATTTTGAAGCAGAAAATCTCTAAACAAAGGACTCCCAGTCTGAGCCAAATTTGACAAATCGATATTACTACTGTGGAGTAACTGATACCCACCAAACTATGAGAAAAGTTATCCCTTTTTAAAGTGGCATTTTGTAGGTTCTGTGTATCCAGTAAGAAGAGCTATACCATGAGTGGCAGCTTGTGGAATGTGGGTGTTTTTTCAGGAAGTGATGATTATCAGCAAGAAGAATTGCCGGGTCCACGGTGGAGAGGGCAGTGTATTTGTAACTATTGTGAGATGCTAGAGACTAAAGTCACACAGATGGACTCTTTGTGTGGTCTCTCTTTGTTTGGGTTTTGTTGTCTGCTACCTTTGTTTTGCAGGAATTCATATAACAAGCAGTCCCATAGTGGACACTGTATGTACTGTGACCTAGGGTTTTGGATTCAGTTTTGTGCCATCATGGTTACTGTAGCCTGTGTGAATGTAGTTGAGTCTTGTCTTGAAAAAAATATTTTTAATCTTGAAATCTTTTCTGCATGTGTTCTGATTGGTTGCAGAGACGGTTCTGGGAGGAATATGTGCGAGGGAGCAGCCCATCTGGAGGGCTGGGGACGGTGGAGGGTGGGATCCACTCCCTCTATCTGATAGTGCCATTGTTGCTGGTTGTGCTCATAATCGCTGCCTTTGCTATCACTGTTTGGCGCTGCCACTCCCGCAAGCGCTCACAGCGCAGCCCCAGCCTGGGACAATCGCATCACGACCACGTTCTATCAGTGGTCTCTATGGACCATTGGGGTAGGGATTACCACCATGGTGACCAATCAGAACTAAGTGTCCACAGCAGCCCAGCTTATCCAGGCTCAGAGATCACATTGGGGCGAGGAAGTGCTGGGGACCCACCGCCATCTTATGAGGAGGCTGTAGGCCATACAGACGTCCAGATAGAGACGGAGCCCCCCCCACAGTATGAGGATATAGTCACCACCAGCACTACTAGCATCAACGGCCATAGGAAATAAATCTGTCTTTCATGACCACCCCAACAAAAGCTCTAACCTACACGAAGACTAACTTATCTAGCAGCATCACTGTTGTGGTATCACCAGCCTTCAGCCATTCAACACAAACAATTAAACTAATAACTGTCTGGTGTATGACTAATGCAATCTTTGCCATAGCCAGCACATGAGAAATTTGCACTAACCTTTTACTAATGAGGTGAAGTAATGACAGGAAAGAGCAAATGCAATACCAAAAGTAACCAACACCTCTGCTGAATATCCTGAAGTTACATCTGTGCTGTGACACTGAAGCAACTGCAGGCACAACAAAAACCGATCATGATTGCCATAATGAAGGACAACTTGTATAGTGTATATAGGGGTTGGAGTGATGCTTTATTGAAGGTTAGTGCCAATTTTTTTGGACATAAATGATTAATAACAGATGTTTTGTACTGATTTTTAGTGAATTTAAATTTGCTGTCCTTGATGTGAAAAAATAAGTAATGTTTCCACCTATGGTTTTGAATATTGCAAAGATCCAGAAACAACATTTAGACCGCAAAATATAACACTTGGAGTGAAACCTAGATTAATTAAAGTTGAATCAAATAATTTATCATCTAACCTCTTATGGTTGCAAAATGCTATTTAATCGTACATGTAAACAAAGTTACACGTCTTTACACCCAACCATTTCCCGACTAAAAAAACTACAAGAATCATGCTCACTTACTGTTGAATATATCCCAGATGTTAGAACATACCGCAAGATGCTACAACATAATGAAATTCGCATCATCTTCTTAAGAGCAACAAATTTTATCCCACTGTTCAGACCCAGATGACAAAAATGTCCAGCACAGTAGCACTGTGTTGGTTGACAGATTCATGACAAAAATAATGTGGGTCTGTAGCTCACTTAATAAGATACTAAAATTTCTCCACCTGTCATTCATTTACTTCAGCTCTTTGTCATTTCGTGATAGACAGGCACCATATGTCTGATTTTTCTGAGCTTGTTAACTGGTAAATTATTGTCCACTGTTTTATTTTGAGGGTTCATGGTACCATTCACACACAGTAGATATTATGCTAAAGAACCAAAACAATTAGTTCAAACCATCTAGAGACAGTGACACTTGCACATTATAATCACTTGATTCAACAATATGAATTAACATAGGTTTAAACTGCCAAAGTTGCCAAATTACATTGACCCATCTTCATTGTACATTTGTGAATGTTTTTTAGTTTAAGATAAGGCCATCAGCTCTAAAGAGGGTGCTGAAATACATTTTGTGAATGTATGTCATATATGTGTATGTTTTTGGTAAAGCATGCAGCTTGGTCTGCACACCTGAGATTGAATCTAACTCTGCACTATTTGTTAATGGTCCATGCTTGCTGGTCAATATTCAAATTGGGACTGTTGACAGTTGCAGCTGCTTTAACTGTGAATGCCCCCACCACCCCCACACCCACTTTCCCCTAAAGCAAACATAACTGTGTTGGATGTGACTAAGTCTTGTTACTTTCACAAAAAATTGAGGATTATTCAAATGGTAATTGTTGTGGAGTGACATCAGAAGAATGTGGGACAAAAAGCAATAGAGACAGAGGCTTTTGGGAAAAGAGTTATCAGTGGCTGTATTTAATGTCACGAGGGACATGTTTAGCATGTGTAATGTGTCTGCATATGAATATGTATGGTCCGTGTGAAAGCAAGTTACACTGAAACAGTTTTTACTGAATAGGAATGCAATGAATGCATTGATGCTAATTGAATTATTATACATGAGTTTGTGAATAAAAGAAGGCACTTTGTGTTTAAGTTAAAAATGAGCTGCTTAATGAAAACTAGGACAGTGTGGTTTGACATCGGCAGCGTTAGTCTCAGTGTCACTGTTATCATCTGAAATAAAGTGCTCATGCTTGATATGCAATTTTGCTGCATATACTAAAAACCAAATGTATGTCTATTTATCACTTAATACTGATAAATGTAACACATTTCCTGTATAAACCTTACAGACTTGGAGCACTGATTATTATTGTACATTTTTTGTCAGTTGACCATTGAACCTCAGCACTTGCTATGACCTTGAACTGAGTTGTGCTGGCAGGGGTAGCCATTTTAGTTGTCAGCTGTTTTTACAATGCCTTATCAAACACACAAAATGTTACATAACATAAAATGCGAGGGGACTTTTAATAAATTGTTTGTATGTGCAAATGCTTGAATTTATTTGTAATAAAATCATATTAAAATGTGCTATGATTTCTTTCAGTGTCAAGAACATGAAACACTGTTGGACTCCCTTCAAGCATCATCATTTTTGCAAATGTCATTTTACGAACAATACCAGAGAGCAATTTGAGAGTACAGACCTCTGCCGAGCTTGAAGGGGCTGCCGAGGTGAAAGAGCTGAAAGACTGTTATATGAATCAAAACAAGCACATCACCAACTGTCTTACGTACACTGCCACTCCATTCTAACACTCTCAGTCTCAGGTTGGTTTTTGTTTAAGCAGTGGACACTTTTGTTTGCTTGTTTGTTCTTTGTCAGCACTGGTCCGACACTGTTCCATGGTTGGAATTTGTGTTAGACTACTGTCTATTGGTGCTTTGGCGAGAAAAGAATTGAAGACAAACAGTTTTGTGGTGATTTGTGTTCTTTGAGTCCCATCTATTGGTCATTGACTTGATTGCAGTGAAGAGCTGAGAGCTGCTGGTACGCTCTCTGTGAAGATTTACATTCTCGTTTTATTTCTAGTTTGTATGAGACATCGCTGTGTTCGTGTTGCCGTTTATATGAATAAAAAACAAAAAACTGATCGCACTTTTTCTTTCAGACCAGACCACACACTGATTATGATTATGATGATGATTATGTTTTTTGCATTATTCATTACACTGCTGTTTTGTCCCAGTGAAAACAGAACCTCCTCGAGTCTGATGCAAGAACTTGGCGTTGCTGTATACCAACCTAGGTTAATGACAGATATATGCCAAGCTAACTTACACTAACAACACCAACTGTCCTACGTACACTGCCACTGAAATTGAAATTAGCCAGTAAATTAGCGGTAAATTAACGGTACCAACCCAGTTGGTGTTAAATTATACTCATGCTGACATTTGCCTCAAACATACAACCGATCTGGTGGTAATTTTGCTCTTGACACAAGATAGCATAATATGTGTTATAAAGCCAAAAAAGGTCATTTTTAGCATGTCAGAAATCTAGAAGCTAAAATATGACCTATTTTGCATTTTTAACACCTAACATGCTATCTAGTATTCATAAAACAGTGTTCTTTGATGTTTTCTTGCATTTTGAGGCATTTTTAAATTTTGCCATTTTTCATATTTTTTCGACATTTTTTCATTTAATCTGACATGCTAAAATATGACCCTTTTTGCATTTTTAACACCTAACATGCTATCTAGTGTTCATAAAACAGTGTTGTTTGATGTTTTCTTGCATTTTGAAATTTTGCCATTTTTCGCATTTTTTTGACATTTTGCCATTTTTCGCATTTTTTTGACATTTTTTTTTTCTGACATGCTAAAGTATGACCAGAATAGCATGTCATGAAAACTGGAAAAATCGTCAACCCGCGGTATGGCGAAAAAAGTCAAAAAATGGAAAAAATTAAAATGTCTAAAACTGCCAAAAAATGCATCAGAACATCAAAGAACAGTGTTTTATGAACACTCCATAGCATAACAGCTGTTAGAAATGCCAAAAGGTCATAGAATAGCATGTCATGAAAACTGGAAAAATCGTCAACCCGAAAAAGTCAAAAAATGGAAAAAATTAAAAATGTGTAAAAATGCCAAAAATGCATCAGAACATCAAAGAACAGTGTTTTATGAACACTCCATAGCATAATAGGTGCTAAAAATGCCAAAAAGGTCATAGAATAGCATGTCATGAAAACTGGAAAAATCGTTAACCCGCGGTATGGCGAAAAAATCAAAAATGGAAAAAATTAAAATGTCTAAAACTGCCAAAAAATGCATCAGAACATCAAAGAACAGTGTTTTATGAACACTCCATAGCATAATAGCTGCTAAAAATGCCAAAAAGGTCATAGAATAGCATGTCATGAAAAACTGGAAAAATCGTTAACCCGCGGTATGGCAAAAAAGTCAAAAAATGGAAAAAATTAAAAATGTCTAAAACTGCCAAAAAATGCATCAGAACATCAAAGAACAGTGTTTTATGAACACTCCATAGCATAACAGCTGTTAGAAATGCCAAAAAGGTCATAGAATAGCATGTCATGAAAACTGGAAAAATCGTTAACCCGCGGTATGGCAAAAAAGTCAAAAATGGAAAAAATTTAAAATGTCTAAAACTGCCAAAAAATGCATCAGAACATCAAAGAACAGTGTTTTATGAACACTCCATAGCATAACAGCTGCTAAAAATGCCAAAAAAGGTCATAGAATAGCATGTCATGAAAACTGGAAAAATCGTCAACCATGTATGGCGAAAAAATTCAAAAAATGGAAAAAAATTAAAAATGTCTAAAACTGCCAAAAATGCATCAGAACATCAAAGAACAGTGTTTTATGAACACTCCATAGCATAACAGCTGTTAGAAATGCCAAAAAGGTCATAGAATAGCATGTCATGAAAACTGGAAAAATCGTGTCGAAAAAATCAAAAAATGGAAAAAATTAAAAATGTCTAAAAGTGCAAAAAAATGCATCAGAACATCAAAGAACAGTGTTTTATGAACACTCCATAGCATAATAGGTGCTAAAAATGCCAAAAAGGTCATAGAATAGCATGTCATGAAAACTGGAAAAAATCGTCAACCATGTATGGCAAAAAAAGTCAAAAATGGGAAAAAATTAAAAATGTCTAAAACTGCCAAAAAATGCATCAGAACATCAAAGAACAGTGTTTTATGAACACTCCATAGCATAACAGGTGCTAAAAATGCCAAAAAGGTCATAGAATAGCATGTCATGAAAACTGGAAAAATCGTTAACCCATCGTATGGCTGTAAAAAAATCAAAAAATGGAAAAAATTAAAAATGTCTAAAAACTGCCAAAAAATGCATCAGAACATCAAAGAACAGTGTTTTATGAACACTCCATAGCATAATAGGTGCTAAAATGCCAAAAAGGTCATAGAATAGCATGTCATGAAAACTGGAAAAATCGTCAACCAAAAAGCAGGTATGGCGAAAAAAGTCAAAAATGGAAAAAATTAAAATGTGTCTAAAACTGCCAAAAAATGCATCAGAACATCAAAGAACAGTGTTTTATGAACACTCCATAGCATAATAGGTGTTAAAATGCCAAAAAAGGTCATAGAATAGCATGTCATGAAAACTGGAAAAACACTGTTTTAAACAAGATAGCATATGGCAAAAAAATGCAAAAAATGGAAAAAAAAAAAAAAATGTCTAAAACTGCCAAAAAAATGCATCAGAACATCAAAGAACAGTGTTTTATGAACACTAGATAGCATAATAGGTGTTAAAATGCCAAAAGGTCATAGAATAGCATGTCAGAAAAAATGAAAAAAAAATGGCGGTATGACAATTTTTCAAGTTTTCATGACATGCTTTTCTGAGACCTTTTTAAGTTTTAACAGTTTTTATGCTGTGGAGTGTTCATAAAACACTATTTCTGATGTTTTGCGCGCTTTCAGGACATAATAAAATTTTGAATATTTTGGCATTTTTAGACATACTATAGAATGGCACTTTTTTCATTCTTCAGACATAGTATAATATCACCTTTTTCTGTCATTTCCCTTCATTTTTAAGAAGTATTATGTAATGGGCTGTTTATAAAACCTTATTCATTGTCATTTTGGTGCATTTTGAGGACAATATTATGGCATTTTTTTCATTTTTCAGACCTTTTCCTGCATTTTTTAAGGCCTAATATGCTGTGGGTGTTTATAAAACACTATTCTTTGTCGACATATCATACTACTTTGTGTAAGCATGTTCTTTAAATTTGTTTTGGTATAGTGTTTATATTATTAATGCTATTCTTTGATGTTTTTATGCAATTTTACAAAAAATGTGTGAAAATGTCAAAATTTAATATTTCATAAATGTTTCATAAATAGTTCACTGTATATGTATTAAAAATTAAAACTATGTCATAGTATGCCATGTCAAAAACATGGAAAAAGTCCATTGTGCGATATGTTGTAAAAAAAAAAAAAATCACAGTTCAGTATGATGTAAAAATGAAAAAAAAGAATCAAAGAATTGTATATGTTTTAGAGCTAAAAAATATCATTGCAAAAATGGAAGAAATACCATAGTATGTTGTAAAAACACAAAAAAGGTAATAATGTATCGCAAAACCAATCACAAAAATCAAAACGTAGAATAAAAACTTGGTAGTGTGGTATGTCTTAAAAATACAAAAAAGAAGTCATGCTATAGCAAAAGTGATTGTAAAGCATAAAATCATAATGACAAGTGTCACAGATTATGGCAGCATAATATCACAAAAATGCCATTGTATAGTATGTTATACAAAAATGAAAAGAACATCAAAGTGTAGTATATTGCAAAATACACATACAAGCCATATCAAAGCTTATCCTCGAAATGCAAACAACAACCGTGAAAACACTTCATAGAATATTATGTTAAAACATATATGTTTAAGTTTTATGTGGAATGTTTGGGTAAAAGGTATTAAAGTACACAAATTCATTGTCAGCTCTTCATTATGTGTCAGAGGATACATCTGATTAACAATTGTGCTTTGGAGACATTCTTTTGTCTTGAACAATCTGTCTTGTGATTCACATTAATGTACAAAGTGCTATTCACTGCTGCTCAAAGAAAGTAGGAAATGACTCGTTCCCCACGAATGAATGACTGACCACCATGCCAATGCTGCTGAAAAGATAATGGTTGATTTTTTTTATTTAGTGTTGATTAAAAGAAATAACACATTGTTGTGACCAGTTGCACAAACCAAAACCAGATTTATTCACATTTGATAAAAACAATCGCACGTATGCAAACAAAGTCTGTCCTCATTTTGTCTTTCAGTGCCTTGTTGAAGAAGGGCAGAAGGGAGTCATGCTCATACAGCTTCACACAGAGCAAGCCACATTTAGCCTAGGTATATATGTAAAACAACACACACACACACACACACACACACACACACACACAAACATCAGTGTGAGATTACCTATCTCTATCTCTATAGTAGAACAACTTCCTGAAGGTCTTTGTTTACGTCGTCAGGCTGAAAGCACACAAAGCTCAGTCACTGAGTTTAACAACCCGCGGTATGTCGAAAAAGTCAAAAAAATGGAAAAAATAAAAATGTCTAAAACTGCCTAAAAATGCATCAGAACATCAAAGAACAGTGTTTTATATAAATATTTTCATAAAATATAAATGTTTTCATAAAACAGTGTTCTTTGATGTTTTGTTTTGTTTTGTTGTTTGCCTCAAAATGCAAGAAAACATCAAAGAACACTGTTTTATGAACACTAGATAGCATATTGGGTGTTAAAAATGCAAAAAAGTTCATATTTTAGCATGTCAGAAAAAAAAAAAAAAAAAAATGCAAAAAATGGCAAAATTTCAAAATGTCTCAAAATGCCTCAAAATGCAAGAAAACATCAAAGAACACTGTTTTATGAACATCAGATAGCTTAATAAGTGTTAAAAATGCAAAAAGGTTATATTTTAGCATGTCAGAAGAAATGAAAAAAACGATATACCGCACGGTATGACAATTTTTCAAGTTTTCATGACATGCTTTTCTGAGACCTTTTTTGCATTTTTAACAGTTTTTATGCTGTGGAGTGTTCATAAAACACTATTCTCTGATGTTTTGGTGCGCTTTCAGGACATAATAAATTTTGAATATTTTGGCATTTTTCGACATACTATAGAATGGCACTTTTTTCATTCTTCAGACATAGTATAATATCACCTTTTTCTGTCATTTCCCTTCATTTTTAAGAAGTATTATGTAATGGGCTGTTTATAAAACCTTATTCATTGTCATTTTGGTGCATTTTGAGGACAATATTATGGCATTTTTTTCATTTTTCAGACCTTTTCCTGCATTTTTTAAGGCCTAATATGCTGTGGGTGTCTATTTAACAAAGTTTAACAATGCCTGATCAATATTACATTATTAAGTTTACCTGTGATTGAGTGTGAAACAACAGGAAAGAGGAAAGCAGTGAGAGCCAATGCAGATTTATAAAACTCTTCAGGCAATTGTAAAAGCAAGTTCATAGTATTTTGATACACAACATTAACTGTTGATGATCAAGTCAAACAGATGACATCTTTATAAAAATAACAAAGACTGTCCTGGATTTTTGTCTATATTGGCATGTAAAACCTGCAAACACTGTGGTCACACCCACTCCTTCGGGTTTCGTAACACTTCTAGCATCTCAGCCTCCTGGGTGCCTTTGGCAGGCTCATGCATATACTCCCACCTGAGGATGAAAAGTGAGTTTGTTACCACGTAGCACAGAGCAGCTCATCGCTGTCACACAAGAGCAGGGCAACCTGGCGCATCAGACCAATGTTTGCCTTACCTGGCAGTGAGGGGGAGAGACATGAGGATGCTCTCGATTCTGGAGCCAGGTGTAGCCAAGCCAAACTTCACTCCCCTGTCATACACCAGGTTGAACTCCACATATCTAGAATGCAAATGCACAACATCTACTGTAGACACACAACTTCATACGATTTATGATACATCAAGTCTCAATCTGTTGTGCCTTACTGCATGACAGATAATTCAACCAAACCAACCATTTTCACAATACCCTTCAGTCGTCTCTATTGCTTGTCACCAACAAACCAAGTTAAAAGACTGTTCAAATTAATGTGCCAACTGCTCATTCCCCTTGTTGTAAGTCTCTCAGTAGATGACCCAAGACTCCCCACTGAGGCCAGTAAGCTCTGCCAGTATCGGTGCCCAGCTCTGGACATCACAGACTGTGCATGGTGTCTTACACCAAAGATTTTTCAGGAATTGTTTTGCAATATCTCATTGATGGGTGTCAAAATCTTTCTTCATTTTAACTTTTACAAAAACTGCAATGGATCACTTGTCTTAAACAAGTTTAAAGTTTGTGTGGCTTCATTCGGACTAGTACAAGAGTTTACATCCCCTTTTTTAGAAATCAAACAAAACAAGTACATTTTTTCCCCTCAACGCAACATTTAATGGACATTCAGTGAAATAATGAAAATTATATCGGTGCAAACGCTTGTATCCCCCTTGATAATCCCTCTAGGTAATTAAATTTAAAATGTGAAAGCAGGTGACTGTTGTTAAAAAAAAACATTGTCAACACTTAAAGCTTGATGACTGGGACCAGTCTTCTTAAATTGGGCTTGCATTTCACATTTTCAAGTGGTGGCACTCCAGAAGCAGCCTCAAACATTTTGCTGAGAGCAACAGAAACCACAGGATCCCAGAACCATTATAGTACTGCAAAATGCAACTGGTAAACCTTCATAAAGCTGGAGAGAGCTATAAGAACAAACTACTCAAAGTATTTAAGATACCACTACCACATGTTAAGACTGCAGGCTTCACAGAGATAAGGCACGGAGTTGTAGCTCACTGTGGTTGGCTTCAGCCAATTAAATAGGAATCTTATGTTAATGACCTAAACTGTCCATAAAATAGGAAAATCAGTTAAAAAAATATCCTTTTAATAATTTCTTATGTAAAATGTATACATTACTCAGTAACAGCCACAGTTTTTTGTGCATCTTTCATTTACCTGCCTCGTCGTACTTGCTGCCAGTCCTTCTCCTGGTCAGTAAAGGAGTCATTGAGATGTTTGTATACGATGGGCAGGTAACAGGGCACCACAGTGCGGGCACAGCTCTTAACAAATTTGAACACTTCCTCCTGACTTGGGGAATCCAGGTCATCAAAGAAGATCCCTCCGATACCTCGAGTCTCTCCTCTGTGGCAGACATAGAAGTATCTGTCACACCTAAAAACAGCACAATTTGTTTAGAAAATCATTTCATTTTTACACATCAGGCTATCTGTCAGGTCCATGGTTGGTGTGAATACAAAATTTGCAGTATGTGGGATTAGTTACTTAATTGCTTGCCCTATACCAACCAATGCTGAGGGGCTGAAGTAAAAATGTATTTTAAATGTGTGAGTAACATATTTTTCATCATATATTAAACTACAGCATAGCTGCACTACATTGTATAGCTGGCAGGTGTTGTCAATGTGGTTTAATTTGGTCAGTACTAAAAAAAAAAACTGTAAAAGGTTGGTTAAAGTACAGATATGAAAAAAAGAATTGAGAATAGGGTAGTTGAGCGCATATTTAAAATGCAATAATGGGATTTTATGGGTACAGTTTTTTAACTGCTGCTTGTCCTGCTCATCCTTAACTTTAAATTAAAATGATATAATTTACTTGTCACAAGTTACATCAGATAAACCACACCCATTACTTTCATATCCCCAAGGGTCATTCACTGGCTATCGTCATTGCTCAACGGATTTTCAGTAACTGCAGAGACTTCTTCTTATCATCATCTTACAGTGAGGGTACACCCATTGTAATCCACACTGACAATTACACAGAAACCATGAATTGCACAAGCATGTGTGGAATTTCACTGGCAGTGGACTAATCTTTTTTCAGTCTATACCATTTCTTAAAGTCAGTGTAGTACTGCGGGTGGTGCTTGTCACAGGCCTCCTTCAGGGTGTTGTGGAAGTGAAATGCATCTTCTTTGTTAATATAGACTGGAGTCAGGTCAGTGCCTCCACCAAACCACCACTGCTTCGTGCCTGAGTCACACACACAGACAAGGAAGAAGGAAACAAGGCTTATCATTCATTCACACACTCAGTAGTGTCACTGACACCAAGACACAACTGCTGACGTCAAGGACTGACAGTCACACACTCACCATCTTCCTCTTCGATCTCAAAGTATCTGTAGTTAAAGTGCACTGTGGGAATGTGGGGGTTCTTTGGATGAATAACTGAACTCACACCCATGGCACAAAATGGTAGCTTTCCTGAGAAGAGACATAGAGCATAGTATCAGAGTTCAAACCTAGATCAAGTTTTGACATGTTTTAGTTTCAGTCAGAGCAACTTATGACAAAATAAAAATGAATGAACATGTGAGTGTGCATCAGAAGAAGTGCTCCTGCTCAGTCCTTGATGCACCAGTTTAACAGAACTCACCATCTTTCCCTTTGAGTATTTTCCCTCTGCTCCTCATCTGCTTGGCTGCCTCCTCAGTCAGATTCCCAAACACCACCGACACATTGACTCCTGCCTTCTCAAACACCTTTCCATCCTGCATCACACAGCTGATTCCTCCACCACCTGACACACACACACACACACACACACACACACACACACACACAGGGGATCAAAACGTAATCAATTAAAAAAGTCTGACATCAAATAGGTTGTTCTGCTACCTGGGAGTTTAACTTTCTTGCTTTTTTTTACATGCATCGGTTTTGCTTTCGACAGAAAAATACGCCGCTTGAAATTCTACCAACAGTCTACCCTTTATGATCAGGATGAAAATGGATCTGTGAGACCTCCCTCACCTTCCTTTCTGTCCCACCGGTCCACCTTGAACGTCCCGCCATCCACCTCCTCCAGGGCTCTACAGAAGTCGGCCTGGGTCTCCATGATCAACATCTCCATCCTCGTCCGCATCTCCTCTTTCCTCTCCTGCAGCACGCCAATGTCGGTCACTGGAGGAGACATGAAACCCCGGCATCTCTCCAGGATGCCCCCCTCTTCCTCCCTCTCCTTGGCGTCGTTGGACACTCTCGTTGCCATTTCTGCGCGCTGGAAGTGGTTAGTGTTCGCTAAAAAACCCGCTACGGCCGCTGCCGCTGTCACTGCTGCGGCTCCGCTGAGCGCCAGGGCTCCCCTTCTGGTTCGTCCGGCTGCGGATCTGCCTGCAGTCCCATGGGACATGAACCTTATCCCGATACCCCTGGAAAACCACCTCATTCCCGGAAACAAAGTCACCGACTGGCTACGACTGCTGGGGAACGACAAATGCGGCTCTCTTGTCCGAACTACCCCCCTTAAATGTGCAGTCAAACATCGTCTTGCCGCAGTCGGACCCGTTTTATTTAATGCGCAAAAGACGAGGGTAGCCATTTGTGTGAGAGACACACGCGGTTTCCTCGGCAGGTATCAGACGTCAACGGGTCAAATGTCCTAAATAACTACTCAAAACATTACCAGGAGTTGAGCATACGTGCATTCAGTCACACTTCAAGCCAGTAGGCGTGTAGTTCCTTGGTATGGTCTAGAGGCATCACGGAAGATGTAGTTCTCCGCGATTCGCGGTGCCGAGCGGTTCCATTGGGTGAAAGCCTTCAGCCTACTTCAAGAACCAGAATGCAATGTGTCTGAACTCAAACTTCGTCCTCTCTATGCGCCTCGTGTGGTTCCGTCTATGTATTCAAGTGTCACTTTTTGTTGCTTCCAAATTTCTTCTTTTTATTTGAGTTCCTACCTATTTCGTATTTTATCTCAGTCGTTTTCTACTATGATCATGATCCCGAAATAAAATCGACTGACCAACTGACCAATGGTCATACGCTGTCAACACGATTGAACATTAACTATTAACTGTTATCTAAGAGCTAGGGGTGGGCGTATCGATCTAAATGTCGATAGTATCGATACCAAAGTGAGTATTTGTATCGGATCGATACTAGCGTGGTGCGATCGATACTGCACCAGCAATGCACCAGCTCGGATTTACTTTGTAGACTCCTTGCTGGCGCGTTGCAAGCATGCACATAATAAATTATTGTGATCCATCTGGCACACAATTAACCTGACCCAATTCATCTTTCTTTCTTTACCTTGTTTACAACGTGTATTTGTATGCAAGCGTTTCGGTGCGTCTTTTCCGACTGCGCATGCGCATGTAGTGAAGCGTGTTTTAGGTCTCTATGACGACCGGTCCATTAAACCTTTTAGGGCTACCGACGGACTAGTGGCAGATTATGTGCTCAGGTGTTGCTCCGCAGACTGCCAGGCACTATGTGGGGTAGTTACATGGAGAAACAGTCACCAAAACAACCCAGCTGCATGTCTTCTTCGACTGCTTTTAACTAAACAGGAGCACAGCACAAGAGTCAGCTGGCGGTGAGTTTAACAACCATAGTACCACAATTTTACTGCTATTTATCCCGAGTCGCGATAACTTCTATTATCATAAATCATGTAGGCACAAATTCTGCTACACAGCTCACCCTCTTATTCAATCGTTTTCCTATTTTTAAACTGAGGTATAAAATAAACATTCTAATTATTATTCAGTCGGTTTGCTTAAAATATTGCCTCGTAATAAATAAGCATGATTCTGAGGTCACAACAGAAACACATATACAAAAGCTACAGTAACTATATTATCCATAATAGGAGACAAGAAACACTCTGTGACAAAAACAAGAATTATCTTTGACGGTTAGTCCCTACAGTACTGGTTTCTGTCCAGTAGGAGACGACCAATCGCACAAGTAATCCATATGCAGAGCATACTTTTATGGACAGGCTATTAATAATTGTGCTAGGGTATGTGCTATGAGTATAACTTACATAAATTAACCACAGTTGCAGTTGGACAGATTAAAAGTAATACCACAATCATGGAAAAATTCAACTGCCCCACAGTTCCTATGTAGAGTACAGTATTTGGCTCATGGTTGTGTCATCTCTCGTCCAAATAGAGGGAACCTGATGGAATATCCTGATCAGTACTGTAGGCTGGTTCGTGCCTGTCTGTTCTCATCCCCAGTCACAGAGTTCATATCCAGCATTGTCACTCACCCCACATACATCAGCAACTCTAATAAACATCTATGGACTGTGGTCACCACACTGTACAGCATGCAAGAAGAAATGCTATTCCATTGGTGGTGCTAAACAAAAAGTCAAGGGAATCACCCTTTGTATTTAGAACTTATTAATTTGGTTTTCTGGCCAATAAATCTTGCTTCAGACTGTCTGGCTATCATCACTTTTCTTATGTCCAGCCACCAACATGGAAAAAATCTGACTTAATTTTTGTTTCAGATCTTCACCCAGTGGTTGATTATGAGTGAGGTGGTCTGCACAAAGTCCCAGGAGGAGTATGAGGATGACTTTGAGAAGGATCTGGACTGGCTGATCTGTGCAGAAGGCCGAAGTGAGGACCAGGTAAGTCAATCTTGCTGTGTAAAATGTGACCACTGGGCAGGTGGAATTCATCCCCTTTTTCTACATTTAACTCTATTTTTTGTTTTTTGTATTGTTTTGTTTTTTTTTTAATAACCCTGCATTATTGTTTTATTGGATCTACTTACTGCAGACTGGGAGCTGAATGGGTCCCTGACCCTGCTCTGTAAAAGTGTGACAGTGAGTAGTGTTGAGTTACCTGACCTGGCACATCCCACTGTTTGCATGTGAAACCCACTCTGTTCACATACAGTGACAAACTTTCACTGTGCCACTGCTTGATGAAATATTTATGAACAAACTTACACATGTCTGTTATCACAGTTGCATGCCTATTACCTGGTAAGTGTCAAGGCTGCTCATTCATTTACCTGATTAATGAATGCAGTGTGCTTCTGCCTTTTCCCCTCTACAGGGTCCTGACTATGATGACATTCAAGCAGAAATTGACAAAGAACTGGAGGGGGATGAGAGACGGCAAGGAACAAAACAAAAGGAGAAAAGCTACAAAGAGGAGAAGAAAGACAACAAAACAGAGGATTTGGAAGAAGATGAAGAAAGGTGGCCCTCACCTATGGAGCCACTGGAGTTCAACTCTGACAGAGACAGCCCCAGTAAATCATCACCTATAGTTCCACCTCTGCCAGGAGTGGATGGCCAGACGGATGAGGAGAAGAAGTACATTTTAGAGAAGATTGAGCAGGCTAACCGCGAACTGCAGGACCAGGAAGCCCCAGATATGATGAGGCGCAGGCGGTTGCATTTTAAAGATACGCTGGTGGACCTGGTGGTGCCTCCACTGCAGTTTAAGAAAGATGTCAAAAGCAGTGAGGTGGAAGTGGGAAAGGAGAACCACGATAGAGAGAAAGATACAGAGGCAGCGGCTGAAGTATCAGGGAAGCTGTCTGAGCTAAAACTTTCCCCCCGTGAAAGTGTAGGATCTGGAGGATTTGGCAAGGCTGGAGAGAGTATTGATGAAGGCCAGGGCTTAAAGGAGGGGAGAATACTTGTAGAGAAAGATGGAAAGTTTGACTTGGTCAGCTTGAAAGAGGTAGAGAGTCAAGGAATTCTTCCTCCTATTGCAAGCAACTACAGTGAATACTCACGCTCCTCCCCACGTCTGCAGGAGCAAACTGTGAGCGCCAGTAAGATTCAGAGTTCCTCCTCTTCCTCCTTTCCCCGTTCCCGTGCTGGCTCTTCCCCCTTCCGGCAGGGCAGTGATCAACTCCGTGCCCCCAGACCTCCAGCACAGCCCAGAAGCAGGCCCAGCTCTGCCAGCCACAGCCAGAAAGGCAGCCAGAGGAGAGGCAGCAAGCGGCGAGTGCAGTCAGCCACTGGGACACCTTGCCAAGCCACCTACACCCTCTCCCCCCAGCAGAAGGCGCTGCTGCACAGGATCCAAGAGAGGAAGGACCGGTTGGCCAGAGAGGTAGGAAAGAATCAATACAGTTGATCAAATAGAGGTCAATAAAAAAAAAACCTCAACATTCACCATCAAAATAACAAAATTGCATATGCATATTTTTTATATTTACATAAGCTATTAATTGCATAAATCAGGTTTTTAATCACTATTGTCATGTTTCTCATGTCAGGCAGAGCAGAGGAAACGTGAGGAAGAGGAGCAGAAGAGGCAGGAGAATGAGCTGGTGTTCAAGGCCTGGCTGATGAGGAAGAGAGAGCAACTTCAGGAGGAGAGAAGGATTCACCGAGCACAGGAGATGGAGAGGATGACGTCTAAGGTATGGTAGGCCACAAGGGGGTTCACTGACCTACTTAAACACAAATATACTGTACGGTGTATATGAAGATTCAGAGGTAGGACCATTGACAGTCAATGGACAGGACTGTATGTAGCATACAAAAGAGGCTCTATGGCTGGTCATTTGAACATGTTTGTTGAAGTTGTTTTCATTCACAGAAAATTCAAAGAAAGGCAAGTTACAACACAAATCAGATGCAAGTGAAATGTTTGCTTGCTGTCATTTCCACTTCATTATTTGGCATTACTTTCTACTTCTTTACACAGAAAGACCCTGCAAACAATGACTCAGAGGAGGCCTTCAGGCTGTGGCTTCTGCGGAAGCAGGAGCAGCAGCAGAAGGAGAGGCAGCTGGAGGAGCTGAAGAAGCTTGAGGAGGACAGTGGTTACCTCTTACACAGCCGTGAGGAGTGTGAACGTGCCTTCAAACTGTGAGGACACTTTAATCCTTTCATCTTTTTTATTCAAGGCCCATACTAAAAAGAAACTCATCCATCCAACCTCAGCCATTTTTTGGCATTTACAAATAATAATGACATAATATTTTAGCCATTTTTAATCATTTAACATTTCAGTCAGCTACTAGTAAGATTGTTTAAAAGTATATCATGAACATTAAGAGGCACACACCTCGAGCTGAACCTGAAATAGAGTTGGGTGGCCATCTGCCTCAACTGGTTGGGTTGAAAGAGCGATGGGAGTAAGAAGGGGGGAGGGCTAGAGAGAAGAGAAGAGAAGGACAGATGGAGAGAAAGTGGGTGGGGGTGGGGGCTGACAAAGAGGGGAGAGAGAAACAGGAACCATTTGCACAGATTGGTTTAATTAAACACTATGCACTGATTGTTATACTGACAACGATACCATTATGGACTAAAAGTACTACATCAAAGGAGAATTAGTAATGCAATTTATACTGCAATTTCCACCAATAAGCAGAATAGTTCTGCTTTAAGATAATACAGACTATTGTAGGTTTTCTTCTGAAGATTTAATATAAATTATAGTAAAAGTGGGCCATCACATGTCTGTGGCCAGGCATTAAATGTGATCTGGCAATAGCTCATCTAAAATCCTAACATTAAATTTGGTGTCAAAACTGTCTTCTATCCCATCCTTAGGTGGGCGAAGCGGAAGTGGGCAGAAAAGCGAGCCGAGAAGCAGACAGCCCGAGAGCGCTCCCGCAAGTTGGTATTGGAGGAGCGGCGAGCTCGACGCATGAGGGACCTGCTGTGCACTGTCAATGAAACGAAGCCATTCAGATTCACTGAGCAGTTGGTGTACCACTTTTGAACCAAGCACACCAACGAGCCGGCTGAATTCACATGGCATCACCTAAAACTGGATCCAGTTCTGTCTTGATGCCAGTGAATTCATCTAATGCACAATACAAAACTTGATGTGGAACATAAGACACGGTTTATTTTTTTGTGTTCAGTTGTTAGTCTGGTTTTATTTTATCATTTCTATTTCTGCTCATATCTATTAAAAAAGTTTACTGCAGTGACTTCTACTCAATGTGAACATAGGTGGGCAAATAATAATACTAATAATTAATTTGAGGTGTGATCAAATGTATTTGATTATTTCTTCTGTATTTACATGCAGACGCGCTTTACTTTAAATGGAGCTCATCACAAACTACAGTGCTGTGCAGCTTAAATACAAGGGTATATATATATATATATATATATATATATATATAAAAGAAGAAAATACTTCAGTAAATATGCCTGCTCTCTGATGTGAAACAGATAAAAGCATTTACGTACTCTTTCAGTTTCTTCAAATAAAAATGTTTTCAATTCAAACAAAAGAACAATTGATGTTAAATTTTATGGTGAACAATAAACACACACAACTCAATATAGATGTGGAATATTATTTTTTAATTTATGGGCATGTTTGCATACTTTTTTGTGAGCTACAGCATTTCAAAATAAAATATCAGTGAAACAAAAGTGGCCAACCTTATTAAACAAGAAGATTAAGTTTCTGGTCAGCAGTTTAAAATCTATGTAGAAAAACAAAGCTACTTTGTGTATGTTTCTTCCCATTAGATTTACAGTGCACGACTTGGCCTATCATCTGTACCATCAACACGAATATAAAGAAGACCTTGCAAATATGTATTCCTTGAAACAGGAATGACTGACATCTTTTATGAAAAAAGGTTCCTCATATTAAATGCAGACAGTTACAACAGCATCTGTCTATTATTGAAAAACATAAATAAAAGTAAAAC
This sequence comes from Psettodes erumei, assembly GCA_016785225.1. Classification (NCBI taxonomy): domain Eukaryota; kingdom Metazoa; phylum Chordata; class Actinopteri; order Pleuronectiformes; family Psettodidae; genus Psettodes; species Psettodes erumei. Next base: position 444,027 of record JAFBJZ010000854.1, on the reverse strand, counting down.
ATACACACACACACACACACACACACACACACACACCACATGTCCTCATGTCAGTGAACATGTAACCAGTATTCTGCTCTGTGTGCCCAGATAGAAGGGGAGTAAGAGATAGGAGAGTGTCTTGTCACAAGAAGGAAAAGTGGAAAAAGAAGTCACATAAGACATTTTCAGTTTCAGACTTGAGACACAGAGGGCAGAGTGCATGATAATTAAATAGTCAGCATATTAGAACATATCTAATTTTTCTGAATGAACACTACTTAAAACTTAGATAGCTAAATTAGAAAAACAGTGCACTGTCTACTTTGAAAATAATTATTACTGGCACAGAAAAAAGCACATGTAACAGTACCATTTGTAAAGATGAAATATAAAATTAATTTGAACTACTGATCACTGAAATGAAAGGTATTTTTTAATAACTCTACATGTGTTATTGAATAAAACCCACTGAACATGTTGTCCAGATCAAGAACAGGCACAACCCAAAGCAGAAAATCGGTCAACTGTCGATTTTTTCTTTGGCGTCTTCACAGTTCAGCGAGACTACAGGTATGAGCGGTCTTCAAAAAGGAACACAGTCTATTGCAAAATCATGAGGTGCAAAACAAAAGTGAATCTGATTTTTTCTTAACTCGAGGCATGTCATTGAAAGGAAAGACAGAGAACTGAAGGTAAACTCTAGTCCTGGTGTGGAAAGAAAGAAAGAAAAATATCTTTAAAAAACCCAACATGACTGACAACACAAAAATGTCAATATTATTGATCTTGCACTTCAAACAGTACAAAAATAGAAATGTTCTGTTCCAAATGTCATTCAATAAATAGTAATAATATATATAGAAAATTTGATTGGGGGAGATGAGGTGGGGCTTCTACAGCTCATCTTTAGGGTTGATGTTGAGGCCCTGACCCCACACAGACTGTGTGTCCAATGCCTGGATCACTTCATCTGCCTGTAGTCTCTCCTAGAGAAGAAAAGGGTAAAAGAAAGAGATGAGCGAGTTTAAGGCTAGCTAGCCTAAATAAATAAATAAAAATGGTAAAATGTTTCAATGTAACATTTATGTGACCCAAAACTGGAATTAAAATTCAGATGAACTTAAGAGGCCAAAAGCCAACATGGCTGCCAAAGTACTTTAACTGCAGCAGGCATTTACCAGCTCTCTGAAGAGTGGGTCCAGGGTGAACCACAGAGCGACAGCACATCTCTGCCCACTGGTGACGGCTTTTACACCGTGTGGATTCTCCCCTCCTGATGAGAAACCCACCAACCTGCCGCACCTGGGCTTCACCGATGCCTGGAGAGAAGGAAAGAGATGGAGGTGAGATTTAGCCTAGTGTTACCACTTCATATTAGTGAGACAGACACTTTACTAATCCATTTGTGTTAAGATTCATTTATCGGTTTGTCCTGCTACTGATGATCCCTAATGAATAAAAAAAATACATTGTCGCCATAGTAAATTAACAAATAATCTGCATATGTACAAAACATGGGTTCCCCCCGCTGGGTATCAAACCCCTGACCCACAGTAACCAGCTCCATTTTCAAATCTCTCTTTTTGAAGAAGATCTCTACCCAGGAGAACCATCTTACTGTGACAGTTTTGGCATCCATTTCTGTGAATATGAACTCCCCTCCTTCGAAATCTCCATTGAGATATAAGAGTGCACTGAAAGTAGAGGAGAAGTCAGGGTCAGTACAGACTCATTAAAGGGAGGGATATTATAGTGACCATTATGCATGTGTTACTGTTTTACACAGCAGCAGCAGCAAAGTAGATTCATTTTTTCTATGTGTCTTTACAAGCCTCATAATGTACCTGTAGTCTCTGTATGTATATGCAGGTGGTTCTTTCCAGCATTCATTGGCCTCGGGGTCCAGCAGACAGTTGTCAGCATGGATGGGATGGCTCAGGTCATTCCTGTGGTCTTGTTGGCCTGAGAGCAAAAAACAGAACCAAAAGACACAAAAAGGATGAATACACGTTTATACAGCAAATAATATTTTGAGTTTACAAACTTCCTTTTACATGTTAAGGTTTCCTTTCTGGATTTTACTATTATTTTCTTAAATCTAGTGCTACCTTCTCAAACATCATGTGAGCCATCAAGGATAGCAGGAACATGTTTGTGTGTAGCGTCACTGCTGACCTGACAGCAGCTGAGCTCATTTGTCAGGCGCATCAGTTCAGGATGAAATATGAGATGACAGCATATACTGTAATTATGTGTGTGTGTGAGTCCGTGCGTTGGTGACCTGTGATGGCCGTGCGGCACACCAGGTGTGTGTAGGAGAAGTGCAGGGTGGAGTTTAGCTGGAAGTAGGACTCAACGATGCGCCTCGCTCGCTCACTGGTATCGTAGAAGAGGCGAGCGCTTCTCATCGGCACTCTTCCCTCATAGCCATACTGTAGGGAAGAATAAAAGAGACTGTAACAGTCAATCAAGAAAGAGAGATGTACAGGTGACACACACACAACACTGTCTCAGATAAAGCTACTGGGTTGGTAACCTAGATCAGCATGGTTGTAATTTGACTTCTCAGTTTTAATCCAACACTTTTCCTCCACTGATGATCAACTGATGGGACAAAATTTGCTCAGATGATATATAATAGACTTGTTTTAACATTTAAAAAATAATTACTAATAATAAATAAATTGCAATGATTTTTTGTGGACGGCATACCTGCAGGGTTTTTAGTACAGTGGCTCCTTCAAACCTCTCATTTGGAGTGTGTGGAGACATTCTCCCTCTGTAACCATCGCCAGCCATGGTGACAGCCTGGAAGACACAAATACAGCAAGATTGTAGCTCAAGTACAGATTCACACCCTGAGCTTTATTGTTGGAACAGACTCAAGCAATCATTCATTCAGTCAGGTGTCATTTTCAAATCTGAAGAGCTATTAAAACTTTTGGCTTAAAGAAAAACCCACACAGCTGAGGTTTATTGTTGTCCCTGGCAGTTCCAGTGATTTAAAGGCCTTTTTTAAATTAAAGTTGTGTAATGGCCTTACATGTGCCAGGTGCCTGAGCTCTGTACACTCCTCCTCAGATATAACATGATCCAGCAGCACCCGCTGGGTCCCATTCAAGGCAGCAGAGTTCTGCACCAGCTCCACGCTGTCATATACCAAGGGGCCGCCTACACAGATCAAAGAGCAGTTTTTAAGGATTGCAGCGTGTTATCTCCATCACAGTGGTCAGAGAAGATTTAATTGAATGCCAGTGACTTCACCAGCAGTTTTACTCTTCAGCTGTGATTGTAGTGAAGATTTACCTTCTTTCAGTTGCTGTGGAACAGTGACACTGACGTTCCTCTTCTCTGAGATGGGAACATACTCCATCCAGCCATCTGTACCAGAGGGAATCCTTGGAGAGCAGAGAACAGATGATACAATTCATTGTTCAGAGCCCAAATTAATGTTTTTAAACTTTACACTTGCAGCAAATTCAGGAACTGACTGTTTGGCTACTTGGAGGCAGCAAGACAAAGCTGTGAACTAAACATTGACATATTATCCCCCTTTAAGTTGATATGCTGAACTTGTTTAAAAACAGTTGTCTTTTTACAGATCAAGAGCTGAGCAAAGTTATTATTCTTACCAAGTTGTGAAACCGGCCGTTAGCTGAATGTAAGTTGATTAGTCAATATTCTTTTATTTTTGTTTTAGCCTCTGCCAACTCCTGAAGGAAATATCTGGCTCTTTAGCGTCTACTATGTTCACATGCTACTCTGACTTTCAGAAAACCAATACAATGTGCTAAAAGAAGCGAGAGGAAACTTCTTTTACAGTTGTAGTGATTTTTTTTTACCTGTTTGAGTCATCTCTTCCACCTGTGTTGCTCCAGTAATTCTACAAAAATACAAAGGGAAAACTGTAATTTTACAACGTTTATAAATTTAAAGTAGTAAATGTAAAATAAATTTAAATGAAAAAAAATTACATCAAGAATACACCAGACCAGTGGGACTGATTGGACTAACTCCTTTGCTGTCTGCCCTTTACAAAATAATGTGAAATGTGTCATGTCTCAAAATGGCCAGCAGGGGTCACTGTTGAATGAAAAGACAGTGGTGGAGGCACCTGTTACCCTGCTTTGAGTCAGCCAGCAGCAGGGGGGCACACTGAGGCTGTTACACACTCAGTAGGAGATCTGCTCTGCATCAGAAACATGTGGACTGGCTTACCAATAACTGCCCTGTTAAATTACACAATCACTTTCCTTTTCACATTAAAACTGAAAGCTAAAGCATGCTGCGCTGTTAATACATGTTCACAGTGTGCTTTTATTTAGTTAAAAACAAACAATGACTTTGGGATGGAGTTATATTCAACTAACTCACCCCTTCGGTAAACTCCACACCCATGGTCTTGCTGCCAATCAGAAGAAGCTCCAGTTCTTGTTTGTGCCTCCTCAGGTACCATGCAGCATTCTTTGAAAACACACAAACACACACGCACACACACACACCAATCTAGTTATTAAGAGAAATGCATTCCGTTACAAGGGGGGGGGTAATATAATTATAATATAATTATTGCCAGAACAACGAAACACCCCACCCCTAACTAAAAACAAAACCACATGACTAAGACTACCACAAAAGAAAAAGTTACTAAACTTTATAAATAATAATAAAGTAATTATACTGAGTAATGGTCCAATATTCATCTTTCATGTATCAAAAATCTTCTCAAAGTCTAAAAGTGCAGTGTACTTCTGTCCTGACTCATTCACTTCCCAGATACTGGGAACAAGAGTGAGTTTCTCTTTCCCTTAGCTCTCCTCATCTCAGTGCCATGACTAATGGAGCGATGGCCTCCCTCTCTTTGTTTTTGTCCTCTCTGAAGGACAGTTTTACTGCAGTTTCCTGTCTGGAGTAAAAATATGACCAGGGGCAGAATCTGGTGTCACTCAAGACTAAATTAGTCAAATAACAACAGGTGCTACTTTTGACTTTGCCTGAAGATGGATGCAAACAGAGGGTCAATGGCAGAAAGTGTGTTTGCTTTTAAATTCCAGATCCAACACTGACACTGATGTTTCAAAGTTTGAAAAATTCAAGAACAACATATCTCGCAATATTTATTCTTTTTACAGTTGATAAGTAAACTTACCAGCGCCCTGTGATAGAATGATTATGCACTAAAGATACAGTCTCTCATTTACTGCAAACTTTGGTATCTGTGATACCTTTACATAATTTTAATGTTTAACCAGCATAAACACTAATACCAATATAGTTACAAAATGCTCGTATATGATCACACAGCCTTCACCATGTGTTTGCACTTGTTTTCATCCTGAAAGGGGATTGACATAAAGAGATAATGTTTTAGTGCAGTTTCCGGTTCTATACATCTAACTTTAAATGTGTTAAGAGACTACATCTGTCCTGTTTGTATTTCTGTCTGTTTGTGAGAGAAGGAGGTTGAAGTTGTGGTTTTAGGCCATGATGATAACTCGAGCAGCCAGTTTTTTCTATCATTAAAAAAAAGAAAAAAGAACATTTTCTCTTGCATCACTCTTAATATAAACAGCCCCCCACATTGCTCTGGAGAAGTCTGTGGGCACTCAGACATGGCTTTTCCTTCCAATGTTCCTGAATGGCAGGATTCTCTGGCAAGGAGGAAGCCCTGGGGCTGGCACTGAGATCTAGGGCTCTGTAAATGAGCTCCCTGAGGCTGGAGGGAGAGAGAGGATGCAGGGAGGAAAGGCAATCTGTGGGCCAACGACTGTACTGTAAACTGATGGGACTGGAAAGACTTGAGGGCTAGAAAAATGTAAGCTATGAGTTAAAAAAACATAAGCATGAGCTTCAACATGTCAGCTCGCAGCTTCTCTTTATCTCACATGCACATAAGCAGCGTCAACCACACACACACACACAGTCCTGCTGGGAGCCTCGCTCGCTCTAATGAGTACCAGGCTTTCGAGGAAAAAGAGGTTGTGGAGTTGGGACTTTTCAAAGCAGCCGATTAGAGTTCAGGAAGGACAAATTCCCAGTGCTGAAGTGACCGAGAGTAGCCAGACTTGGTGAACTTAATTTTCTCAGACGGAAAGGTCGGCAGGTATTCAGCCTTAAATTACTTACGTGTTTTGATCACCAGAGGGCAAGTAATTAATAATGAGCATGTCCAGAGGTTAAAAAAAGATGTTGTTGTAAACATACTGGCGTAGCAAAGTTTGTCTAATAACTCCAGCTGGATGGAGATTATATACAAGTAAAAAGCAAACCTTAAGAGGCAACTCCTGCCAAACAGGGAGTAGCAAGTTCGTCCAACAAATACAGCAAATGACAGTTTGGCCTCCTGTCTCCACATTTTCCCCCCAAATCCAAACTTTTCCTCTCCAGCCTTTCTTGGAGAGGATGTCTCCTTTTCTTTCTTTTCTTCTCAAGCCCTAAGCCCCCCCAACCCCCTACACCCCATTCCTTGTTAAATTACTGTAATTCTTTTTCCCCTTGATTTTTTTCTTCAGTTTTCAAATAATCACCCAGCTTGTTCAAATTCTGTATCACACTCACACTCTTGAACATTTGTTCATATAATTCCAATTTTAGCCTCATTACACAGGGTGCTTCAGTCAATTTCAGTGTGTCTATCTTCTATTCTCATTTAAGCCTTTAAATCATTTAAATCAATGTTTCTTTTCTGTTCTCTGTTAGTTCAACCTTTCTCTATGCCTTTAATTTTACTTAATTTTATAAAATCCATCCACAGAAACATACTCCTTCTCCATCTCAAACTGTAAACCATCTAATCGTTAACACCCCATGTCCCCGGAGCAGATCCTGACCTCTCGGGGCTTGCTGTCTTGTCCCAGCACCTCTCTGTAGTAATCCACGTTGTCCGTCATGAACTCCTCTCCCTCGTGGAATAAAAGGTAGGTCAGCGCACACTGCATCGCCTCCTCCAGCCTGTCCACTGCAAGAGAGACAGAAAGCAGTTTAGGTGGTTTATCTCTTCAGACACGCAAACAGAATTAAGGAGCTGAAATCACACAAACCAAGATCTCTCTAGATGCAGCTGAGCCGCCTCAGGGTTTCCGCTCTTTTCTGCAGAGATGCTGAGCAATCTGCTGGATGGACTGGATGACCAGTGTTAAGTGAAATGTGGAAATCTATCGTGGCTGACATTCCAAAACCATAACTACAATGGAGGAAAACTTGCATTCTGACATAGCAGACAGCACACACACACACACACACACACACACACAGTACATCAGGGACAATACTGTACTGTCTCCCTGCAGTCACATACTGTACACATACAGTAACCTCATGCAAACCATCTGTTCTACCCAACTACTGCTGCAAGTGCACACACAAACACATTCTTTACCAGCTCATAAAGGCACATGGTTAACCAAAGACTTCCTGTCTTGGCCATGGCTGAGGCAGTTTATCTGCTGCTGTCAGCTGTGTTACCAGGTCAATAAGAGTCTTGAGTTCTGAGCTTCAGTCAAACGGAAAAAAATGTCACTGAGGATTTATTTAAAATGTGAGTGGCCAAAGCACGATGAGAGACTGTGGAGTGATGGCAAATGTTCACTGCAGCAGTGCAGTGTGGAGCCACTGAGGTGGGTAACTCACAAATGGCTTACAGTGTTGCTGGGTGTCAGAGCACTCAGATACTGACTACTGGAAAGTCACATTCACAATTTAAGTCGTGACTGCCAACATACATATCATACTACAAATAGCATGCTTCCTAAAGGATGCTAAGGACACCCACTTTAGTTCCACGCACACTTTAGGTCAATTAAATTGAAGTTAGGAAAAGAAAATCAAGTACTGAATTTTAATCAAACTAAAGTCAGATAAATTCAGTAACATCAGGAAGGTATTGTGAAAAAAAATAAACTTTAATGGGGTTTTATATCATGACAAAAGTGATTAAAAACATTAGTAAGTTCATTTTTTCTTATGTAGTGATGCACACTAAGCTGTGGGCCACTTCTACTTTTAAATTAGAATCACTAAGACACTCCTTATCAACTCAGGTAAAAGAACTGTTCAAGCTCAGACAGACCCAAACACAGAAATAAAAATGTCTATACGCGTGTGCACACACACACACACACACACACACACACACACACACACACACACACACACACACAGCAGCTGTGAATCAAAACATGCTCTCTGTGTGTTTGTACAGATCCAATGATCCACTTTTCTTTATTAGAGCCACATGCTTATAGGTCATTAAGTATAATCTGGTGATCTCACAGCTCCTCAGTGCACTGTCCTTCCCAACTACTACGCTTTGTTGTTGTGCCAACACTCTTGTCTCGAAGAGATTTTCATTAATCCATCAACAATATGAAACTTGAGGCTATCCATTCATCCACATGCACAAACACACACAAACACACACACACACACAGACCTGGCTTCAGACTGTACACACCCATATAAAAGTGATCACGCACAATGATAATGTCAATATGACTTGATGTGAAACAATATGAAGCTTCTATCAGGGTGTGGCACACTGCTGATTGACTCAACCTGTCTGCAGCTCTTTGTGGTCACCACAAGTTCATGTGTGTGTGTGTGTGTGTGTATGACCTATGGGCGTATCCATCTTTGTTCATAATTACAAGTACAGTCAGATAGACAACATGTCTGGGAACCTAAAAATGCTGCACAGAGTTCAGTGTTAAAGAAAAAGTGATGACAATGAAACACAAAAAGGTCTGAATATTCATTTAATGGTGTTTTTGAAGTATTCAAAAAACATGAAAAACGTTTAACATACCCTGGAAGTAGGCAAACTGAAGGTAGTCATAGTGCAGAGGCAGGTAGTTCTCCATGGGTGAGAGGCGGCCTGGTCGGGTGGCCAGATCTCTGACACACTCGTGCTCACAGTGCAGCACCTGAGTGAAGTGATCTGCAACAAAAAGGATTAATATCATCAGCATAACTTTGAGATGTAAATTCCTTCTTAATTTGGTCAGTGCTCCTATCACCAAAAGAAATTAAATGATTACTATATATACTGGGTTTAATGCTGGTAAATCCAGTATATTGCTGGTGTAATGCCCATAGCTGCTGATGAGATCATTTATGTGATATCAGCTCATGGTTAAATGGATGCTTCACACACTTAAAAAAGACCAAAAACCAAAACATCTGTTAAACAACAAATGACTTGCTAGTGTTTCAGACAGTTTAATGGAAACGTTACAATTTCATCATTGCAATGATGAAACACAGTCATTTTCTTTGACTACAACAGAACCAGTCTGTCATCACAGCGTATAATACATCTGAAAAAAATCTGAGACGAAGATCAAGATGGAAACCAGAGACAGAGGGAAAAAGAAAAATATGAATTCCAACATGACATGTCACTTGAGAGCAAAGCAGCACCAAATAAGATGATAAAATACCATTTGTATGTTGTATAGGCCTCCAATGAACATGACAATAAATATCATAACGTGTCCTGTTGCTGAAAATAAAAAGAACTGTGTATTGAACAAACTATGATGTTCACTGTTTGTGCATCAATGGTAACAAGTGTCTCTTGTTCCCCGTTGTCCAGTTTTTGTTGAGTGTCTTTTCATGATTTTCAAATCAAATAAAGCAAGTCCACCGTCACATAAATTCTATCCATTAAAATGTTGTTCCATTAAATACAGTACAGGGCTTTCATGTCTTTGTTGCTCCTCAGGAAGAGATAAATCCCGATTTTTGTTGATCCTTCTGGGGGAAGACAGATTTCACAAGGTGTTACATATCATTCCCCTATGTCAAGCCCCGAGAGGACAAGCATCAGGGTGGACGACAGCATGCTCATGTGTTAACACATTGTGAGGATGTATGTAGAGTGAGGTCACTTTTGAGCAGCTGCAGCACCATCTTTTCTTCACTCTCAAACAAACAGAGTTGTGGTACATTTCAATTTCTTCAGGAGTCTCAGCGGAGCAGGGATCCAAGTTGTGTTAGGATGGAATCACAGAGTAATGTAAAGCTGTTTCTTAGTCGGTGAAGCCTATGCATGAAAAATGTAATTCTATTAAATCCTTTCTATTTTTCATTCAACCCACAAAACAACACATATTACACTGACCAATACATGAATACATCTTTAAAAAAATAAACGCAATGATCACAGTCTCTACTATAGTGCTACTATGGAAAATAATCTCCTGATTGTAAGTAAAACAAAGCCAGGCCAAAACTAATTACCCCCCTATTCAGTGTTTTTGCAACCGGGCCATACATATTTGAGACAAAGCACACTTGTCAGCAATTAAGCTGCGGCTACTGCACACAACCCACCTCAGTTTTTAGTCAGAAAGGCCTGACTTGTGTTAACAAAAGCACCTCTGATCAAAGTTGTTGTATAAGAAGAATCATCTAATTATCAACTGGTGGAAGTGTTTTGTTGTGGATACATGCGACCCTCCACATTTAACAAGTCTGACTCAATGATGAACGACATATAAACCAACAGACTCCCACAGTGTTGGCTCAAAAATCATGTTGTTAACTAGACAAAAATATAACTCACTACATAAAATGTGAGATAAGTGCTTCTTATTATGAAGCTCATTACAATTGTATGATGAACACTTGGTGGTGAAATAATGCCTATGAGACCTTTCTCTGTAACTGACAGGTTGATGAATGCTAATTGTTGCTCTAGAGCTGTAGTTGCATTATAATGACCTCTGTTGTTGTACTGCTCTGTCCTGTTTAGGACAGAGAGGTGGGAAGAAGAAAGAAAACAGGGAGAGGTGCATGTGGGAAGAAGATGCAGTTGGCGCCTGTTTCTCGATGTTTGATCCTAGTTACTAAAACCACTGTCCAAGACGACAATCTAATGCAATCCAATACAACAGACTTGTCATAAATCCTACTTTGTGAGACTCATAATGTTCCATTTTTTGGAGACAATGCCAGAAATGTGCAAATTCAATTATATATTCATGAGTGAGTTCCAAGTTAAGGGTGGTGTTGCCCTGGACTACATTGTAGTGCTCCCTCTTTATATACGTGTGTGTGTGTGTGTGTGTGTGTTTGGGGGTGGGGGGGTCCTCTGAATATAATGTAATCTAGCACACAACATCACTAAAGATTAACACCTCTATGACAGTATCAAAAAGTTAGCCTTGTGGCAGAACAGTTGGTTTACATTTAATTGTACAGAAACTGTACCTAATAAAATGGGATAACTTGCATACTTGAATGTTGCTCTAAATTAAATATACATGTATGCATAAATCACTGTACATTTGTCTATGTTGAGCAAGTTTATATTAATCTTTCATGGACTGGTGGTGTGTTCAGTCACAAGAAAGGAACCTCAAAATCTTGAACCTTAAGAGTCAACTTCCAAACAGTTTTTGCATTTGTCAGAAAAACAAACTGAATCTGAATGCATCAAACTGGAACACTGTCAAAACTATTTTATGCTTATAACTGGAACAACCGAATGTAATTTATTGTAAATGATTTGAAACATGCAAAAATACCAGTATGTCCTTTAAAAGTTGATGCCAAGAAAAAAATGACTCTGCACCTGCAGTTGTGCTTTAGCAAGTTTTTGCAGGAAAAAAAGGTTACATGAGGTTAAAGAGAGAGAAGGAGAAGAGGCAGTTTTGTAGTGAGTCATGGGATTTTTGGTTGCACTCAGGCTGCTATCCTGGCTTTGGTTCAGGATTTTTTCCTGGACTGTCGAAAATGCTAATAGAGCATGGCTACCAAATCCCAAAGCTAACTGCGCATGGCTCAGCTAATGGGTTTGAACAGCAGAGGATATCACTCAATCCACTGGTGCCAACTGGAACTCAGTCCAGTCTTACTTTTGTATTATTGTTTGTTTTTTTTTTTACTATTTGATTCTTTTGTGATCAGCTGTGTAAACTGAGTTAAATTTCCTAGCAGCATCTGCATGTGACGTAATCTGTCAATCTGAGTTTCACTAAGAACATACAGTACAAGATTGATACTCCAAAAACCAAAGCCCTTTAGATCAGTTGGAACTTAATTGTACCTTAGATTTTCTACAGCATGGCTCAACACGCCATCTATGGGGTTTAGTGCCGCCCAATGTGGCAAAGCATTGTCTTACCTAAGCAATGTCAGTGAACCAAACACAGCAGGATCAGATGCCTTTAATAAGTAAAACCATAAACCCTAAAATTTGCACTCCATTCATTTTTGCATGCAGGTTTCCACCTAATTTAATAATACAAGACCCTAGTCCTATGGAAATCATGCAACAATGAAAAGCTCATGTAATTTGTGTAATTTGGGAAAAAGTCTTTTACAGGTAAGCCAGTGCACTGTCATATAAATCTCTGTATTGCAACATATGAAGGGTCAGCAGAAGTTTGGCGGCCAATAAAAACAAATATTAAGAAAACAATTTAAAGCTACACTGTGCGGGGGGGTATTTAGACAGTACATGGCTGGAAAAAAGGAGGGAGAGAGAGAGGGAATGACAACCCCAAAAAAAAAAAAATCCATGCTGTGGATGTGTCCACGCTGGAATCTTATTAAAAGATTTTGTTACCCACAGGTGGAGGACTGAGCTCTACATACCCCATATTCTATAGAAAAGACATGTGTGATGTCTGACATTGTGTGCTGCTCGAGGATAAATGCATGTCAACAACTGTTTTCTGTCCAAATGTGTTCCTTTGGCTCTTACCTGATATGAGTTCATGGAGGCTGTAACGGTAGCGGAGGTGATCATGGCCCTCAAACCTCTGTGGTGCTTGGCACAGGGCCCGACACTCCACATCTGCTTTAAAGTACTCAACCAGAGCTTCCTCGAACAGAGTGATAGCAGCCTCGTAGTTGCCCCTGTCATACAGCCCCACTGCTGCAGTGAATGAGCGCTGCAGATGGAGGAGAGATGGAAGACGATGAGAAAAATGGGATCATTACTTATGGCCTTCAATGTTCAGGAAAGTTACTTGTCCATGAAATTTAGACATCAGTCAATATCTGCGTGTGGTTCTCTAACAAAGTTCAAATACTGTTGGTAGAACTTGTAGCCAGCTCATAATTGCTTTTTTTTTTGGTGCGCATCAAGTTTCCCAGAGCAGCAATAGTCATTTTGTTAGAATAAACAGGAGGACAGGAAATAGTTGTCAGAAAGCATTTCCTACTGTCAGTTATTTTCAAATTAATTTAAAATAACAATATATATCAGTGCATCTACAGATAAATATATTGTTGCCAGGTAAAACGTGCTCTGGGGTGGAATGTTGCACACAAGTCAAGCAGTATGTGAAGTCGCAAAGACAAATAACTTAAATAAGTCATCCTTAAAAGTCTATTGAAGGTACAGTAGGTATGAACAAAAGCTTAAAATCTTTCAATGTAGATTTGTAAGTCTCTATGGTTTTGTGAGCTTCACTTGAGGATGAAGAGAGAAAGGATAGCAAAAGATAGAAACAACAGACAGACACAGGAGCAGGAGGCAAAGGATCCAAAACTCTAGCATTCAGAGGTTCACCACAACCAGCACTAAAAGGCCTAAATGAGTTTCTGCAAGGGCTGTTAACACAAAGGACCTTGTACTGTCCTTTTTGAAAAGAACTGAAGCATAAAAACTAAAATCACTGGCCAAACATTTTAGAAAAGCCCGATAAAAGATGGTTAAATGGCCACAGGTCATTAATTGTAGCATCAACATGCAAGAGGGTGGAAAAAAGAGCATATGCAGTATCAAGAAATGAAACCTATTGTATCTATATCAAACCTACTTGGTGAGGCCGGGCTTCTCGGTCTACAAAGTGGTCCTCCTTGATCCCCTGCACGTCTTTGTATTGTTCCAGGTTCTGACCCATCTCCACGTGTTCTGGGTTGGCCTGGAAATAGGTGTGAGCTGCTGCTGCTGCCTTGTCAGGCTGCTTCAACTGGAGAGAGAAAGAGAGGCTTTATTAAATGAATGAAATAAAGTTATTGCTTGGTATTTCCATAACTATCAAATGCAACCCCAACATGAGTAACTGTGATTTTCTGCTGAATCGATCGTTTCATGACCAGTGAAATATGTGAAACTAGATATTGAAGTTTAATTTCTTTTTGGAAGATCACAGGAAAACTGAGCAGATTCACAGGGACAGGCTGTTCCCATGCACATCCTGTCGTTCAAGAGAGCTCTCATTATTAAAGCTAATATGATAGATGAAAGCTCTTACGTTAATGGATTTTGGGAGTATTAGAATGAAATAATCACCAGAGGAATGCTTTCCACTTCCCTAGAAATGAATCTAACATAGACACATGAGAAAAGAAGCAGTTTACTGTTGATGGAGTAGATAGAGAAGAGAAATTCTGAGTGGCAGGGATATGCTTGATAATGTCTGTTTTTGAGCGACACCGATACAGTGCAGTGTCCTGTGTGAATGACTTCAAGGTTTGAAGGATGAAAGCCAGCAGCTGTCATATTTCAGTCTCAGCAGCTCGTTGATTACCTGGAACAGAAAAACTACATTCCTCAAACTAGAAAGCACTTAGACAGTGCAGACCTCCACCTAGGCTGAACATTTTCTATTTTCTTGAGTTCAGTGAACTGAACCACAGATCTGGTTCACAAATAGATGATTACAGGGGGCAACCTTTGTTAAAAAATTTAATGAAAATCCCCTTAATTATTTTTCGCATGATCATGCTAACAAAAAAGGTAGGATTAACCCAAAAACAAATGCAATTGCTACACTGACACAGCACAGGTGGTAAGTGACTCCATATTTTACACAACATTGCATTTGGCTCCATTCTCAGCAAAAAGAAGATTTTAAATAATGATAAATAATAATGACATAACAAAGCTCAGTTCAGAGAGGAAGATTCCAGATGTCTGATTTGAAGATTCTCTTATAAAATATATCCACCATCAGAACAAGTCCGGCTCCACTCAGATAAGATCCTAATCATGCTCAAGCCTCAAAATGGGCAGGTTACACAACAGCCTTCACTTAATCATGCTCATTGCACAACCCTACTAACACATGAAGAAGAATCTGGGTTGTTTGACTAAATTTGGCACAATGTAGGGGAGAGAGAGAAATGAGGAATTAAACAGAAAACAGTTGAGAATGATAGAATGATTGCAAGACATTAAAAGACGGGTACAGAGAGTTGAAAGCAGCCCCAGCTCTCTTGTGAAGGATATCTGGATATCTCAACATTCACTCAGTCACAAAATCTCAGAGACATATGACTCTATTTGTTTAAATCCTTAAAGCTCCCAACAGGTGCAAAACATAAAGCAGATCCCAGTGTTTCACAGCCTTGTTTCTGACAGAAGGTCAGTCTGACCTGTTTGGCAAAAAACATAACTGGCTGAGAGAGCTACTCACACACACTCACCCCTCTGTTTGTGCCACTCAGCACCGATTTGTGTGCGCCAGGAAAGACACACAAAGGACAAAAGAAAAACTTCTATTCTTTTGTGTTGCTTTAAAGGTGAATGAAAACTTGGGAATTTTAGTTCAAGAGTTAAGGGCCGCTTTTGCACACATGATGAAACAACAAAGCACCTTGTGTTTTCGACAGAGGAGGAAAACTATTTCCACTGCACCATAGATCATGAAACACAAACTTAATAGCTGTGACAGAGGAGGAAGAAATTCTTTTTTACCCACGAACTACCCACTTCTTTTTAGAAGAATGGCTCATGTGTTGGATGAAATTGGGTCTTTTTCATGTGGTAGCAGAAGAGTGCAGGACAAAAAAAATCCCAGCTGGACATGCTTGGTTACCCCTGAAAGGTCCCACAGAGTGAGGTGGTGATGAGTGCATTCCTGATCAGATCACCTGGCTGGAGCCACCAGGACACACCCAGCATGACTGAACAACCACAGAGCAGGGTAGATGAACAGAGCATGTTCGCTTTTCTTCTACTGTATTTATTCTGTGTTCTGAAACTATTCTATGTAAGAACTCTTGAATGCCTATTGAGGGCTAGAGAATAAACCCCTCTAAGAATGATGCACCTCATTCCTTGATTAATCATGTTGCTTTATGTTTTTGTCACTCACACCGATTAGGCAGACCAAACTTGTTGCCTTGCTCTCATATTTCCTGTGCAGCTATGACTAACTGCCGATCAATATTCAGCTTTCCTGGAACACTGATGGTCAGGTTTGGATGTCTTGGGCTTGAAAATCACACAGCAGAGAAATCAATCACAGAAAATCAAGCGTGTTTTAACTAAATGGACTCACATGCTTAACCAATACTAAATGCAATTCCCGTAATTTGCTGGCAGCTGTCAGAAAAATTTCTTAAGAAAATCAGAATGGTGACATAAATTACTAATTTAGAAATAGATAGCACATTCACATACACCTTTGTAAACCAAAACTAGACTGGAATGCCTGAGCACAGAGTAAAAACCTGGAATGCATTAAACTGGTGAAATCAGTGTATTTGAGGGTGGATTTTTCCACTAACTGATGGCGCAACCTCAAGTACACAACACTGCTCTATGGTATGTCCTCTGCTGCTGCCTTGCTAACAAAGTCTCCTCAAGAAAACGTATCTTACTGAGACAGTATTGTCGACTTGGCTTCACTGGATCTGATAATAATTTGCTGATGTGTTTTGTCTGAACTCCTGCAGACTAAACAGCAAAGTTCACACAGGCAGAGGAGGAAGGAGATGAGGGTGAAGTTATCCTGCAGTCTGCACTCACCTGCCTCCTCTTCTTCCTCCTGCTTTAAGCCCATGCTGCCCTCAGGCCTTCAGGGACGTCCTAGCTCAGTCAAGAGGGTCAGCTGGAGGAAAGGGTGGTGTGTGTGTGTGTGTGTGTGTGTGTGTGTGTGTGTGTATGGGGGGGTACTCCAGTAGGCCAAACCAGCACAAACACAGCTGTGGTCAGCTACTGCCAGATCTATTGTCTTGAGACAAGACAACCCACAACCTGGGGAAGCCTTGAACAAGGGAGACTCCCTTTATTTTTTTCCCAGATTGTGGGATTTTATCGTCATGGCTATCATTTTATGTCTAAGCGATATAGCCTTATAGTGTGAGAATCCTTCAGAAAGGAGCTTTGTTGAGGAACATTTGACTCAGGAGACAAAAACAGACCTGCTGCATGTTTCTGTGCTTGAATCACACTGTAGTGATAATGGATTTACATTCATATTTGATATGAAGATGGTCACTAGTGTTTTATGAAAATAGAGGACTGAACATGGAAGATTTCTGGGAGCCTGAGTACTTAATCAAACTGTCAAAAAAAACCAAAAGGGTCCAAGCTTGGCGATTCTGAATTAAAAACACATGCTCATATATCAAAATGAGCAGAGTGAAAGGTTAAAACAACCCCTGATGATGACACTGCAGAAATCAATCACGGGCTTAAAGTGAGATTGCTTTTGTGATGAATATTGTAATGGAAAACAATGCAGCGCAGAAACTGGCGTGGGTAATTCAAAATGATTCCTCCTCTCCTGTGTCTGCAACAGACGAAAAAATGTTTATTAAGAAAGTAAGTAACTTGGCGAGAAACCTCTCAAATACTGCAGTCTGTACATCATTAGCAATAACGTGTGGCTAAAAAACCTCTATCATGGTTTGTAAAACTGAATATGCAGCATCATTATGTTGTGACAGTAAATTGTCTGGAAAATCAATGGAGGAATCGTGCACGGTTTAAATGATCAGAGAGAAATGTCTGTTTTTAGCCAATCCAGTCAAATAAAATCAAGGTACTTCATCACATTAATTTAAAAATAGAATAAAAATACAGCTTAAGATAACAATAAGCTGTTTTTTTTCTCTTTTCTTCCTGGAAAACTGCATGTGTACCCACAACTGGGAAATGGTACACTACAAACTTTTGGATACACAAATTGAATGGATGTTAATGTAACACGTTGAACGCTAATGCTTTCTATCCGTAGTTCACTTTGCTCCAAACACAGACGCAGAAAAAAACTTTTGGAGCTTGTACCACACAACAGAAATATTTGATCTAGACTCAGCTAATTCTGCGACATTAGATGCTACAATATTTAAAATCAAAGCAACACTAAATCTTTGCCATGAAAAGCCAGTCTTTGAACACATTCATTGGGGTACATCATGTACCACACTAGGACTCCTACATGAATTTCATAAGAGCACCTGTAGTGGTGAACAACTAACACTCAGTATGAGCCCTCGGTTTGCCCTTTTCACTAAAGAGCAACCCGTGTCAGTGCTGCTGGACCGCCCTGCTGCTCTGAGAGCAGCGCCCTTGATGTGGGCATCAAATGATGCCAAGCCAAATGTACATTTGCATGCCTCTCTCCTCTGGGCCTCCTGCTGGTTTCACAGGTATGTTAATAGACCTGGGCTGGCGCCACGGACGCAGAGATGCTGTTGTGACAAAAAGCACGTATCCCAATGCCACAAATAGATATGGAGAGAGTAACACAGATGGTTGTCAGAGGCACAAGTCACCACCCAAAAAAAATTACTTTGGAGCTGGCAACAAGTGGTCAAACCTGGCAACCGCATCACCAAATACCTGCGGGGCAAGTTGTTTGAAAGACTTTCTACAGTCCTCAAGAGGTTAAGAAACTCGTGTGAAGTAGACAGAGGTTAGTGTTCAGGTGAACAGTGGACAGAAGAAATGCTGCACAGCTGCACGTCCACATGTAGAGGATTTCAAGCATAAAGAACACAGAGCTCCTTCAATCCCAAACTTCTTTAAGTTCTGTCTCATTTTATAAAATGTTTTTGCAGTGCTTTGAAGTCCCATGAGCCTCAGGGCACACTGATATATTTTTCAAAGTGAATTTATGAGATTGCATTTTATCTTCTGAATGGTACCTGTAACTTGCTTTAGCATTCCAGCCATTTTCTGTCTGAAATCCAGTTAATTGCTCCAAAAAAAACATGTTAGCCATCATAACCATTTAGCTTGCCAATTCTTGACTGACCATTCCTGCAAAAGGTGCATTATATCATTATTTGCTACCTACAGTATAGTATGGCCTCTCACCTCACATCTCACATTGAACCCATTCCAATGAGAACATCTGCAAGTGTGATAACAGTGTCCTTGTATAGAATCAATGATGGTTTTAAGGCTGTTCGAGGAGAGAGGCTGCATCTGCTTCTGAAGGCTAGCATGAGACAGCTGTTTAGGAATGTGTTGCAGAGGAACTGTCACATTAATACAAACCTACCCATCACTGCATGAGATGCTGCGGAGAAGGTGTGTTTACATGTCACCAGACACAAACAACTTGATGATAAAAATGGTAAAGAAAGTTATATCCATTTTAACAAAAATGTTTTCAATTAAACCCAAGGTTCAAACCTCTTGAATGTAGATGATGGAAAGAAACTAAAGTTTCTCTGATCTGAAAAGCAGATAGATGCTGTTCGTTTGCCAAGAACTCCAGACAAGTTACTCCTAAAACTATGGACCTGTAAACACAAGAAAAGCCATTTTTGCTGCACAGCTGGGACTTAAACATTACAGCCATCTGCCCGAGGAGCACTGAGACTGAACAGTTAGTGTCTTAATGGGAAAACTATTTACTCTTTTGCAAACACAGAAGTCACTTTTCTGAATGCATACCCAGCAAGTTTACTGTCACAAAACCAATATTTGTGTCATGAGGTGGAAGGTTTGGAGCATAGTCTTCACTATACTTATCCCCAAAACAAGCAAGTGAAACACATAATATCTGTCTTTGATACAGCAGGAAATTTTGAGTGTACTTCTCTTTGCAGGAGGACAAAACAAAGACAGATATTTTGACCATAGCCCAGACACAGCACAATGTGAGCTTCATGATAAGAGAAGAAAAGTTAAAAAATATGGGTAAGTGTAACTGGGTACAGAATGTCAACGAGTGTCACCAGTTATCGAGTACTAAAGGCAGGTATCCAGTTGTTTAGATCATGTTATCTTATTCAAACTATTAAGCAGTTAACTGAGAAAATAATCATCTCAATAATTAATAATGAAAATAATTCTTAGTTGCTGCCCTATAGTGTTGACATGAAATAATAACAATATTTAGCACTACTTAGTTCATTTATCTGAACAGGTTGTTGTCATTCTTTCATTTGAACATCAACAATGGGATCCTTAAACTGTCCACCACTGAGGTCCATTTAATTAATAAGTTCACAAGCTCGAAAAAAACATGTTAATTCAAGAAGCTGGCACTTGGATATGAGTGTCTGGTTGGAAAGACCATCTCGCTGTACTTAAGCATTAGCATTAGCATTAATGAATGGGATACAGTGGGATTACACTTGCCTGGTGAGGAGAGATGCATACACCCTCTGACACTGTTAAAGCAGAGATTTTTGTTGCCAGTGATAGCTGTAGCAGCTATGCTGAGTGTGTGTGTTGGCACAAATGCCTGGAAGGAGGAACTCACTGTAGGAAAGTTTGTCTACATGGCCGATTACCTCCCCCATGAAGCAAGCGGCCCACTTCCTTCCACTTTGGATCGTTTCTAAGGTGCACAGTGAGCACGTTGATTGACAGCTGAAGAAATTCCTGGAAGTCTGGAAAACAATTTATGTCTGTTTTTAAGTGTTTATACTGGAAGATCGCTTTGTGTAGCACAATGGGTTGACACCTTATCCAACCGGACTGATATATGGTTGGACAAAATGGGGATCATAGATTTGACCGGACACAGATACTGTACAGATAATGATACAGATAATGCAAATGTGTGTGCACGCACACATTCAAATACTAAAATAGGCAGAGAAAAAGTGGTGCTCATGATGTATGTGTGAAGCTAATTGAACAGAAAAAGATTACGTTGTCTGCAAATGAACCTTTCCATCGTGAAACCTTAATGTCATTAGCTCAGTAGCTTTGATGGACAAACAAACTGACACACACTTACTACACAGGCCACAAAGTACATTGAAGATATAAATACATCTCTTTATAATCTCAGCTAAATGAACCAGACAAAGGTTTGTTGTTTGCTCTGCTGCTAAATCAAATAACACTTTCAGAGAAAGATCTTGATTGAAATTCATACTCCTGCCATGCTTGATGGGAAAAACATGCCTGCCGGTCAAGGTGTATATTACATGCAACACAGCTAACACACCAAGCACATGCTGTGGAAAAAAAAGGGCAAGAGGGGAGCGTTGCCTCTTCGTGATGTCATGGGTAAAAGTTGTCTACCTAGATGGCCTCTCTTCCATACACACGCCATCACACCCCCCTGTCTTCCTCTCATCCGTCCAGTCCTGCTGACAGCTCTGCACAGTGGCCTCTTTCTGCCTGTCCTCACCCCACCCGGGGCCCTGAACGTGTTCCCTCTATAAGGTCATGTCAAAGGAATGCCTGAAAAACCCTAAACGCTGTCGCTGCTAAAAAGCCTCTTTCATTACTCCATGAAGACATAGAAGGCATGACGAGCCGGGGAAAGCTGGTCCTCCCTCCTTCAGCTTTCCTAAAAATCCCTAATGGGTACTGTACATCGAAAACAAAACAGCAGTGGAATAATAATGCCACTGTGCACTGGAGCAAACCATGACTTCTGCTTTGTGTTGCATGTATTAACTGTGATTTTTTAAAGTGCTGACTTTGGGGGGGTGAACATACTTGACTGCAGCGGCATGAACTCACTGGGAACTCAGAATGAGGTACACACCACTCACAATCCAATATCTATTAGTTAGCAAAACAGTCAGTGTCCATTATGAGCAGATCTGGCAACCTATAACTGAGATGGTTGTTTGTACATCTGTAGCTGTATCTGACCTGTAGCTGACATTATTTGGCTGTGGAAGAAAATGCTTCCATTATTGTCTTCTCATCTCCAGTGACAGACCCACTTTGTGGGAATTAACACTGGGAAGCTACACAATTTTTCCTCTAAACTACCCAGAGGCCACCTGACACCCCCACCCCCAGCTACTGTATCTCCAGTCATTGCACTCTTTCCCATGTCTGATGTTGCTTGCTGGGCCATTTCAGGGCACACAAGGCCGGCTTTGTGTGGAAACCTCAAAAACAGAAGGTGTGTATGTTGTAAGTACTGCAGACTGTGTGGAAAATCACCTATAATGTCTTCCTCCGCCTCCTCCCCACATGTCTCTCACGTTCCGTCCTGCCTAAAATACAGTAACACACACGTGCACACACACACTCAGGAACTTCTAAAAACAGGCCTGGTCAGCCGATGTCTTATTCTTAGGCTACTATCCTCTGATCTCTCACTCCACCAGTTTCCATTCACATAAAGGTGCCTTTTTACGAGACTGGAAAAACATACTCTGACTGGTCCCAAAGATCTGAAGTGAGGCTTACAGTTGTGTTTTGTCTCTGTCACTTTGCCTTTGGTTGTGGATGTGGTGTGTGTATTGAAGGTGTATAGAGGCTAGAACTTGGAGTCCACGCATGGGTTAGCCTACCACACACACTTGCAGTCATGCTTTCCTCCGCAACCTCAACTGTGTTGCAATGGCTTTGACATTTTTGGGATATACGCTTATTTATTGTCTTGCTGAGACGTAGATCTGACAGTTACCTGGCAGTTAGCTTACTGTAGCACAAACACTGGGATCTGGGGAACTGGCTAGCCTAAACCAGTGCCTCTAAAGTTCACTAAGTAACACATTACAGGGTTTTAATTTGAACAAAAAACAGGGTGTGAAAATTGTGGTTTTATGGGGGGTTATGTGCTTTTTTAAAAAACTTTTAAAAAGAGAAGGGTGTTATGGGAAACTGTGGATTACAGAAGCCATACAGAGGAGTTGAGGTGCACATCTTCCAAATCTCAAAATGATGTGTATCATGTAAAATGACTGGTTGATCCAACAACCAACACAAGTTTCTTATGATTTTCTTGCAGGGGTTATCATTTCAGCAAGAAGAGGAATCCTTCTTCAGGGTAATTAATATCATTTCCCATCTTATCACTGTCACATCCATTGACCGTATTCTAATAAATCCAAATTATTTTTATGTTTGTTTCACAGGTAGTTGTTTATTTAAACTGTCTTTAGGGTAAAATTGATTTCTGTTTCTGTTTATACGTTTTCTTTAAATTGTGTTTTGCTAAGAGGGAAGCCACTTACAAGTAGACATGCACACTATACCCCCAGTCTGTACAAAAAAGCTTAACTTTAACAGCTTAGATAGAAGCTCAAAAGTGACCACTTGTACACCGCTTTCCCACATTGCTCCACAGATGAGGGGATTTCCTGTTTCAGAGGAATTTTATGAGGAACAGCACATTTGAAAGCAAACATTAAGGGGCACGCTGATCAGAGACAGGGGTCAAAGGTGACACTTTTACATGAGCGTGGGCACACTCAGCATTTCCACTGTGGCTGTAAAGAGAGGGTGAGCATGATGTGGTGTTTAAGTGTTAAATCTAAAGCAGACAAATGTTTAGTTCACACACAACAAGGTCTTTAAAAGAAGCATAAATGACTGAAAGGCAAGCTATGCATATGTGTGTGTGAAGCAGTGAGTAGGTGTGCCCCAGCAGACAATGCAAGCATTGATTCAGCTTGGTTCTCAAAAGCCCTGCCTCAATGTACCCCAGAGAAAAATAAGATATATTTGTTCATGTTGAAATCAATCTGGTGTTATAGCAATGAGCAGACAAAGAGCATTGAGAAATGCCCAAAACAATCAACTTCCAACTGCTGGGAGACTGAAATGCATCTAAGGACCAGCAGTAGATTCAAAGATTGTCAAATTAACAGGGGAGTTATACATTCTTTAATTTGACAATAATTTACATAAACAATTCCAAGGAACTGTGCACTTTAGAGCAACTTTCCATGTCACTGAAAAATGTTTATAAATTAGCTGTCAAGACAGAAGCATCATCTGAAACTCTTTTTATGTGCTGAGTGTCAGAAGATCTCCCCCAGATTAGAGCATGAAAGGTTCAAGTGCCCCGAAGGAGTATTTCCTGGTTCAAGCCTCAAACATGGTTCAGCCTCACTATCTGATGAGGTAATGGATCCACCTTTTTCTCAGGGGCTAAATCAAACAATGACAGAGTGGTCCTGTACACCATCAATCAAGCCACCCCCACCCCCAGAATATGTCAGATGATTTCATGGAAAAGGACGAGAAATGAAAGCCAAAACAGTAAAGCCTGCGTGATTTAAGGATAATCCAACAGAGAGAAGAATGCACCCCCTTCACTCCCTTCCTAAAGCTGCTGGTGGTATGTGAGCTGAAACTAAGCTGTCCAGATCCACAGCTGAGCATGATGGCTAAAATGAGAACCAGGCAAGACCAGAGGTCCATTATATATAGATTTCAGTATCAAAGAGAGTGAGCTTAACTGTTTTAATGATAAATGGTCCTGTAATGGGTTCACTTGCCAATAAAATATCTATCTCCCTATGCACTGAACAGGTAGGATGGTGCGGATTTAGAATAAGCACCTTTGCCTCTATTATTTCCTTTTCACTACCTTTCCTGGAGATATTCAGTTAAGTTCCCCTGCAGAGACCATTGCTATGGAGAGGATGAAACTGCATCCTGGATATACACCATCCAGGGTCATACAGTCAGGTTTTATAGGGGTGGTGGGGGGGTTGCTCAGCTGCACAATTCTGAGACTGAAAGGGGACACAACAGTCAGCAGGTGGCAAAAAGACAGATTTCAGGTTAGGGAATATGAGCAGCCTTCATTGTACTTGCAAAGGATAAACTTAGTGTTTCTTTTGATTTAGCATTTCTTCCTCTCTTTCTTGTAAAAGGACACGTGTTGATTTTCTTATCCTATCTTTATAAAGATCCGACTTTCTAGCGGCCATTTTTAGATCTTCCATGTTGAGAAGGGTGGCATCCCTCAGCAGCTGAGATTATCCATCTTGTTATTTGAATTACAGAGGAAGTCTAAGACCTTATTTATGACTGGTCTCCATTGGTTTCTCAATAAATCTGGGACAATAGTTGGAGACTTTCTATGTAGTATTGCTCAATAGAGACATTCAAAAACTGCAAAAACAACAACAAAACCATTAAAGAACGGTGTCAAATTAATAGAGAAATACAGTCTTTGATACAAGG
This sequence comes from Psettodes erumei, assembly GCA_016785225.1. Lineage (NCBI taxonomy): Eukaryota > Metazoa > Chordata > Actinopteri > Pleuronectiformes > Psettodidae > Psettodes > Psettodes erumei. Next base: position 419,000 of record JAFBJZ010000854.1, on the reverse strand, counting down.
GTAAATAAATTGCTGAGCAATAAATTCTGTGAGGCTAGTTAAGAATGGAAACCTCGAAAAAAGTAAGAACAAAGTGTTGGGTCTGAATTGTTGTGGCACACGAGAAACATTATTGTGGACAGAAAAAATTCTTGACATAGCTGGAACCAAAACTAACAACTCAGAGATGATTTAGGTTTGAACTCTTATGAAATATGCATGAATGTGTGACAAACACTAACACACCCAGGCAGACACATCCCCCTACAAGGAGATCTTGGCACAGGCTGCGTGCATGCGACAGCAACAATAACTCAAGATTATTATGTGCATTTAAACAGTCAAAATACCCTCTGTGCATAAAGAGAAGATGCAGTAAGTAAATAAATCTTCAGCAGGTGTATTGGCAGAGAAGCTGACAAGACCTTATTTCAGACAGTCTCTCAGCCGGTCACCACTTCTCTCTGGGGTGCCATTTTGAAAGACCACAGTGCCCTGACAGGGGGTCGACTCACTGCCACATTTCACCTGGTGCTTTATACACACTCTCTGTGAGTCAGTGTGTGTGTGGACACATGTGAAACACCCCTAAACTTGTGAGTGTGTTTGCACATGTAAGAGGCCATGTCGCCTGAGCAAGAGGCTATAACTCTTCTATATGAGGGCATGGACAAACACACACACACACACACACACACATCATCTACTGCAGAGAGACTAATTAGTCACACGGTTCCCATGGAGAGGGAAAGCAAAATAGGGTAAAAGGCGAGAGTGATAAAGCTGGGACTGAACAATTTACAGCACAACACCTGATTTTTACTACATAATGAAAAAAAGAAATCCAAGAGAGAACTTCTAACTACACTGCTGCACATTTCAGTAAGGACCTTCACAGATAGTTTAAAGGCGTCCTTAGAATAAGCCTCTCCAGCTTTGGTTATCAGGTTGATCACAGGAAATGATGTCTGGTTTTGGAAAATTAAATTTGAGCATCTCAGCAATTTAGCAAAATCTACAATCTTTTTTTGAAAGTTTATGAAAAACAATTTTTTGTTCTTATCTATTTGGTGTCCCTTAAAGCAAATGGAAATCTAAAAAATACTGGGTGTAGGCTGTAACTAATGATTATTTTTATCAACAATTAATCTCAATTACTTTCTCTTTTAAATCTTTGTCTACATCAGGAAACAGTGAAAATGTTCATTATAAGATACAAAAGCCCAAGGCGACATCATAAAACATCTTGTTTTATCTGAGCAAGAACCCAACATTCCAAAATGTTCAATTTTACTACAACTCGAGACAAAGAAAAGCTGCAAACTCTCACATAATGCTCCCATGACCTTGTTTTCAGCCTCCTCCATGGAAATAATTAAGAAGCAAACAGACATAAATCTCTTTGCAGACCTCATAAGAGCTTTGTACTCCTTTCATAAACATGACATGTTCCTGTTGCTGCTGTCACATTGCACAAATCTAGCATTCTTGACACACAGCATGCTGACTGGAATGCATGCCAAACTGGACAAAGGCATAACACACACACACAAGAAATCACATGATATTGATTATCAGACATATTTCTGTTATCCCATTAGATCCGGAAGTTTTGGGAATCTGATGTGTGTGTGTGTGTGTGTGTGTGTGTGTGTGTGTGTCATCTGTGAGCAGATTTTTTCCAACACAGTAAAATCCAAATGACCAGCTTGTGCTGGCTGCTGTCAAGAGAAGTATTACTTTCTCTGTTCTGCAGACGGGAGACATAAGTGCGTAATAGAAACAATTAAGCAAACGAGTCTGTGCCTGTCTTCCCATTTCCCTCCTTGGCTAACCCCTCTGCACAGGCAGGGACACCCTCCTCTGCCTGTTTTTTCCCTTTGATGCGACCTGCTAGAGGCTGGACAGGGCTGAGGTCGGGGGTCGCGTGGGTGCCAGGCTGATGACCTAGAGATGAGACATCTTAGGAACCAGCATGCTTCGCATTCTCGAGCGGTAATAGAGGAGCTGTGGGGTTCTGATGAGACACACACCTTTGGGGGCTACCTAAGCACTCCACGAGAAGAAGAGAAACTCGTGACATGTTAGCTCGGAGCTCACTGTTCCAATACAGCAGTAGAGTACATACAAGACTTGATATTTACTTAACTTCAGTGGCTTGTGAGCAAAAAATGTCAGGTTGCTGGTCAGCACTGTTTACTGCGTGAACACAGTGAACATTCTGAGTGTAATGAAAAGACATGAGCTGGTTTAGAGTTTCAATTTAAAAGTTGATGTCTCTTTCCTGTGTTTTCATTTTTAATTTTCATCTTTCATTTTGGTTTGTTAACCACCAGGCTGATGACAGACAAGTTTAGATGCAGGCAGCAAGTCAAAAGTCTGTCTGATGGACAGCCATTGTTTTTTTTAGATTTTAAGTGACTGGCAGTCCGCAAATAGAGAGGCAGGCAAAGACTAACTGAGGCACTCATATGTTTTTTTATAAGCTGCCAGTCAGCATGGCAATAACATTTACTGATCTATCCACCAAAAACAAGTGCCTGACAGTAACAAATGTACAAGTGTCACAGTCTCAGGTTCCTGCAGAACACACTGGATCTCCACTGTGGAAAACTCAGGCTTCTTTCAACCACTACTACTACTAAAGCTTTGGTGGATTTCACTGAACTCTATGGAAAGCTGGATGTGAGGAAGATGTAATGAAAAAGCCTCCGTGGGCTCAAAGTGTGGTGTAAGGGGCGAGTTGTGATGGTGCTGCTTAGCCTCATGAAAGAGACTGTGTGTTGTAGGGAAAGTGCTGATAATACAGGATGGGGAAGGACTGCTTGACGGCACCGTGTAATCAAGGCTGTGGTTTTGTACAGCATGAATGAAACAGCAAGGAGTTGGATGCCCCTTGTATCAGTGAGTGCAGCTGCCGTGACTTCAGAATCAACAGACAAGCGCGTGCAGCATTTTTGTGTTGTGTTTTGTAAGTTACTACCCTGAAATGATACAGAATCACACAACACCATAGACTAACTCTTACCTAGAAATAAAGACAGACAACACTAAAGCCATGCTAATCTCTTACAATTATAAATTCAGACCTGGCAATAACATGCTCCATGTGGTTTTTCCTTGAGGCTTTAAGCCCAGTTCCAGCTAGGATTTCCATCCTTCATTATGAAAAGCTGTTTCCACTTTACTTCTGCCCTCTATTGTTCTTTGTTAAAATGGGCAACCCTTACATGAGTCTACTGTTGGAGGGATGTGGGTGCAGGCTAATGGAAACCAATTGACCCCAGTTTAAGTCCAAGGCTGTCCATTTGGTTTTTATCCATGCCAAATTAAAGAAAGGGTAAAAGTCTCTGTGATTGGGTCTAATAGGAGAACCCGAGCTCTCACAAGCAGAAGAAACTAAGCACAGGCCAAAATTCTCCACGGTGTGATAGGTTGGAAAGGAGAGAACGAAGGACGGGGGAGAGAGCTGGCTCAGATGTGGGCAGTCTGTTTACAATCTTACACCATTTGTTTGTCTGTTGATAACATCGTTTACATTCTAATTTCCTCCTGTAGCACATCCAGCGGGGCCACACACTGAGAATCCCACAGCACCCTTATCAGTCTCTCTGTGTAAGATTACATAAAAGTATGTCCCCGTGTAAATGAAAAATGCTTGAAGACCCAACATGTTGCATTTTTTATCAGAAGACTCTCAGTCACCCAGGTCATGGGTACACAAGAAAAGATTAATCGAGCAATCGTGCAAAATACTGACGAAAGATTTTGTTATAAAAGAAATAGGATATGAATCACTGATGCCTTGATGGCAGTTTCCAAAAAAAACCTGACAGCAGCACTGCAGGAGATGAAAATAATTCCCCGCATCTCTTTCGAAAAGATCTCATATCCTATGGACAATCATCTGGAATATGCGTTAGGAATACTTCAACATGAATGAGGTGTATGATAACTGTAACTATTGTTACACTGGGGGCACAAATGGTTAAATGTAAACAGTTTAAAAATGTGAGAATTCAAAGGCCTTGAGTAGTGCCAGCCTGTAGTATGAAAGCAACTTCAGTACCTAATGGACAGGCTGCTGGCTAATCACCTGCTCACTGAATGATAGCACACAATTCATCCTGACACAGTCTCAGAAACAAAACCACCAGAACCGCCGGCCTCCATTTGGAGTAAGAGTTTCTGTGTGTATTGTTTCCCTGAGCGCAGTCCGTGACATTGATCGAATGACTGACAGTGGGTAATGCCTCAGTATCAGCCATCCTGAAACACTTAGAGACAGAGATATCCATCGGCACCCCTCAGTCTGCATGGCAGAGTGGCCCACCTGGCAATAGTTTCTACTGCGATCATGCTGGGTTGCAGGCAATAAAATCAAGACACACACACACACACACACACACACACACACACACTTTCTACTGTAAGATTGAACACAGGGCAGTTCCTCCAAACAGCACCTCGGGAAACAAAAACATGTGCCGAGATTACCTGTCAGGGTTAAACAAGAGTCACTGTGAGATCAGTGTGGATTGGACAAAGGTGGAGGAGCTGTGTGTGGGCGAGGGGAGGATGCATGTGTTGAGTTATTGCTTGTTGATGTGTTCCACCTGCAGTGGCTTCCCCGCCTTTGTGTGCGCCCAGTCTTGCCATTGTACACCTTCAGGCAGAGGTTTGTTGGAGGATCTGTGTGCTCCATGCATGAGTGTGTGTACCCGCACGTCCACCCATATGTGCTGCAATCTCCCCGCTGTGGTTGAAAGCTTACAGACTCTCCAGTTTAATTGAGCAGGGAGAATAAACAATGATGAGTGTTGACCCTTGGAAAAGGCCGCAAATGCTCTCGCTTTTTTTTTTGGCACATTCACCCCCCCTCAACCTCCCTACTGATGTTTAAAATTAGACAGAGAGCTTTTTCCCTGGCCAAACACTGTAGGGATCTCTTCTTCCAAGAATCCTGAACATTCAGTCTCTTGCAACTTAGACGCTCTTTGCTCCACTTAAAAACTTATTTTCAGGGCTGTGACTCTGGCAGGAAACAATGCCAGCGGCCACTTAAAATATTTAGGAGAAGTGCTTCTGGACCCCAGTGACTCTTAAACCCTGGTGGATAATTTGTTTGTTAGATGGATGTCACCTTTAAGGTGAGTGGCTGAAACATCTCAGTTACAGGTCTGCTCTAATACCACTGTGAAGAAGTGTTGTGGCACACAAGGGCCCACAGGAGGTCTGGAATTACACATCTGTTCATTATAGAAAGCTTGCTCTTCTGCTGCTATGGAAACCTGGTTGTAGCTAAGAGACTGTGGTCAACAGGAGCCTACTAACATCTGGCTCTGTTTCACAATCACCTCCATCCTGAAGATGGAGTTATGGAATAATCTGTACAACATCTAAAATTGCAGTTGATCTGATTGGGCAGGAAAGAAAACACAAAGCATATCAAATATCTCAAAAACTAAAAAGGTCATTAAAGCACCGCACAAGCCAATGAAATCCAAGCTGAATTTGGTGCTTTGTTGCAACAAAAAAACAAAAATCAACTGTTGGTATGGGGTACAGAGAAACTTAATTTAAAGCCATCAGTCTTTGAAAACATTCTGCAGTCAAGCAATCAGTTTTGTCAGGTTGCGCTTAGTTGATTTTCTTCTAAAATCCTCCTTCACAGTATCTGATCAGCCAGTGACACTTTCAAAGCAACAACACACTGAAATCAACAACAACACCAGCAACAACCACATAAATGTCCTGAAAGATTTTTCTTCATGCTTGCTGCAGTTTGATCATGGCTAAGTCACAGATTTCAGTTTAGAAGACTTCAGGGGTCCATTTGCCTCTTCAGTTCACCACTATTTTGTAAGAATTTTATTATGATGTTTTCACCTGAAGCCTGTGTGCGCATGACTTCACTGAGCTCTCAAGCTGATTGAATAAGTATGTGTCTCATGATGCTTGATATGGATTCATTCGTAAATTCCAGACTCACATGCTGATCCCAACATCCTGAGCCAGACCTGAGAAGCTGCAGCCCCTGTAGTACTTCCTTTACTACAGACATAAAATGAAATCACTGTGCTGAGTCTAAATGAAAGAGGAAATGAAGAGGGGTTGATGTCTGATGCTGAACTTGGACACGACTCAAGCTGTGAGTCGGGCGGCCTAGGAATGCACGTTCACTCATAAACCAGAGGTTTCTGGACAAAAAGAAGGCAAAACAAGGTACGAACAGCCAACAGTGATGTTGGCGTTCAGATGCTGCTGTTTAACCTTTACCTTCAGAATTTAATACATGTGTGAGTCTTTTATACTGTAAGTAAAATAGCATCATGATTTAAAAGCAAATATTTCACAACTTTTCTACTGCAGTATCTTTTCTGTGGCCAAATCTCCACTCTAGTTTTGGGTGTAACTCTGAAGGAGTAGCGTTAATAAGAGTCTTTCTAGGGAGGAGAAGAAAATGACAAACTGACATGTTAGCCAAAGTATGGGCCATAGAGGCCAGGGTTCACCCCACCCAGCTGTTTAACAAGAGGCCCTTGGGCACAACTGGCCTACTTCACAGTAAGTAGTAACGCTGATTACTCTTTGGAGAAACCTTGTGTGATACAGACCAAACTTTTGTCGTGATGTCTAATTAATCAGGCCAGAGGTAGACGCTAAGGGCAAATAGAGATTTATGTAGAGCTGGGGTGGGTTTTGCTTTAAGTTGAAACACAGGTTTTTAAATGTGTGAAATCACTCAGGAAAGGTCTTAGTTTAAATGGCCAAGATCATAGCCTTCTGATTTATTGTCTGAATGGAGCTTGCACAAATGTGTCCACAGCTTGCAAATATTGGCAGAGGCTCATAAAGACAGTTTAATATAATTAGCTTTGGTCAATTAAAAAGTAATGCAGTTTTCTTAACCAGTCTTTCCTAGAAAGACAAGGAATCAAAAAGGTAACTGCATTTCACAAAATGCCAAAAGTTTTTTCTATCAAATGAGGGCTTATCCAAAGGTTAAAGGGTAAGGCTTTTGAGAGAGAAAATTAACTTAACATTTCTAGCCAAGGCTGTCAAGAATTAATTTGCCACAAGTTAGTTTTGGAGGACATCATTTGGGGTTGTTGCTGTCATAGACAAAGGCTTGTTTGGTTGTTCAGTACCAATCATTCAGTGATTTCCAATATGAGAAGCCGCCTAGGCCAGTGTGCATGTATGTGCAAAAGAAGTACTGGGTTTTGGCCTAAACATCTTCTCATACTTGACCTTGTTAACAACAGATGATGGTCTCAAACCTCCAGAGTTTTTCCTTCCTAAAAAAGAAATTTTAGAGTTAGAGCTGTTATATTAATTTCCCCTTTAAGTGTTCTCCCTTTTCCAAACCTGAGTCATCCCACACACAGCTGCTAAAGTTATAGGAGAGAATTATCGATTCCTACTTCTTTGTCTTTCTGTTTTGCAAACTGGCAGCTGATTAACTTAATAGTCTGGCCTGTAACCTATAGAAATACTATATCAACATGGCATAATAGATCCAAGGTATTTAATATAGAGCTGCAGATCACAAAAACTGCCAGCATCCATCAAATGTAGTAATAGCGGGGGAAGAAAAGGTCCAGTCACTGGAATGAGGTCTTTCCACTGAGTCACAGCTCAGATAACAGGATGTCCCCGGGGGAGGAGAGGAAATCCCCAGCAGTCTGGAGGGGAAAAACACCACCAACTCTCTTAAAACAAAGTTTTCTGGCGATCTCAGCCAATGCCACCATTGTGGAATGAACCAGGTGGCTTTTCAGCTTGACAAACGGCCCGTATCAAAGTATTTAAATATGGGGAGATGATGAAAAGGGCTGAAGAAATGCATCGTTATTATTGGTGGTGGTGTGTGTGTGTGCGCATGTTTCCAAAAATGTGACTGACCTCATTTCCTCTCTGTTCACAGCTGGCCCATACTGAGCGCCTGAGAAGGAAACCTGCTTGTCTTGTCTCCGTGCCTCTGTTCATGCAGGATGAAGATGTGACATGCGGCTTCTGACCATGTCACCCTCCCCACTGCAGCTGCTGTCCCCACTTATCGTCAATAGTTGTTGCCCACAATCCACAGACACAATATTCAAGTGTCAGCTCTTTTGTTTGGGTGTGGGTTGCAATACCAGGAATGGCTGCGATATATTATGTGTAGTGCTGATAAACAGGCAGAACGTGAGATAATCACATAAAACCTGAAGTGCGCATTCTTCACCATCACGTCATCGGAAAAATGGGCTCACTTGATGGTTATGATGCCCTCAGGAGGCACAGAAGCTACTCTTACAAAACAGCAAACATCATAATAACAAGCTTACAAAATAGGGGTAATTTCCAAAACACAGTCCCTCAATTACAAAGCAGGGAGTGACAGATACGAGTCTCAACTTTCACTGAGGAATCCACATAGGTATGTACCCACAAGTGTTGAATTAAGGCTCTCGTAAGGCATTTAATAATACCTGCTGTAGTCTTTCCTAGGCCCGTAGGATAACCAAGGATGAAGGATTGTTTTGAGTGTAAATTTTCATACACTAAGCCATGACAGCTGGGGGGGGGCAAAAGGAAAGCAGACCTAACACGAGGCCTTCAAAAATGTACCCTTGCCTTTTAATATCAAGCAGTTGAAGGACAGTGACAGTGACAGTATATTACCCTACATAGCTTACATTCTATTGGCATTTAGAATTCCCACTTACATGAGTGCCACTCTGGGATATTTCATTTCGCCATGAGGGGGTCTACAAGGAGTTTTTATCCAGAGGTTGGTGTAGTTGAGCTTCTGCAGTGTGTGCGTGAATGCCTGAGGGCACGGACAAGTAGGTGAAGCAGAGGTGAGCGTGACTTTGAAATGGGGCCGCCATGACTGAACACACACAGGGCAGGGGTTTCTTTCCAAAAACTTCACTCCACTGGCAGACCCGTTTTAACTCGGGAGACAGCGACAGATCTGCACCAACATTCACAGGAGCCCCTGTCCATTCCAGATGTGATACCTCAAGTGAGTATCCATCGTCACTTAACAACACCAGACGACATGGTTATGCTAACACTATTAGCCATGTCTTTCAGACCAATACATTGGCAGGACAAATAGACAGTATACGTCAATATTAACTTATTACAGTTACTGTACATATATTTCATGTATCATTCAGCAAACAGAAATTATACTACAAATACAATCTTAAAGTTATTTAAAAAGAGTGATAATACAGAAGTTATTACAATTGTCAACTGTAAGATATCCCCATCGGGGCTTCATTAATTTTGTATTCATACATGTTCACACATGCTGAGCAAAAGACTTAACTGGCCCAGACTTTGAATCCTTCTCGCATGTTTGGAGTGCATGGGGCTTGACTGTATGAACATGAAGAGCATTGAGCACCATCCCAAACCCTGTTGAAAAAACTATGATTGCATGATATGCATCATTCACTCCACATTTAAACTCTGTTGTAGCACCACAATGTCACATGAGCTCATCCTGCCCTGGCGATGTAATGATGTCTGAGGCCAAGTCAGCACCCATGCATCCCATTACTGAGCCCCTCAGCTATGCCTCTCACACCACACCACACATGTGGCCCAAGCCGAAGCCTCCTACAGGCTGACGGTGCACTAAAAACTCAACCCCCTCGACCATAAACCACAGCCGGGCTGCACAGCAGAAGCATGGAAAACGTGAAACGCGGAGGCTCCGCTGTATGTATGACATGCTTACACGTTACTGAAAACCACACTGCAACCAGCCAAGCAGGAGGACAGTAAGATGTGCGTTACTGTTGGCTGAGCTGACTGGCTGAGTGACTCTGAGTGCAGTAACGTACACAAGAGTTAAAGAGCAAGGACAGTGGTGATGATGAGGAGCTGGCTTCATGCTTGATTCATTGAAAGCAATCAAGACAAGGTGACATACTCATAAAACCACTAAAACCTCTGCCAGAGAAACAGCACTATGGAATTCTAATAACCTATAGCCAGATTTTCCCACACAAACTATGCATTACAAAAGGATGGTTGTTTATGGTCCAACATCTACATGATGTCATGAAGTATTTTCTGCGCCACAATGATCCTACTGTACAGAAAGTCAAACTCCCTTCTCTCATCATGAGCCGAGTCCATATTACAGACTCTCTGGGGGGGAATAAACTGCACATTTCCTCAGAATGACACAGTCCCCAATGTTCAGTTTTCTGCCCAAACCATCCAAAAAAAATCCTCTTTGATGAAGAGATGCTATAAGTCACCACACCACAGAGCAGCAACCCTCTCATTGGTTCTGTTTGTATCCCTGTTGCTGCTTAGAAACCAACCCTCAAGGTGAAGGTGAGCTACTGTGCTGGACTTAATTCATTAGCCGCATTTTCTGTGAGGAAGTAGTAATGAAAGGGATGGCAGACATGTTCCTCAACATCACTATTGGGCTGACATCCAAATTCTTAATGAGATGCGGTTCAGTTTGTGAAGCCATTATTAAAGTGAGGAATTCAGTTCATTACACTACACAGCTAGTGATTTACTTCAGCAGTGCCAAGGAGTCAAGAAAAGTCACACTCTCACCAACATACACCATAAACGTTAGATATTCTACACCTATAATTAAGAAAAACCTCTTAAACTATGCACAGCCTTATTTAGACCATTACAAGCAAGCATGTTGGGCCTTAATTTACAAAAGCTTGGGATTTGCTAGTAAAACGACATGAAAGGAAATATCCAAGCCTTGTGGCTCTAGTATGTCAGCACTTTAGGGCTCGGAAAAATGTACAGTCCTCTGAGGAGGCCAAATGTATTTCAAGCCAGCATGTGCACTGAAATAAAGAAGCTGCTTTTGTATTCATGTTTCCAATGACTGTTTAGATCTGAACTCGTGTCGTCTCCACACATTGAGAGGCTGAGCGGATGTATAAGAGAGTAATGATGATTGAGCTGGTTGTTCTTACAGGGACACAGGCACAAAGAGTATGCCAGAGATATGCTCTGTTCTCACAGATTACAAACCCACTCAGCAGCATTGCCTCTTTGTCCATGCTGATTTCTGCTGTCCCACTAACAGCACTGTAATATTTCAGTTGGAAGACACAATGGTGGATGTTACCAGCTGCGTGTTGTGGTGGAGTCTGTGTTAAGTAAATAGAAATAGAAGTTCTAGTCACTTTGGAATGCAGTGGAGTAATTGTTATTACGAGATAAAGCTTATGTAAACTGTAAAATAGAGTGAGTTTTGTGATTATGTCATTGCATCTCACTATCAACTTGTCCTTTGCTGAAGTAATTACCTTACAGTAACTGTTTACTCGCAGCTATGATTGCAACTAAGCAACCATAAACACAGCACTACGGGCCCTCTCTCTACGTGTAAACATTACCTCACATAAAAATAATAACTGATATAATAATAAACATCAGAGTTAATTGGTAACCAAGTAAATCTGAACCAAGAGTCAATTCTAAAATGAAATTCTCATTGAATTATTGAGGAAGCAGAACATGCAAATACATGTCAATGTGCAAGTGCAAATGTAAATGGGCAGCTGCTACTGTGCATGAGATATTCCATCATGGGCATTATATACGGATATAGGAGCAAGCTGTAACCTAGCAAAAACCCAGTAAGAGTTTGAGCTCTTTGTGCAGGGCTAGTCAGGGCAGTGTAGGACATCCTTGGCCTTTCCAAAGGACTCACATTCTGTAAATACCTCTGAGCTGAGCCTAAAGCACTGTGAGTATTTTGTCAGTTTAAATTAAGAAGCCTGTCAGACCTATATTACTGACCACATTTCCATACCACAGGGTAATCCTGTTTCTATTAAATTCCTTTAAAGATATTCCTGACTTATCAAAGCAGAAACCAAACCATTTATTTTCTTCATAAGGAAAAAACAAAGCTCACGGCATCTCTATCAAAATCAAAGCAGTTTCTTCTCCTGAACAGCAACCAAATATTTGTAGCGCTCCCCACGATTGATTTTCTTCATCTGCCGTCATTAAACGGATGGTGAGGGACTTTCTGTCATCAGTTATCATGTCCTCGACTTAAGTTGACATGGGACTCATCACACAATGATACATAATAATTGAGATGGTAATGTATTCAGCTGTAATATTCAGGCTATAAGTGACACACAACTTTTCACTAAACCCAAAAATAAAAGTGGAATGAGTCAAAGTAATTAATTCGTACAGTCTACATCAGTATACTTCCCACTCCTCTCTTTCTGAGGGCCTCTTTAGGCACAAATATTCACCATAACTACAACAACAAAACTCAGAGCTTTAGCAAACAGGAACCAGAAAGGGTACAACAAAAAAGCCTTGAGGACAAAACAATAATTGAACATTAAACATGTCATTTAAACATGTCACCCCATTATACAAAGCAGACATGTTCAGGGCGAAACCGGATACCCTCAATGGGGATACCAAGCAGTCTGTGAACTTTCTAGAAGCCTCTTTTCTCCAAAGCTGAATGTGTCTCTGGCCTCGGCTGTGTCATAATGTTTACAATCACAGCAGGAGGAAGCATTTATTTTCATATATTCCTCTGTCTCCACAAATTAAATGATTACTTCTGCATGCAGACATTCAAGAAGACTTATGCCTTCCTTTTTATTGGGTGCATGTGGTCAGAGGGTAATACATCGTCTCGAAGTGGCATGGCTGAGGTTGTTTTCTCTCAAAGTCACAGCTGGAGCCAAAAAGTTTACATTCTGTGCAAGGGGGGGGCTCTCCCACTGAGGAACAACGTACTTCTCTTCATGAACTCAAGTTCCAAATCAGCACTTTAATGACTAATTACTAAATTGGCAAACAGAGCTGAACATAAACATTACCCTCAAGCATAGACAAACTGATAAAAGCTGTTGTGAAATAAAATAAAAATGTATAAATTTCCAAACTCTGGGTAGAACACAGAGCACAAACTGTGATCCTGCACTAGGAGGAACATAATGCCAGTTTAACTCTATTATGCTAATCAATATTTTTATGCAAACAATGGATCACATGACTACGACTTTTGTGTAAAAGGTGAGAAAGGCTCATAGAGATCCAGCTCTGCAGTTCCCCTCAGTTCTATGGAACTTTTTAGTGTTTTTATTGCACGGCTTCAGTTGTATTTGGGATTCAATTCACTCTCCCCACTCTCATGTAGTTCTGTTCTCAGCTGCTACAGATGCCAGGCACTTAACACCAGACAAAGTTAGCGACTAGCTGGTGGAAATAGTGGAGTATTAAGCAGCTAATGGCCAGATACTATCTCTCAGGAGTAGGTGCAAACCAAAGCAGAGATTTACCAATTTGAATATATCAAGTTAAAAATGATAATCTGACAATATGCACTATGTTCACAACTCAACAAAGAAGTGACCAGAAAAGCAGGTACTGCAGGTTTGAGCTTGAAAGTCAGTTGTTATAATTATTAGATTTACCAATAATTTGTTGCAGCCATGCTTTAAGCAGATGGGTACTCTGTAGGATAGATGATTAATTTGTTTTGAACTCTTCTATTTTCCAAGCCAAAGAGCTATCAAAGATTTTCCATTTGGAGTAACCCCTTATGTCTCACTTGTCGCCCTATTAATCAGAACAGCTCATCCTTTCAAACAGGATAGGAGCCAGCAGAACATGATGTGAAAATGACCTCACTTTAACTCTTTGCACATGATATACTCCTGGTGCTCAGAGAAAATCCTGCAATGGTTCTTTAAGGACATTTGGCTCAGGGTGCTTGCGAGGGAAGCTCAACACATACACACTTCTCTGTTTTATACTATTTAATCAGCACTTCCTGGAACCTATGAGATATGTCCAAAGCACATGGTTGGAGTCCAAAACTGCTTTCAGAGTTCTTTTTTTTCCAAAATAACTGTCATTTAATTTAATTTAAGCAGCACGGACAACTGTGTAAATAGCAATCAAGAGGCAGTTTGGGGCTATAAAGCAGCTCTGTGACATAAAGGAGACTGTGTTTGAATAGAAGGCTTACTTCCAAACTTGAGACCAGCAGTAAGTTGATAGCTGACCTCATTGTCTTATCACCTGAGCCACCATGAAAGACAAATTGACTACAGATGACATAAGTGCTACCAAATAAATGAGTACATGAGAAGCACTCTGAGAGCACAGACCTCTGCCAAGGTTGAACATTTCCACAAAACCAGAAGAGTATCTGGTACCCCCCTCCCGAGATTCTAAAAGGGGACCTGCTGCTCCAAGTCAATGTGGTATGTGCCTGAACCACTACTTATCTTTAAGCATTCATGGCGATATGACTTAAAATGTGGAGTTTTGCTAGAAAGGTTGAAGAATACTTTTAAAAAATTCCTGGATCCAAATATTCATCTGGATCACTCCCAAAATGTAATGGATTCTTCGATAGACGAAGGCCACCTCTGGTAAAAAAAAAAAAAAAAAAACCAAAAACGAAAATCCTCCATTATTTTTTAATTTAATCTTGATAAAAAACCAAAGTGAACCAAAAACATAACCATAACCAATGCAATTACCACACATTCCAGCCTTAACCTCACTTTCTCCCTTTGCTGTCACACCACTTTGATAAAGCAGACAGGCCTGTCTGTGGCTCCTTGCACCCAGTACTGTTTAGCACTGTTATTAGCCACAATCCACAGAGATCTGAACCAGATGGGGAGATGCTGCAAGGTCAATGGCGGCCAGGGGTCAGGTCAACGGGGGATCATGAAAACGACTCTCTCCTGTTCTCTAAATAAATGTGATGCAACCTGTTTCCCTACAGGGAAAAAGGCTCTTGGGGAGAGGAGATGTTGAGATCGAACGACAAAGATAAGCATGCAAGGATAATAGTTGGGAATCCTGGCATCATGCACTGCTATGATGAATTATTCTTTGGCAGTGAAAGGTCGGGGGGGGGGTGTATGTGCAAGTTGGAAATAGTCCCTTCCTCGATCCACGATGCCAGCTGTCAAACTTTACTAGCTGATGCGCAGCGTAGCGTTGATTCAGAGAACTGTAATGTTGTCTTTTCACGGAGTGAAATAAGACATCTGTCTTGGAACATTTACGAGAGAAGACAGGCAGGATGTGATGAAGAGTATCCCAGGTCTGACCTTTTAATGCAAGGCATATTTAAATATCGCCCACCCATCTCAGTCTCGTCAACACTAAAATATACCACATAGGCACAAACCTTAACACAGAGTCACCATTGCACCATCATCCTGCAGGCAGTGGAGCAGGGCTGGATAAACAATCAACACTTCGAATTGAATTTTACAGGAAACAGCTGTGGGGTGAAAAAAGTTTTTAAAAAAAAGAAGCTTGTTCTGTCTGAAGAAGATTTGGTTTACTGTTTGCTGCATTGCATCACATGCATTTAATAGACATTCATTAACATGGATATGATATATTCTGTTTGTTTTTGAATTTAATACTAAATTACATTCATACACTGCAAAACATAGAAAAAGTGAAAAACAAGCACAGGAGTAATATCATACATGTAAACTGCATCCTATGTTCTTCTATTCAATAGTCTTATGTTCACATTAACAAAAAGTAACACCAGAGCCACACCTGATCCGAACAATGATACAGATGCAGTGTTCCATCTCTGCTATCCTTCTGAACAGAACTGTGTTCAGACCCAGACCCATTCTGGCTCTGATCCAGTCCGTTTCTACACTGCTTGGGGTGGAGAATGTTATTGTTTTGTCTTCCTCACAATCACAGCCATAATATCGTGACAATAAATTTACAGTCTGATGTGAGCATGCATTGGAAACCCATATGATCACATCGTGGCAGGCCGAGTCCAAAGCGCTTGTCACCAAGCCAGTGGGACAAAAAAAAAAGAGACATCACGTGACCTTGCTGTGTCTATGCTCTGATCAGCCGAGGCCGCGTACCCAATACCACAAAACCTCCCGCCATAAAGGACCTCAATGAATTTACTCACAATTATCAGAGGAGCTCTCAGTTCATTACCCTACTGGGCATCACAGATTAAATTCAATTATGTGACACTGTGTCACTCCAACTCAGTGAAAGGCAAGAAGGTAAGAATTGTGCACACATGACGTGAAAAGAAAATCGATTTTCCAGCATGTTCCATGACAGATTTGACTTCCTGTACCGTCTACCCTCTTTGTGGTTTCCACCCCTGGGCCCACAGCTCTCCACTTCCTAGAAATGATCTGCTGAAGACAGAAGCAACTTGAGACATTAGCACAATTTATAGCTCACAGTCATGCAGAACAAGCAGTGAGGTGGATATAGGATACCCCAGAAAACCTGAGGAACATTTTGCTCTTTGTGTTGACTACTACTTTGGCTTAAACCTGTGCCTGTCAAAGCCAAATACTATATATGTTTAGTCTGAGGACAGTAATCTACTGAGCAGAGATCTCACACTATAAAATATTGTCTAAAAGTAAAACACCAAACTACTCTGTGTACCTTAGCCCATTCCTTTCCTATTTTAACAGCTGTGTTTAGAGTAAATGGGTATGTGAATAACTCAGCGACAGAGATCAACGTATGTTCACTCTCATCAGCATTATCCAAAAGGCTTCTTCTCTCTGATGCATCCACTGCAGGGTTTACACAAAACTGTCAATAGACATTCTGTCCAAAGCACTACATCCAAAGTGTCTTTCTCAGAAAATCAACACATTCGTCAAACAAAGGAAAACGCGCACACAAACACATTTCTACTCTTTTCACAGTGTGGGCGTCACACTTGACTGGAATAAATATTCCTTGTGTTGCAAGAAGACAGAAAACCCCCCAAAACTTTTCCATGTCCTGATTAAATACTGAATAATAACATGACCGATAGTGGTGGTTTCTCTGTTTGCACCCCTGCAGCAGCCAACACATAGTTCAAGTCACTAGTGAAGCTCAACAGATGCCTGGCAAACCAGTGTTTTCCATCGCAGCCCTGATTTCTCCACACAGACACCCAGGAGTCTTTGGCCAGACTGCTAATCACCAAACAAAATGAATAATATACACACACACAACAGGATTCACAGGCACACACTCAAGCACACGCGCATAATGAATTAGCAACAACTGTCCTTGCGCCAAAGCTCTGAAAAACTAAAAACCGCATGTATACACATAGACGTATATAGGAATGCTGTTCTCCAGCTGGTTGGATCTCAAAAGTGAATTGTGGTCCAAATCCTCCCTTTTCGTGACAAGGGATATTGTGATCGTCCATAAACTGAGAAAAACATTGTGGTCAGAATGCAGTCACTGTGATTAATATCTTAATTAATCAAAAGTGATAGTCTGAATGTACTGATTGCAGTCAGCTCTTGCTACTGGCTGCTCTTCCGTATTGTTTGGATTCAGCTGCACTTTCACAGATGCCAGTGTTTTATAGAGTTGCCTCCATGCCAAGTCCACAACCTGCTGCTGTCTCATCCCACATCTCACAAACTGCTGCAGTGCTCTCCAGATCGATCCTCAAGCAGCCTCCTCCCTCCTGTCTCCTCCTCCCCTGTAGGCGATTAATTGTTAATCAGGGCAAGAGCAATATTGGTGTGTTACACCACAGCATGCCCCCACATTCCTTTAGCGCGTTATCTGCTCAAATCCAGTCATGCAGAAGACTTTTGGCACACCCAAATGCCACAATGTCTGGCTGTCTGGGCAAAGCACAGCAATACAGGCGAGGTTAGGGGAGCTAGGAGAGCACCTGAATGGCACTGCAGGTGTGTGGAAAGGAGAAAGAGATGGAAAATCATTTCTTTAATCCAGTTGTGCAATACCTGTCATTCTGCATTTTCCATCATCAATAAGATTCATAGTTTAAAGTAGTGATATGTTTATCCATGAGTGAGGAAGTATTTGTACTACTCTTTTAGGCCAAAACTTCTGTTTCTGTAAAAGTAATTTAATTGTTAGGACTTGATGTTTTTTTAATCTCTTTTCAATGATTTGTATCAATCAGCTCAGCATCAGCAGCAGAATCAGTATCAAGGGAAGCCCCAACAGCTACTTTGCTAGCTTCATTGTACAGGAAAAGTGTAGTTCAGCACTTTGGGAAATTTGTTTGGAAATGTTTTGTTCAGAGTCAGATGAGAAGATTGCTACCGCTGTCTTGTCTGTACACTAAATATGAAGCTACAGCAACAGATTATCTAGCTCAAAGATTAACACACTATATCAAATTTGTTTAATTCTTGCAAAAATATAAACATACTACTCAAACATGTTGTGGTTTTGCAGGGGATTATGCATGGGACGATTTCTTGGCTGGGTGCAGTGTCTTCCTGCAGTCCTGTAAATCACCATGAGGCTGCCATACAGCCAGCGTAGATTCCAAGTCCCAAACTTCCCCTTTAAAGTATATACTTACAAAATTATTTCACTTTGCTTTTACTAAAACTTACTACAGTTGGTTGTCGTCACACCCCACCGGCTTCTCGATCCCAATCCCAGGCTCTCAGTCACTTTGCACATCAAATAACCGCAAAATGACCCCGCGGATACTTCAAACACATAAATCCAACCGGCCCTCCTCTGAGCGAATGGCAGTGTTTCTGCTCTCTTAACCAGTCCAAAGACAGAGCTCACGCTTCCCTGTGCCTGGACCTTTCAATCCACATATTATCAGCTGCAGAAGACATTTACAACATCTGTGATTCCCATCTAGCACACATACTGCTATGAGCTCTGTTGGTACAAAATCTGTTCATTTTCCACTCAAACTTTCACTACATCCAACATTCCTTGCTGGGGTTCAAGCTGATGTAGGAGCCCGAAATTGGAAACAGACACCCCACCCCCACCCGCACAGCAGCCTCTGCTGTTATGTTTGGCTAATTCTGTCAATCTTCTTTCATTAGAAGAATGAACCAAAGCCTCATGATAGTTACCAATCCTTCACATATACAGACATACACCAAAATTGTCATCACAACCAAGACAACAGATTTCAACTAACACCATGGCCATCTGAGGTGAGCAGACCGTCGCTGTGAGCCACAAGCTGCCCGCTGTGTCGTAATCAAATCATCGGTATTCACAGAGAAGCGGGAACCATGAATGAGTCTGACTTTCAAAAGAAAATTCCAGAGACAGCTCACAACATCAGCAGGCTTCAGAGACTGGCCTGACCCACTGTCAACTTTTACCATCATGCTGGGAGACTCTGTGAAGTTCTCAAAACAAAGTGGCATTGGGTTGGTTTATTGAATGACATGTCCCGATTCCCAGGACAAATCAGCTCATGAGAAAGCTACTCTTGTCTCGATTATGTCAGTGCGATTACAAGTAATGACGTGTGTCAAATCACAGTCAACTTACATTTTGCAAATGCTGCCTTTTTTCTTTAAATCTGACTCTAGATTTAAATTGGTGACTCCATATTTTCTATACACTCAAAAAACACTGTGAGATTTGGCATCTTTGGAAACTTTGGGGCTTGTGTGGATTTGAAGAATGTTTAGCTGCACAGCACGAGCTTGCAATGCCTGACTAGTAGTGAGTCAGTGTGACTGAAGAGATTAAGCTCATGCCTTTACATTGCCTTTTTTATACCTACAACTCATCATGACATAAACATATTTTCAAGGAAAAATTCCCAGGTTCTTAAAAGGATATGACAGTTCAAACTGATTTTCTATTGTAATGTCTCCATACATCCAGAGGGCCCTCATACAAAAAACAACACTTGTGGTAATAGAAAGTGGTAAAATCCTTGAGTCCATCCAACTAAAACAAAAATAAACCAAAATAGAAAAAAAAGTTTGCAACTCAAACAATATTTTAATACCAACTTTGATTCTAAATATTGGTTTTATGATTTTTATCTGATTTCTTCCAATTTTTCATAACCAAAAGAAAACACTGATAAATTCACAGGCTGTTGAAACAAAGAATAACGAACCCCACTTTCACAATCACTTCTTGGAATAGTGGCGCTGTGAGACCTATCAGGTTATGGATACAACCACTGCAGATACAATCTCCTCTTCCCCCTGAGGGGCAGTTCATGGCCTTTGATTGCTATGCAATTGGGCAAGTGTGGCAAGAGCTGTGAACAGTTGCAGGGATCAGCCATCAGGGTCCAGCCCACTGGTAGCTACAAAAGTCTCCCTTTAATACCGGCAAAATGTGGCGTGGCGCTCTTTTTTTAGAAAAGCAAACAGACCACAACAGGAAAATAAAATATTTGCCAGGCTAAATGATGGGCGAGCTGGGGACTTACGCAGCAGCCTCAGTGAGGAGAACAGTTGGTGACTGTGGAGCCTCTTCTAACAGACCCAATGGCAGCATTATACCAGAAGCTGTCAGCAGGATGGTGTGTGACGCTGGAATGTTAAATACTGCAGGAATGTTATTTATTTTCACAAACACCACCAAGCACTCCCACATCAACACACGTGTGAGGCTGCCTGCACACACACACACACACACACACACACACACACAGAAGATTGAGATACTAATATGCACGTGTGCACAGGGACTGCACTGATGTGCTCTCATCGGTCTGGCCAATAGGATCGCTGCATCTCTGCCTCTCCTCACCTGCGGTAAGATCAACAGGAAAGCTCTCATCCTTGATGTGCTGCCATGTACTCAGTTCATAAAGACGTCAACACGGCAGGAAACGTGAATGTGAAAAGTGACGCAGGTGGAGGCCGAAATATACATCTGCTCCAGCATTCACGAAAGCGTTGAGCTCCTATTGGTATGAGAGGAAGAACACAATGCGCTGCCTTTTCTCCAAACAGATGTTAGAGAAATCATAATTTGAATTCAAATAATACAAGTAATATTTTTACAGCTGGGCGAGGCCTCATTGTGTGAGGCCGTGTCTATGTGTTCATGTCTAGACAGGAGTGCGCACTTTTATGAGAGGATAACATCAGCTCTTATTCTTCCTCTGCTGATTCAGAAAGAAATTGAAAAACCATTTGCCCGCAGACAGTAACAGGGCCGATTAACTTCCCACCACTTCTGAGCAGTGGAAGCTGTGTGTCATCACCCGGGCATTTGGAGCTGGTCCGCAGTCAGCGGCAGTGGAATTCGACTGGGTCTCAGGTTCACACGAAGAGATGGTGCCAGCTTACCAGCCGAGCTCCAACTGGGTTAAAATGTCATTCTCTTGCTTGCATGAAGCTGAAAGGATTAATAAAATTCCACCACAGCCTGAGTGACTTCCCTGTAAATACTAGCATGTAGTCACTGCCGTGTGACAGCTTCAATTGAAGCTACTGCTTCAACTGCAAGTACCCCCCTCCACACACACACACACACACACTAAAGTGGCCTGAAGTTGACCCTGACTGTGCTATTGAGGGACGGCTACAGAAAGACAACACTTCCCTGCAGGAATCGCTCCATCATTGTTGCAGTTACATACATTATTGTAAGCCTGAATGTGTATTGTGAAGCTCAAGTGTCACTCTTTTCATTGGTTTATACAGCCGAAATAATAGTCTGAATAAAAAGAGGTCAGAAGACAAACTCCTTACACACAAAACATGCAAGCGATCCTGTGCAAATATTGTCATACAGATGCAGGGTTATTGCATAAAAAGGCAGGTTTCCAACTTTTTCTAAATAAAGGGATCTGAATAACAAAAGTCCATCAAAGGAGTGATGTCCATACTTAAAGCATAAAAAACTGTGTATTCTCAGAATACAGAAAAATCAAAATATCTTGCTGCTGGATAACAGGAAAGTCTGAATAAGCAATTACACAGCTCTCCTGTTTTATCTGTCTCTTGAACTGTTCCCACGCCTAGTCCGCAACGTGGTCCCGGCCAAAAGATGGATCTCATGGGACAGGCTGTTTTTGTATCAATACGGAGCGAATGAAAAATATGTGTAGAGACTGAGAAACTGTGGCAATCTAGGAGCAGTAAAAACACACTGAATCTAATTCCTGACAGGCACGTTCAAGTGGAGTTTGAGTTATCAAGTCTCCTCTTGCGAGCATGTTGCCCATGTTAGGCCACCGTGACTGTGGGGTGAAGCAGGAAAGGGGAAGAAAAAACTAAAGCCGCCAAAACAGAAAAAAGCTAATATTTGTTCAGACAGAACATTGCACACAGAGGAGCCATAAAAAACAAAGGACTGAGACAAGTGCAAAGACATATGTAGAGGGCTTTGAGCCACCTGTCAATAAGTCTGATGTCAACATGATGTGGTCTTGTCGGTCTTATATGTATGAGATGTAGGGACAACATTGTATATTGCTACTGTTAGGACTGGAAACCTGACTGAAAGAATTAAGGTTTCCGTGTACTGTCACTATTATCCACAGGCCAATATTACTGGCCTGTTTATGGCAGACATGTATTACATTACAGTTTTAATGTTTATTGTACACTTGTTTAAACAAATACTGGCAATTAAAGACATCAGGACCAACAAAAACTACTTGTGCAGTGGAGTTGTATGGGTCCCTCAACTCCTGGCTGAAGTTTTTAGGTGTCTATCAACATGTTGTCTGAACACTTGAGTATGTCCCATGCATGTGATTATATTACACTGGAGTGGAGTAATGGTACATGTGTACATGGCTTAATTCCTATGTAGAAATACCACTGAATCGCCTGAAATAGCAGCAGCTTTCTACCTACAGCCTGCCCATACTGCACCTCTCCTCAGTCTACGACTCCGCATCACGTTGCTCGGCAGCGGCAGCAGCTGATGGAAGAATGTAGAGGCTGATACGGAGCGGAGCAACGAGACAAACCCCCCCCACCCCCACCCCCAGCTGGGTGGACAACAATAGCGCTCATTCAGACCCACTGATTCACATGCAGATCCCCCCCTCCTACCTTCTGATAAGCCTGCTGAAGGTAGTTGTAGGGGATCCTCCTGTGGAAGTCCTGCACCACATCCTCGCTGACTTTGTGCACGGACTGCGTGCCGAGCTTATCCTCCACGCATCTGTTCATGCACGCCGCTCTCCGGAGGATCACGTCGAAGAAGCGCAGGTCCGAGAAGCGCTCGTCAAACGTATGCTGGTCCTGGCACCTCAGCCGGCACCGGACTTTAGTGCGCCGGGCTTCTCTGTAGCTGCTGAGCGCTCCCTCCATGTAGTGCACCACGTTGTGGTAGTCGCTGGTGTAAAACGCCCGCACCGCATTGTCGTACAAAAGATCGTAGGGCTCCAGAAAAGCGGCCGAGGATGACACCGCGACGGTAAACGCGACCACCACTGTCAAGAGTACAGTCGCTGAAAAGTTTCCATCCATCCTCTGCTTCGGTTCAGACCGCGGGGAGCGACAGGCGGAGAGCAGACGGAGCGGCTGTCAGTCACAACAACAGTCGGCTCAGTCTCGTCTCACAGTCCATTTAAAAGTTTCGCACAGAGACGCTCAGGAGGGCACACGACCAGGGCGGAAATAATGTTGCTTTAGTCGGGGACGCACATTTTGTTGTGACCCTTCTTAGGCTCCGGTAACTCCTCCCCTCCAAGGAATGAATGGCCACAAAACAATAACGACTTCTTCTTTATAGGCTACTGCACAGTCACAAGGGTCCGTCAGGGAACCCCGTGGGTCGCCACAAACTGGAGCAATCAGGCTACTTTTGTCTTTACTACTTACTTTTTTTTTATTTATTAATTTGGACCTTAGTTTTCATCTGTGCTCAAGCAATTCTATTCTCCTTTTAAAGCACAATTTTTTTACACGATATGTTAACTGTCCACATGCTCCACTGCAGATGCGAGGAATTCTGAAAAGAAAAGGTGTCGGTTACTTCTCGGGTTAGATCAAGTGACTACAGACATGCCTGAAAAAAGAAAGAAAGAAGAAAAAAATGACAATTAAAAATTTAAAAATGGCATCAAATAAAGAAAGAGAGTTCTCCTCATAGCACTGTACATGTGAAACTATTGTACAACTAAGCTATTAAATATATATTAAGTTTTTTCATATTTTTTTCACAGGGTGACATTGTACTGTCCCTCCAGGGACCACAGGTAGAACACTAACTTATCGGCTACCTTGCTGCATTTAAAGCACAATAAGCAATAGATGATTATGATATTTGCATTTATTCTAAATAATTTCTGGTCAGACATGTCTTGTGTACAGATGCTTTGTCTTCAGGAGGCTTCTTTGTTTAGGAGGTTCAATGTGTCAAGACACGGTCACATACAGTCCACTTACAAGAGACTGTCTCCCTCTTGAGGACGTTTTAGTTACACGCAGTTTATTCACTGGACTGATTTAATACCATTGTCTCAGTTTATTCATTCGGGACCAACAATAAACATGTATGAATCATAAAACATAAATTAACGAGCAGCTACAATAACCTGCTGAGCAACCTCTTTGAAACTACAGAGACCACAGGTATGTGGTAAAGCAGGTAAAAGCATTTCTGTGAACCTACCCTCTTACATCCACTCACTGCAGATACTGTATATCAGTTTAGTCCGAGTCTTTTACTGAACTAAAAAGGGGCTGAATAATGTTTGTGTGATTGAATCATATCAAGATCAAGGCAATTATTCAAATGTAATCTGAAAACAAACTGTAGAGGGCAGAATATTTTTTTTATTTGGATAAAACTGACACAAGCATTTTTTAAAACAGAGACCCACTGAAATACACCTTACTGGTATCACAGGCTTTCATCATATCAAAACAAAAAAAATAAAGTAAGTGAACATGTGGGAAGATATTGCACAATTGCTTATTCTCCCTGCTAAAAAAAAATGACATTTCACATCTGCTGAGATGTTTCTCCATTACAAATGTGTCATGGTCTTTACTGTAAGGATGAATTAATTCACACATTAACTGTATTTGTGTCTGTGTTTAGATGATTCCTCTACTTCTGGTACAAAATGTACAAAATATTCTATAGTATGAACATGTTCTATTTTAGAATCCTGTGTTATTCATTAATCTTTTTAAAAGAATGGCAACGTGACTAAGAAAAGCGTTTTTTAGAGACAATTATAGATAATATTTTTAAATGTATTAGTCCATGTGTGATTAATTGCATAAAGAGCAGGATTGAATTGACTTTAAAGAAACAAAACCGTAACAAAGAACATAATGCATCTGCTTGTTTGTACAGTTGTCCTACAAGAAATGGACAAAAAGTAAAAGAAATGTTCTAATTAAGGCAATGCATCAACACAAACATGAGAGACTATTGTCCCGAAAATGACCACAGGGTTGAATAAAGAGCTCAGCATGAGTTGCACACTGGTAGTTTTTATTGCTTTGCCATTGTCTAGAATTGTATTAGAACTGCTTCTGTTCATGTAGGAGTAAAGTTTAACCCAGCAAGCTGTAGAGTGCGTAACTAAAAACAGGATCCACCCTTGTGTTTCTTCAGTCTGGTGTCTCTTACTCATTCTACTCCAGATATGATTGGATGCTTGTATAGTTTTGTGGATGTCACAATAAGTAAAGTATTGTGAACTTTGGGTGAACTTTAAAGTGCTCTTTGATTTGTTCATCTGCCTTTTTTCTTAGTTTCTCCTAGTCAAACTAAGATGGGTGGGTAGTCCAACTTCTCAGGCCCAAAACTCTTGCACTTTCAAAGTGTCATCTCTTTGTTGTCAAGGCATCTCAAAAATGAACAATTTGGGTTAATTTAGATGTAAAAACTAGAAAACAGGGTAGAAAAATTAGAAGTTATCTTAGTATAAAACCACATCAAAACAACAAAAACCTAGAACTATGCCAAGAGCGTGAACATCTGCTTTTTTGACTGGTTACTGCCGCAAAGCATTCATTCTGCTTTCTCCCATTTTACTTTCACTTTTTTCTTAGGTTAAGAAAGGGTTGGTATTGAAGAAGTCCCATGTGAGATCCAAATATCAGTTTACATATCAGAGAGGCCATTTCTTCAAACACCTTGAGGATATTTTTGTCAGACTACCATTAGCATTCAGAAATAACATTGACAACAGCAGCACTTTTAGGGCTGCTTACATGTGTAACAGAATCTTCAGCAATTACCATCCTTAAAGGATTGAGTAATTCTTGTCAAACAAGGTGTTACACACAAATTTTATTTATTTATTTTGTGTGTGCATTTGTCTCCTTCAATTTGTACCCTCTGTACCCTCGCAAGTCATATCTGCAAAAAATACTTTTCCCAAAAGTAGCTCTCATAACACTGCTACTGCTCTGCTCCATGAAGGAAAAACACAAATGGGTTTACACAGAAAGGCTAACTCCTTCTCAAGTAAATGTTCTCTCTATGTGCACAATGGCAGCAGCTGTAATAACAGATACCATTTAATACAACACTTAATGCTTAAAATGCCAGTGGGTAGGAAGGAAACCGTTTTGGTGCCAGGAAAAATCTCATTACCAGATCAGTCCTTCTCCAGACAACAGCAAACAGCAATGTTTACAGCACTGACTGTAAAATTTGATAATGTGTTGAATCTTTGCTGAAATTGAACTGCTGTTGCATTACATCATTGTACACTGTAACTAAAGACTAATTCAGAGAAGTTAATGTCATATATAATGTTTCAAGCAGCACTGATATGAATGAAAATAATATCACGATATTAAGATGTTTTTCTAAAATCATTTGGAAACTACATGCTAAATACAGTATAAAATAATCAAATAGCTGTTAATTAAATTATTTTCATAATTTAGCCATTTACTTGGAATTATACATCAAAATTATTTCAGCAGTAACTTTTTAATTACACACAAAACAAGATATGTAATTTGACAGAATACGAGGTAAACCAGATTAAAGAAAACAAAATAATTTTATTTCTCTTCTCAAAATGTACATATTATTGCCATAGAAAGTTTTACAATAAACAATAAAAACAACCTGAGACTAAAAATATAAAACTTAAGTCATATGATAAATGACAAACAAAAACAATTATTAACACCAAAGTGAAACTAAAGAGGTACAGAGAATGATTTCTATATCAAAGTATGCCATGAAAAGACAGCAATCTAGAGTGTAAAAACTGTATAGTTACACTGTAAACTATTCATACAAGTGTTCTTCACTGGAGGGTGCGAAGAGAAACTTTGTGATTTCATTTGAATACAAAGCATTGTGTTTAAACTGGACATGTACATGTAAAATATTAATAATAATCATTTGTAATGACTGGTATGGTGGATATTTAAATACTGAATCCGTCACAGCCTTAAACCTGGAAGCAGGAGAAAATACATCTGTGGCTGTTTGCACCAACATGATAAATGAGATTCACACAGCCTGATCCTGTGTGTAATCTGAAACAATTTTCAGACTGGTTGAAGATGGTATATGTATAACAGTTCCACTCGGTATCCTTCCTTCTCCAAGAGGTTCACCATGTACACATGCACCGGATTGCGTCAACCCTCCTCTTGGCCCCATCCTGTGCCCTCCACAACTAGACATAGTCGGACTTGGGGTTGGTGGAGGCCAGGAGGTGGTTGGAACTGATGGACTCAGACGACCTGGACCGTGAGCACCGCCGACAGGTCAGGAAAGAGCCACCAGCCACGGTGAGGAGGCCTCCAGCCCAGCTGACAAACACTGCCCTACCAAACTCATGGCTGCCAAAAAAAACAGACACACACATTTAGCACGTGTGTGTGTTTAAAAGATCTGTGTGTGTGTGTGTGTGTGTGTGTGTGTGTGTCCACATCTCTCTCGATTGCTCTACCTTTGCAGGTGATGTGATTCATTGAAGTTCTGAACGATCACTTTGACATACCAGGAGGTGATAATGAGGGTCAATAAACCTGACAAAGAAAACATCATATTGACAATCACAGTAGTGCTCATTTAAATTATGCTACTGTCTTTGAGGCACTAATATTACCATATAATTTAGGGCTGCAACTAACAAATATTTTCACTTGCCAAGTCATCTGCTGGTTATTTTCTTAAATAATACTGGAATTGTTCCAAGAGAATACAGAAAAACACAGAACTGGCCATCACATTTTCTTAAAGAACAGCACTTCAACTAAAGATATTACATTTACTATTACACAGGACAAAGAAAGAAATCAATTGTTAATCAAAACAATCAGCAATTTTGTTGATCAGTTATTCAATTCATTGACTAAAATCAAATCTAAAATATCTGATCCAAAATGTTGTGTGTGTTGTTTACTGCTCAGTGGCTTGATTTGTTCTTTTTTTATTAATATTATTTATAGAATGACTGCAAAAGGGTAAATTTAATAGAAATTAAGAAATGATGAGTACTGTCATGTTTCAACTGACTTTGACGATGTCCTATTATAGGCTACTGTAGTACTGTAGTCAAGAATGATGAATGGGGATTTTGTGACTATAATATATACTGCTGAACACACCTGAAATCATGAACATGACCCCTCCAATCACAGCGGTTGTGGATTTGCTCTCAGTCTTGTCGTCCATGAAGCGGGTGCACTTCATTCCCACTGTGGAGAACAACACCGCCACAGCGGAGAGGAAGATGCTGACCAGCATCACCGCCCTGGTAGCCTGAATTTCAGCTGTAGGGGAACAGAAGCAAGGATGTCAGTACATGTGTTACACAGTAAACTTCTCATTGATACATTTTGTGATTGTTTGGCATAATCTCTGTCTCTCTCTCTCTCTCTCTGGAAGATGCTACAAACTCATACATGCATTACAACCATACACTATATTTGTAGTTTATCATTTGTCAGGAGCAAAAAACAATACAAGATAAAGATCAAAGACTTAATTCTACAAAACAGACAAGGAGGAGATTGTCAATATCCCAAAGAATAAAAGGCAAATCCCTATATGACCCCATATATGCCTTACGTGAACATTAGACTGATGCCATGGAGTCAGATGAGGTCAGTCCAAAGAGCTCATACAACAAAGACGCAGTTCTGGCTAATAATAGTAACTTATTGTCAGTGGAAGGAAGCATATCTCAACAAGAAGTGTCTGCCTTTTGAACCAGATGCAGATGTGATAATAACAGTGATATTTTTTTTTAAAAACAAAAAACTTACTCGGCAGTTTGAGGAGGGACTCATGAAATTCACAGGTCATTCTCTCGTCGCCGCTGCAGCTCATCCATAAGCCCTCGTAGAGGCGGTGCATCCTGCCCTGCAACTGTTCCTTCCACTCGACCATTAAAGTGGCGGCGATGGTGGCGGCGAGTCCAACCAGCGAGAGGAAGAAACCGATGAGCTGTAATCCCGCGCTGGCCATTGTAGCCGGACAACAGAAGAACAGGACGAGTTAAGTGAATGAAGAAGAATGAAAGTCCGCTAATTTGGCTGGAAATTGCAAAGAATGTAAAAAAAAAACGAGGAAAAGAGAAAAAACAACAACAAAAAGATAAAATGACCAGTGGTCGCTGAAATAAAAAATGACTGATATAAAGCGGTCTCCCTTTCAATGCCTTATCGCTCCTCTCAACACCGTTATCGGCCTACGTGAGTTCCAGTAGCGTCTATTTAAAGTCCTGGGGGCGTTACGCACAAGAGGTCTCGCTTCACCTGCAGAGGATTATGGGAGAGAGACATCCTTAGGGAGTCTTAGAAATTAATAATTTATGGTAAACACTTGACCCTTCCGAATAAAAATGAGTAATCAGAGCAGTTAGGCTGAATCTCCTCCTACTGTTCCGTAAACTTCACAGTACTGCTGGTGTCATCAAGCGACACTTGTAACGTAATGTAGTCGCATTCCTCAAAAATATAGTAAAACTGAAGAATTAATCACAAAAACGTCAATATAGCCCCATCTGATACAGTCTCCGGTTAAATATACATACGCGTGAGCAAAACTCCAAAACAATAACTTTCTCTTGACGGGTTAGTGATGGCCTTAAAATGTAGTATTGTAAGTTGTATTGTAAGCAACGACATTTTCCCTTTACATCACATGACCATTGCCTAATTGGGTCCGATGTGGAGCAGTTGGACATATTATTATAAAGGGCTGGCTGTCAGCCCATCTCTCACCCATGCGGTAGGTGATCACACACTGTTGACAGGGATAGTAAATATGGCACAAGGCACACTGAACTGCAGTTACTGTAATTTGGGTTTTCATTTGCATGTGCAGTTGCACTTTAAGTATTTGTGCTTGCCTCAATAATGAGTCCACAGAGATCCCTGCATGTTTTATTCTATTCAGCCTCCTACAAATGATATGAGGCTTTAATCATCACAGTCATTTCTTAACTCCCAAACTGCCCATTTATTTCTCTTTCATCAACATCTGCTGTATCCTTGTTTTAGTTATTTAGCTGATTGATGACAATGTCTCAAACAAGTAACATATGGATGATAAATTCATGAGTATGTGTACCAAATTACCAATAATTAAAGATTTCAGCATCTATCACATCCAAAGTACTGTTGCAACTTAAAGCCTTATGTGCATCTACATGCAGCTGCATTATAAAATCCTCACTGTACTAGTCAGTGAGCTTGATGCAATAGATATCTGTCACTACATACTGAGATAAATGCACATATAGTAAAAAAAACAAAAACAGCCAACTAGAAACAAATATCAGTAAAAGGTGGTCTTTTACTTGACAAAGTGTTGGTTAATATGCTCAATTGTCATTCCTTTCCTCAGCAATTTACAACAGCATGCTTGTGTTTATGTGAACAAACAGTCTTCATTTTGCCCAGACAATTAACAAATTATTTGACCTTATTTGGTGAAGGGGATGCCAGTTTGTAAACACCCTGCATTTGCTTGTCAGATTGGATCAGTGTCCACCCTTTCCTGAACTAAATGTCAAAACATTCTACTGTAATTAAAGTCACAGCTCCCATCCGAGTTGCCAAAAGAAAGTTGCTTTATGAGTACTTTTGTTGAATTAATTTATTTTGTCCTTAATGAGTTCTTCATCCCCATGTTTATTGAGTATATTGTTTTTGAGACTGTGGTATTTGTACGGAAAACCAAATTTAAGTGTTAATCATAAAAAACTTTTTCAAATTGCGTCTCACGTCTTCCTATTGTGGTATATTCAGTGCCAGAAGAATGTGTGTGAACCTGAAGGACACAAAGTGTCATCTCTCATCCCAACAATCTGTCCTCCCACAGGAACAACACATGTTTGTATCCACTGTGACATTAGTCAGTACCCTCCCCCTGCACATGTGATAACTGATTCACATAAAGTGATTGGTGATGCATTTGTTGATGTGCTGATCAACATGTTTAACAGGAACTGTGTGTGTGTGTGTTTGCTTACTGAATAAGAAGACAAGAAAATATTTACATAAATTACACCCATACTGTATGAAATACAAAAACATAGAGAACACTTTACAATACAGCCTGCAATTTACACTGTAATTTCATTGTAATGTCCCAATAATACTGACTAGTTCCTACTGGTAATTAATCACAGAAATCCAGAAACCCAGGAAAAACCCTGGTGAATAGACAAACTTGATAAGCAGCTTTGTGAGGATGCTTCAGGAAATACTGATAGTGAAATACTGGCATAGCCTTCCTCCTGTGTTAGCTTTCTTAAATCAGCTTTAAAATACACTAAATACAATAACCTATCATCCAATTTTTTTCATTTTTTGTTACTGAGGGGTATAGAACACATCTCTGAAATTAATTTGCTAGAGCATCCCCTGCAGCTCATATGATTGGGAGAGGAGGTGGCTGTCAGTGTGTTGGCTGACAGTGCACTTATGATTTCAATTTTGGCTCTAATCATTGCTTTATAATATTATTTTTATAACCGGGTCGAAACCAGAGCATTTTATAATGTAGTGAAAAAAAATTGTTTAATTTTGTTGAAATCACAGTTCCTGACAAAGTCAAAAAGCCTTGATGCAATAATAATAATACAAATTTTAAGTGATTCTTTTATGCATTTAAAATCTAAAATGGGTTGGTGCCAACACTAACACGAGAAAAAGGTTAAATAAAGCCAGATAAAGCAAAGAAAGTGTCGCTTTGTGACAGAGGCACAAAGATGTCATCCAAACAACTGTACCCATCCGTTTGATTTTGATGATATACTGACATGACAAAAAGACACTGCTTTGATTATTCTTGATTTTATGGGCATTATAGGGTTCTCTATTTGCTGTCAAAACTAAGTCAGGCCTTCACACTTCCCTTTTCTCTGCCAAAAAAGCTGATGATCCACAGAATAGATATCATGTGCTTTCAAAAGGGGAAGGGATCACAGAGTATATATGTGGGAATGAACAAATCAGTCTAAACACTAATTCAAAACAGGGGAGCAGTCTCCTGTGGGTGACGACACAGATCATGGGAAAATTGGCCATCATGACAATGATTGTAATGGCTGATCAGCAGATTGAACCACTCCTTATAAAGACAGTCACAAAGTCAAGGTCTGTGAGCAAGACACACAATCAGTTAAGCATGTTAAAGACTAATTTTCATTCATCCTTGTCAAACAGAAAATCTGACTGTAAAGATATCAGATGCATCAGTGAAAACATCTTAGAACAATAACTTTAGAAGCTGTGGATGATTCTTTATCAGTTATCAGGAAATGTGTTAGTGGGGATGATATTTGTCTAATAATGATGAAATCTTGAAAATTCTTACCTCTGCAACCCAGAAAAAGCTGTTTACAAACACACCAAATCCATATCATCAAACAGGGTCAGAACTTTGTTCAATGCTTGGTTGATGATTAATTCACTATTTTGTGATTAGTGTTATCATGCTAACATGCAACACTAAGATGGTGATCATGGTACACTGCTCAAGCATAGCATCGGCATATGCTGGTATCATGGCTGCAGACTCTAAAGTTTGTTACACAAAAGAATTACATTGCTCGATACTCGCCTCTCTATATGTAGAGAGCAGAAACTTTGGCTAACACGAAGGGCTAACATGTCGACTTCATAAACATAACAGTTTTTTTAACCCCCCCCTCCAAAAAAAGGAAAAACTGGCACTATATCAGCGAGGCCAAATTACAAAACCTTATAAAGACATTCCCTGAACTGACCTTTCCAATGAAGAAGGAGGCCGTTATTCCAGTCTTTATCAAAAAGCAGCAGACTGAGATCGTTTCCTCTAATGAATCAATGCTTGGGTATTTATCAGGAGAAGAAATATGAAATGGCTAGAAAGTGTAAATGCTGCTATTCAAAAGGCACAACACAGGTTGTTTTCCTTTGGAAACTGAGGTCCATAAATGTGTTGGGGGAATTTTTATGCACTGAGCTACGAAATGTTTCGTCATCTTCTGTGTTTCCCACTTATTATTTTCTAATAATATGTATGATTTTTCATTCTTTCAAAGGTGACCAATCCATTTTTCCCTTTTTAGATATGCAAATATGGAACCACTCCAATGCATTACATAATTTCATCTGACCCCTTTGGAAGAGTTCAGTGGGTACACAGTACAGTCAATACCAGTTTCACTGAAATACTACAGTAGCAAGTTTTCATTCCTTGGAAAATAGCACATCACCACCTGTCTACTTTTCCGTAAATATGGGTTTAGCGTCATAATTCAGTGATTGCTACAAGGAGAGAGGGCCTTCTCAATCCCCACCCTCTCAAGATTGCAGTAGGGCACATGGCTTCCTGAAAGTGCTGGCTAATGCTCACCGTCATCACACAAAAGGAGGAAGCACACATCAGGGAGGAGCTACAGTGTAATTGTAATCTCAGTTCTGGGAATAGCAACGAGCCACTGGACTTAATTGCACCCAAATATTTATGCAGCTGAGTCAGAGTGCATTAGAGTTTGGAATCGAAAGCTGATTAAGCTGATTATCACATGTGTTTCTACAAATTCTCAATATGACTGTTTCACAATGCAAAAACATGTAATTTCCCAAAGGGCACTTCTTCCAACACATAACATTACACCACTGTAAGCAACTCAACAAGCTTCTCAGCATCTAAATAAGCAAGGTGGGCAGATAAAGAGGCATCCCGCACACAAAGTATGTGAAGAAGGCACCATCTAGTGTCCTGTTTGAGCAAGACAACCACCAGCAGCAGGAGTCACTGGGACACACAGAGACACCTGCTACACTTAAAGCTGACTTCAGCACCAAAGTGTGGCTTCACAAAATATACTGCTAATTTTACAGTCAGAATGGCCAAAGTTTTCTTCCTCTCCCCCCAACTTGAGTGGTATCAGTACACTCAGTGCTGCACCCTATGTATGGAAAATGTCTAGAGGAGACATTTTAGTCAGTGGTAATGCCGCAGCCTAGCTGGACTCCTTAGGGTCCTGTGATGATGGGCCGATGCTTTTTACCAAATCAGTGAATTTTCAAATCACATACTACTCAGACATCTGAGCTCCTAAGCTAAAGTTTCCTGAACAGGAGGGTGAATGGCAGCAGCCCTTGTTATGCAACAGCACTCTTACACATTAACATTATTTTTCCAGGCCTTCCAAAAGTCTTATCAAACTTACAAACTCCATGTAGGTTTCTCAGGGAGGACCCATAAATTAAAACTTGAAATTAGAGCAAAACAGCGACCATGGATGAACTAACAAAGACACAGGGAAATAACAAGAATGCACACACCAGGAAGGTAGGGATAATAAGACTCAAGTGGAACACATTAGGGCAGGGCAGAGAATCAACCCCAGGAAGTAAAGAAAAACAAGACACACTAGGAAATCATTATCAAAATAAAACAGGAAATGAACCAAAACAGAATCCAGACAGAAAATCGAGAGTCTCTACAGAGTCTTTTTGAGGCCAGATGAGGTCTAAATGCCTTCTGAGAAAAATGGTTTTATGAGTGAAAGCTGATTACAGTTACACCTTAAAAAAAACAAAACCAATGTACCTTTCCAACACTAGTGTTTGAAGTTTATATTGTTCTAAGCACATAATCTTGTCTTATTTGTGCATGTCTATGTGTGATACACTTTAACAAATTTACAATTAGTTGGACTGATCATGATTTTTATAACCAATCACTTTAGGTCTTTCTGTGGGTTTAAACTAAAGCAAAACCAGCAGATTAATATCCAAAAATACATTCAGTAGAGCCCTGTCCTCTGTCAGGACTATTATTCTGTACAAGCTTAAACAAAAGCACTTGAAGATTGACTTGGCATACAAACATGGGTGACTCCCTGCACAAATGGGCCGAGGTGCAACTCCAAACCAGTCCGATGTCATTCCTGCATCAGGCACAGCACAGCGCTGCGGGCCAAACGGCCTGCTTAATTTTTACACCCCATGATGAGAATGTTTGCCTTTGTCAACATGCCAGGATTCAGGAGCTGTCAGCAGCTCCATTTTAACCTTTAAAGTATGACGGTCCCTCCTCAAGTGCTGGTCTTAATTTGATTAGGTTCACACAGGAAGTTTGAGGCAGAGTATATAAAAAGTGAATAGATTAGATGATTATTGTTCATATGTGGCATCATATGCACCATGGTCATCATATCTATTCACTTGTGAACACCACAGCTCTCACAGAAGCTTCATACCCAAGGGCTACAAGATATCTAGTGATTTAAATTCACTAAACATACTAACAAACAGACTCCTGTTTGACTCTGAGCACTTTTCTGCAAATGCAAGGTGGACAGATTTGAGTTAACACTTGCAGGTAGAATGCTCTGCTATAAGTAGTTCTGATTTTGGAAGAGACTTGAGTGTTGTTCAAGGTGTGGTGCTAGTGGCAGGTCTGCTGACGTGGTCCTGTCAATGCAGGATTAATGCGTGACATAAAAGTACAAAAAAGAAAGCATTAGTGGATAATCAGTGCTCAGATTACAAAGTGACACCGGAAATATGGTTTTAATCCTTACAATTTTTCAACACATCTAGCCAAAAGATCAGGTCTTTTATTCTTTAATTTATTTTTCATCAGTTACACATATTAATTTCTGTCAGCTGTTGTGATTCCCTCCCATAAAAAAGGATTAAGTCTGGCTTTTCTTTGTTGGGGCTGGATCAGTTGAGTGTCTGACAAAATAGTTCTCTGACTACCTCTACCGGTTTTTCTTGAAGATACGCCCCTGGCCAAGAGAGAGAGAGAGAGAGGGAGAGAGAAAGAGAGAGAGAGATAAATATACATGATGGGCATCATGATACATATAAAGATGACTGTTACATTTTTCTTTTATTTAGTCATATCAGAGAGTCTGGGGAATACATTATACCACATTTACATTAAAGGCTAAGTCTGCATAGAGTGAGGGTAAATGGCAGGCTCTCTCCCTCCCTTTCTCTCTCTCATTCCCTCTCTTTAACAAGTGGGTGTGTCTTCGTGTCTCAACACGGCGTGCTACAGTTGATAGACAGCTGCACTCATCTTTTTTACCTGCCAGGTGAGACACGGAAAAAACATTCAGTCCTCGGTGAATTGAACCCACTCTTGACTCTATTTCATCGTTCTCAGGCCTCCTGAATGACTGGATGACACCAGCCAGGACAGGTGAGTGCACTTTACCTTTTCAGTTTTGTCTGTTCAACTAGAGAATGTGAAACACTGTTAACAAACATGCAGGCTTACTGGTTATAACGCATGTCACCACGTTCTTCTCAGTTTTTAGAGCACACACCTGTTGCCGGCTGATAGTGTGCCACACACAGTGATGAATACAGATAAAATGATGAAATATCAAACCAGTCTGAGCCTGAACATGAATAAATATTTACGTGCAATTTGTGAGTTCCTGTATCATTTGTATTTCATGATAGAGTAGTAGTTGAAGGAAGAGCAGGATCAACCTGATGACACATTTCCACCCACATACAACAACTTTGTTGACAGACAAAACAATA
Organism: Psettodes erumei; assembly: GCA_016785225.1. Taxonomy (NCBI): domain Eukaryota; kingdom Metazoa; phylum Chordata; class Actinopteri; order Pleuronectiformes; family Psettodidae; genus Psettodes; species Psettodes erumei. The sequence goes on along the minus strand of JAFBJZ010000854.1, from coordinate 382,305 downwards.
ACTCTTTTTTTTTCTTCACAGGGCTTTTTTTTTTTTTTTTAAACAGCTTTCTGTTGCCCGCACAGCTGGAAACTTTGCCTGGGAATTTCTATACACAAAAATTTCAGTCATTGTTTCTGGTCGTGTGTGTGATGTGTATCCACGACCAAACATTGGACTTGTGGATTTTGTTTTTGTTGGGAGATTTTCATAAAGATTGACTGTAGATTTCAGGTGTGTAGATGCAAAATTGAACTCTTGAGAGACAAATGGATGTTAGCCTAAGAACTGTTATGTGGAAAAGTGTAGTCAAACCTACATCTACAACTGAAGAATTTAGCATTATAGTAAAACTGGAAATTACAAGCTACCAAATGTTTGTGTGTCTAATCACCTATTTAATGCACTGACTATCCAAGCAGGGTCATACCTGAACAGTTTAGCAGATTTAAAAATTCACCACATCCTACAGCCACCATAGGAACTGAGCTCTGACACTCTGTCTGATTTTGCAGCTGTTTAAATTGCCCTTATGCAGCAGCTGCTTCAGCCGCAGTAGCAGCAGCAGCCCAATTTTTTTTAGTTAAGGAGGTGTAGCTTCCAGTAGTTTGGTTGTGACATCCCACTGAGGGCATGGCAGTGATGTTACCACATGCAGACGAAGCATGAGTATGTCAGGTATGTTGGTAAACCAGCTCCACTCAGCCAATGATGGGTGTAACTCTGCTATCCTTCAAAGTGGCATGATACATTAAACAAAACTCTGAAAATAAAAGGCTGCCACTAACAGTAAGCACTTTGTACAAGGAAATACATAAGCATGACTGTTTAAGAAAGAAGTTCAAGGTAATGAAAGCCAAAGAATTAATGTAAGATGAACGAGTCTGCATTTGTATAGCAGATTACAGAACAAATTTATCAAATTAGAGTTATGTTTCAGTGAATATATACTTGTGTATCTGCTCCTACAGAAATAAACATGAGAAACGAATGCACGTTCAGCAGTCACTATTATGGAGATGGAACTGTTTTCTTCTGCCTGAACATAGTGCAGATAATATTTGTATATGCAAACAGCTGGATGAGGCCTGCGCAAAGTTAAAAGAGGTTTTTTCAACATGGCCTCCCTTTCATGTGGTGCTGCTGAGCTGAGGCGTGCGAATACTGACCAGGATTACCTGCGTCAATACTTAAACAGGCGAGTGACACAGCTTGAAGAATTCAGAACAAATGTGACATTAAACTGGGGGTGAGGTGACAAAAACACAATTGGAAATATAATTATCATTTCAGAACTTTTTGCTATGCAGGTCAGTGGCTGGAGGGAAAGCATGGAGCTGAAGAGAAGGCATAAACGACCTTTTCCTGGAGACTTTATCTTTGTAGGGGATTTTAAAAACCTGTACTGCAGGTAGACAATTTCTAGCTGACACTGGCAATAAAGGAGTAATAAATGTCTAATTAAAAAAAAAAAAACAAACACTTCTATTTGGGGTATTTAAGGGCTGCATCTTTGTGTTTTACGCCGCAATCTCCAATGCAACAAGAAGTATCTTGTATTTCAGTGGACTAACCATGACTTAATGAATGGATCATAATCATTAACAGTGCAAATGCTGATAGTTTATTACATTTTGAAATGCTATATGTAAAAGAAACTGGTTAATTCACTTTACTTAAAAAAAGATTCTGTTAACAGCAAGTGTCAACAAATATGTGTTGATTCATGATTGGTAGATTGCATACAAGCCCAGGATTTAACAAAATTTAAAATGTAACACTCAACATTTGATGTAGAAAGCACTCGAATGTCCCAATGTTCGACACAAAACATCCATGAATACACAGTCAAAGATGCAACCTGATCAGATTAATTTTGTACTTTTTTTTTTTTTTTTTAATTGTCAACATGTCCACAAGGTGGTGCTCTCATCAAAGAATAAATTAAGAGTCCCACCCCACGGGCATGGCAACTCTGCTTCGACCACAGCTTTAAGCCTTTCTCATTCTCAAGTCCCTGAAATAATAATAATAAAAAAAAACAAAACATATGGCACAAATCCCGTTCTGTCATCAGCAATTAGGACATTATCAACTCAATAAACACCTGAACATACAAGTCACACTCAGGTAGAGGACAAAACTACAACTTCTCTCTGAACAGGGAGGGAATCATTTTAGAATCAGATTTTTCAGTTCAGCAACGTTTACTACAGCTTGAGAACATGGAAGTAGGACTGAGGCCGGACAATTAAGTCCAACATTAATGCTCAAAGACTAAATCAGTTTGCCATTATACAAACATTTCAGCAAACTCAAAGGCTTAAATGTGCTCTTCGTTTAGCGCATCATCCTTATTCAATATGAACAGACACAAATGATTTCAGTAAAAACACTAAAATAGGTCCCTTTGAGCAGTAATATATATATATTTTTATGTCAATTTTCCAGCTAATCCTGTGACTGAATTTCCCTCTGTCCAGATGCACGTCTACTGTGGGAATGTTTGTCTTTCCTGCAGACAGGAAGTGATGTCTGCCTTTGAGTTGAAGACAAAGGGAAGAGAACTAGAAGTGATGGTGGGAAAGTTCAGGGGGGAATGAAAAGTAAAGGAACAATCTGAGGAAAGACCACCAAAATACTGTATGAAAATAAAATATAAAGCTCCCTTTCTGAACAAAAGACAACTAGTGGAACAAGACATTAGGACTGAAGCGAGAATCTTGTATTTTCCACAGTGAGGGAGACATGATTTGGTAGCACATTTTACAACAAACGATATTTACATTTAAATAAAAAAAACAAGGAGATATTCAATCGTACAATGTATGAATTGCATACAAAGCATGAATTGGGTTTGACACAGACAAGCAATGTACATGCATTTCATTTCTGGTTCTTTTGTGAGCCAGTTTTGGTTTCTAAACTGCAAGCCGATATGAAATAGTGGCAGGAAAAGTGATATATCATACAGCAGCACATGAGCTAGCACATATTCTGTTCATTCACGAAAAGAAGATTCTTGGTTTCTTTTGGCTTTAGCCCTTTCTGACAGAAAAGAAGAGGAGGAAGCTGGATAATTTGATGCAGAGCTGAAGTGCATGTACACAGTTGTATACTTTCAGTAAGCATGCACATCGAAACAGTGAGTCATACAGAGAATATCATTTTCATAATCACTTTCAGTTTAAGGGTGACAGGGTTAAAAAAAAAAAAAAAAGAAAAGGTGCCCCTTACAAGCTGAAAAAGAATGTCGAATGTCCATGGATCATCACAAAGCTCCACCTCCTCTGCACTGGAACAAGGTGGTAAACATGTCAAAGCCAAAACTACCAGCATCATGATAAAAGGCTTGTTTGTTTTTTTTGTATTGTTAGAACAGAACAACAGAAACGCATCCCTTCCGAGTCGTATGCTGTGTGGCACAGGGATGGGGCCTGTGTGGCCTCATTACGCAGCATGACAAAGAGAACAGAATTGCAGCGAGGGGGTGATAAAAGCAGCTGCCATGTTGGTATCTAAGACACTGTAGCATCCACGTTGGACCAGACAGGCACGTCCCATCAAGAGTCATGAGGGAAATCTGAGATCGCATGGTCATATCCAGCAGAGGCCTTGAGCCCTTGTGATGGCACGGTCCACAGATTACGGACGAACATCAGCGCATGATGAGCACAGCCAATGAGGAGCCAGTTCCTCTATTTCTAAGAATCATTGGAGCTTATTTTGCAAGGTTGCTCTTTTGGCTTGTCTTGATGTGGATTCAGTTAAAAGAAATAATTTTAATCACATTTTACAAACAAAAAAAGGAAAAGATGAGTGTGATTCCAGTACTCACAGACCCACTTCCTTAAATGTGGGCCAAATTTGGAGGAAACTGAATATAAAAAAAACCCATTGCCAACTCATTAGATTGTCCCAAGGCCTTTGGTCAACAGAGCATGAATGGCCAAAAACAAAAAGATAAATTAAAAAAAAGGATGAAGGAGGACTGACAGCATGTCTGAACATGGTAGAGAGCCTGAGTCACCGCTTGTAATAGGCACCTGAGGAAGACACAAAGATCTATCAACACCAAGTTTTATTGACTCGGCCAAGGAGGTCACATTTTTGGGTCTGTTTTTTTTGTCTTTGGGTTTGTTTGTAGCAGGATGATGCAAAGCTTAACGAAATGGAAGTTTTTAAAATGGTACTGTACTTTTCAGAGATGTGGAATTTAATTTTGCCATCTTGCTTCCTGCTGCTTGCACTAACTACTCTTCTAGTTGCGTGTAAAAAGCTCTGTTTACACCTTGGTGAGATATATGACTTCCCCAAGCATCCTGTCTGCCTGAATGTTAAAGCTCAGTCCACTAGCCACAACATCTCCAGAAATAGGAACCTAAAGTCAACAATATGAAATTTGTAGTTCATAATGCAGAATGCAGACTAGAGGGTAAATCCTTATTTAATTGGAATGCCCCTTATGTAAGGAATGAAGTAAACAGTCTCTCCATCACAGGGACATCATACCTTTGTAAGCAGCCTCAGGTCTGGTTGGAGCGCGAGGGGGGATGGGGTGGTCCGAGTAGCTGTAACCAGGGTTCACATTCTCATAGTCGTGGGTACGAGGCTGCGGAGGCCTGAGACAGAGAGAGAGGAGAGCAGATAAAGAAAACACACGTGATGGTCGAGTTTCTAATTCTCGGCAGACTGGAAATATCCAGCCCTGAGTGAAAGGGTCTTGTACCTTGCAGGCTTGTTGTGGTTCTTCTGCCTCTGGTATTCATACTCATCTCGTGTCCTCGGCCGGACGACGTCCTCCGAATTTGGCTGGAAACGAACAAAAATTAACGTTCCTTAAATTATGGTTCTCACTCCACAGTGGAAACACACTTTTATTTGAAATGGGCTGTGAAAATATGCCACCCCACATTGTGAAACGAGTATGGTTATAGAAAATTACCCTGTAGTCTCCCTCTTGCCGCCTCCTTTCCATTGCCATCCTCTCCATGGCTAACCTCTCCCTCTCTCGTTCCTTCTCTTTCTCCCGTTCTCGATTCTTTCTGTACTCCTTTTTCTCTTGTTCCATCAGCAGTCGGGCCATTTCCTGGCAGAGCGAGACAGTAGACATATCCACATTAGCTGGATAATATACGCAGCCACAGAATAACAGCTATACCTAAACATAACCTCCATTCCTGCAGGAGTGTTTCATATCACTTTGTATTTTAAAATGTATTCCCACTCTGGGATCCAAATAACAATCAGAAAATGTCACGTCTATTCAAAAGAACGTTTAATAACATCGCTGGATTATTTATCCTCAGGATTATATGTCAAAACTGCTTCAATATGCTGAGCTCAGGAAATGAAGTGATATTACAGAGACAGTGGGAGAAAAAGTTTCCAGACTTGATGCCTCACCTCATCCTGTGCCACTTGGACTGCACGCACATGCATCTTGCTTGCCTAAAAGCAGAAAATCAAAAAGTCACATTCTGCCCAGAGTGGAACGCATCGTTCCGACATTATCTAACATGGAAAATGATAGAGATTAAGGGCTTTCAGGATGCTTTTCTGACACTGGCTCTCATTTAGAGCATAGATGTTAGTGTATACGGCTTTATCACATCATGCTGTTCCAGTACTGCTTTCGTGCAGTAATCACTCCAGATATTGAAGCTGCAGCTGCAATGTTTTTTTGCAGTTCCCATTTAGGAAGCAGACACGCTGAATTTGAATTGTCATCGAAACCAAAAAGAAAAAAGCCTTTCATATTAGTACGCCAAGCTTGGTAGAGTTGTCGTTAGTAGCACAATTCTACAAAGTCGACTGCAGTGAAGAACTGACGCTAATACACCTGGCCTGTTATATGCATTTGATAGTGATTTAATATGAGCGCAAAATCTGACTATGTACATCTAACCTGACTTTAATTTCAATCATTATCCAGGAGCTGGGTGTTACTACGTAGTGTCTGCTCTTTGTAGCTGTAACAAACATCAAGTTTAAGTGCTCGATGTTGCTTGTATTGCAACTGCTTGTATTTATTGCCAGGCATTCCAGTCTGCATTGTTAAAATGAACACTTGAAAATTTTGGAATCTCTCAGCAGGGCGCAGCAGCTTAATGGGGGAAAAGTTGTCAAATGCAAAAAAATGTAGGTACCGTTAAATCGTCAACACATTATCATGCTTCTTCAGTTCAGTTTTGGTTGATTTTTGGATTGATTTTAGTCTAATCTTGCTAGTAAAACCGTTAACCGGTGAATTGTGTGCACAAATGAGAAAAACCTAATACCTTTTGGGCTTCCTTCCCCACCTTGATTTCCTCCTCCTGCAGTTTCCTGGCCACCTCCATGTCCTTCAGCTCCTGCTCACGGAGATCCAGCTTTGTCAGCCCCTTGGTGGCCTCGCTCAGCCTGTACTCAGTTTCTGCTACTACTGCTCCACTCCCACGGTGCACAATGCGGCCTGCAATAATGAGTATTTTCACTATCCAGTGATCTGTTGCTCTTCTTCTGAGATCAATTGCAATATATGACAGAAAATTGGTAAATCCTCACTTTGGAGAAGATGGAGTGGGATTGTTTTTTGCATTTTGACTAATGACAAAATGAAATGAATGAAATGATTGTCAAAATAACTTTCTGTCAACGATTAATTGACCGGTTGTCACAGCATCAAGATACATACATTTGTTGTTGGATTAGAGCTACAAGGCACCCAAAGGAGCTGCAGTGCATCTCCGCTGGTGTTTATCACTGTGTGTTGTTGAAGACCTTAAACATTTTTTGGGATAAGATAAAGCAACCAGCTGACCAGCCATGAAGCCCTTTGTGAATGCCACGTTTTAACTTGTCAAAAATCTATGGCGCTAAAATCACAGCACACATTTCAGACTCTGCGCAGTGCAATCACTGCCTTACTCAACAACACAGCAGACAAAACGAGAATGAGCGAACCCCACAGCGCAGCAAAAACAAATCCAGTGATTTCAAAACATCAATCACGTCAATCATCAGAAATTGCAGTGAAATCTTCACTGTCTTCATGAGAACAGAGAAAATGAATGCCTATATTAGTGATTGCCATGTTACAGTAGATCAACCCACCACCTGAGATTGTCACCACGAAAAAGCAACTCCAGCACACCACACACACACCCCCGCACAGCCCAGAGGGAGGCTCGGGGTGGTACCTGTCTCTCCGTTGGGTCGAGTATGATTGCGTTCCCTGTCGGGACCCTCCCCCTGCTGAGGGTCCCAGAGCTCTCTGGTGCCCCTTCTCAGTTCGTCACTCCTGGGCTCATCAAACACCTCTTCAGGGCCAGATTGGACACGCTGCCGGCCCCTGGTTCTCCTCTCACCATCATCCTCTTCCTCCTCCCAGGAAGCCTTGCCCCCCCTCAGCCAGCCCCTGCTTTGACTCTGCTCCAAATGATCCTCATCAAGTCCTCTGTCCCTGCTCCTGGTTCTTGCTCGTGATCTGTCGTTGTCTTTCTGTCTCTGCCTGTCTCTCTCTCTCTCTTGGTCCCCGCTCTGTCCTCTATCTCTGGATCGTTCCCTGTCTCTTCCTCTCGCCCCCCTGAGGTCCTGCTCCCTGTCTCTCCTCTGGTCTTTTCCCATACGTTTCTCCCACTCCAGGCCTCTGCCCCTGTCTCGGTCACGTTGCCTGTCCCTTTCTCTGTCCCGGGTCTTGTCTCTCTCTATGGAGATATGTGGCGGAGGTGGTCTGGCTGGTCGCTCTTTCCTTCTCACCACTCTCTCTGTGTCCTCCCCCGATGGGTACCTGGCTCTGCCAGTCTCTGTGGGTTCATACTCTGGGTACCTGTCCCCATGCCTGCCTCTGGAGGGCAGCAGGTGCTCTGGGTATGGATCTGCGTGCCTGCTTCGCCCTCCCTCCGCCGCCAGGTAGTGCTCAGGGTATCTGGAGCGGTTCCCGGGAGCTGCTGGGTCCTGCTTTGGGTACCTGCTCCTTTTGGGCTCTGTTGAGCTATAATCTGGGGAGCAATCACGATGTGGGCTCACTGGAGCATATGAATCATATCGGCCCAGGGAAGTTGATTTCTGACTGCTGTGTTTGTCCGCATCAAGAGGTCTTCTTGCAGCTGAGCAGGGCAGAGATGAAGGAGTGAGGGTGGGAGGAGGGTGGAGTGGAGAGAATGATGATGGTTGATGAAGATGTAAGGTGAAACATAACAGACACGAATGATAAAAGCTGAGATGGTTAGTGAGCACTGAGCTAGACACAGCACCGGTGAGATGAGTAATGGTCAAGAGTAGATGTTATAAATGCAAAGAGTGAAGGGAGCAGCAGGCAAAGGGGTCAGGAAGTGGTTAATACCATCAAAAAATGAGAATGCGGTGAGGTCAGTGGTATTTGTAACTTTGATAAGATACAGTTTTATAAATGCAGAATGTCCCTCAGAATAAGACAGCTCCTTACACTTCAGATTTTTGATGTGACTGGGGAATATGCATGAGTAATTCCTCTAAATATACTGCGGGTTTGTTTATGATGGACACAGCTGAAAAAACAGTTGACCACCAAGCAAATACCGTATGATAACCACAGCATGACTGACTTAAAGGGAAAAGCTCAACTTGAACGTCTCTGAGAACAATACCCTGGGGGGAGTTGGCTTGTGACTGACAAACATTTGAAAACAAATGAGCGGAAAAGCAGATTTGAAGCACACAGCAGAGGCAGGTCCTCCCACGCTGAGTCAGCTCAGAGGAATTCCAGCCATCTAACCTGCTGCTTAACGTCTCGTCGACTTTGATGATTTTCAAATGTTTGAAAAAAGGAGGCACGGACAAAGACAGCCTGTGTGGTACCTGCCACAAAGTGACGTGGCTGGTTAAAGTGTTTGTGCTCTCTTCTGTCTCATTTCACTTTTAACAACATGTTTCCATCTTCCTTCCTTCCTTCCAGTAACTGTCAAGTGGAGACAGGTTGTTCTGACCCCACGCTGGTTTGCGTGCAAATGAAATCCGCTGGATCAGGACAAACAGCAAACGGCCTCTCATTTCCGATGAGGAAGCTAATTACCAGGCCTGATGAAAAGCACAGACGTGTGAATGCGTTGGTGAACATGTGCGCAGGTAGGACATTAAATCTACAAGGGGGAAGATTCAAAATGTAACACTCACACATCAAAGAGGGTGAGCTTAAAAATACTTAACTTTTTTACTACATTTGTGCACAGTGACTATCTTGTAACCTGCATTAAAAAAAAACTGTTACCATCTGTAATGCCATTCCCTCACAGTATTGTATGCACACACGCGCGCACACTACATAACTTACAAGGCTGTACATCAAACATAAGGGCAGAGACCCGTGCCTGTGCAATGCTGTGTACGCTTCAAACCTCGCTCGGGAAAATACCTCGCCGCCTGCCTCTGTCATATTGTTCTTCCCATGATTTTACTAACATCCATGCCCAGTAAGCCTGAGAAGTGGAGCGGGCTTAAAAATTCTGTCCCCAATACTGAAAGCAAACACGAAAGGAAAGCGAAGGACAACAGCATAGGACAATACAATAGCAACCAGCCAGTGGGAGAAAAAACTGTGCTGTCAATGCTGAATATTTGCTCTTTAAATAAGCTGGTGGGGAAAAAAGACAAAACAGCAGAAATGGCAGAGATGAATCTTTGTTACGAAGTTAAATTCCCCTTTCTGCTGACATGAATGGTAGCGGGGGGGTGCCAAAATGTCAGTCTCGGGAGAAGAAGAGCCCGTCTGCCAGAAGAGACTCAGTAGGTTCACGCAACTGGGGAGAAAAGAGCTGAGCTTTTATAAGGAGGGAATGTTAAAAAAACCCATTATCCTCCGACACTCAAAGTAACACCTGTGGCTTGGGAATCAGAACCACGCTACTCTGTCAGATGGCTACTACAACAGCAGGTAAATTTCTCATGCCGACAGACTGAAACAACCCCTTTGTTGTGAACCTGCGATGAACCTGCATTTCTCAGAATGGAAATGGTGCTGGATGCAGGACCAACCTCTTGATGTCACTTGCCTACATGCATTAAGTGACGGGGGGGCAACAATTTACAGTTAGAGAAAAGAGGAAAATTGAAATGGGACACTGTTTCTCCTTCAGTGGCTAATTATCAAACCACCAGTCCTGCAGAGGTGTGATGGATACATGAAAAAGCTTGAGATGAATTCCAATGCCTTATAGAAGCATAACAAACACAGATGCTTCAGGTGGGTATGTAAACATCAGTGAGCAAATGTTTGTCTTGATGCATTTGGGACTCACTAACTGGACGTTCATTTCATAACTGCGTTAACTTCTGATATGAAAGCAGATTTACGCTGCATGTTTCTGGAGAACCCATTTACGGTTGTATTTGCTCTTGAATGGGAGCAAAGTGATGAATTATGTCACCACGGGAACAAGTCTCCCCTCAAACAACATTACGTGCTTGTGAAAGGAATGACAAAATCTTTGCCTCGAGTCAGCAACTTTCTGCAGAGCTGTGCAGCATCAGAAGTACACCCCCGCGAATCCAAAGGTGGAGAACAAATCCCAATCCCAAAAAATGGGAGCACCCCCCCCCCATGTCCTTAAATACAGACAAGCTTATACAAGGTGCACGCCGACACAGCAACAGCCACACATGAACACGAGCCTGTGGTGCTCTCCCCACCTCCGTGATCCTCGAAGTACTCCTCCTCAAAGTTGGCTTCCAGCTGCTTCTGTCTCTTCCTTTCCTCTTTCATCTCCTTCTCCTGCAGCTTACGGGCTATGGCCTACAAACAAATAAGGCAGCGGTAAACACGCCGTCCCACATGAACATAAAAAACTCCCCGTTTTGCCCGATCTGCAGCAAATATGTCACTTTGTTTTGAAATGTCTGTGTAGTTGTTGTTTTTTTTCCAGTCAGCGTTTTCTCAAACGTGTCAGATTACAACGGTGAGATCCATCGCTGGCTGGCGTTTTACATGACCCAAACAAGTAAGTGCTACTTTTTCTTTCATAGCCACTCTGGTGCAATGACACCACGTCAGCAATATAATGAACACATGAAAACATCCTGCTCTCTATGTAGGCAGAAAAACGCTGTGAGAGAAACAGGCTTGGTCACTAAAGCCGATACTAGAAGTCAAGTGGTAGACAGGTGGATGTAACCAATGCTAAACCAGGCAGAAATTTTTGAGTGTGTGTGCGTGTGCGTTTCTTACTGCATCCTTTTCTTCCTGTTGTCGCTGTTGTTCTGCCTGTCGGACCAGTTCTTCCTGAATCTCCTGGGCAATCTCATTATCTTGGCGCTCACTGAGGTTCCCGTGTGTAGTGATGTGTATATGGGGAGGGGGTTGGACAACATTACAACACTAATAACAACATACGCAACTTGTAATAGGATGAAATTGGATGATGATAATGACTAAAATGTTATTTCTCTGAAATCATTCTGTGGAAAAAAGGGACTTTTTCACACACTGTAAACACTTTAATTTTCATTTTGGATCCATATTTGTCTGAGCGCTGACGATTCCGTTGCCTTTTTGACTAATTCCCTGAGATATGTTTCCAGCTCACGTGGACTGGTACTGACTAAATTAATATTGCAGACAGAGATTTTCAAAAGCTACAAAAACACAGACACTGTTAAAACACTGCCACAAATAAACAATTACTATTGATGGACATCTCACAATATGCAGCCTGCGATTAAACAGTCATGGTCATGGCACAGCAGTGAGCAGACTTTGAGCCCAGCTTTGAACCAATGTAGCAGGTTGTAAGAGAGTGTGCGTGCTTCAGCTGGGAGCAGGAAGGTCCTTGCCTTGTTGTGAAGTTGATCTCACCAGCTCTATTAATGACGTGATGTAAACAACAATACCATCTGCCTGGAGGGCTGCTATGCAAAGATCATTTCTATGTTTGTGTGTGTAAACCTACTCGTATGAGAGTGATGCCGTTTAACTACCCTAAACTTCACCGGTATTTGACCCAAGCAGGTGCAACTGAAGGTGAGGGGACTGTAGTATGTCTTCATTAACACACACAAAGAAACAAGTGATGCTGCATTCCCCTGCGTGTCAGTGTTTAGTCAAATGTGAGAGTGGGTGTGTGTGAAGTGGCACTGGCAAGAGCAGGGTGGATGGCAGCGTGAGCTCCCGGCATGACAAACAGTGTTAGGCCGCTTGCATCCATGATGGAGCATCTGGCCTCTCCCTGGGGGTGCAGTGCCAGTGCTGTAGCTCAATTCGGCTGCACGCGCTTGAAACACTGACCTCACTGGGCTGTGAGTCAGCATTTTCACAGAAAGACTTTTAAACCAAGTGCCTTTCTGCTTGCTCTGGTGCAGCTCCTGGCCTGGACTGAAAGCTATGTTTAGGAGCGGTCACCGACGCGTCATTTATGTCTGCATCATGTCACTGGGGATCATGCGTGTAGATGCTGCATAGTTTCTGACATGATACCAACGCATAAACTGCAAGAACTGGTTATAAAGTGCTTGGGCTGCTTGTGTTTTACCCTGCGATGCAAGTTAACAGCTGCTGATGTTGAAGATGACATATCAACCTGACGACAGGCCAAATAATCTCCTTTTCAGTAACGTTTGCCAAACTTTTTGCAACCAAGCAAAGCCTTTACCAGTGAAGATCTTCTCTACACAGCAACAGCTGCTCTTCATCGCAGAGTGAGTGATGAAATGTAAAGTTTTGTAAAGCAATGTAAACTATCCGTCTCCTCTTGGGTAAAAAAATTTACATATTTCTGACCTAGCTAACAAAGCCACAAGAAACAAGGGTTAACCCTACTTTGAAAGCTAATTTAACTCGGGGGCATCCCTGGTGGGACTGCTGGGTGACCTACCGGGAAATGAAAAACTAACAAATAATGTACACAGCTGCACTGCTATAATTGCAGGGGATTGTGCTGACTTCATGAAGTCAATAAGGGGCAAATGGCATTTAATATGTCAAAGCAAAACCAATACAGTTCAAGTCATAATTCTGCACTTGTTAAAATGATGTCAAATTATAATAAGATAACAGCTTTCAAGGAAACTCTGGATCTTATGTCACTGTGGATTTACATCATTTTAAATGTTTAATTTAATTTAAGTTTAGTGGACTAATGCAGTCAATTGGTTTAGTGATGGATTTTTCCCATGAGATCACTGCCAAGTCTCCTCTTTATAGGTTACCATCTTTTGGCATTACAACATTTGTATTTATGTTTTTATTGTTAATTTTTCTAAGAGCATTTCTCCTTTGATAACGACATACACTACATGAGTGGTATGTCTGTCTGTCTGTGTGTGTGTGTGTGTGTGTGTGTGTGTGTGTGTGTGTGTGTGTGTGCGTGCGCGCGTGTGAGAGAGAGAGACCCACATGTCAATGTGTTGTTTCTGGACCTGGACCTTGGCCCTCTTGTCTTCCTCTTCCTGCAGCATCTTGGCCACCTGCAGGTCCTTCTGCACCAGACGGCTCTTATGGACGTTGGACGCCAAGTGGCTTTCAACTACGGACACAAACACATCAGCACTACTCTTAAAATGTGTGTACACACAAACCACAGCAGGTCTGCTGATGAGGAAATTAGATAACTAGTGAGCAGCGGAGCACGGCAGAGATTATTTACAGAGCTGCACTTTCTTGATGTCCTCCTCTATGAGGAGCAGTGGCATTGCTTAGATGGTCTGCAGAGGACAAGATCAAAGTTGAGAACGGAGACACTTCAGTCTTCGCTAATAAACAGACAGCGCCTCTTAGTCACTGAGAAATGAATGTTCGCAGCTGAAGCATCGTTCCAAGGTTGTGTGATAGCACGTTGTGGCCCATAACAGATGATAAATCTGACTTGCTGACGCACTCCGAGCGCTTTGTAAGCATGGAAAGCATCACTCACTCTCTCAGCTCTGTTTCACCTGCCTATCGATCTGTTCCCAGCTTTCATGTGAAAAGCACCAAATTACATTTGGCAATTTACCCGTGAGAGGCTCCATAAAGTTTCTGCTTTCTGACCGGTGAGATTGAAAGGGGAAACTGTGAGTCACAGCTGTGGCAACTTGGTAAAAAGTCAAAGGGTTGACATTGATTTTTTTTCCCCCTTTTTTGTATGACACTGATCAATTGTTTAAGTTTACGACACCTCACAAAAAATATCTCAAGGCAAAACTGATGTCCCAGACCAAGATAAGGCAATCATTTATCCACTGCCAGGCTTTTCAACAACAGGACTGATTGATCTTTCTAAGCAGCAAAACACACAAAAAAAACATGACCGAAGAGTCAACAAACTCAACCTTGAAGAGGCCTCACGTCATTCAATAAAAAGGGGGTTGAGGTCAGAATGCTGGACTATCTGTAGGGAGCCGTACACTGAAATAGAGAAAACAGACTCCAGAAACAAAAGAAGCCAAGTGCTGACACAGCCATGAAGAAATATTTCCATGCAACATTTGGATGCTTTGGTGCGGTGTTGCATGCTCGACACTCTGAATGCAAATAAAAGCCAGCTGTAACTCCGCATCAACGTGAAGTGAATGTGCTAAGAAGCCGCTTTTTGGGCTGGCCACCTGCTGACGTGATCCAGGGAAAAAAAAAGAAAAGAAAAGGAGACTGCATATTTAGAGGACTGTCAGGCTACATCAGTTTGGCATTCTCCTCCATGACCTCCAGGGTCAAAGGTGAAAGAAACCTTTTTCCAGCTCAAAGCAGATTAGTTAGTGTGGCAACAAAGAGCAGAGGGAGATGAGCCTGGGCTATGGATCACTTAGGCTTTGAAAGGGTTACTGACAACACAAGAACAGGCCAGCCAAAACCAAATTAATCACAGTGAAAACAGAACCTAATCTGCACTTAGCATATGGCTGGGTGACATCTGGCCTTCCTTCTTGCAGAGCTTGCCACTTGATTTATCCTTTTATGGTGATCTAGAACAAGATATTCACTCTAAACCGATCCATCCAAAACAAAAGCTCACCAAAGAAATTTGAACAAAAAAAGCAGTAGCCTCTGTCTGTCGATTCCTGCGACTCCCTTATGAGTGAGTGCAGGTGAGAGATACAAGGAAGTTTGATGGCCGTAGCCTTCTGCGCCTTATTATGTCTGAGTCTGTGTTTGGCAGTGTGTCTCGGCAGGAAGTGTTCTTTCAACCTAACCCAGCTGGGGATGGTTTAACCTACAGTGAAGGACGGCAGTTATCGGGAGCATTTCTAAGTTTAACACTAAAGCAAAATAAGGCCTTTGAGAAAAGAAAACAAACATTAACGAACACAAAAGATAATCATCCTCAGGGGATTTCAACAAATTCTCGTAATGCACTTACTGAAAGAAAAATTAGCAGCAGGGGAACAAACTCTCTATAGTGTGTCTCCAAAGTGCCTTTTTAAATCATGTGATGCTGGCTAACTGCACACATGAGCCCACATAAAAGCACCAGCTAATCTAATGAGGCATGCAGAGACAAACACATAGTGTAGCTAACAGAATACACAAAAGTCTAGAGATGCAGAAATCCTCCCCAAAATGAGTTAGGGAGCATGTGCATTTGCACAGCACGTACACACAACACCATCCTTCCATCCAAGCACACACACTCACACATCTAGAGACAATAGCATCTCCAAGTGTGTTCCATATCAAACCCTTCCTAAGCTCGTTGTGTCTAACCACAGATCCAGAATCAGGGCTTCTCTGTGCTACAGCTGCAGAACGTACAATTAATGTGATCCAGGCAGCATCACATGCACCCATCCACTGTATTCAGCCACAGCCCTGCTCTGACACAGTATTGTTTTAGCATCCTGCACCATTCACACGGTGAACTGTGTGGCTGAGGCAGGGTTTATGTGGGCTTAATCAGGCTGCAGCCACTGACTCTGCAGTTTACCCTCTTAGACTTGACAAACATCCCAAAAGGAAAAGGTTGAGCATTGTGGAGTGCATTCATATTTTTTTTTTTTACTATTGAGATCTAAAAACTTTTCTCGTAGTTTGTTCTTCTGCAAAGTAAGCATGAAGTGGCCTAGGAATGCAGCAGGGAAGTTTAACAAAAAAAAGTGACGGGACGGGACTAATGTCAAAAATCTTACAACAATAACAGGCTTAAGTGTTTAAACAGACTCCGGGAAAGGGGAAATGATCTATCTGTACAAATTCTCTGGATTTTTTTTCATTTTAATAAAGAAGAGGTCTTCCCTGACTGGAGCTCGACACTGGTCAGCTCTGTGATCTGAAGCACCGAAAGCAGAAATGCAGGAAAACAGATGTTTTATTAAGTCAGAGTTACATATGCCTTGCATCGAAAACACCATCAAAACAAATAACAAAAAAATACAAATAAAAATGGTTCATTTGTAGTCTCTTACTTTCTTGTTCCTGGAGGTTGTAGGCGAGGCAGTGGTCCTCCAGCACAGCAAAATCTCTGCACACTGGAAGGGAAAAAGAAAAAAAGATTACTGAAAAAGTTTGCACACAAAAAAGGCCAAATTCAAAATTAGCCTCACCAACTCTAAGCTATGTTGCTGATACAAATTAAACTTGAGGAAGTTGAGTTATGAATCAGTCACAGTCACGGTTTCATGCAGGTGTTAAACATATGGCCCATCTGCATACACGCAGTAAAATTATGTGAAAACTTAATTTCATGTCCGGCGGCTTTTCATATGATATGCTGACGAGCAGGCTTTATAGCAAAGTGAATGAAAAACAGCATCATACAGTACATGTTAGCATTATTCTAAACATGCCTGTTTGTGAATGACTACTGGATGATACTAAAGAAAAATCAAAAGATCAATTTAACATTTGATATAATGATTGTACAAACGTCACAGTTCACAGATGTTGGACACTGGGAAAATATTTTGTGGTTTGGTTATTTTTTTGACAGCGTTGACATGAAGTGAAACTGCGAATGAGGAACCATCGTATACATGTGGGCTAAAAAAAAACCAGACAACAAACAATAAAGGAGGCTTAAATAAAGAGAGTGTGTGTAAACTTCTGAGCTTTTTCTGAACCCGTATTAAAGCAATGAGAAGTACTGTGGGCTTGTTATCCACAAGTTGCCAGTTTAAATCCTTGAACTGGAAAAAAAAAGTGATGAGTTCATGAATAAAACTCCCAACTGCATTAAACATATGTGTACTCTAATCGTTTGAGCTTAAATCAAATGATACAGACTATAGAGGATGATCACAGTTATTGCCAAGCAGTACTTTTTATTCTTCATGTTGCCGCTTCTTTTCCAGCTTACACTGATATCTTTGCAACAGATCTAAACTAAAGCAGTTTCCATTGATGGTTTCAATATTACTGATGCCAAAATTCCGTGAGCATTCAGTCTGGAAACAATTGTACGGGCTGTTTTAGGAGGAGGAGGGGGGGTTTCTCAGAAAAAAATCCTACACCATCAGCACACATCCATCTAAAGTGTTCTGTAATGAGGCAGGCAGCTTCAGTCTCTTTCTCGCTTTGAATAGCCGTTAGACTTCAAATGTTGACGGTTTCCTGTGTAGGAAACAGCAGAAGCTAACGGACATGTGTGACCTTTCTCACAACCTCAGCTAATTCTGGATGCAAAATTTATAGTATAGGATGTCCAGTGTGTACATTATAACAATTATACGGTCCAGTCTAAGTGGGTTATCCACCTTCTGTTTAGCAATGATATTTTAGAAATTCTGCAGGGTGAAGAATGTTTCCTTCAAGCTAAAAAAAACCTGGGTATAAATCATTATCAGATAAAGAAGAATAAAATTAAGCCATGATTTAATCTAATCCATGCACTCAGCTGTTGAAAGTGGTTCTATTCAGGGAGGACCAAAATCAAGAACACTGGACTTGCTTGTGTATTTTTTTCCCTTCTCTTGTTTTATGATGAGGATGAGGATCATCATATACAAACATAGTCAGACTTATCAATCGTTCCTCTGACACTAATCTTGTATTAAAAGCTCTCCTCCTCTCAGTTTTTGTTAGAGAGCTCAGGCACACTCAATAACCTCGCGCTGCTCTTACAAAGATGACTTCATCCACATAAAAAATTAATAACGACAAGCCACTGTGACAATGCTTTACTGTGCATTAGAGATAGCTCTGACAAATGTAACTATCCCGCCTGGAATCCAAACAAATCTCTGATGAGTGGTCCAGATTGTCTGGTTGTAGGCATAGGGGTGGATGACATGACAAGTGGAGGGCAAGACCCCCACCCCAGCCGCCTCAGATCAGTATGGGATTAAATGAAGATAGACCATTTTTCAACCATATGCTTAATCGTCTTAGCCTAAAAACCTGAGGTTTATAGTACCTTTGACTCGTCTGGCACTATGGGTGTGATTGAACAAACATTTTATAGTTTGTAAAAGTCAACAATTCTCAAACTGCAGCATTTAATACTAAGCAACAAGTGAGTGAAGGTAACTATATCTGCACTCTATAGTTTTTAAGTTATCACATCACTGATTACTCGGAGCGAGAAATGCAAAATGAAATTATCACGAACCAGCAATGCAAAGACCACAAGTCAAGCCTTAGTCAAGCCTTTGTGCTTCATATGCAGATGTTAAACTACAAGCTCAGTTCATAGGCGAGTGACAGGACAGCAAAAAACGAGACAGCTCGAGAAACAACACTCCGGGGAATGAAAACGAAACTTGTCCAGCTGCCTTCTCAGCCTTTCCCTCCTGCAGACTAGCCAGGCAGTGTAAATGCTCGTGCCCCCCTCTCTGTCTGAGCAGAATAACAAGCATCCTGCTGAGCAGCTGCTTCACACAAACAGGACTGGTCCTTCCCACCAGCACCGCATCCATATCCAAAGTCTGTCACAGTCTTAACAAAGTAGACAAAGATTCAGGTACATATACAAGTTACGTCTAAAAAGGGGTTTGGCGCTGAAGTCCAGTCCTTTGAGGGCAGCAGTTCAAATCAGTACACAGATTTTGAAGCAAAGTGTAGCAAGATATAAATCTGGACAGATACAGGACACTGGACAGTTGCAGTCCACTGCATCACAAATAAACAAGGCGTCTTGTCCTCAGAACTCTGGCTGAACCGCATGTCTCACAACATGCAAACACCTCTATATGATCTGCATTAAGTCGGCCAAGTCACTCCTATAAGACTGCATTTAACCACATGAGTGTCGTGCCAAACTGTATGTATCTATTAGAGTGCATATTACAGTGTCACCTTAGTCCAAACAATGTGAGAAATATGAAGGGGTACGTAAGGCTTCCCTCGTAAACCTTGACTCGATACAGAATCTGACCGGAATTCAAAATCCGACACGACACCTGCATCCAAGGCTGAGGAGTCTAAATCAGTGCCGACTACCTCCTGAGTCCTGCCTGGAAGACTAACATTCAACTGTGCTAGCATCCACTAGCAAGCTATGCTAACAACCATCATAACCGTGATGTGTGAGACCAAAAACAAACACCTGTGCTCACTCGGTGAACGTTAGCCTAGCTGGGTATGCTAACAGCTAGCTTGTTCCACAATTAGCCGTTAAAACATATAATGGACGTTACCCTCTTTCACTCCAGGTAGTTTATTCTTGTCGATGCTAATGTTACATTCAGCCATGTTGTCACCGATAATAAGTCAAAAAAATCGTTGACGTTGAAATACACTCCCACGCTTCTTCCGAAGGTTAACGGCAGTCTGATTGATCGTCTTTACTCATAAACCCGATTGATGGTTCAGGTGCTGGACGGCCCTGTTGATTAGTTTCGATAGCCTCTCTCCCTCTCTCTCTCCCTCTCTCTCTCTCTCTCTCTCTCTCCCCCTTGATACGTCGCTGCTGTTATTGCCTGACAGATTCTCTGCTGAAGCTAGTCAGTTCTTCTACAAGCGTCCCTCCTTCCCTGGTCCCTTCCTACAACCATTCAGTCCGTCAAGTCAGATAGAATCAACGACAGTCTTCCTGTCTGGGACGTCAAAATAAACGCCTTTATGTGCCATGTAGCTGAGTTACAAAGGAACAACAAAAAAAAAACCAAAACACTATTCATAAACAAAAGTACGGCCCATCGAAAACACGTCGATAGAAACATAGAAACAAAAAATGACCAGTCAGACAGCAAGATACAAAATATATATCATATTCAGTCTGGGGATTTCTATATATCTGCATATAATAAATTTGTTTATAATTAGAAAAGAACAAGTACCTCTAAACTGAGTGAATTGTGACTCCTTAATTTTTATTAGTTAAAGCCCCTAAATGATTTAAGTCTTCTAATGTGAAACTTTAATGACTAACTAAGCAACACTCAAATTGAAAACTACTTCATATATTGTTAGTTAAAGAATTTTTAAAAATGATTATTTGCTTCATCAGGACTATGTGGATGTGGTTTGACCAGAGTCTTAAATTGGATGTGAAATCTCACATGCAAATTGCCAAAACTGTTTTTCAGAAAACATTGTGTAGGATGCAATTAGTCATTGTAAGTAGCTGATAAAACATACATTTTAAGGAACTTAAACAGTGATTCATCCAACATTTTTACAATTAAGCTTCTCAGTTTTTGATTTATGCTTGATGTTACATCTTTGCTTTACAAATTATTGACATAATTGAATCATGATCTGCACATGAGAAGATAGAGCAAGTACCATTCAAAAGCTAGTCAGTAAACCTTGACTTTAGAATATATTATCAATGAAGTTCATTTGTTAGACAAACCTAAAATCATGGGAAATGCATAAAAACTATAGAAGCCTATGGCCAGAGTTCAGCTTTAAATTTGAAGTTCAAATTACCACATTTCCGGTATAATTATAGCTACGATTTGGTTAACTTGACCAAGCTTTCTCCCAGGGTTCAGTGACTGCAGACGTCTGCAGCGGCAAGAAGTCCTCGTCGCGAAATGAAAGGGAACACGCCTCCCCGAGGAGAATCTGTGATCCATATAAATGATGAGGCCTTGAGACACTGTACGGGGATTATTTAGGATGCAGTTTCAAAACACAAGTAAACGGACCTCACAGTTGTTTGTCGAATTACGAGAACATACAATCATATGTGAGTGTGTTCTAAGCCCTCTGTTTGCTTTTCTCCCTCTCCCTCCCTCAAACAAATATACTCCTGTCACGTGATCTTATATTTGATTATGCTAATGTAAATGTAACTGCTCCCTCTAGTGTCCAGCGTTTCAAAATGCAGGTGTCGATGACACCTGGACCACACCTGTTTCAAAAGATTTATTTCTTGATTGGTTGTGATGAATTGGTATTTGAAGTCGATCTATAGACCTAATCAATACATTGATTGGTGGCATGTATCCATTTTGATGGTAAAATAGTCTTTAGATAATCTTTTCAATCACATGTTGTGAGGTCAACATGACCCTGACCTTTTTGTTTATGATGCAGAGGACTGGTAGAGGGCAGAAACAGGACTGATGACTGCATGGCTTTGGCTCATACGTCACACACATTTCTCACATATTTGCAAAGACTCAAACTTTTTGCTGTACACCTGGCATTTTAGCATGCATTACCCAAATGCTGGTATACGCTTGATATAAATCACGAGAAAATGCCACCCTGCAGACAGTTTTATTTGCTGCATTGTGTTAATTATGCATGTTTTGTCTGAATTGATTTCAGGTACCTTAGCACACACAAATTTTACTTTTATGACTTTAACTACAGCTGTTCCACAGTCTCTTCGTCGAGTCCTTGAGTCCACTGCACTTTCAACAGCTGAATAACTAAAGTGAAACGTTTTTGGAGTCAAGACAACAGATGTCAACAGGCTCCTAAGTCAAGCCTGGGGGGTTCAAGGCAACGAGACCCTCACCAGCCAAACTCAGCTTGTGCCAGCCATCTAATTTCCCTAACACTGCACAAGCACAATGTCTGCTGCCCTGGCAAAGGTATGAGATGTGATTTCCTTGATGCACAAAATAGACTACACTGACGGGAGGTGCACAGTTGTTGGTTCGGCCACAGTGATGGATGTTCCTTCAGCTCCAAATCAGCCCTTAAGACTTAAGCCAAGATTGAGGAGGTCTTCTGCAGCTATGATGCACTTAGGGGCTGAATCAATTTATTTCCCCCCTGCCTTTCCCAGACCAGCACACCGCCATGTACCTATTTAAAGAAGCAATTAATGTAAAAGAAAAAGACTTGCAAGTGCCAAAAACATCTGATTCTAGTCTCTCATAACCAATGGCTGATTAATAACTTCCTCTCTCTGTTTGATTTGTCCATGTCAGAATGATGTAGAGTTCCTGGCCTCACTTACAATGTCAGGTCACCGTATTTCATCCAGACACACCACAAGCCCCTGTGTAAAGGTGGTCTATTGACGAAACTCATGTTGACTAGCTATTGATTTAGTACGCAAGAGGCTGACTGGCCCCTCCTCCCCAGCCTCTGAAAGGATAAATAAATTGGGTGGATGGACCCAAGGAAGTGGATTACTTGCCTTGCTTGAGGGAGGACTCATAGTGCGGCATTTGTCTGGGACCATACATTGAGTGCCATGGACAGGGTTACAGTTATAACCTACTGCTTAGGGTTCCTGGGTTTGTTACTACTGCAAGGAGTGCTAAATGTGGAGGGGAGGAGCATACTGAATCCTGGTGAGTTTGCAAAAACGCTCTTTGTTTAGGTCTGAATATAATAAAAATGTTAAATCTTTTGCAGATTTCTGAGGAGGTTGCATACAACAGGTGCAACCTTTAAAATAGTGCTACTGTTGGCTTAAGGTTTGTGAAAATGCAATGAGTTAAAAAAGATGCCTGACTATGAAATTGGATGGATAAGTTTTGTGATATATATGATGCTTAAAGTTGCATTTTTGTTTGCTTTGTGTGCTCAGGAAACCATGTTTTTAATGCCAAAGAAGACACAGATGCCCAGAGCAAGATTCTAGCACTCTTACTACAAAAAAGCTTAATTCCAGTTGAAAATGACGATCCTCTGGGTGAGAAAGAAAGTAAAAAAGAAAAAGCCTAAATTTATACAAATAACACAAACACATTCTAGTGGGATATTAACTGCTTTTTCTATCCACAGGTCTTGAGCTGGCAAATAAATTAGCTGAATTAGAGGAGGTAAGGATACTTTGTGATCCCCGTGAAGCAGCTTTAGAAAAAACGTGGTTTAATTCACTATAGGGTGACTGTTGAACGGAGTATGGGTATCTTGTTTTAATTTCTAAAAAAAAGTATGAATACATTGTACAGTCATTGAGAGGAGTCTGAATGAAAACCCATTATACTACTTTATTGTAAAAGCCCCTCCATTGATGGTGTGTTGAGGTGACATCTGTGTCTTGGCATGCTCAAGTCCTGTGATCTCTGCTCATAGCTGCAGGTGCTGAGGGAGGACTTGGAGCTGGAGAGGGAGATCACAGGCAATATGGCAGAAGGCAAATCCATAACTCAGAAGAGGGGTGAACGTAAGTCAGACTAAGCACTTGTGGATTTATGCATCATAGAAATTGGTTATTATTTGCACTTAGTTATAACCATTGCAGTATACATATTACATATGTATTATATATTTATATGTGTATATATGTAAGCACACTGCATGTCATATATCGTTCTACAAGTCTTTATCTCCTTTCATCTGCAGCTTGCTTCTGGAAATACTGTGTGTGACACGGATTGCAAGAGGAGGAGGAGGAGGATCACTATTAAATATTGCTGCAAAGCCCAACATAGCCTTAAGACTCACAAGACCAGTTATATATTCACACTGTATTTATTACAGCAATATAGAGTTATATCATAATCAGTGTCATCAATAAATGTTTCATCATCACTGCACAGAAGTGCTCTCATGAGAGATCTAAGGACTGTGGCTGTAAATATTTGATCTGTAAATAATCAGCTTCTCACTGGAAATACTTGAGGGTCAGGTATGAGGAAAAACGCTTCTCTGCAAAGACATATTATCATTATTTTTCAGGGATTTTTCTTTGCCTACTGCTTGGTGTTTATGTCGCTCTCTTGTGGCTGAATTGTGACCTAACTTTTATCTCATCAATAGCTGCCTTTAGAAAGCACTGCCTGTCATTTTACAAAATAAATGAAATTATAATGTGACTCTGTTTGGTTGGGTTTTTGTTTTTGTTTTTTTTTGGGAGGGGGGGGGCTGCTTTTTTTAAGTTCTTCAGAGATAATGATTGGAAATCCCTTCACTGAAAGGACACTTTTTAGAGTTTTGAAAAGGAGACAATTAATTTCCCATTAAAAGGGCATTGTCAATATTAGTGAACAACATATAAATATTCTTGAACCTAAAAACTACTTTCATTCTGTATTCACTTAGGATATTAAATGTTTTAAATAAGTGTCTGAGTTAAGGAATGTGGCACATGGTTCTTATCTGTAGTGATAGTTCATTTTCTGCACTGTGAAGTTCATTGGGTGGGATAATGCTGCTGTCACAGGCTCAGTCTAAACAATGGGTGAGCTGCTGTGAAAAGAACTGAATCATACCAAATGTGATGAACAGACGAGGCTTCGGGGAAACCTGACGATGAGATTTTGTTATCTGCTCCAGTTCAGTCCACAAACTGGAGAATGGAGTGAAAGCATCCTGTCAAGATAAGTCAACAGCAAATGAACAGACATCCTTTGTGCCATTCATGGAACAGAGGGTTTTTTTTGTATGTTACAGCCAAATATAATTTACAAAACACTTTCCAGTTCCCCGTCCAATCATTTTTGGCTTAACAACTTGACACTTGGTGACTTGATAGACATAGGAAGCCCAGCTCCAGACAGCCCCAGTCCCATGAGAAGCACGGAGGATCATTCTCATAGTTCTAGATGAATGATGGATTTTCACTTAAGAGGTTTGTAGAATTTTTTTTAACCAAAGTCATTTTTGCCTTCGATTTTGCCTTAGACATTAGAAAAGAACATTTTTCCTTTAATAATTACTCTTGGATAAGTAAGTCAGGGATCAAACCTCAGATGTGCATTCAAAACTTGATCAAGTTTGAGCTGAAGTTCAATGAAGTTTAGTTTTGATTATGACTGAAACATAACAATACACTGCTTTTTGGAATTTATTTGAAAATTTCAGATTTGATCATATGTTTCCAAATGTGTCTTTGAACTGCGCAGGCCCCTTGCAGCTTATGCTCATCCTCTTCACACTGCCTCGCCTCACCTGCAACATGGTCTGCCCCAACAGCTGCCAGTGCACAGTCAGTGGTGCTGTCCTGTGTGTTGGCTCTTCTATCACAGATATACCGGAGCAGCTGCCTATCACTGTGTCCTGGCTTTACCTCAATAACACAAATATGAATGTCATAACTGAGCGGAGCCTGGCAAACCGGAACCTCCTATTGCGCTTCAGTCTGACTCTGAGCCATCTACACACCATCCATCCCCGGGCCTTTCATGTTGCTCCACAGCTCAAGTCCATCAAGCTGACGGGCAACGATCTCTCTACCCTTCCTGCTCAAGTGTTCAGCCCACTGACCCATCTGGAGCAGCTGCATTTAAATGGAAATCAGTTGGAAACTATTGCTTTGGAAATGTTTCACGGACTCATCAGGTTGGAAAACCTGGACCTGAGCAGCAACAAACTAACTAGTCCTGCTTCAGGTATTTTCAATCGGCTGACCAAGCTCACTTATTTGAACATCGGCAAGAACTCCATAAAGAAGCTCCCACCTACCATCTTTAACTCCTTGACCAAACTTCGCCACCTCCACATCTATAACAATGAGCTAAAGGTACTAGAGGTTGGAATATTTGATGAACTTGTTGAACTTGAAGAGCTACAAATCCACCGCAACCAACTTGTCAGCATTCCACCTCAGGTGTTCTGGTCCCTGAGGAACCTGAAGACCCTCACCTTGTCTTCCAACCGACTTCAGGCTATCCCAGAAAAAAGTTTTTACAATATGCCCAAGCTGAACCATCTTACCATTTACAAAAACCCACTGTTATCCCTTCCTGACCAGTTGATGGGATACATGCCTGAAATGAGAACATTTTATCTGTATGATACTAGTCTCACTACTGTTCCTGGAAATTTATTCACCAACTTGTCTGGCCTGCAGCATCTTAACTTTCATTTAAATGACAAATTGAAGGAGTTGCCTTCAGACCTCTTCTGCTGTCTTCCCAACCTTCAGAAGCTCTCGCTGAGATCCAACAACCTCCATGAGCTACATCCTCAGCTGTTTTCCAGACTTACTACATTGAGCATACTGTTTCTACATAACAATAAGCTACAGAATCTAACAGAGAACATATTTCAAGGCCTTGGAGGGCTTTTGACCCTTAATTTGAAGAGCAACAACTTTAAGACTCTTCCTGGAAATATTTTCATGTCAAACACAGTTTTGAGGGAGCTTTCTCTCAGTGGCAACCCCTGGGATTGTACTTGTATTATCAGAGGTATTGCAAGATGGATAAGACATAATGAACATGTAGTCACTGACAAAAATGATGTGATATGTCATAGTCCAGTGTACCAATTGCTCCGTACAATTGGCTCTCTGCGTGAAGAGGAATTCAGCTTCTGTGATGCTACAAGTTCACCTACACAGGACATGTTGCATGAGAGGACACAACCATTCTACACAATTTCAACTGGTGGACAAACATCAGCTTCAACAGCAGCAACACCTGTAACAACATCAACAACAACCACCACTCAAGGAGCTACCCGACAAGTCACCATTCAAGCAAGCACCAAACCTGCAAATACAACCACCTTGGACACCATAGCACCCCCACCATCCCTCCCTGCTGTGACCACTGCTCTGCCTAGTGAAGAGCTTTTTCTCACCGAGACTAGCTCGACTTTTCATGGGTCGCCTCTTTTCTATGACCAGCTGGTGATAGAACAGGGTCCTGAGTTTGTTCACCACAACCATCACTGTGGCTGGGTGTATGTGTGGTTCCTACCCTCTGATAAAGTCTCGGTTGGATTCCTGGTGTTTTGTCACATCCTTCCTGTGGCCACAGGCTTGCTCCTCATTCTTGCTGCCATGTATGGCATGTATCGCCTCAGTGAGACCATGAACAAGCTTAAGGCTGAGTGTGCACATAACGAAGGATGACAAAACATGTTATCAGTTCTGATGCATGAGAGAGTGGTACATGGTACGAGATCACAGTATTCAATATTATAAAATACAACATGTAATACAGTAAGGTTTAAAACAGAAGTTTGCTAACGTAAATCAACATTTTTTATTTTTACACATTTATTGATAATCAGCCTATATATCATTTGTGCAGGGCTGTAAAGATTAATCAAATAATGAGCTAAAAGAAAATTAATCAGCAACTATTTTGTTTATTTGTACAAATGTTGTCATTTTTCCAGCAAAAATAACAAAAATCTGCTGACCCTAGCTTACAACTTGTCATGTCTTGTCTTGTATCTTAGTAAATTACATCAGTTTGGATTTTGGACAGTGGGTTGGTCAAATCTGAACAGACACTGTGATAGATATTTTATCATACTTTTCATCATTTCATCAACTAAAAAATTGAGAGAATTGAGAATTGAGAAAATATTTGCCAGTTTAATTGATATTGAAAATAACTGAGTTGGAGGTGTTTTTATTGTTATTTCAATCAGTCAAACTAAAAGTTATTTAGTATAGTTAAAACTGCAGTATGTAATCTCCTTGCATTTGATGCTTGTTTCACAAGTTTGTGCCAGGGCACCAACTGTACTCAAGAGAAATGCTTTCATAAACATGTCCTCTCTTATCTGGGTGTCTTATCTGGGTTTACTCAACATGGAAATGACAGAGAGAATTAGTCACATCTTGGATGCAGGGAAGAGCACACCTTCGTTATTGTAACTGCCTTCAAACACAAACGACATTAGTTATCTTCAGAGCAAAATATTTTTTTTGAATACTCTTTCCTTTTTGCAACACAGTGCCCATGTAATTTAACAAGCCTACAGTATGAATGCATGTTCTCCAAGCTTACACGTGATATAACGTAAAATATTGCCAAGAAAAAGTATGAGATAAGATAAAGATTTCAGAGCTTATAAACCTTCACAAAATGACAGTGGATGCCATGAATTCCATGAGAAGTGATTGGACTTTAAAACAAATGGAAAACAAAGGGGATGAATTGGTGAACAGCACCCAAGTTCATTGCTATGACAACAGGTGATTAGGCCTTTCCAGTACACTGAGTTCACACAACAGTGTCCATGACCACACATTCGTGATGAGAAAGGATGAGCACGGTAAGAGGAAATCTCACTGAAGGGGTCACATGCAATATTCGACAGCAGTGAAAAACAAGTGACAAGATAAAAATTCTGTTGATTTTCCTACCGAAGATAAATCTTCTTTTGTCTCTGATGAACTCATTTTAACCTGGTGTCCCAGCAAGATTTTCCACAGCACATTTGTAGCAGACTCTTGGCTGTAGGGGTAGATGATCCTTTTAAGTCCATTTATTAACATTTTGACTGCTGTTTTGACATGAACAAAACAGTTTTAGCCAAATTTCTTACCCACAACAGCTCCACAAGATTAAGGCTTCTTTCTGGTCTCCAGCTGGTTCCCATGTTAACTGAGTTTTTCATGTCATAAAACCACACTTAGGTTTAGACATATTTAGCTGTGTAAATACTAATTTCCAAACTCCTTTGAGAACTATACAATCAGCTATATGTTGTTACATATATATGTGTATGTATGTATGTATGTATGTGTGTGTGTGTGTGTGTATATATATATTTCGTTTACTGTGTGTGTGTGTTTGCAAATATCTGCTAACACGAAAAACATTATGTCAACCAAAGCAGCACTGAAGCAAAACCCATTTAATTTTCTGAGTGAACAAACCCCTCTGAACAAAGTGAGACTTAGAATATAAAAATGATGCTTAACACGTGATCCAGTCTGGCACAGTACAGTGCAGTTACATGTCCATATTGACACACAGGCACAGTGCAGTAACTGACTGGTTATATTTTCTCCACTCCACCCTCACTATCTGTTTTCTGTGGTAAAGAGGGAGTTTGTCATCTTACAAAACAGATGGCTTTACTTAAAGCAACACAGGAATGTTAAAAGCAGCAGAACACACTTTTTTTCCCACTGATTTATTGAAGACCACATTTTTTACATTTCAGTACCATGCCCAAATCACACCGATTTGTATATGAACAGGTTACGAAAAATGAGCTGGTTCAACAGGGGCAAAGAAGTGTTTTCTGCCATACTGAAAGTGCTCGATTACATTATTCTGAATCACAAATTGAATATCTAGGATTTGGTCAGTGTCACACAAACACGTACTGTATATACGAACAAACAGAAGAAGAAGAAGTTGTTTGGTAATCTGTAATCCCCTAAAAGTGGATATGAGACACGTTCAAATCTGCCAATCGGTTTACAAGTGTACCAGGATCATCATACCAAACATGTGCCGTTGGTGCTTGAATTTGCACAAATAGGAGGGAAATAACAGAAATCAATTTCTCAAATCAAATTCACCTGTTTTCATGGAAGAAGACAAGAAAAGTATGTTGTGAAAACATAAATCAAATCATGTGGATCCCTTACAAGGAAGTGCATACATTCAAACACCCACCTAAACAAAAATACATTTCCAGAGGGTGGGGCTTCCCCATTGCCTGATTCCCCCCCAAAAATGTGAGCGTGGGTGTGATCGTGTGAGAGGGGGCAGTGGGGGAGGGCCGGCACAGTGAACAATGTTGAGGCTCCAGAGAAAGAACCAGCAGATTTCATTAGTCCAGGGCAATGAAAAAAGAAAAGTGACTGATGAAGGGAATCAAGTGATGACGAAGAGCAGGAAAATGTGATGCTGTGAGAGTCCATGAGAGTGCTGGAAACTTTCATCAGAGGATTTGTGAAGCTGAGAGGGGGAAGGAAGGACGTACATAAAAGATTACTGCACAAACTCATTGCCTCTGTTAACTCAGTCATCAGCCACTCCCGGAGGTAAGTTCTGCAAAACAGCATGTTGTCTCAGCTAACAGAGTGCTGATCGGTACTTATGAGTAACATATTGTTTGAGGGAATTCTGGAAAAATGTTAAACGGAGGAAAATATATAACATCTGTAAGTTGTTACAGCAACCAATTAAATTGTTTATTTTGAAAGGAAATGTGTTATCTACAACGTGTAAATACTACCTACTGGGAAATATAGACTGATTTAAGTTAAAAAGTCAGGCTGTCAAAAAACAAAAAACTGGTTTACTTTTGATGACTTGAGTCCTAAAGTGGTCATTTAAAGTGGTAAAAATGATTCAATTATCAGTAGCATGACTTCCTGTTCTCCTCTGCTAATTCAGATATTTAATGACAAAGTGCTGATATTTCAGCTCTGGCATGAGGAGGGAAAAGAATCTAAGCAATTAATGGTGAAATGCTTCACACATTACATTGTACTACAAAGCAGTCCAGGCTGTCCCAGGCAAGAGCAGACAGTGGTTTTGGTCAGACTGGGACATTATACCAATAATATATACCAGAGAGCAAACCTGGTTTGGTGGTCAGTCTTAATTCTAATGGAATTATTATTAAATTCATGGATGTAAGGTATCACAACAGGCACGTGCAGCACAGTTTGGTGATTTCGTGTCAAGACTGAGGAGTGATAAGAGGATTTATCATGTGTCCGATTGCTGTTTAAGTGAGTTGCTTAAATCCATTCTTTTTTAGATGTACAATACAGCTGAAGAGGAACTCAATAGATAATTGACTTTTGGTTTTCTGGTACTTGTGTTATCAGAAGCACACCCTGGACTTAAATATGAACTCTAACCCTTTAAACTTTAAGCAGTGAAAAGAAAGCGGGATGTGATGATAGTGATGAAACCAGTGGGTGTTGCCCTGCAAAACCCATATCAATAAAAGTTAGAACTAACATTACTATTAATAAGGCTAATGGTTATCGATTGTTGTATTAGATGTAAGTTGAAGTGGTAGGGTTAAAAAATTACACAATAATAATGTTCTGTTAATAATGAAAACATTCATTTTCCACTCACAGTAGGGACCCCGCGCTGAAATGAAAGCAGACATGAGTACAAAATGTGTCAAAAACAGGAAGAGCTGTGATGCACGAGGTTGTATTTTATAACCCCTCTATCTTTGATGGAAAAGAAAGAAAAGAGGAGTTCATTTGAGGGCTATATCAGCCTTTTCGGAAAGTTACTTCCACAGGGAAACTCACTTTTCACCCTAATACACCTCAGCCATTGAGAAACGACTCATTTTTGCCAACCTGAAGTTGCAGAGCTCTAAATGGATTTGTATGAAGCCATTACCATGTAGTTAAAAACAGTGGGCACAGCCTCAGTCTGGAACAGGAGCAGTCAGCCATACATGTAGAGATTTTATACAAAACTAAGACAAAAATCAAACAGACCAATTTTTGTTTGTGGCAGCAAAGCAAACACCATGTACACATAACATTAGGATATACTCAGCAGTTTGGGCAATTACTACTTCTATAAACCTTTCAAGCATATGTGAGTGAATAAATTTCATTTGAACACAAATTGTAAATTAACAGTTTCAATGCCAAAAAGTTGCTTAGCATAGTGTTTTACAAGACAGTGCTTTTTGCAATGATGGTGTGCAATGTTCCAGGCCACAGACAGCAAAATACAACACTGGACCAATGTATGCTACTGTCTCCCTTTTGGTTAAAACAAGAATGCTGAGGCTGCAACATGGAGGCACTGTTACTAATTAGAGTTGCCTTCAGTATAACAGCCAGAGAATTCCCTTTGGGGCCTTTCTTTCAGGGAGAGGAGAAAAACAGACAACAGAAAGTATTGTGTTTCAAAACTCAGACAGCAGTGCATTGACGTAAAAACATAACAAATGCAAATATGCTCAACTGCCAATTACTCAGACACTTCAATTTCCTTCAGGAGCAAAGCCTACAGCAAATCACACTTAGTTGGGAATTACTTTTATTACTTTATACATTTCTAAAGCCTCCCCAGAGTCACAGAAGATGTATAGAAAAAAGCTGAGCTAAGTACTCTCACTGACAATTGAAGTGAATTTACATGTAAAATTGGTGTCAT
The DNA here is from genome assembly GCA_016785225.1 of Psettodes erumei. Lineage (NCBI taxonomy): Eukaryota > Metazoa > Chordata > Actinopteri > Pleuronectiformes > Psettodidae > Psettodes > Psettodes erumei. The sequence continues at coordinate 350,319 of JAFBJZ010000854.1, read as the reverse complement.
GCCCCTTTAAAGAGACAAAAATTAAGGGTATATATTACGTAATGACTATGCCGGTGTACACAAAGCCCTTTACCGTGTAAATGTTATACCAGACTGAACCAGCTCTGACTGCAACATATCTGTTTTTTCTTTTCTAGGGAAAATGAACCAGCCACTGCCTCTTCATGTGCTCCTACTTCTCTGTTCCCTCAAAGCCGTTGTTTGGGCATGTCCAGATGGATGCAAATGTGAAGGAAACAAATACAGCTGCTTGGGCCTCTCAGACTTCCCCACAAGTGTGTCCTCTTTTACAACCACGGTCTCCTTCTCTAATTGCAGTATCTACTCCATAAAACCAGAGGACATTACTGATTTCTCTGCTGCCCTTAGAAACTTCTGGATTCAATACACTGATATGAGGGAAGTGCTCCCTGGTACATTTGATTCCACTGTGCAACTAAGCATCTTGGGGTTTGTTGGCACTGGACTGCAAGATCTCCCTGAGGCCTTGTTTCATAATCTTCAGAAGCTTCTCTACCTGAATCTCAAGAGCAACAAACTGCTGCTGCTCCGCCCTAACTGGTTTTCCATGCTGACAAATCTGACATTTCTTGACCTCAGTAATAACCTTATCACATCTGTACCTGTGGAAACTTTTTACCCTCTTACTGAGCTACGTGTCCTTCACCTATCCAGAAACAACATCAGTCAACTGTCTAGAGATACATTCAAGGGTCTCTCTTACCTTACAACCTTGCGACTTAGTAAAAACTCACTACAGGAACTCCCCATTGGCAGTCTGGATGACCTTGAAAACCTGGAGGAACTATCCCTAAATGACAATCTAATCGCTCACCTCCACCATGACTTATTCTCTAAGACTCTGAAGCTCCAGAAACTGTACCTCTCTCACAACAGGCTTACATCTGTTCCACAAGGGATCTTCTTAAACTTGCCCCTCCTTTCCCATATCTCACTGTATGAAAACCACCTGCAGAGTCTTGGTCCAGGGGTGTTTGGGCCCATGGCCCTGCGGGAGCTGTGGCTGTATGACAACAAGCTGAGTCGTGTGGAGGATGACACATTCAAAAATCTGACTCAATTGCATCTCTTAGTGCTCAGTCGTAACCAGATCAGCTATGTTTCCACTAGGGCCTTTAGGGGGTTGGAGCAGCTGGGGGAGGTATCACTTCACACCAATCTGCTCACAACCCTGCAAGATGGGACTTTCCAAGGTCTGCACAGTCTCGTCAACATTTCCTTGGAGCACAACTTCATCAGCTCCCTCCCTTCAGGTATTCTGCAGGGTCTGGGCCACCTAGAACAGATAGACCTGCGGAACAATTCCTTTCCCAACATTGCACAGGAAAGTCTAGATGCACTCACCATATCAAGGGAAGTACTCCTGCAGCAGAATCCGTGGAGGTGTGACAAGGATATCCTGCCTCTGAGGGAATGGCTGAGACAGCACCCATCCAAGGCCAACCAAACCCTTGTGGTGTGTGAAATGCCTCTCAGCCTGAAAGGTGAGGTGATTGCTAACCTGAAAAATGAGGACCTGATGCCTCTCAGCCCTACAGTGGAGCCTGCATTGACGTCAACAGTGAATAAGAGGAAACCCAATACTCCCCCAACCAGACTCAGCACATCCTCACCTGCTGTCAAGACCACAACCACCTCAGAGGATGATGGGGTCACAATTAGTGGCAAAGATGAAAAGGGGGCGATTTCTAATAATACTTCAGTTGCCCTCATTATTGTCACAGCAGTGTCCACAGCTATTATCAGCATGGTCATCATCATCTGCATGTGCCGGAGGAAGAGGAAGAGAGGGAGGGGAAATATAGGCCGTAGACATAACAATGCTGTGCTTTAGACAAATGACCCAACATCAGTAACCAATGAACTTCTAATGCCAAGGGAAACTGTATGCTGATTACTGTGGTTTCCTCAAAAAATCTGGAGCATGGAATTGATTTTAGCCTCAAAAGCATAGAAAGAACCACTTTAGCTCCTTCTTCTTCCTCAACTAGAAAAAACACATAAACAGGTTTTCTTCTGAATTCATTATCATTCTGTTTTTAATTATGAAGTTAACCACTCAGTGCTGCATGCTATAAAATCAGAGTGGACATCTTCTGATGAACTGCAAAGAAAAAACACCCACCTTGCCATTTTGAGGGAAACTGGGACCTTTTGGAGAATGTAAATTCACATTCAGTCTACTTCTTCTAGTGAAAGTTAAACCGAACTTGGAATTCTGTTCTATGGTATTTTTTTCAGGATTAATTATTGCAATTTGACATTGATGTTTTGTGCTAACAACAATACATTTAGGGATCCATCGTACTTTTTTGTGAAAGGGCTATCCTCTGTAACCCAGTTCAATGCAAATGCTACTATACAGCGAATAAATGCACTGCTTTTAGAGTCACAATCTCACATTGTAGTTATCATTTACTGAGCTAAGCCTCCATGGTGTAGCATGCAAACATGCACTTACTCTCCCAGAATCTGACAGCAAGTTGCCCTTTACATATTATTCAGTGTCAGTTACACTGACACTATAAAATATACACCCACTGACTAGTTTATAATGTTTCAGTTTTTGTTGACACTATCAGAAAGGTCATAATTGTACTTTATATTTATTATTGAGGTCATAGCGTATGTTTATGTTGTACTGGAGTGCATTTTACTGACACTATCTCCCAATATTCTGGTCGTCTTGTGTATATAAATGGGTGGACAAAATATTATACTATATGTATATTATATATATAATGCAGCCCAACACAACACCTATGCAAACTACAACTACCATCAAAATAACAAACATTCATTAAAATTAATACCTTTCTGTCTATCAAGACTGACCATTACTGTCTTTTTAAAGGCAGAATTTATGTCAGAGTTTTTGTAGTACCTAATGAAGTGGGCAGTGAGTGTATAACAGGAAGCAAAGGAGGGAAAGTATATGTAAATTACACGTCTAATAGCCTGTTTTGGTCTATATCCTGTTGAAATAATTTAGATGTCACAGGATTCTTTTATTAATAATCAGTCCAGACTGATTGATTTTAAAAGTGATCCGGGTGAAGGGATCGACACATTGTTGTTTGCGTTCATAGCAGTCAATCAGTAAACACTGTTTGTTTGTCATAAACACAGAGCAATGGAGTGATGGTGTAGATTTTACGCTGACAGGAACTTAGGCCACCCTTTCAACTTGTTCAACTGATGTCTATTTTTCCCCTTAGTTAAAACAATTTTATATAAAAGACTGCCATCTACTGGAAGAAAGTCAAAATAATGCATTTTGGCTGAAATCCAAAACTTTCCACTCCATGCTTTGCCTGCATTTACAATTACACAGAATGCAGAAAACAAATTAATCACAAATATTGTAATGTGTGTCTAAACTAATTGTTAATTAACAGTAATAATGTTTTGGTAAGGAAGTTGAAACAAAACAAAAGCAACAAACTGGAGATAAATGCATGTGAACTGAAAGGCACATTGTTATTTCTGCTTGTCCTGTTGTGGAATCACGATCTTTACACACCATAAAATGTGTTAGCACGTATGTGTAAGTATGTTGTAAGTGTTGCATAAATCTGAGTTAATTAATTATATCATAATTTAAATAAGTTAATGAATAAATAATTTTTTTGATGTGAATGTAAATTGATGTGATAAAATTCTCACGTGACAGATAAAAACGTTGTTAGCTCATTGAAGATGTTGTTCGTGGACTTTCTAAGGACTTTAACCTCTTTTCACAGCAAGCTGCGAACGAGGTATTTGTTGAACTTTTCTTTGTATGTCTGTGCTGTTCGTATTTTATTTCCTATAAGTTAAAATGCCGCTGATGCGTTCTTGTTGTGTTTATTCATGCTAATACAGTTCTCACGGCATGAGCAAGACGTGCAGGGATGAGAAGCAAGATATGTCTAAGTAATAAACGCCCGTCTTCAGAGAACGATCTGTGTCTATCATGTTGTGAAGAGAGCTACATATGTAATGAATATTGAAGCGTTTAAAATGCTATGATAACGATAATTTTGAATATTCATAATATTCAAAACAAAGTGTTTGTTGATCTGGAATGAGAGTGACGATAAGAAAAATAAAAAGATATCAGTTTTGCAATCTTAGCGCCATGCTGCAGAGTTGTGTAATTAAAGGCTAAAAAAACAAAAAACAAACCCAAAAACAAAAAACTACGTCTTTGCTCTTATCTTGAGCTGCAGAAGTTTGTTATACCACGCCTCCAGCGCAATACACTGCATGAGAGACATGCTGCTCATCACCACTTCAGACAGTAACTAATAGGACAGCATTTGTTTGTGTCTGACTTTTTTTTGTTCTTCATCCTGGGACAAGAAAATAATCAGGTAGGACACTGTTTGCTTTTTGACTGTAAGAGAACATAGATTAAATAACAAATCAAAGCTTGTTATAATTTTACTGTTATTGTGAAAGACGAATGATCACAAAATTGTTTGTCTTTTCATAGTGAATAACCATGTCAAGAGGAGAAATCATCATTTTTTTTCTGTTTTTACTCTCTGAATCCTCACTGACTCAAAATGAAAAAGGCAACAAGGAGACACCAGATAACCAGCTTGTTTTTAGTTCAGTTATAACAGAAATTCCTCATACGTTCGGAGCAGTTGTGACAGAGGTGTTTTTTGTCGGTAGCCAGATTAAAACAATCCCCACAGCAGCCTTTGCTAACAACTCCCAGCTTGAAAAGTTGGAGTTTGTGGATACAAAAACAACAATTATTGAGCCAGGAGCTTTGGAAGGTTTGGTATTTCTCAGGGACTTTGAGATCTCGAGCAATCCACTAACGTCAATCCCAGTGGGAATCTTTAAAGACCTCATCAGCCTGGAGAAAATTATACTGAAGTCTAACAAGCTCCAAAGTTTGGAGAAAGGTGTGTTTGACGGCCTTAAAAAATTAAGAGAGATCCAGTTACATAGTAATGAGATCCAATCAATTGAAGAAGGGACATTTGATGGTCTGGAGAACCTTGTGTCACTGCATTTAGCAAGAAACAATCTCTCTACTGTATCTGCCAAGTTATTTTCAAAACTAAAAAAACTGCAAATACTACGGCTTTATGAGAATCAGCTGACCACCGTCCCTGAGGACATTCTTCAGAATTTACCAAACCTGAAGGAAATAGCCTTGCAAGACAACAAAATAGCAGAACTACCACCAAATCTGTTTCCACATAAAGACAAGCTAACTAAGATCATTTTGAACAATAACCTCCTGACCAGTTTTCCTCAAGAATTTTTTGTTGGCTTTCCTCGGCTTCAAACTCTGAGTCTGTGGAGGAATAAACTGACAAATCTACCACCAGTGCTTTTTGGGGAAATGCCTTCTCTGAAGGTGTTAAGGCTCAGTGAAAACAATCTTAGTAGTCTTCCTAAAGGAATATTCAGCCCCCTGAAGAATGTCACTGAGCTAGATCTGTCTAAAAATAAGTTTGACACTTTGTCTGCTGAGTACTTTGAAGGCCCTGGGAATCTCATTAAGTTGAATCTAATGAGCAACAAGATAAAATCACTGGACACAGATGTATTTGAAAAGCTGCAGTCATTGAAAACACTAAACTTAGCCAAGAACAATCTCCAGACACTTCGTGGGGATATTTTTGAGCCTTTAAAAAAACTGAGAAGTCTTCAACTAAGGGACAACCCATGGCACTGCGACTGCAATCTGATTTCTTTTCACCTATGGATAAAAGCAAACTCTGACAAGATTGGTACCCCTGTGGTCTGCGAGTCTCCAGAAGATCTAAAAGGAAAGGAAATTAAATCCTTAACAGAAGATCAATTAATTTGTCCCACCCCTCCCTCCACAACTATGCTTCTAACAACTGCAACAACTACCATGCCACTCCAAACCACAATACCACCATCAACACAACCGACTACAGCTGTACCAACCACGACTGTCTCCACCACACTTCTAGCCACAACCACCACAAAAATTCCAACAACCACACCTACAACCACAATAGCAACAACTGCACCAACAACCATAACAACAACTGCACCTACAACTACTATGAAAACAACCACATCTAAAACCACGATAACAACAACTGCACCTACAACTACTATGAAAACACCTACAACCGCAATAGCAACAACTGCACCTACAACTACTATAAAAATGACCACACCCACAACCACGATAACAACAACTGTACCCAAAACCACAATAACAACAACTGCACCCACAACCACGATAACAACAACTGTACCCACAACCACAATAACAACAACTGCACCTACAACCACAATAACAACAACTGCACCCACAACCACGATAATAACAACTGCACCCACAACCACAATAACAACAACTGCACCCACAACCACAATAACAACAACTGCACCCACAACCACGATAACAACAACTGCACCTACAACCACAATAGCAACAACTGCCACTCTAACTACTTTGGAAAAAACTGCACTAACAACCATTATGGCAACAACTGCACTCACAACCCCTATAGCAACAACCGCACCTACCAGCACTATGACAACAACTTTACCAACCACAACCACCACCATCCAGACTACCCAACCAACCACCGCCCAAACAACGATGCCTCCAACAACTCCAGTGATCTTTGCTTGTCCAGTGGAACCAGTCTCTCCAGTTTCTTCTTTCAAATATCAGCACAGAAGCAAAGTTCAGCAATGCAAGTCTGAGTTGATGATCTACACTGCACTGCTCCTGATAGAGATCACCTGTACAGTGGTGATTGCTAAGTTTACCCTGTCTCTTTACCGCCTGCTGCAGAACAGAGAGAACATGTACCACAGGGTCAAACTCACCCACTTCTCCTACAGGAGAGAGGTCACCCTGAGGCCTCTATGAGAGGCAGAGACTTGACTATTTCAAACAACAACAGCACTTGAGAGAACGTTCACTGATGTGATTGCAATGGTGATGAGCCAGTGGCAGTCATAACACCTGCCAAAACACCCTTAAACGTGCAATAACAGATTTTTTTGACTTATAAATTTGAATTATCTGACTCTTCAGTTGCTAAATGTGCCACTTTGTTCACCAGCTAGTCTTGACTGTGTCTGCCATTTGGTGCTGAAAATTTTTTTCACTGAAAGTATCAGCCAAAAACAATTGTTTTAGAGTGGTGAAAGGGAATGACATTGAGAAACCATGACAATTTGCTGAAAGCTGCTAAAAAGTTATTACAGCTGAGGGGAATTGGAGAGTTGGGGTATAATTTTCTTTGGGTTTATCAGTGTCACATACAAGTTGTCTTATGATCCATTGTTAGTATGAAAGTTTGGATTAGGGCAGCTCTAAATGTTGAGAAAAGCTGTACTACACATTCCTAATAAAATCATGTTGCATATGCCCTGTAGAAATGTCTCACCTGTCTCACAACTTCTTTACTTCTTCTCAACAGATTTCTAACTGTTTATATATATTAATATAAGTATAATCATATTTGCCAACATAATGCATTTCTTTACAACAATTAAAACCTATGATAAATAATAAAGTTGTTCCTGGACATCTATCTGTTGAGTTATGATTGAAGTTGAATCAGACACATTCTTACAGCAGGGGGAGCCACAGATCTACAAGACTTTAGTCCTCTGGCTCAGTCACAGACAACAACGCAAGTCAGAGCAGGTTTATTTAACACAAACTGGAACTGGCATCATGTGTGATTGGTCTGACTAAAAGGTAATGGCTGGTTTAATCTGCACAAGTAAAGTACTACATCTTTATTTTATAATCAGCGATTAATGTTTCCCACAAGTTATAAACTGATGAAGTGGCATAGTGGAAAATGCTGAGCAGGGGTCTGGGACTGGGATTTCTTTTTGTCATGGGTTGTCTGCTTAATAGCTAATAGTTAAATATATAAATTAGGCCTTTCATTAGATGTTGGACATGTTGGCCAAATTCATTAACCCACTCTGTGTGGACACGCGTGACTTTGGTTTTCTGTTGATTTAGGAGAATGATGATTATGACATTGAACTACGAGTAAAGGTGATATTGACAATCTAAATTCAAATGAAATAAAGTACTGTATGTGTTTATATTTAATGAGATGAGATCCAAACTGAACCTACTACAGACACAACAACTTACATAAACCCCTTGGTAGTGTCTTAATTCAAAGGGGAAAAAATGTTATGTGGTTGTGGCAGACATCGAGCATAGTGAATGAAGAGACTCAATGAGGATAACATAACTTCGCTTTATAAGATTCACCCCAGGGGCTATATGGAGAAAACCATATACACACATGCGCATGCACGCACGCACACACACACACACACACACACACACACACACTCACAGACAGCGAGACTTGATTACATCAGTTTTGATGCTGCAAGATGGAAATAAATATTGGTTTATTTCTAAATGGAGAGAATGTAAACCACAACAACAATTTGTTTTAATAATCAATTCTTGACTAATCAGTACAATATCTGACATAGCCTAAATCAACAATGAGGAAGCCTCAGAGTTATGTCATTACATATTTAATCCCACTCTGAATTTCAACTAAGTGTAATGCACAGTTAGCTGCTTTTGTTAAGTCCCTGTGATGTCGCATCACAATGCTATTCTCGTCTCCACATGAAGTAAGGAGTATGATGTCTTCATTATTCATCCAAATTGGAGGGACTGCTGTATTTTAGTCAACTCTATACTAGCTGCCCTTATCTCTGTAATTAAAGATAAAGCCGTTTTTAGAACTTTTATGACTTTGTGATTATCTGAGAGAAACAAAAAAAACAAAAAACAAAGTTGAAATCATCCTCTCCATCACACTGAAGTGTATCATATTTGTCAAATAAAATTAGTCAAATATAAACTCATAAAGAATAAAAATACTGGAGATGGAGATCCACTTACAATATATAGCTACCATAAATGAGTTTTTAGTAGGAAAACAGACTTTTGATTAAAGCAGTAAATAAGTAACATATATATTTCTGTTACACAACATTGTTTTTCTTTTTCTCTCATTTTTATATATTTTACTTTAGAAACATTCAATACCACATCTTTGGGTCCTCAAATGAGTGCTCATCCAAGTGCACCTGAGACTCAGAGGCAGAGGAATAGAAGAATACAAATTCACTTGTCAATGGGCCAACAAGTACTGACATCAAAAGGTTACTGTATATCTAACATGGTAGCAAGTGACCTTGCTATGAGGCAATATGAATGTGAACGATTGGCTGACTGCAGTTTTATGCCCTGCTCTGAATTAGCTGGTGTCTTGTTCAAATGCAATGCAGCCGAAGCAGCCAAACCCTATTGCTAATAAAGGCCTTGATAGATTGTGAGTTTTTTGTGTATAGATCACACCTATTGGGCTTAGATCTCACCCATAGCCAAGTGATTGAAGCTGAATGTGGAAGAACCCAAAACAGTAATTGTTCAAATGTGAGTAGCCAAGTGAATTTGTATAATAACATCAAACTAGCATTTAGCTTCCCTCAGTATTCCTTTCCACAGCTCACTTAAGGTTTTATTTTTTCCTTGAAGTCTCTCCTTTTAGGGAAGGATAAGTCTGCAAGTCCTGCTAATGATCCTGAAATAGAGCTGAGGAGGTAATTGTGTGTGAAAAGGGCAATGTGCTGAAGAACGTAAGAGGCCAGAAAATGAGGAGAGGCCCATTATAGCCAAACTATGGCATTTCATCTGGAAAATAGTTTGGAGTAAGCAGGTGAAATTTGAGCTCGGATAGTACAGCTGATTGCCTGGGATTAATGACCAAGAGAGGGCTATCATAAGGAATATGTGGAACATATGAGAGAGATGTGGCCCATAGATTTTTGGGCAATCTTCCTATCCTAATCCTAAAAATTTAACCAAGAAGTCCATGTGGCAAGTTGAGGGAGACTGCAAACACCAAAATGTAATAACAGTACTTAATTACAAGAAAACTACAACCACACAAATCAACAAACTGATTACATACGAGGTACTAATGTGTGTGTGCGTGTGTGTGTGTGCATGAAATGTTACTTTAAAGCACAAAAAAAACAATATTTCATTACAAAACCAAATTACTCCCTGTACTGTGAGAGGGTTGCTGGTATTGTACTGTCAGTGCCACTCAGAATCAATGACAAGCTGAACACCAAGCTCAGTAATCATCATATTCAGCATATAGAAAACCTCAGCAAACAAGCTCAGAAAAACTGATGAAAAGCTACAACATGAATTAGCCGGGTGCCGAAGTGAGTGGAGAGCTGGTGGAGAGAGTGGAATGTCTAGCAAACTAGAGACCCAGATATTTTTCTCAGAGTGTGGAGGAGACCAGACATACAAAATAAGTAAACACTGGAATTACTTTTGAAAGGTTGTGAGAGAAAAGGACTCCAGCTGAAGGCTCATGTTGTTGTCTGGCTCCTGGAAGCTTGCCAAGGTTCTGCTGCTCTGAGATTGCTTTAGAGTGTTTAAACTTCATGTTGGTCAAATGCAACTTCAAACACTCCATCACCAATAGGAACTATTGGTGGAGGAGTTCAATGCTGCAAAACCCACCAAACACCAAGAAAATACAAGCACTAACAACTTTATTAGGAACACCCGTACGACTGGTCATTCATGAAATTATCCAATGAGCCAATCATGTGTGCAGTATTGCAATGCATAAAATCCTACAAAAACAGGCCAGGAGCTTCAGGTAGATTTCACATCAAACTTAAAAACAGGGGGAAAATGCAACTTTGACTATGGTTGTATTTGTGCAACTGCTGATCTCCTAGACAAAAGTTTTGGGATGAAAAACAAAAAATATCCAGTGAATAACAATTCTGTGGTCAAAAATGTCTTGTTAAAAAGAAAGGTCAGAGGAAAATGGCCACAAAGTTCACTGTAACTCAGATAACCACTTTTTATGACCGTAGTGAACAGGAAAACATACAACATGTCAATCCTTGAGGGGGATGAGCTGCAACATTGCAACGAGCTGCAACGTTGACCAAGAGCAGGAAATGAAACTGTAGTGGATGAAGGCTCACCAACACTGGAGAGATGACGACTGAAAAGAGTAGTCTGTCTGATGAATCTGGATTTCTGCTGAAGCATGCAGATTATAGGGTCCAAATTTGGCAGCACCAGCATGAATCTATGGACTCAACTCGTGTTGAGTCAACAGTCCAGGCCCATGTTGTAATTTGTTTGGGAATGTTTTCTTTCTGCCATATTTTGGCAACTTTAATACCACTGCCATAACTTATCCTGAGTATTTTCTAGTCAGTTACTTCAAATTCAGGTACATAGATTATGCTAATATTTCTGCCTTACACTCACACTGACTCTGTTGGTCCTCATATATTCATGTCTGACACAGACTGACAGGCAGCGCAAACGTCTTCTCTTGGCTCGGTTGCTCCAGTCCTACAGCTGCCCTCCAGCCTCCAAAATATGTTTTATATTATTTCTTTACAGAGGCACAGTGAAACAAAAATGTAAACAATTTTACTTTCATTGATTTGGGCCCAAATTATGAGATATTTGAAATTGGAAAAAACACACTTTGCATTTTCACTTTTATGGAAATTCTCTGGAAAATATTAAAATAGAACTACAAGGTCCATATCATCAGATTTTACACTTAAACCAAATTTTAGCACAAAAAATGCCTTCAAAATTAAGAATAGCATATTGTTAGCACCATTAACGCTGAGGCACTAGTCTTCATGAGGATAAAACAAGCACACATACTGCATGCACAAGCAGTCACAGAGGCAGACAGCGCTGAGGGGCAGCCCTGGCCTCTGGTGCTGGAAAGACCCCTTGGCTCTGTTGTCTCATGCATCTGCCCCCCCAAGCCAACTTCCCACCTGAGGAGTCTCCAGCAGGGCCAGCTGTGTCCAACTCTGTGTGCCAGCTGCACCAACCCTCGGGCAGGCTGCAGCAACATGGAGTTAGCGTCAACGTGACACCTTCTCACTCACTGCTAAAAATGGAAATTGTCAGGTTCTGAAACTTGTCCTGCTGCATGATAGCACAGAGCACAGTATGTGTTTTTATACCAGGTGTTTCAATGAAATAATTTGGCGAAGACTATCTAAACAAATGGTATAATTCCTCAGGGAATGAATAGATCATCAAATTGCCTCCGGAGATGTGAATAAAGTAGCACTCGTGTCTGTGCGTGTGAGTGTGACAACAATGTTAAAGCGCCTGCGCTGACGAAGATGAATACTTTGAGTAATGATGCCAACGACCCACCTGCCAAAACAAGAAGAAATAATGGCTTCAAATAATGACTTGTCAGGATTTGTATGAGGAATGAGACAGAAATAGCTCTGTTTAAAAAAAAATAAGGATGTGCCTATTTTTACCCTGTCCTCTTCTCCTATGTCTAATTTTAGTTAAGAATTAATCTTGCTGGCTGCAAAGACAGAGGTCTCATCTATCTGCACAGGGGTTCTGTAAATATGACGCAAATATCAGCAAGTTGAACATCTGGATTCGCACACACACACACACACACACACACACACACACAGAAATACATATGTGTCACATCATTTGTTCATTTAGAGGTCAATCTGAGTCAGTACAGAGAAGTTTTAGATAGTCTGGCATCATCTGGAATGTAATGTCATTGTAAAACAGCCCAGAAATTAATGGTGTTATTGACTTAATGAGATGTTTCACCTCTGCTATTCCCCAGTAGATGGTGAGGCATTAGCTCATTGCACAGGACACAAGAGAACCCATTGCCATTGAACTTCAAGATCCATGGGCAAATCTTTTGGCTCTTAATTGGCCATTTGCAATTAAAGTGATTCTATCTCTTCTGTTCTCTTACCCCACAGGACTGCAGTGTGGGTCAAAAACTGATAATTAAGGTTTAGTCTAATTAGAAGAAAATTTTGTATATTGCAGTTTTCAGCATGACCTATAGATATGCAGCCATCCAGCAATTCTATATCAACCTGTTCTAAAGCTGACTTAAAGTGTCATTTATAATGAGCTGCACTTGTGCTCAAAGTCACTTACTTTTACTGTAAATATATATATAATTAGGGGCTTGCCAGCTGCAGATCTTTATGTTTTATATTTGTGTGTTTTGGTAGGTGGGTTCTTCCCACCATATTTTGTGTATGTGTGTATCAGAAGGAACTGCAAATTCCTCTTTCTTCAAACATAAAATAAAAGGCTCCGCCAGTGCCAGTGGGGACATGGGTGATTATTAATGTGTCCTTAAGAAATTAGGAAACAGCTGGAAGAGTTACAGTGTTAAACTCATAACACTGTAATATAACTACATCATGATAGAGACCCATTCAAACACAATACACACATGTTAACAACCAGAAAGAGAATAAAATTCATCAAGAAGCATTTAAAGTGATTTAGACCCACTCTCCGTTTGAAACTTGTTCATGTTCAAACTGAAAGCAGGATATTTTTAGATAAGGGTATCACCATTCTGTCAAGCTAGACTCAAATGTTACGAGACAGCCGATGGACTCTTCCAAACAACGCTAAAACCAAGTCTCATCAACTCAACCATCTTTGACAGGACAGCCAGTGCAGATGCCTGTATCATTCTACACATGAACACACAAACTCACAAGACAGTAGGAGTGTGACTGAAATTTGGTTCAAGTGTTCAACAATGGCAGGGACACTACAGCCACAACCAAAATTATTCAGTATCAGTAAATCTAGTATTTATTTTCTAAATTAATCAATAAATAATTTGATCTTCCATCCATTTTGCATACAGCTTATCCATGCAGGGTTGTGGGGGTGCTGGAGCCAATCCCAGCTAACACTGGGCAAGGGCGGGGTACAACCTGGAAAGGTCACCAGTCTATAAAAGGACTCATTTGATCTTAAATACTTAAAAGGAAATAGTGGAAAAAGCCCCAACACAATAACCAAGATGTTGAGATAATGTAATCAGAGTACATGTTTGTCTGACTAACCAACTGAAAGTACTTATTTTTGGCATCTTTGCTTAAGAATGATGGAAACAGTTATATAATCAGTCAAATTATCAAAAAAGTGGTGGAAGAGTAAACTGGAAATGCAATCAGAAATGCAAATTGTATTTTATGTAACCTATTTGTGGATATCTGTTGTTGTTCTAGTTCAGTCTATCCATCTTAAAGTGCCTATATCAGTCACCTGGCTGCAAGTAGCTTGATAACACAATTGCAAGCAGCGCTATAGCGTCAGTGCTTTTAAGGTTGTACCATAGGGTCTCAATGAGGCAGCAGTCTGGACCAATACACTCCAGCTGTTAATGCACCTGTGTAGAGGTGAAGAAATGTTACCTCAGCCAGAAATCCACTGGGAATTCCTGCAGCCTGGATGCCTCTGCCCAGGCAACACTGAAGATGTTGCCTGAAACCTCAGAAACTCAGATACTGCTGTATGTGGAGGCCATGGTAGACTGTAGCTCTGTGCCTGTAAATAGCAGTAAGTAAATTAGCTGATAACTTTAGTCATGGTGGACTGACACACAGCAGCACTTGTAACAATGAAGGCATCTGTGTTGTGCTATGTAACTCACAGGGCCTCTCAGTTACTGTGAAGTGATGCTGCAGGAGAAGGAGTCACAGCAGGTGATTTGAGGCCCAGCGTGCAGCCCTCGTCAGCTAGATTTACACTTGGGACAATAACAGTAACCACATGATTTGTCTCTGCGCACATAAAATTTTCTGTCAAGCTCCCAGTAGATTGAGTGTGATTCTCGGGTTGTCTGACCGCTGACAAAAAAGAAAAAAAAGGTTTTGTTTAAGCTGTCCACTTAAAACATCTGACTGAGCAATATTCAACATCAGCCAAATTTCAAGAAAATTCAGTGAACAAATCAGCAATTGCTATGTAATTTGAATAGTATGCCTGTGTAGATTTGATTTTTATTTAAAATTTTCAGCCTTAGAATTTGAAAAAAATAAGTTTTTTTGTTGGAACCAAATTTACTAAAAAGAGTCAGTTAACTTTTCTTGTATTCTTGAATGAACATGAAGAGTATCTGGAATGTATCTGGATACATTTTTAATAAGGGCAATAAAGTGTATTTATGGTTTGACTTAGGTATGACTCTAAAACTCAGACATACCTTTAAGAAACATCTAAAACAAACAATGGAAACTTCCCAATTCCACAATGCCACATTAAAGTCAAAAATTTAAGATCAGCTTCTTTTCAGTCAGTTGACCTCTCCGTCATACTGACATTCGGTTGACCCATGATGAGTCATCTCAGTACACATGTCAGCAGAGCTGGTCTGCTGTGTCAGGGTGCCCCCTGAGTTAACCTCGCCATGGGCGAATGTGAGCGTTAAGTAGCAATATAAATGGAAATTAGGCCCTCCGATGTAGAGTGGATGGAGTGCAGGGAAACAATGCATGATTGTTTAAAAGCAGCAATAATAAATATGCCATGAAAATGACTGGATTATATTTGCTCGTTGTGAAGACATAATCATTAGAGTGAATGCCTCATTTAGAAAATTGGGCAGTTGTTTCTTGATTATGATGTGTTCTTGTCACTTATTAATATACTTTACTGACTGATAAATATGTTTCTTCCAGAGGTTATGGCTAAATCATTCAAAGACAGACACAGGCACCTACCAGTATAAATGTGTGACAAATCTGATGGAATCATGTGTAAAGAGAAAAGGTCTTTTCCAACAATTGGCGAAATGGTCACTTACCTGGAGAGCAGCTCAATGGTTGACAGCCAAGGGACGATTTACAATTCCTGCCACGACCTCTCCTCTGACTCCAGAAATACCCTGCCGTTAAGAGCTTTCGTGGTGAGGCAAGCAAGATGGCTGCTTAATTTCTATCACTGGAATTTTTATTGGGATGAGTGGGGGAGCAAAAACTGGACAAAGTATAAAGTACAGAGTTCAATGAAGACGGACGATGCACAGTGCTCAAACAATGACTCAACTTCAAGAAAATGAAAATAAAAAGCAGGCAATGCTGTGGGGGCTGTGTGGGAGGAAGCAGGCTGACCAGACTCAAGAACATGGTCCTAACTCCTCAGACGATCCAGGTTTACCCTGTAGTTGTATTTGAGATGTGCGCTGCCAAGGTCATTCTGCTTGATGTTTTGTCATACATTTATCAGCATCAGTACACTGCATTGGAATCAAGCATTTGACTACATGATTTATGATAATGAGTGACCTTAAATCGATGCGAGTGTGTGCTAGCGCTGTGATAGACTGTCGACCCGTCAAGGTTAAAGCTCGGCCAGGGTGTGCTGGGATATGCTTCAGGTCTCTGTGACCCTGCGCGGGATAAACAGGTGTGGGAAATGGATGGATGGATGTTTGCTGTTAGTTTGTGTCGAGAGGGAGCATGATTCAGCGGTCAACCACTGGGACTGGGAGCGGCAGGTTAGAGGGGAACAGCCTGTTTTCTCAGGGCTCTCAAGCATCACGTAACAATCTCACGTCTCAGCTTTCCTGGACCTGCCACATTTCATTCGAGGTTTGTTTTTCAGACTGGGGTCATACACCTCCTCCTCCTCAATCAAATAAACAAAACACAAGACCAGTATTTGTCAAGACAAGGTACTTTGAACAGCACATAGTTTTGACAGATTCATGCAGTTCAGTGCAGGAATCATGCAGATGCCACTTGCTGAATTATGCAAATCATTCATCACAATGAGACCCAAGAACAAAGCAAAGGAAAAAGCACTGATAGACTGAGAGAGACAGATGAGAACAGATGAAACAAAGAAAATGGGCATTGTGTAAACATTCCCAACTATTAATTCTACCGCCAAAGCAGAGAAGGATGGAATATAAACATAGAGAGAGGTTTTTAAAATGTCGAATGTGGATTAAACTTACACATTTCATTGAATATTAAAAATATATATGATTTACTGCATATAGAATGTGCATATCTAATTACATGTGTGTCAACTCTCCACCCAAAAAATCCCACATGTGGTAATGACATATGACTAGAATCAAATCATACAGAGTGGGTCCATTAGATGCAACATGATTCATCCAAAGTAAAGCAGCATGCTCTGCTCTCCCTTTTGTAGATCGAGCAACACTCAAGCCACCTTAAAACATCTGGATGTTGTCTTACAGTGAGCTGATCCCCACAGGTGAAGACAAAATATGTAAAACAAAAAAAAAATCAGTTTGACCCCCTCAAACATTAAACTCCACATCGACCACATGCTACAGCTCTGGTATTGCAGCCCACCCCAGTGATAACCCTGCTTCAAATTCATCAAACATTTCACATTGAGGAATCTTTTTTTAGTCATAAGTGTTATGTAAGTGTTTCTGATTGAGACACTTGTGCCAAAGCTTCAACCAGCAGCTACAATGGTGTTTGAGGTTTTCTCTCTCAGTTTGCACTGGTTGCATCTGTTCTCCACGGGGAGAACGATTAAAATGAAAAGCAGCCACATCAGGCAAGTGGCGGCAAGGTCACACCTACTGGTGGTAAGTGGGCTACTTGTATTTCCATGAAGTGAGCACATGACTGATCTGAGGTCAGAAGCTTTCTCATTGGTGCCATGTGGATTGCCTATTGATGGTGTACCAGCAACCAGCTGCAACTGTCAAACATCTGTGCTATTGCCATCTATGTTTTTGATATTTCATCCACCCTGAAAACACTATGTAGCTACGGATGGCCTGCTAGGTGCTCTCAGTAAAACCTCTGTAAAACGCAGCGACGGGAAGCAGATCTGACTGTGCCGACATAAACCATTTTCATTTGCATAGAATAATTGCAGATTATTGTAATTGTAATTGTGGGTGTTTGTTGTTGCTCAACACACAAAATGAAGGGAGAAGAATTATGAACTCATTTACCGGCAATGTAGCAGACTTACCAGTGTTATGTAAGGCAGTGCTTACTCCTTTTTAAAGACACTGGCATCTCTGTGCTTTTTCTCAACTACTGGCTCACATTTTTCCTATATTGGTAAAGAGTGGATAATTATATTGCAAAATGTCAGTAGCTTGGCTTTGAATTAAGTAAAACAAAGGAATGAATGGGCCAGATTTTTCACAGATTTTTCTTACTTCTTATGAGAAGAGGGACATTTGCTTTTAATCTCTAAGAGGCTTACCCCCCTCATACTGTGAGAGGAAGCAATGATTCTAATCCCTAAAGACACAAGTTTATCAAAGTCGTGGACTTAAAAGATATTTTAAAAAATGCACTACACAGTCCTTGAGCATAATAAATTCACACTAGTTTGAGATAAAACTAACCCTCAGATGAAATATGATGCAATCCTCCAAACATAAAATACTGGGAATATTTCTGGGGCAGTTTCTCTTAATTTGTTACATCTGCTTGAACCTGCCTCTTGTGTTTGGTTTCTAGTGTTTGCTAACATGGGATTCAGATGTTTCTATATGCTACTATATATATATTAACAGGTATGCGTAGACAGTAGCTAACTATCGTGTATTAATATTTTCCCTAAATTATTATGAACCTTGTGATCATCTCAAGGCTTATAGCCGTATGCGTTAACTAACTTTCGGGCTGGACTTGCCATCCACAGTGTTCCTTCTCATAATCCTCACTGGATTCATAAATTCCTGTTGAAAAACACGAGAACGGACACAGTTTAATGACGTCATATGTAGATCCTCGTTGCTGAACTTAGGTGGACATTCTATTTCGCGTCATCTATAATTATCTGCATGAGTTACTGCCTCCAGCGTTTCTGTCGTGACTATGTAAACGATTGCTTTGTTTTCCCCCAATGGCTTCTGAAACACAGTGCGAGGTATTCAACACTACCGCCATAACTCGTATACCAAAACCTGATGTATTGTATGTATGAAGATGGTGATACTGGCTCACCGTGTTTTTTTTAAACAGTTCATGTGCATATACATACAAAAAGTACGGCAAAAGAATTAATCATGCTTGATTTTTTTCCTGAGATCTCATCCAACCCCCACTTCATCCTACAGTAATTTAATGTAGAAGTAGTAAAATATTAATATGATGATTATTATTCTTTGAGAAAACGTATGCACATGTGTGATTCTGTTACTGTTACACTACTCTTTCATGTCTTAGTTGAAGTTGACAGTCTTCAGATAGAATATAAACCAAAACAACAAGAATCTTCTTTTTTAAAAAGCAAACAAAGCATAATATTTTCACCTAATGTATAAATATATAAATTATAACTTATACATAAATTATACTAATGAATACAATAAATAAATAAAATGGCCAACACATCCCTCATATTCATGCGCTCAGTGGCACTTAACAAGCTGCATTTAGACCCAGAGGTATAGTACATGTACAGTAAGAACTTATTTTCTTATTGCATTTTGCAGCAGCTTTGTGCTCCACTTTGGCTGTGGCTTTGCCAGACTGTTATACAACAAGCAAAGCAAGTTCAACCCAATGTGGCTCTGTGAAAAAAGAGGACATACTGTAACTATAGGGAAAAAAGTACAAAACCAGCCTCATTCATCATATACCTGATTCTCCGCACTGACTGTATATAACTGAAACACAAAAAATAGTAAATTCTCATTTGTAACTGAAGCTGACCAAGGACAGAGGATTGAGCACTCTAAATGTGAGACCTCTTTACAATCTCCTAAAGCCTCACTTCATTGCATGAGGCAAAGGGCACTCATTCTACCACAGATCCCTCTGATATCAAGTTTTGAGGTCAATAAAGGTCACCAGTAATTGGTCGCTGATGAATTGGGTGTTTTCAGATGGGCAGAGACGCAGCTAATCAGCATGTAGCCCGTGCGTTTGCTCAGTGAAGCGATCCCATGTTCTGACTGTGCAACAGTGGAATAAGACGTTGTTCCCAACTTTGGTGGCGTGTAAATTAGCATCTGCAGTGCTGAGACACTAGGTGTGCAGAAAACACAATGTGCAAATGACTAAGACTCACTTAAATATTATCAGGCTATTGTTAAACATTACAATTTTCACAAAAGGTCCAGTAAACTGCATTTTGTGCATCTTTATAACATTATATTGTAAGTGAGAGAAAATAATGTCTTGAATTTTTATTGACTTAAAGTAGTTTATCGTAAGTTATACATGAAGAGTTGGAAGTACAAAAGAATTGGAAGAGGTCAATAAGATAGAAACAAATACAGTATCTACAGTACACCCATACAACTTTTCTTTTCCTACTGCTCACCCATCACAATGGTGACAAGACAGGGCTTAGAGCAAAAAGTCAGAGACAGGCAGTGAGAGAGACTAATAAAGAAAAAGTGAGTTTCTTTGCTGCATTGCTGGGTTTGCATTCCATCATTTCTCCATCTCATTTAATTTATCAGATAAGAATCACCCAACCGTAGCCGCGATTATGCTCACCTCGTCAGTCACTCTCTGTGGGACCGCATGAGAGTTACAGCAATGCTCCAATATATTTGCTGTAGCCAGGGTTGATGTGTGGTAAATGTTAATGTTATGTCTCAGGTACAGGTGCATTTCAGTGAGGAAAGCTCTGCTTAAGGCATCATGTTTGGATGTAAGCTGTTGTTTGAACTTGAGATGAGTTCAAAAGCAGTGAAAGCAGAAGCCAATATACAGTCAAATACAACCACAATACAACTCTAGTCAGTCAACTGTCAACAATTAACACTGTATTAAAATTTGCTAATTCACATAATACACAAAGTACAACTTCAGACTGATGAATGTGATTAGTCTTGCTGACATTTGGTCACAAACCGTAGCATGGACTGAATCAGAATTTAGACTTGATAATGACAGAAGATGTTCATGAAGTTCAGGGGTCATCATCCAGTGGTGAACATGAATGCGGTTACTGAATTTCATGCCAATCCATCCAACAGCTGTCGATACATTTCACTAGACATTTCATGGCAGTTTATCCAATCCTTCTAGATATATCAGTCTGGATCAAGGGGGTCTGTAAACCTAACATCCAGACTGCATTAGCAGTCTCCAGAATACACAGCGTGATGTGGCGTGATTAACACATGCTTACTTGCATGTCCCCATGTGTCAGTGTGTCCGAGCAGCAGCCAGCTGTTGTGGTGTGAGGGGTCAGCATGGGATTGTTCTGACGCCATATGACCCGACAATTGCCAAAGAGTGCTCGAGCAGGCGCCTGTTGGGATGTGGTTTCCCATTAGGCTGTAATGTCAAGATGCCCCTGAGAAACAGTGAATATCCCAGCAGACCTGTTAACACTCTGACTCTGAGGGAGGGAAGTTCCTTATGCTGTTTTTTGAGCCCCACTTAATGAGACAGACCCCAGGGAACTATGGGATGTGATCATGATCTGCATGAGCACGTTGTCAGTTTGAGTGAGATTTGAGTAAATAAATTAACTGACTTTTTGTATATTTGTGATTAAAAACTCACTTCTCTTTGCTGCGACTTATTTGTGTTCGACTTGTGTACTATCTGTGTATTTTATTCCATTGTACCCATCCATCCTCTCTGCGCCAGCTGTATCAGCAGGATATGATATGATGAATTTTCGCAACTGTATTTTGTCTGTCTGCTATTGTTTATATATGTTTGTTTTGCTTCCTCTTCATGTAAATTGTCAATGCCTGGCTGCTGATTCAGCAGTTGTTCCCCTAATTTCCCCTAATCTCAGCAATTAATTCCGGTGGTCCTTGTTAACTCAGAACTTGCGTTGAAATGATACATTTTAACTCATTATGTGCTCAGTAAAAAGCCTATGATTGAATCTTTGGTTTACCATGTTGTAACTGGATTCCAAATCAACAACATGCAGTAATATCTGTAAAAGGCTGATGAGTGCTGAACCCTGTGTGTATAATGGTGCAACGACCAGAGGAAATGCTGCCCCTGAGGAGGAATCCTTGACATCGTCTCCACATCATTAGTTTTGTCTGTGAACACTTGCTCTATCTGTCCAATATTGACAAATGATGAGTAATGCACTTTTAGCTCTGTTGAATTCTGTTACTAAACGCTAAAGAGGACAATCCACTGAGGCCTGAACTATACTATAGTTCAGGTCTCTAAAGGACTATAAGGTCTAGCTTGATGTGAGGAAGGAACAGCCTTTTTTTAAGTTCACCCTGGCAATAGCACACATTTTGTACTTTGCATTTTGTACCTTTACCTTTGTACTTGTTGTTTCCAGAGAGTATCAGGGTCACCTGAACCAAAGGTCATTTATTTAAGCGGAACAGGATGCTAAAAACATGTTAAAAACACCAAAGCATACTATCTCACTTGTACTATTACTTACTATTATTAATACTAGTACATTTTACTATTGGCTGCAACTCATTTCCATTTTTTGTTTCACTTTTTTTAGTTATATGATTTTGGAGCTGTGTCTACTGATTAAACCACATGAATCACCCGTCCACAACCATCCAGCTTTAAAAGTCATTCCAAGTGATTACGAAGGACGAGGCCAATCTTTAATAATAATCCAACAACTGAGAAAGTGTTGGGAGATGTGACCTCTTTTCTGGTTTTAAATGTGTGTGTGTGTGTGTGTGTGTACCAGTATTGAGGAAATTAATGAGGCTTACAATGTGGGGATATGTGCAGTGTTGGCTGGTTGGAGCCAGGTGCGAGTTGCAAAACATTTCTTTACCGCACTTGTGTCCTCTCTGACAAGGTGACAGACCTTGTTCCCCATTTCTAAGCACTGTCTGTTTTAAAGACATCACACAACGAGATTTGTAAAATAAAAAATTCAATCATCTGAAGACAATCACGTAAACCCACGAAGCTTCTTTGTCATTCCTAGACCAAATGGAATTACGGCGGTAATTGTATTCAACTTATTGATCCACATATTTTGTGCGAAAATTGTTGAGGTTGTCTCAACTCTATATTCACAAAAACAGCTATTTTCAGAGAGCTGCCCAGTTCAAGCACAGTATTGTGTTGCCTGTCTGTGACCAGCATTTGTTCTTATCAATTTGATCAAAGGCACCTTGCCTGATTTGAAAAGACATTCCTGTCATCCTCCTTTTTCGCCGGGTCTCCCTCTCTGTCTTTCTCTGTTACAATCACCTCTTCAAGTGCTGCTCTTCTTCCATTCAACGCCAGATTGCTTGGCTCAGTGGCACGAACAGCAGCACTAAAAACTTGCTCTCACAACTCCAAACTAACGTGGAATTCCTTCAACTTGAGTGGCAACATCAAAAAAAGCAGAATTCTGTGGGATTCACACTGCAACATTATGCCTGTGTGTAAGTCCACCCAGCTAATTATCCCATCGCGCTGTTGTGTTTTGGGAGGTCACAGAAGTGTCATTGGCTGTCACCGCTGACAGCTGATCACCACTGAGAGATGATCACACCATCTCTGCTCTGTCAGCCTGAGAGCCTGGATACACTGCGCCGGGTCAAAACACACACCGGGCATGCAGCCAGCTCTGATGGGATTTACACAAGAGGAGGAGAAAAAAAACAAAACGCTGCCGTCTAATTCTTTGTGTAATTGTTGTCATGCAGGTTGAATATAAAAATATCTGTCACATTTGGCACAAATGTTTTTTTTTTTTTTTTGCTCGGATCTAAATCCAGCTCAAATCAATCACACGCTGTTGTTTTATATAATGCTGTCATATTAATGTGCTCTGAAATAATTCGCTAATGAGACCGTGGATTTGTTCTTGGTCACAAATTCCTGGCATTCTCCCTCCATGTCTTGGACACCGCATGTGTGCCTCATGCAGTAAACATTTTTTTTTACCTGCCGGACGTCTTAAAACAGTCTCCAGTAGGATTAAAGATTTACATATCTGTGGACAATAACCCAGGGAGGAACATTTGGTCTGGCACTATCTCAGAAATTAGAAAACATCTTTCCTTCACTCTTACAGTCGAACCAGCTGTAGACTGTTGCATGTTTCGGTTGCATGTTGAGCACCATTGTCCTTCTGAACGATGAAATGTTGTGCAATGAGTTTTGATGCATTTGACTCAAACCGAGTTGACAGACTGCTCCTGTAAAACTCAGCATTCATCTTGTTGCTTCCATCAGCAGTGGAATCATCAATAAATGCCGGTGTGCCGGGTCGATCGGCAGCCATACGTGCCCGAGCCGAACAGAACCACCGAGGTCGTGGCTGCTGGTCATGAGCTGTTCTTCTTTTCCTCCATACTTTCTTCTCTCCATCATTTTGATAAAGGCAGAGTTATCAATTTCATCAGTCCATTGAACTTTGTTCCAGAGGACTACCAGGTTGTTTTGGTTTACAGGCTTTTGGTGTGTTTTTGTAAACTGCAGCCTGACCGCTCTGTTTTTGAGGTTTATTAGAGGTTTACTCTTTTTTAAAAAAAAAATTTTCACTTGCATGGTCACCTCTTCACACCTTATATTGC
The DNA here is from genome assembly GCA_016785225.1 of Psettodes erumei. Taxonomy (NCBI): domain Eukaryota; kingdom Metazoa; phylum Chordata; class Actinopteri; order Pleuronectiformes; family Psettodidae; genus Psettodes; species Psettodes erumei. Next base: position 325,966 of record JAFBJZ010000854.1, on the reverse strand, counting down.
CAAACAACTTCACATTAAGTCAAATGGCTACTCTCAGCTCAGTCGTCTCTGAGTCGCGTGTGAGATCTTTTTTTGTGGATTTACGACACAAAGCTGCCCAAGAAACATTCAAGCCATAGCCAAGTGTCCACTGACTTTGGAAAATCTGGGCATGTTAACATTGCCACAGTCACAACTGTCAGCACTACATGGATTGTGTTTTCAGACACGCCGGGAGGAACAGAGCTCATCTTTGGCATCAGCTTAAGAGAACCCATAATAAAATACAACTTATCTTTACTGCTGCAGTAACTGACCTTGCCACAAATGGTAAAGTGCACACATAAAAGGAGAGGCACGGGGGGGGGGGTCAACATTGTTTGTAGGCGCTCACAGCTCATGGGGCTTGTGTATGCGACCTGCTTTTATCGGCCACCGAACAACTAAACGCAGCAAAAGCAGGCGGCTGTATTTGCATTCTAAACGCCCAAACAATCAGTGGGTAGTGATATCAAAGCATCGCAGGCCCCTTGATCTACTTTTGCATTCATCAAGAAAATCCTGCATTTACTGATAAATGTAAATACTGCTGTACACGAATAGCCCTAATTTGGTAAATCTGGAGCAGTTCGTCGGACATGTGGCTATGTGTTTGCAGTGGAGATGGATGAGATTTCTCTGAGTCAGTCTACTCATCTGAGAGAATATTTGAGAAACATGAATTATGAATCGCATGCCACGCGCAGATAAGCGTGGTAATGACGCCGGTACAACAACTGGATAGGCTACATATTTAAAGAGGCCTCTCCCTTTGTGGACATGTCATCTGGGCATTAAAGATTCAGACGCTGCGATGGCCCAACATTAGAGAGGACCGCAGGGTGTGAGGGTCGGACACGAGCGCCTTATCCGGTCAGCGTTATGGGGCTGATGCTTGTGAGGAACAAGAGCTGCCGTGGGCAACGCTGACGTTAACAAGCAGGCACCTGCAAGCTTTACTGTGAAGGGGACGGTAATACCTCTGCAAACACTCAAATGTCCTCAGCTGCTAATGTTGCTCAATTGGGATGCTAATGCTATGCGCATGCTAAATGTATTCAGCCGCAGAATGTACAGAAGCGCATACAGTACGCAGAGGGATTATTTATTGCTCTCAACTTCACACCAGCGTCCGCAAACAACTTCTTTCAAAGAACTGAAACATCCTGTCCGTGTCAACGGACGTACATATCAGTGTTAAGATGTAAAACATTATATTTGTTTTTTCCAAATCTGTTTCTGTGGAATTAGACACAGCTTGGCCCACACCATCCGGTTGTTGTGCAACATTAGCTTGCCCTACCAGTAATTCACCAGAGGGGAGAGAGCCCACACATGCTGTTTAATCCTCCAGTACATCATTGTTAACCAAGACCGTCTGTTTAATCAAACTTCCTCCGGCCTCAGTTCACTACAGACACTGACAAAGAAACAGTATACCACTGTAACGCCCTGCCAACCTGCGGATGGGGGAACGATTAGATCCACTTAGCACTGGGTGTCATACGACTGGTAGCGACGTCACCTCTGTGTGTCGGCTTGAACTGCTTGAATGCTTGATATTACACAGTGATATCCAACCGTAGTTTGCACCCCTCATGTATTGATAGTCGTTACAAGTCACAGAACCAATCGTCAAAGACATCCTCAAACCATCCAGATGAAAAATAAGATGTTCACTGCACCATAAAAAGGATTCTTTTGGCCTGTTTGAGACTGTAGTGAGCAGAGAAACACATTGTCATTCAAAACCACAAAGTCATTCAAGGTAACATCAGTGAAGTCTCATATAACTGATAATATATGTTTTAAATAAATCTTACATCATAAAATCTGAGCACAGACATATGTTATTCCTGGCTTCTGTCTTAGTTTGGTTTATGAAAAACGATGATACGAGGGGTACAAACTAGAAGCGTTTACACAGAGTGCAGTAAACTACAAATATGTAAATGTACGACCACTCTCCTCACATGAACATATTCAGTAATACCAGTTATATTTTAACAATGTGTGTTTAGACGCAGCAGAGGCATAGAGGGAATCATATGTGCTGTAGTGTGAAGTGGTACAAAGTGTTCGCCACTTTAGATCATTTGACATCATTTGTTTGCTCTATTAACTTTTTGTCATTGCTCCTGGGCTCTGTGTCAGGTTGGCTCACCGCTAATGACATGTCCTCCAACAGCAGATTAGGTGTTGGCATGGTAGTTACACTGCGTGCAAAATTAAAATAAATCACAATTCCTCTGAGGTGACCTGGTGGGGCGTGTCGTTTTCCGGTGGTTTTCAGTTTTTTTACAGATAAAAATAGTGGGACGATGTCACATAAAACTGCAGCGTGACCAAACAGAAGTATGAGAAACAGCTCTGCGGTGCACGATTCATTCTTTTTAACTGAGCAGAACAGACATTATCTGCCTGATTATTGGCCAAAATCCTTACAGCACAGAGGCTTTTTTGCACTGAATGAGCACAGAACAAACAAATAACCCTCGCCTCCTCTGATAGGTTTGTTTGTGAAAATGCACACACTTTCAGATTGCAGGGTGACATCGACTGAAGGTCAGACCCCTCTCAAGCAAACTCATCTTCATGGTGACGTCACTGTGCGCGGTTGCCTCGCAAAAACAAACACAAAACATCCAGACTGACAAATAGCCAAGGACATAAGACAGCAATTTCCATTCAATCATGAATTGAGGTGCAGAACTGCGTTGACTGACACAGTCTGTGACCTGCCGCTGTGGGTTGGCCAGCAACTGCCTGTCAGGAAATCACTCACGGAGAAATGACCGTTACAAGCTGAGCAGTGAAAGCAATGTATGATTGAATTCATACGAGGCGCCGCTTTGAAGGTGTGATTGTCGTGTGGTCTCTGCTCTGTGTTAGGCTGTGTGGTGTTTCGCGGCGTGAACAGCGTGGTAGCCACCCGGCAGGGCCTGAGGGACTTTGCAATGAATGAGCGAATGAATGAATTAAACAAAACCTAATTACTTGTGTGCTTTGCCACAGGTTCAGTTTCATGCATGGGCCTCACCTCAGTTTGAACTAAACCACACGTAACGACACACGATATCCTTATCAGCCAATAGGTGACACGTAGGATAAAGTGTGAACTTGAATTTTTAATCGCACACATTTGTCAGGTGAATATTTGGTCTAAATCAGTAAATCATGATGTAAATGTGGCAGCTGCATCTATTCTTGTCCTCTTTCATTTTTGAAATCATTCATAATATTCAGGCACTACAATACTTCTTTCGAAATAGCCGTATGACAAAAATTCTTATAAATTTCAGAGATTTATTATATATATATTATAGGAATGTGAGAGGAATTGTCATCCATGATTTAGTTTTGAACATTGACAGGTAATGTTCAATTGTGGTGTGGAGTGGCTACAAGTGTCAACAATAATAATAATAATTTTTTTAAAAACTGCATTGTGAAGCCTGATGTTCTGCTCACAACATGTTTTGCACTCGTAATACCATTGCTGCTGCTGCTGCCGCTGATGATGATCAAATCAAGTGTGTCACGTCTCTTAATTATCATAAACTTATCATAATTATCATAAAGACTCATCTAAAGTGGCACTACAGATGCCTCTTCATGAGAGATTCTTGCATCAAAGTAATTAATGCCTGAGTGTCTTTACACACAAAAAAACAGTTCTCACACTGCTGCTTTCATTGCTGTTGGAAAAAAACCTCACATCCCCAGGTTTGGTGATTTTAATGTTTTCAGACAGGTTGGAGGATTGCATGCACCTCTATGACGAGCTGTGAAAAAGCTGAAGAATGAGCAGGATGAGCAGGATAACCCTGTCCACAGTCAACGCATTCTACACTCTTTATATCAAGGCTGTATGATTTCAGTTCTTTAACCCACAGTTTGTATGAAACACACTCCAAATCCTTTACATAACTTGTCATCGGGTCTTAAACAAGATTAGGAGTCTTGATGCTCTGTAAGGTTTTGTAGGTGTTTGGTCATGAACCAAAGCACTGGACAAATGTAGATTTTGACCTGATGACAGCGCTGGTTATTCAGATTCATCCTCTGTGGAACAAGATTTTCTGCACCAAATTTTGCACTATTTCAACTTCTCTTGTAAAAATGTACGACACAAGGATTTACTCTCGTCTCTGTGATGGTTTCGATTAGTTCTATTTCTTGTAAATATAGCAGCTGAAATTCACAAACCTCAGAGGGAGAAAATTTTAGGTTTTCAAAGCTGGAAACCCAGACACGGTGTATCTGAGTCAAATCATTTGCCGGAAAACAACAAACAAGATGGTTGCGCTTTAATAAACTGCAAGTTGTTTTGATGGTTCAGCACATATCCTGTGCCTTAGATGAATTTCTGTATTTCTGACAAAAGCAAACTTGAGTGGCCCCTATCTCCCTTTATATTCACATATTAAACTTTTAGTGTTGAAATCATTGTCACCGAACAGAAAGAGTTTTAATTCATTAATTCAAACTTTCTCCATCACTGGGGTAAACACACCTTGGAATATCTTCTTGAGCAACATGTGGCATGATATGCAACATGTGACTTATGACTCCAGTTAAATTTGTCTTTTTTCACTCCATTCGCTCCCTGGTACATTTTGGAGACGTTTAAAACATTTCACTTGAACTGAAATAATATGTCTGTAAAACAGCTCAGACAATCTGGTCCCTTGTACCAGGAAGTGAAGTAATTCCTCTCATCTAAACATTAATTATGTTCTCCTTGTCTGTCATAACAAGGGGACTGATGGCTGAGGAAGTTAAAATAAAACAACAAAAAAACCCCCAACATACCAGAACCAGTCCGATGAAATCTAAAAATAGAGTCAAGCCCACATCTGTCATTTCACATCACAAGAGCATGAATGTGTAGTCATTTTTCATTGACAGAACACATGGGAGAAAACATGAAAGAATTTGAATCTATTGATACACAGCCTGGTAATTTTATGTCTTTGTACTCCTGGTTAACAATAACAGCGCAGAAACACAGGGCCTAATAATCACGTTGGTTTTCATGCCCGGAGGCTGGATTTGTTTTCATCTGGTGAGGCGTGGAGAATATAAAAATAATGCCAGTGGGAAAGACTACTGCATCCCTGCTGTTGTATCACTCATAACGTGTTGGGTTGCTGCTGCTTAGAAATACAGTATATTTAAATCATTAACAGTGGCTGCATTGTATTTTTCTCATAATTTCCAATAAATGTTGGGAACATGAAAAGTTAAAGCAGCACTAAGGGATTTTTTTTTTTCAATATAGGTGCAGGCCTTGTGCAAAAACACGTTGACACTTATCTGCCTCAAATTGGTGCCAGCTAAAAAAATAAAGAGTGAAATAGGACTTGTCCACTGAACAGGAGTGATTGAGCGCTCTATAAAGAGAAACCTGGACTCGCTGATATTAGATCCTTTGCCACTTGACAGGCAACAGACATTTAGCCCCTGGAGAATCCAAAGCTACCAGTGTGAGCCATTGCCTCCATAGTGCAGCTTTCACTCATCCACTTTGTTTAGTGGCGTAACATCTGACCCGAGTACAGTGTTAACTCCTGATATATTGTGATCTATTTCTTACCTACATATAATGAGCAGCTGCGGGACGAGAAAAGAGTTGGCATGCGAGACATATGGTGAATTTGTGAACTCATGCATTGTCTTTATTTAGAAGAGGCAATGAAAAAGAGCTGTGAATGGGTCACACAATGATTCAGGGAGGAGAAGAAACTGTTCCTGTCACTTAAAACAAGCAATAGGACATTATGATCGCATAGATTTCAATACAATAAAACTGGCCTTGTTTTTCCAGGCCAAGCTGGTGTTGTTGTTCTCCTACGTAATTACCTGGAAGCTACATAACATAGTTTTGCTTATATAACTTTTTCTTTCACTAATTGGACAACTGGGAAGGAGCGCTCATTTGTTCGTGTTCATTACATGTAGACACCGTGCTCTTTCAGCTAAAAAAATGTGACGTGGACATTTTGCTAACAGGGAATTGGGGAGCTGTGTGTGTGTGTGTGTGTGTGTGTGTGGGGGGGGGTCTTGAAAAACTCCCAAATAAATTTGGAATAATGCATATTAAGGAAACGTTCTCGTATGCCTCCTTGTGGAGCACGTCAGCACTGGAGGAGGCACCAGAGGGCTGGGTTAGAGGGAGTAGTTGGCAAACAGGGAAGAGGAGCGCACTATAAGAAGGGAATGAAGCCGGAGGAGCGTCAAAACATTTAAAACCACCGAGAACCGAGAGAGCAGGAGGAGGAGAGGGAAGGAGAGCGAGAGAGGGAGACAGGGGCTCGGCGAAAGACACAGAGACGGAGAAATACGTGGAGCACGGCGGTGCATTCAGGATGAACACTTAAAACGCGGAGATTTTTTTTGTCCGTCTCTACAAGGACAAGGGCAAGGTTGTCAAAACGGTACTTGTTAAAACCAAGCTGCTCAGAGCGCGGTCCTACGTCGCACTCTTCCTGCGCCCGGCGCGCCTCGGTGTCACCGCGCGGAGAAATCCTGGATGAGGGCGAAGTGTCAGCTTCAGCACCCGAGGAGAGGACAGCTCCGCTCTGTCTGCTCCTCCGGACCTCCTGACCAAAACACGAAACTCCGCTGCAGCCTCCGAGGCCAACGCTTCCAGTCCGACACTCCTGCCCCTGCGAGTCCGGAACAAGTCTGAAGAGCCACTGACGGAGAGATCCGCGACTCATTGTGCGCTCAATATGTACCAGGGGCATTTACAGGTAAGAAACCAGCCTCTTTTTGTCGCTCGTGTACCATGAAAACGAACTGTGTCGGTTGTGATGGAGCAAATGCACCGACGTGAACAAGGCGCACTTCTACATGCAGCCTAGTTCACGTCAAGGGCATTTTTTTACACGAGGGATTTGAGGTAATCACGGTTAGTGCCAGGCAAGTAGAGGTTGTAGACCGCTGCGATCAAACTACCTGTCAGCTGACAACGGAGGACGCAGGGCAGTTTAACGTCTTCATTTTGACCTCTTACCTTACTGAGGGACGCCTGCTGAACCACAGCTTCAAATGCTTAGAATGACGGGAACCGATGAACAACAACTATAAATACTTAGTCAGCTATACCCTCAATTATTCCCCGTGTTCATTGAGAAAACAGAGAGGGAGGCAGAGAGAGAGAGAGAGAGAGAGAGAGAGTAAGAGACACTGTAGCGCGCCACTCCGCACGTGCGGGCGCATGTCAGATGTAAACAGGAGGCAAGCGCAGCCATGGACACTGCCAGAAATCCTCAGTTTCGCAACATGCATGCTCATGCTCTTGTGACGTCATGCAGTCTGACGTAAGTTCCCATACATCGAACTATAGCACCGACGACACACGGCGAAACTCAACTCAGACCATCTGAGGTAAGAAGTGGCACACAATTTCCAGAACATGACTAGACAGCTGGATAGTGAAGAGCTTGATCACGCCTCCTCCTGCACAACTCAAGGGACTGCTGTATTTAACTGCACCTCAGTAGGTCTGGTGTACAATATACTCACATGCTGGCCTTTGAACACAGCAAGATCATAGTGCAAAGCAGTGATCTCACAGCTGTTAATGATAAACCTCTCTATTTCACATGCAAGGATTGGCATTAATACATCTGTTGGATGACAAAGATACTTCAGCTCCAAGGCAGCTGATTATGTAATAAAAGACTGCTCCTGGGGCAATACTCGGGAGCATTAAAAAGACCAAAATTTAATATTTCATGATATATTACTCAAGCAGCGGTACTCATTGAAAATGCATGAAAAGGCGGTCGGTAGCTCTTGTCTGGATTACTTCAGTTGTGTTTGTTAAGGGTCACTGGAAAGCCTGCGATGTTTTGTTGTGGTATTTAAACAACTTTTATAATCAAAGATGAAAAATATGTTTATTATTCTTCAATCACACTTTCTTCCATGTTTCATCCCATGATGTTTCAATGATCTGACACTGTATATGTGTCTCATCACATGCATGCGAGTCGTGACACTGCGCCTTGTTGGGATCACAAATGAAACAAGATAGTGCTCTTTGTCAGCCATTATGTGAGGCTAATTTAGCAGCTAATGTCCAGTGAATGCAGAGCAGAGGATCTCTCTGTCGGTAATGAATCTTATGCTGTGACGCTCGCTCGCGTAACTGATGCATTTATCTCAACTTTGATAACAGTTTCTCCTTAAAGTCAAGCATGTGAGTTTGTGTGTGTGTGTGTGTGTGTGTGTGTGTGTGTGTGTGTGTGTGTGTGTGTGTGTGTGTGTGTGTGTGTGTGTAGACATACTGTATGAAATCAGAGCTATGTGAATTTGGGGGTAATGCAGCCAGACCTTTGTCAGACAAAGATGGGAAATATTAAGCATTGCTTGTGTGGGGAACGGGTAGGCTTTGATGCATCATGACTACAGACAAATATACAGTGCTAGTATAACTTCCAGGCACAGACTGATTGTCATGAAACCTGAAGGGTAAATACCCAGAAATAGTCCATACTAGATTTCATAATCGGGAGAGTTTAAAAAGAAGAATTTCCATTTTTCATATCCTGTAAACATTTTATTCAAGATATAGAACATGTTACTTTAAATTACTGTAAAACATGGCATGAATGTGGATTATGCCCTAAAGTCTTCATTTCTACATATTTCACAGTGTCATTGTAACTTTTAAATGGAGGCTTGGGGCATAAATCATTCAGCGTTTTGAGCCTCTGCAGCTTGGAATTTTAAATAAAGCTGATACTGTACACACTTCTTGATGTGACATCAGTTCAGCATTAGTCAATCGTTCATAATTACAGCGATCGCATTTCCTTCCCCAAGGTAGATAACACTTGTAAGTCTTTCTTTATTACACGATTGTCAGTCAGCAAGATCTGTCAGCTTATGGGTGATGCAGCTCAGGAAGCAGTTGGCTGTGGGAACCAGATAAGGGTTTTCCTATCCGCCCCCTTCTTTTCATAGTATTCTATAGTATTTGTGGACTTTCTCCTTTATCCGTGACCTGGCTCATCTGTGCACACGGAAGCGTAAGGTATAAACATCGACGCGTCTTGCGTAAGTGTGCTGTGGACACACAATGAAACATTATTGGGTGAATCAAATATCTCGGCACGAGCTCGGTTTCATTAGAGGTGCCGTTTCCTTGGCAGGAAATACAATGCTGGACTCGCATCATCAGTTTCTCCGGGACTTTTTTTTTGTCTTTAACGTATTGTGAACACATTTAAATTCAGGGGATGGCAGCATCCTACATCAGTTGTGCATTAAACACGTTGTTCCATTTTTGCAAGCAGGGGATCGCTTTACTGTATCAAGTGTTGGGGATGATTGATGCAGTTAGAGAAAGCAATGCAGAGGTGTGGATGTCGGCCTGGTTGCTCTTTCTGTGAAGGTGCCACTGGAGATGCTGTGAGGTGAGCTGATTCAGCATGGCTGCTCATCTTTATTAAACAAAAAGCGACAAGAGATACCATTTCACTCAGTGTACTCTATCTATGCTTTAATGGACAACATATAAGAAAGACATTGAAATTGCCGCCGTCCATACTCCTTCAGATGACACCTTCCTGTAAATGTTTGACATTATAGATTACAGTGTAACCGCTGAAGTGATTTCCCTTCTTTGGTATTCATGTTTACAGTGAACCTAATTACGGGAGCGCTTGTACCATGAGTATAAAAGACATACTGGCTTAATGGAAGCGATGCTCCAAGGCCTTGGGATATTTGCTCTGTTAAGCACAACATGATTACATAATTTGATTACCATACTCCAAGCACCCCACCCCCAAGGGAGAGATCTGGGATGGATGCATATCGTTGATCAGGATAAGTAGATCAAGTTTCTTAGACTCTCAGTCATTCGCACCTTTTCTTCATTAAGCGGCGGATTTGTTCATATCATTTGGCTCACTGGGTGAAAGATTATTTGTCTGGAGGTTGTCATCAGCGCTCAGCAACAGTAAACGGGTTGCCCGAGTGGATTGTTTAAATTTGGAGCAAGAAAAGTAGATAAGGGATCATTCACCTGGTAGACCGTTAGTATCAGAGCCCACTGAAGTTTGATTTCATGGATTACATCGAGGGAATATGTTCTGTGTGCTGATCTCCGCTGGCCAGGATTAGCTACGTCAATCGCATCCCCGCTACATGCATGGCAGAGCAGCAGTTATCCTCCGTCCAACACACTGATAATCAACTCATTACGCTCATAACTTACGAAACAGAGCTGTCTCATGCAAAATTAATTTCATTTAAGTTTAAGTCATCTCAGGCACACAACATTTTATTGGCTGGTGACGCATGACTGGTGGAGGCGGCATAGCCACTGGCCAAAGTGCTGCCGATTCCAGTAGGTTATAAAGACATCCAGCCGGCGCTGATTTTATCGGCCAAACAAATGAATCAGTCGACAATATGCTTAGCTGCTGAGAATCGACTTTCCCTGTTAAAATTTCTCTTTTAGTTTGTATGGATATGTGGGCGCAACCAGGAGCATCCCTCCAGCTGAAAAACACTTTCTCTCTGGTGGCACCAGAGACCAGCCCAACTTCACAGAGAGGTTAGGTACCGACACATTAAAATGCAGCCAGTTGGCATAATCAGACAAGATGCAGAGGAGAATTCCTCGTGCTTTAAAAATACACCATTCAATGCTAAAAGCAAAACTGAGTCAGGTTTAATGAAGGTAAAGCTTTTGAAGCGATGTCACAGGATAATCAACCGACGGACACAGCGAAAACAGAGCGGAGCGATCCAGGTTTAAATCCACTAAAGCTCCTCCTTTATTCGCTTTCCACGCCATGAGGATTTCATTGTAACTTTTCCCACGGCCGTGGTGGTGGTGGTCAGCTTTCAGGCATGACAAAGGGATCCTGGTTTGTTCAAACACAGAGGGTGTTTTTAAACTCTCCTTGATTCAATGAACCATGGTCTTGATTAAGAGCGTTTTAATAGGCCCGACTATTTCAGGAGCCGGGATAATGAGTGAAATCAGGTGGTATCCGGCTGGAACGAAGGCTCCGCAGACAGCTTTGCTCTCTCCTTGTGCAAGATGTGTGGCAGGGCAGACGAACTAAACATCTAGAGAGACGCATAGCTGGGTCTAAACCTGATCAGTCGCTCTATTTTGGCACCTGACTTCAGGAAATTAGGACAAACGAGCATATTGTTAAGTGCAAACAAATGACAGCAATACACTTCCCCAGCAAATGATAACAGAGCACTGTTTGAGAGTAAAGTTGGACGAGCTTCACTGTGGAGTTGAGTGTAGTGGAGGGAAACATTTTTGTCTTCAACTGTGACGGCATTTTATTCTAAACTCTCCTAACTACTGAGGTCACAAAGTGTTCCTAAAAAAACTGTGTTGAACCTATTTTCAGTCAAACTGGAACACTTCAAGTGGAAAACATTTTGCAGGCGTGTCATTAACTCTGAGAATCTAATCCATGGTTAATACCGCAATTTAACACTGACAAAATCCGGAGCTGTGATGGGATTGAAATGACGAGATTTGCTCTTCATGAGTACTCATGTCCCGTCAAAGTGTTCCTCACAAAACAGTGGACTTGTCAGTGACCAACAAGAGCTGGTGCCAAATCACGGGAATGGCATACTCTCTCATGCTGCATGTACGCATGGGGACACACAAGTGGCTTTTCTGTCTTCGGTGAAGTTTTCTGGAGAGACCAAGCTGAAGGATTTGCACTATGTGCTCACCAGGCTGGCATAATGGGAATGTCTGCTTCTCCCTGGTTGGATCGTTAAGGCTGTATAGCGGCCCTGAGCAGCTTGCAGGGCTCTTAAAGAGGGCCAGAGGGAGACTAAGAGGGGATTCAAGGAGACAGGGGTTGTTGTCCCAGCCCACGTAGCATGGGAACGTGGTCATTTTACCACTCGCTGTCATCTGTGCTCCCTCGGCGCGCACACCCACCCACCCACCCGGCCGACGAAATAATTAAAAATGATCAACTGTGACCATGAGGGACAGATGTGGGTGTGAATGATGTGAGGAGATACGAGAGATCAGGATGACGGGGGTGGGAGGAGAGAAAGGCAGGCCATGCTGTCATGGACCTTCATCACACTAAGCCATTTGTTTTTTTACACACCACATGCTTACCTCCAAGGAGGTCATGTTTTTGTTTCTGTCACCAAAGTTTCCAAGTTCTGATGTCTTCACTGTTAATTAATTATCATGTGCTCCGCCACCGTCCTCATCATCCAGTGCAGTTCATCAATTTATAATTCAAGACAAATGGCAAATACAAATAAGAGTAATCGCCTGTTCATACCCTCACATTGGTTATCGTCTGATTGCCAAGTCCCTCTAAAGGTTGCCTCCATTTTTTCGGAGAACAGAGATCATTTTACAGACTCATTATTGATTATTATGGTTTAAGTCAGATTATAGATTTTCTCTGGCTGCTGTTCATCATTTTGACAGAAGTTTTCAGGAATGAAAAAGTATATACAGCGCATATCCTCACCCCAATGTTTGTTATTGCATAAAATTAGAAACCCACTAAACGATTCTCCATAAAATCAAATGCCAATTGTAATTGTAACTGCAACTGTAATTCACATTCTGTTCAGTTGGCATATGAGTTTCGTCAAAAATAATACTCATCACATTTCATATAGTTTTTCTTTGAAGTTTCTCTTGGTAACTGTAGCACGTGGGCTGGCTTCATACTGCACATTAGACTCATGAGCTTTACGCACACATCATGCTTCTCAGACAGCAAGCCATCGGACCCATCTTGACCTGGATGACCAATCCCCAGTCACATGCTAACAACAAATGTCAACAAAGAGGAACAGGCTTTTTCAAACAGGAAGGGACAGAGTCAATGTGAAGCACCCAAATACCCAGCCTCACAGCTCCACATCCTTTTCTCTGATGGGAGATTTCCTCCGGAGGTCTTTCTGCTCCAAGTCTGTTAACACGGCAGCCCTCCCAGCCCCACACAGAGTCCCCTGAGCTACTGTACAAAGCCACCCCCCACCCCCCTCACAAAAGTAGGACAAGCCCCAGCATCTTTGTTAGCGGGAGCAGAGGGCTTTGCAGGAGAACGGGTAGCCCATCCATCTCTCTCGCCCCAACCCATTCATAACAGTCATTCTCCAACTGGGAATTAATTTGCTCCAGAAAACCAGGCGTCTCAGCGGCGGAGTGGAGAGAGCATGTGTTCGGTCCTCCAGGGAGATATGAGCTATCATGGATGAGAGCTGTTGATAAACAAATATGCACTTCACTGTAGCAGATGTGAGCTGGATCTGAACCAAGATAAAAGGCACTGTCCAGTGCTGAGTTAGTGCCGCCGCTCTGCTGTTACACGCAGATTGTTTCTTCTTGAAACATATTAAATGCTACTTTCAGTATTCCTATTATTATTGATTAAAACCGCAGCTCTTTTTTGTAATCAAACAACTGATCATTTAGCCCATAGCATAGTGATTTTTCGCATTTTTCCAGAAGCCAAGATGAAGTCTTTAAGAGTCTTGTTTTGTCCATTTCACAGTTCATGTCACTTCCTGCTGTCTGATCACTCACATGCCTGAGACATGACACAATCCAAGCGAGTTAGTTTATTAGAGCTCGTACAGCTAACGCTTAAAACAATCGCTCCAGCGTACTCTCTCTCTCTCTTTACATGATACAGTTGTTCCAGTGAAATGAGACCAGATAGTGAGGACAGATTCACACATTAGAGGAGAAGGCCACTGCTACATGGGCAACAACGCATGAACCACTGCCCTCGTCTTCGTCGAGGCTCATCCTCTGCGCCGTTTTGCTGAGAGAGTCCGTTTTTGCGCCCCGAGCGAACGACACTCATCTTTTGATTTGCAAACTCCTGACATCCTGCCTCTAGATTTGAACCTACAGCAGTAACTCCGTCTTCCCCCTCCGCCCAGCACAAAAGCGCTTCCTCCCCGAGCTGGTGATCTTGTCAGATAATGTCAGGAGAATGCGCCGCAAAAACCAAGGTCTGCACATTATCATAGCAATTACTGCACCCACAAATGCCAATTACGTCCCTCTCATGATCACCACTAATGACAATTTCAACAGTCTGTCGCAGCCCTGTATTTACAACCGACCTCAACCCGGCACTTTACAGCAGGGGCAAAAGAAGCTGTTTGTAGAGAAGCCGGAATAATGAAACTTAAATGAAAGCTGCTCTAATTAGCTTTTAATTCACTTCATGAACCAGTCATTTGTCTCTGTAAGGCTCTCTTGCGTAGGGGTTGAAGTGGAAATAGGAATCTTTGATGTTATTTGTATGTGCTGAATGAAGGATGCGGTGTGGAGGATAATGATCGCGGGACTGAAAAATGTGGCAATTTAACGCTTAAAAGACAGACTGAAAAATGGTGCCACGATATGGAATTTGCTTAGTGCTTTGCGGTGGATGGATTTACAGCACATCTTCCTCCAAGCGCTCCTGTAAGTGTCGACAGGGAAAGCAAGAGGAAAAGCCCTGCTATACCACTCTACATTAGTTGGTCCCGAAGCGTATCTCAAAGACAGTCCAAGAGTATTTCAGTGTCTATGCTCAGTTACTGTACGAGTAGTAAGTGAGCATGAATTGCCGCGCATTGCTAAAAATACTCGTGAGACGTGCAGTTAATGAATTCCCTGGTAGCAGTGGAGGGTTGGGCTGTAGAGCGGAGCTCTGAGGGGAGCTGGGTATGCAGATGGGATGTATACGGAGTTCAAGGGTACACCAGCTGAGAGGTCTAGAGGCGGGAAGGTTGTCGTTAGCAAAGCAGGACTGACTCCTGACCCGGAGCGGTCCCCCAGGCGGCAGTCTGACTCTGACAGCGTATGCATCTGAACTTCAGGCTTGCGTGTGTGTGTGTAAGCTACAAGCCCACAATATGTTTTTTTTGTTTGTCCAATTTTGCACACAAAGTACCTGCATCGCGTCGCGTGCATGTGTGCATCTGTATGCCCGCGGGCATGCAGGCATGTTCACACAAGTGTAGATAACGAGGCAAGGCGTGGACGTGTGATTCATACTTCTCCACATGACAGGGGCTGCAGCAGTGTGCCGGGGAAGAGGCCAGAGGGCCCGCTCCCCCAGGCTTCTCTCGCTCCATACATGCAGGAAATGAACGATGCCGCTTGGCAGCCAAACGAACGATGATACACACAGCCACACGTGATGACACAAACAAGACATCCTGTATGGGTTAATGCCCCGGGTCAGTTTTCCATCTAAAATCACCCATCGCGCTCAGTACGGACAGGAAAAGATTCATTCGTTCCTTCATTTTCTTCACTTTCAACATCGGGCACTGATGTGAGGGGCTCTGTTTGAGTTATGTCATGCTTCGCCAGTTTATCTCTGTTGCAGAGTCTAGAGAACGGCACAGAAGAGAAAAGTGGGGCCGCAGCCATGTCTGTAAGACCGAGACTCATACTGTCAAAACAGACACCTGACCTGAGCCCCGGCCAGCCTGATGTGCAGGTTGCAAGGACTTTGCTGTGACCTTTCATCAGCAGTCTGATTGAAACATACCATTAGCTGCTGGACGGTGAGCGTGAGAGCTCCACACCCATGTGGAGAGTAAATGAGGGATATGGAGAGGGGAGAATGCAATGGCTGGAGATAGACAGATACCTCAGTGCTGTTTTCTTCTTTGCGAGCCAGATGGAGTATATGCCTTTGAGGACGATGCTGATGTAAAAGCAAAACAAAGGAACATCTTGCTATACGGTGTGTTTAAAAAGACACCCATTCATTTCTACAACCATAGTCTCTGGTGGCAAGGCGGCTCCACTGTATCTTCCGATTCATTCCCCCCTCGGCGTAATCTATCACTGACAATGCATGCGTGTGTGTGTGTGTGTCTTTATCCAGGGAAGGAGCCCGGTCGGCTGGCGAGCTCTTTGGCTGTGGGAATGTCTAGTTCAAGTCCTATAGATACCACAGTTGCTATTTTGGGTTGTTTAAGCTGTCCGTGTGTACATTGTGTTTGTGTCAGATCGGCACACACTCTTATAGGAAGCCATCCCCTGGTGTCCATTCCCGATATGACAGCACTAGTGTTTGCAGGCTCAGAGATACCATATGCAGTAAATAATGTAAACTGTGGGTCGGCTTCGCAGTTTCTGCAGCAGTTATCACAGTCGGCCTCGTTCCCTCTGGACCATTTTGTCTGAGGAATAGGTTTTGTACGCCGTCGGATGGCACAATGAGCAAAAGATCCGACATTGGCATAGTGCAGTAGGAAGGACTTTACGATATTTACCCTGACCCCATGTGCAGCAACTCTTTAGCAGAATGAGGTTTGAATCCTGCGCGACCGAAAACCTTGACCTCGCTGAACTTTTTCACTGACTCCCCATCAGCTGAAAGGCAAGCCTTGATGAGAACTTCATTAAATAAGGGTCCGACTTGCATAATGTGCACTTCAGAATGTGGTATGATTTCAGCACAGCCGAGGTAGCGAATTCCTGCTGTCCTCAACACAGTCTAACGTGGGTTCACATCACCAGATAAAGACAACAGAGGCAAATCTCTTCAATGTGTAAAGGTTTGCCAACTGTAGTCCAGCCCTGATGGCAAAATTGCACTGTCGTGTAATGCCTCAGTCTAAAACCTCAATAATGACAGAACATGAATTCCCCAAATACTGCATTCCTACACGCAATCCCATCTGAGCGAGTCACAGTACAAATGCTGTTCTCTAGTGCTGCACAGCCTGACTGAGGTGAAACGCCCCGCTCAGGTTCACCTTGACGGAGGTGTTCAGAGGTAGGAGAACTTTACACCACGATAACTGCTTACTTTTCCCATCCAGCTCCACTCGGTCCAGGGGTTACAAAAACAACTGATCTTCTGACACTTATCATTAGACTGTAACAACTCTTGAACAGTCCTTGATGCTGCAGAGAGGGAAGCAGATGTCAAAGTACCAAGACGCCCCATTAAGAGTTTAATGTTTTCAAAAGTATATGTGTGTGTGTGTGTGTGTGTGTGTGTGTGTGTGTGTGAGGGCCCTCATGTGGATGCCAGCGTTTGCTGAGTGTCGTGTCCTATTAGCATTCACATTTTAAATTAGCTGCATCATTTAGCAGAACCCAGCCTCATTCTCGGGTTAACTGCATTAAAAGCGGGAGGATGTTCCGGTTAATTCAAAAGTGTAACAAAACATTTCCTGATTTTATTATATCACCGAACAGTTCCCCACACATTCACTGAACTGGATGTACCGCATAGCCAGAAGTTCGCCACTGTAACTTTGTCGAGAAGTTAACCTTTGAAAGTCATTTAGCCAATGCATTTTTTGCTTCAATATTAGCAACTAACGAAAAAAAAAATTTGCAGGCAGCTGATTTTAAGGCATTTTATAACATTTCCATTCCATTAATTTAAAACTATACACATTTTTGACTGCAGGGTCACTTTAATTAAGCCATGTGCCAGCAACAACACTGCCGTTTTCAGGGGAGAACGCCTCTGAGGCCAGTGTACTGCACGCTCACCTCGACAGATGAATCGCCACGACCTTGCAGATACTCATTCCGCGGTGTTACGAGGCTTTCGTAGCAAATTGTTTCCCTTAATTAATTTTCGCACTGCGTGGCCTTCGTGCGACTACTGTGTGATAGAGGAGTCGTCTCTAAATTGACACTGACAACACAAATTGAGATGCACGGTACATGTTTGTTTTTCTGGCACAGGCACGCCAGTATACAACAATTTATTCAATGAAGTTGTTGATGAAAATTAAGAAGTAGGGAGGTAATGTACCCAGCCATGTGTGGGAAATTAGCTCTCCCTTATGAAATGGATGAATGGCTAAATCTTGTGATCCTGAGTTCGAGATAAGTAATGAAGATATGTTTGTATGAAAAAATGTTTTTCCGGAAAGAGAGGCATCTTGACACAAAAATTTTATGCTGACATCACAAATATAAATGTGGCGCGTGAACCCAATTTGATGTCGATTTTAGGATTTCCAAATGTAGCTGCTGTTATACAGGTCCAAAGCCAACAGTCAACGGAACTGTGGACGCTGAAGTGATTTTAAACAATGGTATGTGTGTGGCTGGAAAGTAGCTGACTACTACTTCAGCTCTCATTAGTGTCCTGCAGAGCAAGAACTCGATGGGGGGGGGCACATCGCTGCACAATATAGGCTGCATTATCAGGAAGCCTGTGGATGGATGGATGCATGGATGGAAGTAAAGTTTCCGTAAAGATAATGAATCACCATCCTCTTCCAGGCACACACACTTCTATTTTTGGTCAGCTGACAACTTGGACTCCTCTGTGCGCGTAATTGCAACTGACGATCATCAACTCACGCGTAGACATTATTCCTCCGCTGGCTTATTCCTCAAATCCTATCAAATATATTTTTCCACACGAAAGCAAGGAAGCGAAGCGACGTTCATTCTGAGTTGCTGCCTTACTAAGAATGAGTTATCGTGTTCCAGCTTACAAAGAGGAGTGGGCTCTTGAGATAGGAGCCGCATGTCTGCGGTCCTTGAAGCATACCAGCAGCACATGTCTGCTGCTGTTTTGTTTTCCACTCGATGGGAGAGAAACCTGTGAAGTCCGATGAAAAGGTCACAAGAAAAAGACTTGGGCTCAGCTCAGTGCAGTCAGGCCACGAAACGTAGTTCTACTCAAGAAGTTGGAAATGACTTTCCTGAATCGATTGTATGGCTACTTCAAAGAGGCATTTCACCGGAGGCAATGCATCTCAAAGAAGTTGCTGGGTTGGTTTTTTTTATTTGATCCCCGACCTCATTTTACAGTAAAAACAACAATCTCATCATCCTGTAGCGATGCTGCCGAAAATGAAAAAAAAAAAATGCTGCGAGTTAAAGAGGAATCCAGCAGTACTCCTATCATGCCACTGTCACCTAAACTCACGTAAGAGACATTTCCAACCCCGAGCCAAAAGCCTCACGAGCGCGTAACCTTTCTACTCTCAGCATTTCTCTACCTGCGCCTCGGCCTCACCTCAGCCAACTCCAGGAATGCTATCACGTCAATTACAGCCCATCCTCCAGCTATCATATACCCCAGGGTAGTTAGACAGGCTGCCGCTGAAAAGGTCAGTCGCAGCTTCAACGCCGGCGCAGGGAGAGATAAAGACACAGAGAACAAGAAGAAGGAAAAAGAGAAGAGCTGTCGTCGGGACTGACGGTCAGAACTGACGCAGAACAACACCAGGTCAGATAATTTACGTGTTTACTGTTTTTTGGATGACTTAAACTTGAGCTTGGGCACTCGGTTCGGTTCAGGGTTTTGGTTTTGACAGGAAAGTTTTGTGAGGAAACACAGAAGTTTAGAATTTATTAGAAAACTACTTTCCATGTCCTGTGACTGCCACAAACAGTTTTTTAATTTTATGATTAATCGATCATTTAGTCGCTTCCCATGAGTCTAAATGTGCAAAAATATATGGAGGTCAATGCATTTACTCATTCACTCACATCCTTCCTTTGTTCTGCATCACTTCTACAAAAAATGGCCCTTTCACACTTTCGTTGCAACAAATCCTGCAACTTCTTTTTGAAGACCCTGCTCAATCCCCAGCATTTTACAAAACCCTGCAGATTTATTAACTCCACTCGTCCTTCTAATAACAAAATCCATAACAACACATAGCATCCTCAAACGAAAGACAGCAGGAAATGTATATTGCAAATTCTAATTAGCAACTCAAGAGGTATCCAGAAAGACACGCATAAAAATAAACACCCTGCCGACCCACATCAATCCTGTTAGAGCATTATAATATGGCATCATCATTTTTATAAATGTAAATCCGTCTGTTATGCACAGCGGAGGAAGGGTTCATGCTTTGAAGAGCCAGATAATGCACGGCGCTTTCACCACGCTGCTGGCAGCCTCTTTTATGGCCGATGGCTTTAACTTCAGTGCTGCAAAAGAAAGGATCCTATATTGGAGCCGTCGGAGTCGAGATGGCTGCCGCTTCACAGCGGGCTCATTATTACGCTTTGTTCCTTTGCCGCACAAAGTTTCCATAACTCTCCAGTCTGGCGGAGGCTAAGAGGTGGTAACGAACTAAGCTGCATGACATGATTGCGTGTGCCTCGCAGCCCCTTGTGTAATCATCGCCGCTGCCCACATCTAATCTTGTGTTGAAGAGCGCCCTCCTCGCCCAGAAACACACACATACACACCGACACACACATTCTAGATGACTAATAAAGAAAGTGCGCTTGGATGATGAACTCCTCAGTGCGCTGATTTGCGCTGGAACTCTGACATTTACATGAGGAATGCTTCTGCAGCAGCAGCTGTCCCTCATCAGAGATGACTGCTCGAGTCTACTTGAGTGACCCAACGTGAGAAAATCACCATGCTAAACTTCCCAAACTGCTAAACTCAACACCGATTGTTCGGTCATATGATGTTTCCAGTCTGCTATTGTGAAAAGGGTTTTGTGGACGTGAAGCCAGATGGAGTGGGTCTCATGACTGATGGCCGACATGAACGCCTGAAAAGAATGAAAAATAGGAACCTGAGCCGGCCACACACCTGGAGGCTGCTGTGAAATCTGAGACGTCTGGATCGATGGTTGGGCACAAAGCAGAGCTCTCTTCCAAACTCGCCGGCATTGTGCTGAGGAATCCCTGAGCTGTGCACCCCAGTGAATATCTGGGGTTAGTATGATATGAGCCATGCATGCACCAAGTACAGTAATTACAGATTACAAAGTGACCCATGCATTTGGTTAAAGGACATCCTGTGAATGGATTTCTCCTCCTGTCATGTTCCTCCTCTGCTCTACCAAATGAAGAGGACGTCGTGATCGTTCCTTTGTATGAGGCTAAGCTAAACGCTTTTGTCAAGTACTCTGGCATAATCTTGGATGGATCTGGCATCTGTTAAAATTAGGACTGTTTGTGTGTTTGCCAAAGGTTGAGATTATAACAGATTAGCCTAAACTGAAGCGATTAAACCTAATGGGTCGCCTTGTGCAGAGTCATTGTTTAGTGATGAATGTAACCAGCGCTATCTTGGCTTGCTGGTGTGGCTGGCTGCCGCTTAGCTTTAAAATGAGTGGGCGTCGAAGAGAAAGGTCCCATGAGGAAGACAAAAAGGCCCCCTGTGTCTAAATCTGCTTCATAAGACATCGGGACAACCGTAAACGAAATCCAGCGAGGCAGTGTGCAGAGAATTAGAAATAACTGGCAATAAAGCTGCCATCAGTATCTCACCTTGCACAGCTGCTCTGCATGAATGGTCCCTTTTTTCCTGAAGGTCAGTTTAGGGCTTGCAGCTGTATCAGTACATCAGTTTTCTTATAAAGGGCTCGGGGGAAGGGGGATCCAGTCCGGCCTGAGTTTTGCCGAAAACGACACAAGACCCAACACTGGCGGCGCTTTCTGATGCCTCCTTTACTTCACAGTAAATGGCATTCAGCCACGCTCACCCTCAGAGCTGGATTCACCGTCACACGCTTTTTGAAAGGGATGACTGCTGAGTTTATGTAAAGGCCCTCATAACATTTAATCTGAGAAGCAAGACACAGAGAATCAGGCGTGACACATCACCTCCGCGTTTCAGCTACCTGACGGGGACTCACGGGCGTGCATCGCTCTGCATGTTCATCAGCGAGTCGGCGTCGCCATGTTGAGTTAGATGGCATCCTGCCTCCGCTGAGATCAGTGATACTGTGGGAGATCATTTATCTTCTGACAGATTCCTTGGGATTGTTGTGGACGGGTAATGAGCTGCCTGTGGGCGTCTCTCTCTCTCTCTCTCTCTCTCTCTCTCTCTCTGTCTGGGTTTGTCACATTTTCTCCTTATCACACACACGCACACACACACACAGATACTCTGCGCTCCAGCACCAGTTTCCAGCCAAACAGCTGACGACTCATTGACTGCATGTTCACAATCAGTTAGACACACTCACGAAAATATGAAACGATATTAGCGCCAGATGCCACAAAACTCTCTCACAGCCAAAAATGTTTTCCAAATGCATGTGGAAAGCCCTCCATCCACGCACAGAGATACTGAGGGAGAAGCAGACTTGCTCATTGTAAAGCAGGCTCACTATTGAGAACCATCTATAACAGCTGGCAGTTCCCATTTAAGGCATGTTCCTCTCTACGGCTCATACTTCGCTTTGATAGATTTGCACTATTACAATGCGACGATCACAATAGAGCCATTAGATGGCTGACTGCACCCTTTCTCAGAGCGAAATGACTTCACATGCCTTGCGGGTCCAGCGGCATTGTGGGAAGAGTCCGCAAATTCGATCAGGTCATCGTGTCCAGAGAAACAAACGGCGAGCGACAAGCTGCGCCTCGTGGTCGAATCCCTGAGATTTTTCCACTTTCAAGAGGATGCGAGGTCAGCCGCTTCACTCAGCTGAGCTCCACGCTCCGGCTGATCTTGGCCAACTTGTACAGTCAATGCTATTAAAACGTGAATGGCTCCTCTGGACGCTCCTTTACTTACCTTTGTGTCACGTTCGAGGCTTTGACTTTTCCTCACGAGTTTGGTTATTATAACTCCTCATGGTTTCGAAGCTGATCTTATCTTATTGTTAACATCTTGCGTTAGATTGGCATTCAGGGTATTCACGCAAATCAGCTGAGAAAAGATTTATGTCACATGTTCACAAACTTACATTTTCCTCCAATATTCCACAGACACTGCCACATAACAGATGTTTCTGTTGCTGAAACATAGAGTACTACTAAAAACAGAATTTTGTCTGACAGCAGCTTTCAAAAAGTGCTAATTTATCACTTTTTGAAGTCAAATTGACTGCTTATTATTTTTGGATTTGGTGGAAATCAGTCCTTTATGTATCAAGTGTCTACATTCCAAAGAGGGCAATGTGCGTATGACAAGGATGTGCTTTACAGAGGGGGGAAAAAATGCACGGGAGACAGAAGTTAAAAAGAGAGAAAGATGCAGAAGCTGACGCTGGCTGTCTTGGTGCTCTGCCTCCTGTTTCTGTGGTTTACCTAATAGCTTTTTAAAATGTTGCTTAATCACTTGGATCTGTCCGGGCACTGGAAGTCCAAAAAGCTTCCTGGCTCAGTAATAACAGATAACAGTATCTGCCCAAACAGGCGCTGGCCCAGGCAGCGTTCTTCAGACAAAAAGCCTGAGTGGAAGCTCTCAGTTCACTTTAGCGAGTACAATCTCTTATAATGTAAACACTTTTTTCTCTCCTGCTCAAATTGAGGAACTCTTAGTCCTCCTTCTGTCACATCCTCATGTACTCATATCCTTTCATCATATGTAAATGGACACATCTGAGAAGCATTCATTTCCTCTCCCAGCATGGGTGAGCATCTTCAAACAATGAGCCGTTACTGGCAGCTCTAATCTTGTTGGCATAGCAGGACCTCGATCCGGTGAAGGACCGGTGAGGCAGGGCAGGCCGGGTGTCAGTGGGGAGGTGGGGCTGTGTGTCACGGCCGTCAGAGAGGCAGCGTGACACCGTACTAATCAGGGTGAGGGAGCTGGGCAAGCGCATCATCACTTCAGGGGACCTACACTAGTCCTAGGGTTGTTAGATAATGCAGAACGCCGAATGACTCTGTTTTGATTTGTCACACGGATCAAATCCAATCACGTGCAGAGCCACGAGCAACACAACGGAGGTACGCTCGTTGGGTTGTGGGTCTGTTAGGACTGTCAGCCAGTGAGCCACACGCACACCAGCAAACAGTGAAAAACTACCTAAATGTCAGGGACATCAACGGATTTAAATCCGAGCTCACTGGCATGTAAGAAACTGTCTGCAAAATGAGGATGGGGTTAGAAATCGGCCATGATCAGCAGCCTGGGAGGTTGTTGTGGTGCTGACGCTTGCACACAGAGGCCCCTCCCCTGCACATCCTCTTCATCCTCCTCCTCCTCCTCCCCCTCCCCCTTCGTACAACTTTCTATTCCTGCAGCTGCTGTTTTCAAAGGCTTTAATTGGCCAAAGTCACTCAAGGTAACAAGAGCCTCATGGGCCTGTGTCTGGGCAACCTGATTACTGCGTTTTGTACGTGCTTATGTGAATGTGTGCATGCGTGCGTGTGTGTGCGCATGTTCACATGCACCAGTTGGTTCAAGGTGCCACCACAGGTGAACTGAAGTCACTGAATATGACTTATAATTGCTTCTGATGCTGACTTAAACAAGTCAATGCTTTGCTTTGAGTTAAAACCAGCTTCACTGCCAAAAAATCTGAAACTGAGCCCCCACGTTCTTTTAGCAGCATGTACATACTCATTTGCAAAAGAATGCAAAGATATGCTACAAACGTCCACCAATCATCTTGGGCAATTTGGTTTAGCTGGAACACGCCAAGGAAGAGATCCGATCTGTTTCGTTTGGATTTCTTCTTCTTCTTCTTCTTCTTCTTCTTTATTTCTCAGAGACTACAAGCAGGAAGTGCACTGCTGCCTCCTGTCAGTTAGAACAACAGAGTGTCTGGCATTTGCAAGCGGAAATGACTTCATATTCATATAGCAGAGAGAGGTGTGATGTCACATACTGAGAACACCAGGTAGGATCTCAGCCAGTGAAGGTGGGGCTGCATATTTTTAGCGATGCAAAGGACATGGCTCCGAGAATCGCAATGTCGTGTCACCAGCTGATCTTTCCACCACATTGGCCCCAAAACGTCTCCACGAATATTGGATGGATTGTCGTGTAATTTTGTGAGGATGTGCAAGTTCCCCAGAGGTTGAATCCTGTTAAATTTCCTCTCACATCAGGGTTCTTGTGAAATGCCTTAACAACTGTTTGATGGATTGTCGTGAGCTGTACTTGTTGTACTTTAGCAACATTTTAGCAATCAGCTCAAAGTACAGTTGTGCCATCGTACAGCCTCACACTGCTGCGAGTGCTGTAGACCCTGAGCTAACACTGCTCTCTCTCTCTCATACACACACACACACAAATAAGTGGGCCTGGACTATGTCCGAATGATAAAAGCCAATGTTTTTCTTTTTGTTCAAGCCAACTTATTAAAAGGTCACCCTGTGAACAGCTCTCGGCTTTGAAGACGCACAATATGGCCCACTGTTTTCTGGCTGTCTACATCATGGTTGTGATTGCCAGTGGCGCAGTGTCCTCAACGACATCTTCATCATGTAACTGAAAGGCACGCCTTGTTGTAGGCACAGAATTAAATCGAAAGATATCTTGACGGCCGGGAACAGTAGTGCATGAAGAGGACAGGAAGCAACGTTTTGCAATCCAAGCACTTGGGGGCAGAGAACTACCTCGTAGGCTTGTGCATGAAATCTTAAAAAAAACACAGTGATAGAACTCTGCAGAGAGGAACGCACTGCAGCCGCCCAGATCTGGGGAAGCAGGAGGCCCAAAGCGAGAGACCGGTCTGCAGCGAGAGCGTAAGGCCATTTTCCAGGCAGCCGCTGGTAATCAGGTTACTGTACCCTCCTGCTAAATGCACGGAGGGGATCCTCCTCCTTATACTGCCATCCCTCATCATTAGCAGCTGCAGGCCAAGCTGCTGGTAGCAACACAGCTACAGTGCAAGCAATGACTTTGGCTGCTTCCGCAAGAGGGGCTCGGTGTCCTCTTTCTCCACAGTTTGCTTTAATGGGCAGGTAATAGGGAAAGGGGAAAGTGGCCACTTGGGGTCTGGAGAGGGCCTTTGTTCTGCCAGGATATGAGGAGTTATCAAAGGGAGAGAGAGTTAAAGTGGGAGCAGAGGGAGAGTTCGACCCGAGGATGAGCTTTACTGCTCGGCCACCATTAAACGGCGTTCCTTCCTCGATCCTGCTCTCTCTTGCCATTGTGGCCGCCCCTGTTATCTGTCAAAGTCACTCTCAGATGTGTACGTGTGATGTCTGGAAGGAGGGGAGATGAGAAATGAATCCAGTGTGTCGCTTACCTCTTGTTAAATGGGCTAGAACTAATAATATTTGTCAAATAACACCCTTCTCTCTGCGATATGATTTGTACATGCTACTAATTCGGAAGATGACTGATGCGGCAAATATGTTTTATATCAACGCAGTTAAAAAACGTTTCTTTGTGGGAAAGTGTTCCCACTTATCTGCAAAACATTCACTAACAACAAATTTGCCCCCCCTCCCATAAGCTCTTGATTAAACTGCAACCCACTTCAATCAGCTTCTCCATGGGGATGACGAGGGCGATGAAGTTTGAACAATTGTAGATTTTTCATAAAAGAGATTTTCTTTTTTCTCTGTGCTATTGACTTTGGTTTTAAGTGGGGAAAAGGTCAGGGTTGGACTCATAATACGTTTTATTTTGTTGAAACATTAAGTAATGAATATATAGTGCTACAGAAAAATACCTGAGAATGAAACCATGTATTCAGGAGTGCAAAGACAAGAGAATAACGTGTTTAATAGGGAAGAAGTCAACGCTGACTCAAAGCTTGCACTGACTTGAAGAAAGTTTCACCTGTGAGCATGATCCATGCAGAAATCCAACAGGATGGGCGACAAGGTTGCAAGTAATTCAAAGATAAAATTAAAAAAGGGTGGAGCTGGAACGTGGATCCTGTGTTGCGCAGTTCAGAGATCTTTCAGTGTTGCTCTGCCGCTCCCCCTCACAGGTTAATTACAGTGCGTGACGTGCAGCGGCACTTGAGCTGCAGAAAAGACAAGGCACCTCTCACAAGACTATGATGTCACCTGTTATTAGCCTCCTGCTGGCGGCCCTGCTGCAGGAGCAGGAATTACACTCCCGAGTTCAGCACTCAGAGAAACCCTGCAGGGCCGACTCAGCGCTGATGAGGATGAGCTGGGGTCGGGTGCTGAGAGTTAGGGTCGAGCAGCTCTGTTTATAATGGACACGGTCAATTACAGGCAGCGTGTGATGTTTTCTGATTAAGAATGCCTCCCTTTGATTAAACCATCATGGGGGGGGGGGTTGTCTAATGTCAGGAGGAATTCATTTCTTGGCTTCTTTTGTCCCCTCAAGTCATTTCTATCCGTCTCTGCACTCTTTACTATGAAATCAGACAGACTGGATTTTTCTTTCTGTCCTTCAGGATTCTTTTATGCATGTCAGGCTATTTAAAAGCAACTAAACAAAGGTAGCTGGAGGTCGCTTGAGGTTCTTGAAATCATTTCTCCTCTCAGGCAACCCCAGTTGCCGTCATACAGCACTAGGATTTTTCTTTTGTTAAGTTTCTGAGTCACTATAGATCCATTTCAAGTTCTACAGTCAAATGTGGGGGAGGAGGAAGCCGTCAGAGGAAATGACGGTAACCTGTGTCTTTAATTTACAATAACTGTCATGGGAAGACGAGTCAGGAAATCACAGAGCTAAATTATTACTGTAACAACGAAGGGCAGTTTTGCCTCTTTTCTTGCCATAAACATCAAAATCGGATGCAAACCATAATCAGATTTGTTGCCCCGACCACTTGCTGAAGTAAGCAAGAATCTTGCAGATTGTTACTTTAAACATGGAGCCTTGTATGTGTGAAGTGTAAGTGATTCTTTTGCAGTGTCCTCCTGCCTTCCTGACCTATGATTTTACAAAGCAAAAGATTGTCCCCACTCTCCGTGGTCCCCCGATTGCTTCAAACCTAACACCAATTTATGTCATTTGTCCATCCACTTTGTTTGGGGAGACAACAGCAACAGAGGTAGTTGAAGTTATGGAGTGATGATGTTTACACTTTGAACAAACGCGGAAGGTCGTCTCGCCCGTGTTCAAGTCTGACGAGATGCAGGTCAGGACGAAAAGAGTCCTAAAAACTATCAACGCTGCAAACTGCTCAGCACCACATCATGAAACACGTGAAAACAACACACCTGCTCGGGGAGCAGCTGCGTTGTTTCAAAATAGAACGAGCCCGCGCCGCATATCATAAGTCTTGGACAACAGAGTGCACCGAGGAGCAAATTTGCATGAGGGATTGCTGAATCGTCAGTATTTCACGAGTTCACTGCTCCCTCCATGAGCCCACAGATTGCTTATGTGTCTCCGGTCTGCAGCCACTGTACAAAGAATGATTAAGGAGAGAGCCGACTCGCTGTTATTTGTTTCCCAGCTGAAACAGAGACACTGCTTCACGTACTGTTATGCCGAGCCTCGCCGCCAGGTCACTCGGGCCTCTGGGAAATGAGCAATAAACTCAGAATAACCATAAGTGGACCATTTTCATTTAGTGTCGCCATTATGGGAGGATAGAAATAGTCTCTTTATAAATAAAAAAATAATTTTAAAAAATGAAGTTTCTTACTTGTGGGCAATCCTCCAGCAGAGCTGTATTTTGCTGTATTTAAGCAGTATACACTACAACCACTTTGCAGTTAATAGGTTGTACTGCTGACCAGCTGATTCTTCTCTCGCTCTGTATTTTTTTTCCTATCAGTTGCTGATGATGCACTAGTTCTCTGCCGGCTGCAAACATTTTGTTTAGTTCGGTGTCTCCATTGTTGTTTCTGTCAAAACAACCCTCTCAGCCAGAACTCCCCTGAAATACATAGAGGTCGTGGTCCCGCATGTATTGTGTACTTCCTACAGGTGGACAATGGCTGAATTCCCACTGCAGTGAGTGTCATGAAAGCCCTCTCCACTCTTCACTTCCATTTGTGCCACCCACAAAAACGGCCACTCTTGCCGTAGTCCGTGTCGGCAGCAGCCGAGTCCGTCATTCCTGCACCGCGATCAGGCTGCCTACCTGAACACAAACATGTAATATAAGCCTCACTGTTTTATCTTTTTATACTGTGCCAAAGCTGTATTAAATTACTGCTAATGGAGGTAGAAGATTATGCCGCGGCTGCTTCGCAGTAAAAGCACCAGCCGGCAAACCACAAGCTGGCTTTTATTGTGAAGCAGTGTACTCGTCATTGGACTGTTGAGTGCGACTGGTTATGGAAATTGCATCTTTGATAAGAGACGACAATGAATCGCTGCGTGATTTGTATTGGACTGCAGTGCATCTGTTTGAGTCATGGCATCAGGGAAGGAGGATTCCTCGCGGACTGATTTTAGGTTAATCCAAGTGTTACATTTCAGCACAATAAGAAATGTGATCTGCTGTCACTGCAAGAGGCTGGAATTTGTTTAGTGGGAATACACGCCCAGCATCTGCCAGAACCAAACGCTCAGCTTTACAGCTCCATTGACAAGCTGTCGTTCTGTCAGGTCTGAATTAATGGCTATATAACTGGTCAAGGAGTGGCCCTCCATATTTTGTAGCCGATTCTGATGCGTACTTACGCAGATTCAAGATCCTCCAGGTAGCAGGGCAAGAGCAGAACAGCAGTGGGGTGCTGAAATGCCACCTCCATGCCATAACTGTGAATTCTCCTGTTGCTTTAATGATTTGACAGGCGACAGCAGGACACACAAGGTTGATCTGTGTGTATGTGGAGCGCATGGTCATGGCCGCTCAGATGGAAGCCTGTTCCCCGTCCTTGTGGCTTGACATGACCATAAAGAACCATCGCTTTTGGGGGGGAGTGAGAAGAAGAGCACGATGAGAGAACAGTAAACACAGCCGAGTGCGTCTCACTGCCTCGTCCTCAGAGAGAGCGTGTGAACGTGAATTACACCACACTTATGCAATTAAGCAAGATAAGAGAAATGCGATCCAAGCACAGCGCTGAAAGTCATATGGATTCCAGAAAAGACGTTTGTAAGTATTAAATACTACAAAATACAGCTGATGCTGGTTCCTGATGACAGGTTCATTTTGATTTTTATTTTTTAAAATCCTCCACACATGCCCTATACTGTGCACTCCACCTCAAATCTGACAGCTAAATCTATATATATGCTCTAAGCATACGCACAGATTGAGTGGCCTCGGTTGCTTAATATAAAAAAAAGTGAATATGTGATGCATTATCTACTCACGCTCAACCCTCGACACCTCAGCAATATCCTAGAGTTTTCTTGGGGTTCATGAAATGTTCATCTGTCCAAAAAAACATCTCACGTGAGTGCTCCAGCTGGGACGAGCCCAGAGCTGTCTGTAATGAATACCACGGGCCACTTCTGACAATGTGGCACTTCCCCGGTCATTTCCCCCTCCGGTTCAAAAGGATTTTCAGTCAAGTGGATACAGTGTCCAGCGCGCGTGCATATTAATGAGTCAAACATACGTCCGCCGGTGTAGGATGCCAGCCGCCCCGCGGGTCGGCCCCTCGCGCAGCCTAAGTTGAAACTGACATGCTTTTTACATGCTCTGTGATCCAGCGTTAATGTTTTATGAGCCGCAGCCTGTGTTTCATGTTCATGTTTCAACATGAGCCGACAGGATCCGCGGGGATTACATGCACATCGCTCCCATCCAGGCTGCAGGCTTTAGTATGAGTATCATGTTGTGGTCCGTCAGCCAGCCGTTTCTTTCACCTGACGCACCTTCTTTTTCAGTGCAAGACTCTGGAGGGTGAGGGTGGGGGTGGGGGCTTTAGACAGGATAAGTGATCCTTTTGCAGTGTCCTCCTGCCCTCCTGACCTTTGACCTACCTGTCCAATTGAATATGGAACCGCTATACATCCTGTATAGTTAATTCTTGCCAGTGTAGAGAGAACATATGTGGCCACATGCAGCCGTCTATTTCGTCATTTTTGATGACGCTGCTTCCCCTCTTCTCTCTGCTGAGAGTGGGGTTGCATTCACATGCTCCACACACAGGAACAGGCACACGCGCACGCACACAGCAGGCAACCATTCGCATGGGGCGGGACCCGTCACCTGGGCAACCAAGAAAAGGGAGGAGGAGCTTGTTCTGGACACGACAAAGACAAGACCCTGATGCTTGTATCACTGTGCGCGTTCTCAGATCGTCGTTAGCCAGCGCTTGTTAGCAATACAACAACGCGCGACAAAGTCATGCATCGTCCAGCTGGCACGCACGGTGAAAAAAATACCAAGCTAAAAAACAATGTGAAGCTAATACATAAAAAGCAATGGAGCAATGCTAGTCCATCATCCAACGTGATATGTTGTCAGGGTATTGTCGTCATAAAAACAAAATGCACTTGCAGCGCTTTTTCAGTGAAACACTTCATCAAAAAAGTGCTTCGGCGGATGAAACCCTCCCCGGCACCCTGCCAGTGATGTTCTATATATATAATATATATCATGCTATATCCTATATCATATGGTTGGACCATATAAAATCAAGATATTTTGCACAGTGGTCATTTTGTTCAGTTGTACAGGAACTTGTGTTTTCAAGGTTCTTTTGGGTATTTTTTTTAGTTTTCATTGTTCTGAACACTTGGTTCTTAGCAAAGTTGAGAACGTGTGAGCTGAGCAAATTTAATCTGCTGATGGACAAAGATGTTTGGAAGTTATGCTGCAGAATCGTTCTAATTTTAGTATCATTTTCCAAATATTAGAAATCAAGATTATTTCACATACGTCAGCTTGTTCGTCTCTACATGCAAACCAGCGGAAGCAGTCTTTTTCAGGCTCTGTGTGTGTGTGTGTGTGTGTGTGTGTGTGTGTGTGTGTGTGTGTGTGTGTGTGTCCGACAGCCAATATGTCCACTGGATGCAAAGACACGATCCAGTTACACTGTGAATAGATGAATCTTATTTGTCTGAGTTCCTCTCCATTCAGAGCAAAATGTGACTTGGGCTCACAAATCCATATTACTGGATTAAAATGCTGAATGCTAGCCATCGGACAATTGATATGGAATAATCAATACAGAGCATTTAATATTGATAAGTGATTGATGGAGAGATGACTGCAGTCAAACAGTGGTGGCATTTGAAGATTTTATTTTGTACTTGGGGCTAACGGAAGGGGGTGTCATAATTTGAGAGTGGCTCTTTGCTTTCATCTGTCATTTTTAATTCTGCTGCTCATCTAACAGTCAAACTGTTTCCAGGGTCAGAAAACACTCATTCCTATTACGGCACCTGCTGCTGACTTGCTGCTGGCAGACTTCCATTGGAACAAAAATAGAAAAAGCTAAAGTGATAAATTTAAATGTTGGCTTGTGATGTTTATAAAGAATAATGAATTGTTAATCAGTGTTATTTGTTTTCCATTACACTGAACAAGTCCACTCAAATCTAAGAAATGCAGAGCAACATACTGGAACTAACTGGGTCTCAAATGAGACATCTGCTCTTCACGGACACTTATTGTTTTTGCGTATGTTGATTTTGTTCTTGTTCTGAAAACATTCCTCACACGCGTTGTTAAAATCCCAATTTATTCTAATAAGTGAACACGTGTGTCTCCTTCTCTGTGTTAATATTGAAAACCATTTCATTTCTTTTTTTACATCCGTGGTCTGATAATCTGTCATTCTCCTTTTTTTTCCAAATCATCCTGTGGAGGTTTGTTTAAATACTTACGTTCTAATAAAAGGATGAACATGAAGGAAGATGAAACCTTATGAGCTTTTCAACACCAGACAACAGTTTGTGAGTGTGAGAGTGAGAGCGGTCTCATAATGAGCCACACTGCATCGCTCTACGATATGTGCCGCCTGCTCGGCTGTGAAAGACTCAACTTTTTACATGGAACTGCTTCTATAAAGGTCAGAACCGCAGAGCTACTTTACTATGCAGATCAGCTGACGGTATTCGCTGTCATCGTTAAATACACTGTTGATTTTTTTTTTTAAACGTACGTAGAACTTCTTTTCTCGTAGTTTGAGAAGTTAATGATTGATGTTGCCGTATGTGAGCATGTCTCAAACGGCTCGGTGAATCAGCGCTCTTCGGCTTGAGGCCGCTGCCCCCTCCTCCTGCCTGCAGCCTCATGTCCTCACATATCATGTGCTGTAACACAGCTGTTCCCTGAAGTTGCATCTTTGTGAGCGATAGAAACATCTGTCGCCCAGTGCCGTCCTCCATTTGGGCTCTCTGCCGGGGTTGTAATTGCATCTACAGTGTCTCCAGAGTGCTGCAGGTTGCGATGGTTGAGCAGAAACGGCATTCGCAAGCAGTCGTGTGTTAGAGTCTAACTCAGAATGGCAAGTTTCGAAATGCCATTTGTAGCTGCTTCTTTTCGTGGAACTAAATTACCAGATTAATCAACAGGGAAAATAATGGTTTGTGTTTCAGCTCCAGACCTTTGTATAACTACACTCATCAAAAGTCACCTTTCGCCCAGGCTGTCAGCTGTCAGCAGCTCGGCGCGCTGACTCTCGCTGGTGCGAGATCTCGGATGTAGGTTCACGGAGGCTATGATGGCGTGGCACACGCTAGGTGGCCTGATGCCTTCACACTGATGTCTATTTAGGCTGCACTGGCTCAGCTGTCCAAGGGAGCTGCAGCCTGGAAACCCTCGGGGACAGCTTTTCGCCATCCGTCCCTATTATTAGGTATTACCGTCCTCTGCCTTTCCCAGACTGTCATTTCATTTGAGTAAAAGCTCTGTCATGGTGCATCCTCGCCATAATGAAATCTATTCAGTTGTGCCACACCGAAGTAGGTTCATGGGGAATCAGGGTAATGATTAGTTCACTGTACATAAATCTAATAGTGCTGAGTCATTTGTTTTAATGAAATAGCAGTTAATTAAATCTTGGCAAATAAATCGGGTATTGGAACAAATATAAATATAAACATTGTTGGAACCACCATAGAAAGGCGTTTTTTTTGGCTGTAGATTTTGGTTTTTATCTGGGGCACTCCAAGCTTTACGGCGAACAGTCCTGGAGCAGTATTTAAAAGTAAGGTCAGGAGTTTAAGCTGCAGCAGGGGATACCAGAAAGTTGCACCCTGAGAACAATTCCGATGGTGTCAGGCATCAATCACAGAAAACACAAAGGATAGAGCCTGTCAGACTCAAACTGCATCCAAAAGCCACACCTGAGCTCAGTCTAACAAATCAACGCTGAATTTATCCACAGAGGATAGTTATATGGTATAAAGACCCCACCCACCAATCAACAGATTATTACACTTGTGGATTTTGGGTCCAATCAAAGAAAACACAAGCAACATTCATCGTCTAATTTCTGCTGTAAACCCTCACAGAAAGGCAAAAGTTGTACAGTACAGTTTTTATATCCTGCTCATGTCTGTCATCCATCGCTACATGGCCAACCTCACCTGCAGTACGGGACACCTGAGTAAGCTGATGCAAAGTGGAAAAGTATTTGCGTTGGGTCTGACATGCCCCCCAGCAGTTAAATGCTGCAGGCGCAGAAATGCATCCTCGGGACGGCTTTCAGCAAATCGCCTCAAACCTCTTTTGTTGACTGGGGGGATTTAAAGCATCGCCAAAGCTTAAACCCATACAGACTTGTCGGTCACAGGACTGTGGGAGACGTTCCTGACAGGCAGCTCGCGGGCTAAGCGCCGCTGTCCGAGCAGCGTGCGGGCGGAAGTCTGTGCAAATGGAATAAGCTGATTCACTTTAAAGTGGTTGAAGGGTTGGGAACAAGAGGAAGCCCGAGTGATTCGAGGGATTTCCCTCAATACATTTCGCTGAGTCACATCTTAATTTCTGGCGTTATTGATTTGAATGAAAGGAGCAACCACGTAATGTAATCTCAGTTCTGAGTAGATCAGCCACTTACTGCATTTTGAGCTGCCACAACATTAAATGCAGTGTCGGTGTCAGCAAGTGGAATAACTTAAGCTCCCGAGCAGGACCCGGTTCGACTCCCTGTGAGCGGGACCACAAATTGATCCAGATCCTCTTCTGGTTTCGGGGAAAGGTTCTGGCTTGGCGGAGGTCTGCGCTCTCACAGTGATTTCCAGATGATCATTTGATGCGTCTCTTGTCAAAAGCAGACTTAGCTGCTGGGCTGGCTTCAGCTACACGTTTACTCTGCGGACATGAAAGTGGTGTCAAGCTTCTCATATACAGTAACTGTCAGCGTGACGGTCACTTTTTTGTACGCTGCATTAGATGCCATTGTAGGCCCACAAAAAACAATTACAAACACACAACTTTGCCGCAGCTTCCGAAGCCTCTAATTAGTTCGATGGCCCGAATTACACTTTTGCTGTGGAAGAAATAAGGTAACCAAAGAATCAAAACACTGACTCGAAATGAGAAATAACCACCATGCTGCATTTCAGGGTTGTAATTATGTGCATATTAGAATAATTGCAAGTATGTCATATAATTTTTGCCACAGGCGCGAAGGAGAACTGCTTGACGACCAAAAAGCAGCCAGATTCTGAATGTGCCTTTGAACTGTTTTCGGCTCTGAGACTTACATCACGTCTCGTGCTCAGACATGTTTATTACGCTGGCAATGACTTAATGTCATATTTTTCAAGTCTTTGTAAACCGCTCATGAGTGGGTAATAAATGTGACCTCGAGAGATGGGTCTGGGTTTAAGGGCCAGTATTTCAGGGTGTGATTTGTATTAGACATCATCGACAAAAAAACCCTCCTGTCTTTGACGTGACGCCGTAGTAGGCCAGTAGTTGAGGACAGTGACTTATGAGCAGCTGCGAGCACTGTTTTCATATTATTTTTCAAGACCATGCCTGGCTGCTCTCTGCAGTGACACGTTATGTTTAGCTGACACCATTCCCGTTCGTTACGAGAAACAATCGCCATGAAGTGCGTGAACAGAAAACCTCCTCGCGAGCCACCTCAACTGAAAAGGCAGCAATAAAAGACCCGTGGTAACAATTATGGGTGTTAGCCTAGCGCAGCAGGAGTATCAGCACTACTGGAAGCCAGTTATAGGCTTTAATATGAAGTGTTCTGAAGACTGCATAATTTTCTTGTCTGTTCAAAGTTACCGCATGAATGCGGGGGTGTGTTTGTGGGGGCCTATAATTTTCTACATAATTTCCTGCTAGTGTAGCGCTGCTTTTTGAGCCTGTTTGCGACTATGGACAAACCTGCTCGTCTCGAGGTGAAGAGAGTGCTGAGGCTGCGGTCGAGGGAATCCGGCGGCACGCTGCAAGATCCTGTAGCCTGTCCGCTCGCCTCTGCAACCGCAATGTCTCTCCAACCCGAATCACCAGAACTGCAAAGATTTGTGCAAAACCCAAACGCACTGGTGACTGCACTCACGCCTAGTCTCAGTATGGGGGAGTGTGACTTCGGGGCACAACACCAGCTGATCGCTGATACTGTGGACCAGAAGGCGGAGGGAAGCACTGCGGGGCAGCCTGAACTCCAGCCCCTACTGCGGGGGTCGTTCCCACCACACAGGGTCTGCGTCATCGTGACTGATTTACAGCATCAGTGAGCCGGGTCTTCTCAAAGCGGGCGGCAGCGTCCTTCACGAAGCAGGCGATCGTCGGAGCTTTTCCATGTGTACGCCCCGGCCGCTGTTTGGGGCTTCACTCTGAAGCCAGGAGCAAATCGTACTGTATGAGGGGTGACGGGGCTCGAGGTCTGCCAGCTGTGCCTGAATAGGAATACTGCATGTGAAACTAGATGAACAAATATCTACTGAAACATTTATTATTGGAGGTGTGACTAAAACTTTTTTTGCCTGTCGATCTTAAGTGCGCCTTGTAAGGACGCCTCGCCTCTCTTATATAAAACAAGACTTAAACGTCTCCAGTTTGACATCATGAAAATAGATCAACAGCAAGGTGCCCTAACATATCAATACGCTGAGGCCACAACTGAAATGTTTTAGACAGTCGAAGACTTCTTTTGATTAAAGCAGGTATTGAACATATGGCTTGAGGAAAAAAAAGAACTGTAACTAGAGCATCAACATGATTTGACATTGTGCTCGGTCAGACAATCCTCTACTCAAAAGGATTCGCTATCGTTATCAAAACTCTTCTCGATATGTTTAAGTTCTACTCGACAGGAGGGATAATATCTGTACTGTATGTCGTCTTCAGCGGCTACTTTAGTAAGCCACGGCACATGAACACCTGTTTACTGTGTCATCTGAAAGGGGGGGTACATTATAACCCCTGACCGCTCTTGACTTGTCGACATCCCCGAAGAAAAGCTCCGTGTCCGGCGACCCGTTTGGATGAACAATCGTGAGTTTAAATATCTAAAAAGGTAGAGTAGTGCCATCACCTGCCAGCATTTCATCTGTAAAAAACGTAAACATCCCCTCGTGTGGAAAAGCAATGATGCATGAAATTCAGTGTAGATATAGATAGAGATTTCATTACTCTCCTGTGAATGCCACAGAGGATGTTGCAATACAGCCGTGCTGCTTGGAAAAAAAAAGTAATTTTACTCATCATTAGTCTGAGTCACCACGCCTTTGTTATTTGAGATGCATCACCTGGCAACATACAGATGTCTTTTTTTTTACATCTGTTCGGCTCGTTAATACTCTTTAGTCTCTCATGTAGTTTAAATGGGCAGACCGAGGCTGAAATTACCTTTTGACCTTCATAGCGGGTAAATGGCTTGATGGAAATGCAGCTTTAATTGCAAGTCCTCCGCTGAACCGGGTCAGGAGCCGAGCTGTAACCTGGATCAGATCACGTAGACCTCACCTCGCATTTGTTTGCAATGACAGTGCAGGAAAACAGTCTGGTGAAACCAACTAATCTAAACTAATCTAAAATAATAAATAATGGGAAAAGGATGTCCTGGGTTTTTCAGTTTGTCTGCTGAAAATGCATCAAGGTTTGGCCCAAACTCATCTTGGTCCGCCTGTATTCATGCCAAATAGTTCTAGGGGGAAAATACAGAACTATTGAGGAGGGTGGGGAGTGCTTATAAATTTGCTGACAAATAGATAAACAGAGCCCTGTTTGACAGCACATATATAAAAATATGTTTTTTAATGGACAAAGCAGGCCATTGATTCAACACTGTTTCGAACAGAGGAGACAGACTCTGAAAACAGCCCCTCAGAGAGACGCTCTACTGAGTCAGGTTAAATCCATGGAGCAACAAAAGCAGGTTTCTCTCAGGTCGCTGCATCAGCACGAAAGCAAGAGTGCAGAATTTCTACTCTGTTTCTGAAAGCTGATTTTCAGGCACCAATGCTGTTTGCCCAAAATAGATGCAACCTGCATCATCTGGAACAAACTGTCTTCAGACGTACGTCACTGCCTCTGAATCCCATGGCTTTCGCCTGTGAGAACACATGACATCAACTTTCCAGTTTGTGTATTAGGGGAGACTGCGAATGGAATCTCTGAGCCTCGAGATAAACAGCCAGCATTTACGTCCTCTGCCGCCGACGGCACCTAATGATTTGATTAAACTGTCTGCATAACGCCGCAGTCAATCTCATCCATTGTGGATGATTTGTTTTTACTGATTTTATCTTCCAGGACAGCCACACGGTGACCGCACTGTTAGTCAGACGCTGCTGCATTAGGGAAGTAAACAATTTAATGAAAATGTTACAGCTGTTTTATTCAGCACGGACACTGAGATGAGGTGTTCCTAATAAAATATTAATAATTCATATTCCTGTCTTAAATATTGTTGATTGTTCCTCCCTTTGGCAGCTGGCGCTCTGAAAGCCTCTACTCTTCTCCCTCTCGACGCCTAATTATCTTCGCGTCAGGGTTTCAAACAGCGGTGCTGGTCAAGACATAGTTGTGAAGGAAATAAAGGGTATCAAGTTTCTCAAAAGCTGCCTACTCAGCAGCTTCCAAGCGCATATGTAATAATCGCGAGAAAAACTACAGCCATTTTCACAGTTATTGACATAAACAACATGAGCCAGCAGAAACATGACTGCGTGTCTGGTGGAAGATATCGCAGACACTGCTGGCTAATGCAATACCTGCACGTTTGGCACAGAAGAGGATTCAGCACTCTTCAATCTGTGTCATCTGCCATTCAGATAAAAAAAAACCCCAGCTATAAACAAATGTTCAGGCTCGTTTAGAGCTTTCCTGAAACAGCTTTGGCCTTGTGAATGCCGCTTTGTCTCCTGGCAGCGTTTTAGCGCAGGATGTTATTCATTTACGCTGAGCAAGTCGGAGCGAGGAAGTGGGCGCAGGTGGCTTTTGAGACTTTATTAGGAACACCGGGCTTTCGAGGGAACCCCCCCCCCAAACCTTGAGTCCAGGCGCATGCATTTCGCTACAAGATGGGGTGAGGAAATCAGTGGAAGAAGTGCCCCCTACTTTTTTCCGGCGGGTGGAAATTTGAGGAGCACTAATGAGATTCAGCTAAAAGGCTTGTTCCAGTGCGCGGCGCGCTCCGTCTGAACCGGCTGCATCACGGGCTCTACAAAATGTGGAACTGGAGCGCGGTGAATGGCAGCTCTCTCTCTCTCCCTCTCTCTCTCTGGTCAGCAAATTTAATTGCAGCAGGACGGGCTCTTTCCTGAGATGAAATGTGTAGTCTCCTGTGACAGCGGTAATTCTGCGACATCTGCGCGTCTTAAAAAGATTAATGACGTACCATAATAATCTGTCCTTTGGCCGTGGGTAAACTGTGAAGTGAATGAATGTCGGGGGGAAGGCCGGCGGTTCCTGCAGTCCGACTTCTGCCACGAAGTCGAGGTGAAAGGGATGACGGCGGCGTCGCTAAATCAATCTGACCCCCTCGTGAAATCAATTTTTACCGTTATGGGATGTGGCTTTGGCAATTATCAAAGAAGCTCCACGCGGTTTGGTTCCAGGAGGGAGGGGCGGCTCCGAAGGGGCGAATGAAGCACGTTTGCGCTGATTTCATCACGCCCGTCGACCAATTACTACAGTGGTCGCCAGGTTCACGGCAGGTTCACCTGCTCAATAAGTGTTCAGCAGGGTGTTAATTTGGACAACACTGTTATCTCTACTGTTGCCTCGGGGGATGTGTGGGGGGGGGGGCGGGTGGGGATGGACGACCATGCTCATCATCGTCTACTGTCAACCCTCTACATTGTGCAGTGACCCTCTCTTCATTGCCATAGTCTTGTGGAAATGTCTTCAGTCAATGTTTTGTTGTTAGACAGCCCCACGCACACACTTTAGCATATCATCATAAGGTTAAAGTCTGTACTATAAGATACCCCGGATGGGGGCAAACAAAAAAAAAAGTAAAAGTTCTGAGTTGTCCAACTGTCCTGACACGAGTCATTGTTGATTTCACTGTTGTAGGGGAAAGACTCTAGGGCTGCAGATAAGACTGTTGCCATGGTCCTGAAGGAGATACCAAGTAAGGCGTCATCAGAAGGGAAGCCCCTCCTCACAGTGACTACAAAGGTGGGCAGAACCATTTCAGAAACCTCCCCGCCCTCCCTCCCCACCTCCGCGTGGAACATCCTCCTGTGCTGGTCATACTGAAACAATATCAAAAGCTTTGACTGTCCTCTAACTGACCCCCCCTCCCCCCCATCTACTAACTCATCGCTTAAGCCTTATGACTGCTGTGTCTGACAAAGAAGCAACAATTATTCCATTTCCAGCTGCTCTATGGGGTATAAAACACATCTACAGCATCGCTGCATTTACACAAACACTGAATAATCATCCTGTAATCTGGAGAAGCAGCCTCAAATCGTTGCAATTATCCCTGTTACTTTCTTATGCTTTACAAATTAGCCTTTGAAAGATTAGGGTACTCTTCTGCTTAACTGTTTTTTGTAAAGTTTGAACTGCGCATGGAGGGTGATTAACCAGAGGGTCGACACAAATTTCCTCTCCTGTTCCCATCAGGTCAGATGAACTTCATCGTGAACTATTTTTTTTTTTTACACCTCATAAGCAGCTAATCCTCTGCACAAGCCGTGTATGAATGCATTTCTAAAAATGCTATGCCATGCAGCATGGCATTGAGCTACTGGAGATACTGCAGCAAATCACTGTGCCCGCTTTCTACTTCTCTATGCTTGTTAAGCTGGATAGAGCCGGTGCTCCGGACGCCAATATGCGTTTTCTTGTTCTGTCCTTGATTGCTTCTATACTGTGTGTGTGCACCATCATGTGCGTCCTCTTATACCTGTCTTTGTGTGTGTTAATAACCTTGCGACATGCTTTATGTGTGTTTGATTCTGAGTACGACACAATGTCTGGCTTGATGAGCTGTCAAAAAGACACAATGATCTAATAATGGCAGATAGATAGCAGAAATTATATATAGAAATTATATATATATATATATATATATTTGGATGTTTGGAACAAACGCACAAAGGCCTGCTCACGCTGTGAAGGCCACAGAGCCGGGACTTCCTTTCTCGCATATCAGATCCAACGCAGTAATACCACCAAGAATGTCACATTATTTTACGAGGCACGTTTGTCCTTCATACTATCACGACTACAGCTGTAAGAAATTTATCAAATGACTATTCTTATTATGGGTCTCTTACCAAAATTAATTAATTTATATCACAGTTTTATACTAATTGTCTATCAAATTAAAATGACAACCAACTATATGTAAAAAGAACCAATCAACAACCCTGCAGCCCAGTGATACTGTCATTAAACAAGACAAACATAACAGACATAAGCCGACACCATAACGGAATTATACGCACAACGTTATTAAATTAAATTAAAATTATTTTTAATCCAATGTTTTCCCTGGAGATCATGCACCACTGCACTTTACTAAGAGCACATGGTAAATGTTTCATGTCTGAACTGAGTAAAGCATGCATTAGGAAAAAAAACTCAACATGATTTGGTGGTTAATTTTCCACCTTATGTTAAGTATTCAATTTTGATCCCTAGCTTTTCGCTTCTTCGATGCTTTGCGTGTCACTCTCTTTAACACACGTTTCAAGAAATCCAACTCTGAAATTGGAAATAACCGCAGCGTCAAACCGACCGCTCTGATGTCGTTTTCCACGTGGCGAGACACCGCTCGTGATTGGAGTGCTCTCCCGTGGCCGAGGCTGCAGTTCGAGAGGCGCCGCGTCCCAGTTTGATGTCACTTAGCGAGTGACAGAGGCTAAATGACAGGCTGCGGCTCCTCACGCCACATGTCACCTCAAGTCCAGTCCATCCGGAAAGCGCAGAAGCACACATGATGACTGCATGGGCTTCATGGAGTCATGGGTCTGAGCCCAGCCCAGATTCCCTGAGAGGATGAGGAACACGTCCAAGGATGCCGAGAAACAAGGAGTCACATCTATTTATCTACAGCAACAAGGTAAAAAAAATAAACAAAGACAATTATTCTGTCTCCAGAATAAGTTTCATTGGTGATGAAGGTACCTAATGTGACGAGGTTAAATGTTTTGGCAGCATGAAGCTCGTTAGCCCATAAAAATCCATAAATTAGCCGCATCATTGTTTAAGCCACAGTGTTCAAAGCATGTGAAAAAAAGTAGCGGCTTATAGTCCGGAAATTATGGTATCTTGTTCCTCTAAGCTGCAGACACCCTGAGAAGGAACAAGCAGCTTGAGATCCAGGGACACGGCACGAGAATAAGAAAGCGCTGAGAGACGGAACCCTGTTTTGTTGGCTTTTGGTATTGCCGAATGCAAGATAATATAAAATTATTACCAGGCTTAACATTTAAAAAAAAATCCAACCCTCTATTTCACATTTTTCTTTTCAATTTCGCAACCTAAGGACAAGCCGATCAGATCAGCCGTTATGATGACTCATAAAAAGGCCAACTCACTGATCTCCAGTGGGCAGGCCTGTGGGAGTACGTGGAGCAGCTGAGTGCCACCCACAGACGCATAATGAGTAAACAACCTGATGCATTACAGAGAACAAGCTAATCAGGATTCAATAGTAAAAAAAATGATCACAACATACTCCACACGTGAACTTGCACATACGGTTAAGACCTCAGCTGTAATTATTTTTAGGACGCCCGCCCCCCACATACCCTCCACGTCTTATCTAACAACTGCTGTACATTTTTCCTTTTCCTTCCTGTGCTGTTTTCCATCATCTCCACCTCTTCCCCCACCTCATTCACCTTCAAGGCTCTGACAAGTTTAACTGGTACAGAGCTCCCTTGACAGCAACATCTGAGAGATCTCCTGGAGTTGGGCCCAAGTGGCACAATTAGCGGAAGTTTTCCATTACATCATTTTCTTGATTACTCCTGAAAGCACTTGTAAACAAAATGCCAGAGTGCTTTGCATAGGAGAAGAGCAAAAAGGTATAACAGGATGGGAGCAAAGGAGGGAAAAAGGCAGCCAGGGAAAAGGGTAACGTCCTTGTAGTGAGAGTAATGGGCAAACAGTTCAGAAAGCTGCTCTCCTGGGTCAAGAGCGAACCTATAATTAGTGTTTGCATCCTGCCTGCGACCAAAAGAGCTTGACACATCTCCCCAGATGACTGCGGTAGATCTATTATTCCCATTTTCTGGATGATTGGAAGAGGAAAATGCAGAGGTCTCATCGTTTCCAAACCATTATTTAAAATTGGCCCTCACGGCAATTGCCCGGGAGCGCTCAGAAGAACATCTACAACCACCACTTAGCGCTCGCCGCACATAGCACCGTGTCCTCCGTCAGCAGTGATGTACAGATACAACCTTGATCTTCAAAGTCATGACTCAACTCGCGGGCGTAACTGCTCAAAGCTAACGTGAAGCGTCCGCTTTAAGGAAGCTGAAAATACAAGTCAGACTGACAGTGTTCAGCTCATTATTGGATGCGACCAACACAATTAGAAGTCACTTTTACAGAAGGAGCGTGCAGCTCTGCGAGGCTTCAGCGTGGCACAGCAGCAGCACTGGTGTTAGCGTCTGCACGCCAACATGCTGATGTCTGAAAGGCATTGTGTTTGTCGTGTTCACCATCTTAGTTTGGCATGTAGCCACACTAACATTTAGAACAAATGTAGGTGACTTTGACATAAACTCCCTCGTAAAGCGAACGAGTGAACGAAAGATGCTCTTTGCTTATCCTCGGTCAGTCTATTAAACGCTAGGTCGGTTGCAGTTTGTCACAATAATGTTTTCATTTCGCAGCGACGCCGTGTGCCAACGCAGCCCCGCTTCAATAGCGAACACGACTCAGCGGGGTGCTACGCCACGATCCCGTCAGCATCCCCGTGTTCTCCGAAAACCTCAGCCCGCGAGACCATATGAGGAATTTAAACGTACGATGTGAAGATTAGGGTATGCTGTAAATGTTGCACTTCTGTGACAGTGCTGACCTTTGGTCGATCAGTCACAAAAAAACAGGACTCTGCAGGGGACACTTCAGGCTGCGCCCAGAAAAAAAAACAATGGACTGCTCGAGAAATAAACTGCGAAAAAATCCTCCATTGTTAGGGGAAATTGATTACAGGGAATTTAAACCTCCAGTCCTGTTTAATGCAGACAGTGACTCTTGGACGTCCCCAACAGACACACTGCTCGCGTCACGTAAATTGTTATTCGCCGACAGATGTCTCTCTGATTATTCCTGAATGTCATTTGCATCTTTAAGACATTCTCCCTGTCAAAACCTTGGGTCCCCAGTTGCCACTAA
This sequence comes from Psettodes erumei, assembly GCA_016785225.1. Taxonomy (NCBI): domain Eukaryota; kingdom Metazoa; phylum Chordata; class Actinopteri; order Pleuronectiformes; family Psettodidae; genus Psettodes; species Psettodes erumei. The sequence continues at coordinate 281,722 of JAFBJZ010000854.1, read as the reverse complement.
ATCTTTTAAAAGTACACTACAGTATATTTAAAAAAACTCAGTTGACACACGAGTGAATGATAAGTAGATACAATACTGATTTATGGATTTTGCAGAAGCATTAATAATCATTACTCTACAACAATGTAGGGGACACAAAGAGCTCAGTATTATTCGCCTTCACTTAAGGTTATTTTCATAACAATTTTTTTTCAATTCATTTATTAATTATCTAAAATGTCAAATATATATATATATATATATCAGACCTGAGACCGCACTGTTGAAAAGCGATTGAAATGGGACTGCGAATCATTTTTAATGTGATTCACTGGAAGTTGTCTTAACGTTTGCACGGGTGGGTAAAACAGATCCATATTGTGAGCTATGAGGCCAATTATCTCCAAATTACAAATGCACAGTGAGCCAACTCAGTAGACGCACACACAAACACAAGGGGTGGGGGGGTTGATGTGGTAAATAATAATAGCAGGGTGGATCAATGCGGTTGTTTTTGTTTTGTCTGAATGACAAGCGGAGCTTCTCTCCTCTCCCTGCCGGAGCTGGGTCTGTCAGCTGAATCACGTCCACCTATGTTTTCGATGGTATTTTAATGAGGTAAGAGTTTGTGCTGTGGGGGGAGGGGGGGGGCTCTAATGAAAGCAGCAGAGGCCATTGGAGATGATTCATTTCTTCCATTAAAAGGCCCCTTGGATTGGGTGCTTATTATTCTGTTTTCGGGCAGTTCTGATGCAGAGATGAAGCAAAGCAGCGACTGCTCTCACAACACTGTAACCACTGTAACTGAGTTAACATTGGTGCAGCCCTCAGTGAGACTCAATTCCACTTTCCCCGGACAGACGCACGCTGTAAATCACTCCGTAAACTCGACCTTTAAAAAGTCTATCCTGGCGTGTTCTCACCCTATGATTTGTCGCCGCAGTCTAGAATTGGGGGGGGGGGGTGCACGGGCCGGCGGCAGCAGAGGGTGAAATCAGGCCACACGGCGAGACTTCCCATGATCCGAAGCTTTATTCTGACACCAGAGCGGCACAAACTCTAATTACCTGTGCTGGGTAAGCAATCTTGCAGCACGGCACAAACTCCCACTCAGCAAAGTAATGGCCCTTCTCCAGATATTACCCGTGTGCTTTTTCAAAGGTCCTGTGGTAAAAGTGAGGTTTAGGGTTCTCTCTCGGTGCAGCAAGCAGTGCATGGTATGCCAAATTATTGCTACTTATTATTAAGAACCGTTTATGTTGTTCTCATATGCACGAGGCAAAGCTGAGCACTGAATACATTTTCATAATATCCACCTCATCATGCATTAGAATTAGTTTTCTGTTATCAATTAACCACAGTCTCTTCACCATCTTAATAATAATAATACTTCTGGTGGTGACAGTGGTTCAACTATTCACTATATAGCGCATAATATTTACTGTCAGCTACTTTATGAAGGGACATGGAATATGGAAATGTATCAACTGTATGGAACAAAACGACGAGCGTCGGAATGGCTCTTTACAGCGATGACATCAAATTAAGTAGAGCAAGTCTGATATCTCTACTCACTGCTCACTACTGAGTAAACAATCTGTTGCATGGAGAAAGAGATGTGGAGGAAGGAGCGATGTTTTTGTTTCATGACAATTTGTTCGTGAGGTCGATGAGCAGTCGGCCCACAGGGGAGACACTGGACATAATACACATCTGAAATTGTAAGAGCGCGCTGTACAGTTGAGACAAAACCCCCGTTTTTCCAGCACCTTTCACATCAAGCATATGCCAGCTTGCGCACAATCCATCCCATGCTCTGTAATTAAACATTTAGCACCTCCATTAACATTCTGCTCGCAGGAGAGCAACAATAACAAATGTCATGTCGCCAGCATTGCACACAAGCGAGCGGTGGTGGCGGCTCCCCCTTTCTATGGAGCAAAATTGGCATTCACCTCCAAATGATGAGGCACTAGTGGGCAAACGGTGGCCGGCCGCAGCTGGAGCCCCGCGGCTTCAGGCCACCGATAATGAATTGGATGTAAGTTATCCTGCACCTGCACTGGCAAGCCCACAAATTGGTGAATCACGAGCACGGCGATCAGCATTTTCATGGTTTGGAAGGTGAGAAATGCAATAGTTGTAAAGCCGTTACGTTTTGGGACACAGCCCAGTAAGATGGGATGTGTTCCAGAGGAGGCACGCTGCAGAATGTGCCACCCATATCATATCCTGAGGCGCACGTGCAAAACTGGGGCATTTTTGTTGGTTTAGAATTAAAACACTTACAGTCAAACATCAGCTGCGTCAGAACAGAACAGCTGCACATTTGCAAAGTCAGCCAAATCTAAAGCAGCAATACAAACACGCGCCAGTTGTCAAACATCAGCGATGATGTGATAAGAGATCAGTTAACAAACAGCAGTCACCACACTTTACCGCAACTCAAAACATGACTGCTGCGATCAAGAGAGAGTTGGTTCTCTGCTACCGGCCAAAAACATGAACATGAACATGATTCAAACACTGCAAACTTCCTCAGACGAAAATTAACCCAAGCAAAACCCTTAAACCTGTTTAATGTTCGCTGCCTCTGACATCACACATGCCTCACACGTGACACGGAAGCAGGGCTTCACCTGAAGTGATCACGAGGAGCTTTGCAGAGGTTCTGGTGGTAGTTTCGCGGAAAACCCGCAGAGTGCGAGTCTGAACCGTGTCCTGTCTGTCTGCCCTTACAGCTGGTGAGTGAGCAACAAGAGAGCCGCCCGCTTCTGAGCCCTTCCATCGACGATTTCCTCTGCGAGACCAAGTGTGATGGGGTTTCCCGCCCGGTGACTTCCAACACAGCTGGTACTGTAGCTTTTCAGTCTGACTGAAGAACATCCAAACACAAGCATGCAGACCACCATTAATGGCATGTTTTAATTGGACTCATGTTTCATTTGCTGCTTGAGGCTCTAAACCTAACCAACCCAACCATTCCATGCGCTGAACCGCAGGTATATTATCTTAACCATGACGACAAAGGTCCGGTACACCTGCGATAGGGGGATGTTGTTTCAGGAGATGTTCTCCACTCCTGCCTAGATGGTCATTGAGGTTGGAGGACCTGTTGAATAATGCATGGTCGCCTGCACAAGAATTCACTGAGCAGCTGAAGTAACACAATTAAACATTTATGTGCCCCATTTAAAAGGGATCATTAATTGAAGAAAAGCAATTGTAAGTTGTTTCCTGTTTGTTAGCACATGATTTCCTGCAGATCTCCATGCTGTCCCTCTCTCTCTGTTTAGTACTATACTCACAGAAGAATCAAAGATTTCGAGCGAGTATCATTTTTATTTTGTGATATCTGTCAGACCACTTAGGCCTTTGAATGAGTTTGAAGCATCGATACTTTTTGTAGCGTCTGAAATTCCCTGAGGATCCACTTGTCACATCTTTAAAGATTTTTTTTAATTTCCTTGACATTAGTCAAGGAAGCCAGCCAAATGTAGAACAAAGTTTAAGCAGCTTGTACCATTAAAGGGTGCAGTGAGATGTGCCAGCTGAATTTGGAACAGTGGAAAACAATGTGAAAATCATGAGTAAAATATGGTTTCTTTGTTTCACGTATAAATTAAAGGAAGGTGGCAGTCCCCTTTTAGTCACATGCTTCATGATTCATTTGCTGAGCCCTGTTTGCATCGCAGTTTGTTGTGCTGTTTTTATCAATAGACCAAATTTTTCCACCTTGATCGCATTCCACTCCTTTTTGTAAATTTTGGAAAAATGTGCATAAATGATAGAAATGCACCACTATAATAAGAGCTTATCGACTACCACACCCAACCAACAACTCAAAGCATCAGTCGTAAGTCAGATTTTAATTGGAAAATAACTTAATCTCTCTGAATATTAACTGTATGCACACAAACATACCTACCTTAGTTTAAATGCACTGCACTATATATATATATATATATATATATATATATATACATATATATATAATCTAATTCTCAAAATCAACCGCATCCAAGTAGATATTGAGAAATTGCGTGTTCTGACTTTTAACAGATGCCATGTGCCATCTTGGTTTCCACATGGATGGCACCTTGATCACTGAGCTGTGCCATCTTCCGAACTGAGTGATTTGTAGAAGCAGATTGCACAGCTGACACGTGTCATCACAAAACTGGTCACTGACTGCGCTGATTCAGCCGGGTAAAGTATGGAGGAACTTTGTGGGAAGCGCTCAACCTTCTGTCTCCCCAGAAGCCTCCTGCTGCTCCTGCTGTCAGTGACGTCCACCGTGTAGAACTGGTCCTGTCCCAGTCTCAGAAATCCCAAAACAGTCAAATCCTGTATTGAATTTATTTCAAGATACGGTATTTTGATAGGGAACAAACTGTGTGTGTGTGTGTGTGTGTGTGTGTACGTGTATCATATAAAAAGAAAGCCTTTTTTAGTTGCAGTTTTGTTTGGTTTCCTCCAGCTGATCTGATTTCCTCACAAAGAAATGGGGGTGAAGTGGCTCTTACAGGTTTGACTGTCTGTCAATTCATGTCAAAGTCAAATTCAGGCAAAGTCTCCCGAACTGAATAAGACTGAACAGGAATTAGCAAGCCAAAGGAAAATCAATAATGAATGATAATTACCAGCTCAGTATGCTAATCCACATGAGACCTTCATCACGGTGTGCTCTCTCCGGCACGCAGTTTTACTTTCGTCTGATTTGGAGTTTGATGACTATTTTTGCCTGCTGATGGAATCTTTAAACCTCCATTATGCATTGTAAATTGCTTTCATGGGTATCTGTGGCTTAGAAACACATTCATCTGATGTAGTTTTTTTTTCTTTTTGGATCTTCAAACCGAGCGAGAGAATGGAAACAAGTTCTAAACTAACTTCATCTGCTCGTTGGCCCTGCTGATAAGACGCATCACTGAGACAACACTCCTCAACCCCTTCTGGTTCCTTCCTCGCTCATTTACCGATACAGGCTGAAACTCATTTACTCAAGAATAGGCTCTCATCGCCAACCCTTTGCTGGATAAAATCCCTTCTCATTGATACCCACGCTCAAAAATCTTTCTTTTTTCTTCCCCCCACTCTTTTGTCAGCAGTTTCCTTTGACATGCTGGTTCAATAGTCACAGGAATACTGTAATGACACCACACTTCTCACCTTTGAAACATTCAGAGATGATTCGTGCAATTTCAGTGATCAATTCAGTCTCCACCGCCCTTAAAAGTCATCACTTGCCAGATGTGAATGGGGAATCTAATAGTTGTTTTGCTGGAAACGCGGCCGCCGGATCGTTAGCTACATTCCCCAATCGTTGTGTTGTAAGGCTGAAAAGCTCAAGACCACAATGAAGATTATTAGTGGCCAACCAATATATCAGTCAGCCGATATTATCAGCCACAGATATATTGGTGCTTGATAACTTGGGGTGATTTAGAAATGGTGTCTTCAGTGAGTCTGTCGAGCGGAGCGTCCTCCGACCCCATCGTTGACACACTCACTATTACTACAGTGGTTGTCAATGTATAATAATGCTGAACATTCTTTAATAAAGTCATTGGTCAGAGAAAGCAACCACCTGAGTACCTTTCATATAAGAAAAGGTCTATGTTCATTCCAACTAAAACAATTCACTGCTTCAGCACTAACTGAATAAAACCTGTAGCGTATCAGTCTCAAAAATCCCACGTCAGACGGGCTCTAAAAATCATAAGTGGTCTGATCCATTTGCCTGTTATTCATCCAGGCACCACTGCATAGTACCTCATCCTCCAATAGAGAAATATACAGGTTACAGGCATCTAGTTGCAAACATCCAGTTGATGTGAAAAGCTGTGCAACTGCCTCCCCCACTCTCATGGTTTCAAGTAGGCTCAAGGGTGCCGAACACTCCTGACATCATCGCCTTTTCATGAACAGCTCGTGTTTTTCTTTTTGATGCCGGGAACTCTTCGGGCCGCCTTCCTCACGAGTGTGTCTCCCTTGATTTCTAATTGTGCTTGTCGTCTAAAGAGCACAAGGAATGGGAGGCAGGCACCCTCTCTAATTATGCAGAAATTTCAGTCAACAAATGCTCTCAGTTGGTTGTCGCGAAACAGCGGCACGCCAATTATGCAGTCATGTGTCTTGCGGCTTTCAACTCGCGCTGCACAGAAGACACGGTCAGGGTCCTCGGAAATGAGCAATGAAACTTTGAAGGTTCCTGAATAACCCATGCATAAAACAGGCTGATTTACTGGATTCAGGACCTCTTATCTTACCTGAACTTGACTTGCCACCTAATGTGTCTGCTTCATAGTGTTTTCCTCCGACATATGTTCATAAAATAAAAAAAACAAACAGTTCAAACAGTGTTGAACAAACAGTTCAAAACTACAAACTACAAATTACTGCACATTAACATAGAAAGGAACTTGAGTCCCGCAGCCAGGTGATCATGATGCCACAAATACTATATAATGGATTTAGCAGATCAGAGGCAGGGGATTAACGACGGAGGGAAAACATAATCAGGAAACTTATGTATCAATTTATTTATTAAAGGTGTTAAATAATTACATATAAGTATAATTATTCATTCACTTTTCTTTTCATTTCATTTTCAAGAAAATGCAGCCTGAAAGACATAGGAGATGCACAGCCAGCATCAGGACATAACGCTGACTGGACTCAAACCGCAACAAGTACAATCAAATTCTGAAAAAGAGACAAAGATGAACAAAATGAAATCTCTTCTCTGACTCTGTTGCCATGAGGCCAGCAAATAGCACAGACAAAAGTTGACAGAGGGCTCTGTCCTCCCTAGCCGGTCTACCAACCCGCGATTGAATTACTTACCTGACCAAACTGGAGCTCCTCAAGGGGCTGCCTGATCCTTATCAGACTGTGCAGTGGCCTGAAGTATATTTAGATTCTCCGAAAAGAGCAGCAGCAAAATTTTTTTTTAAATGTCCAACCCAGGGGGCAAGACTGTGACAGCCAGAGTACCCTCGACAGCTCAAGTCTCAAGTCTCACGTCTCCGTGTCAGAAAACGTGTAGATCAAAATCCAAGCTTCATGCCACACGGCAAGTGAAGCCTGTCAGTCTGTCTATCACGGAGACAATGGAAATACACACGTTACACATGCTTGAAGACATCTGAATGACACACGAAACTAAAAGGGTTTGAGAACATGAGATGGTTCAGATGGTCATGATTTACAAACTGGGCTGATAACTCAGGAACATTGTAAAAGAAAAATCCTATTTGAATATTCAAATTATGTGGCCGACCGACTCGTGTTCGACATTATCGCCACTGACAGCAATATTTAAGACACTACCTACTGAAAACAAGATATCACATGCGTTTCCTGCTTCAGACTTTTACTGGCAGTAAAACCTCTCTTAGCACAAAATATACCCAAACAAAGTCTCCCTCAAATAAGTGTAACACTGCCAAAGAAAAAATACCTTGAGAAAGTTTAGACAAAAACTATAACTGAATACACAACAGGCTACTAACCGAGTGTCACCCCCCCCCCCAGTTCTGTCTTCAACACTGGACCTGCTGGATCTCAGTGAACCCGGCGAGAGGAGGAACAGCAAGGACAGGAAGAGTCCCCTGTCGTCCCGGGGCGACAGCCAGAACAACCCACACAGGAAGAAGACGGATGAGACGGAGCTGATCCAGGTGGAAGTGGACCAGACGGGGCCGAGCATGAGAACCCCAGAGAGAGCATCGCTTGACTCAGGTAGTGGAGGGCTGGGAAGTTTTCCACGACCGTCTCAGACGACCGCAAAAATCACAGGGTTCCTGCAGTGTCATTGTTGTGCAAATAAAAAAATCTTCAAGTTGAGGGACAGCGATAACTCACACTTATTTCCTATGCACTTAAAATTTTGACAGAAGGAAACGGGTTTGGAGTCATTGAGCAGTACAGAAAATTCCTCTGGAAACTGTTTATAGTCTTCATTTTCCATGTCACGACTGAGTTTGTTCTCGCTGAAAAGTTTTAGGACATTTCTTGAAGATTATGAATCATTACTGTTTTGTTGTCATCGTTCGTTGTTTTTGTGTTTCCCCAACATGAAAACATAACTGCTGTTTTCAAGTCTCCCCCTGTGCTGCCGAGAATAAATTCAGCATTGCAGTTATTCCAGTTTACCAGGCAATGCATAAAACAACCCAAAAAGTAGTAACTTAATGTACAGTATGCTACGTAATACTGCTTATATGGTGTTTTCACCCGCAGAGATGAATCATGATCCACTCCGTAATGATATTTACATCCCAAATCACAAGCCTCTAGAAAATTTTGAGTTCGGAACCTCTGCTTTGTCTCGCCGTCAACCACGTCTCCCGACGAACTCCACCACGACTACCACTCCCATCGACCCCCGCGGAGCTGACCCCGCTGGCGTTTGAGGCGGGCCAAAGACGGGGCCGAGCTAATTAACCGTAATGAAAGGGATCATCTGAAAAGACATTCAGGGGAAACAGCCAATTACTTTCGTATGCGCCAGTTGAAAAGGTTGAAGTCTTTAGTGAGAGCTAATTATGCTGAGCGAACCAAACTACAGCGCGGTGAATAATTCATGGCACTGAGACTGATTGTAACCTCTGCATCATTAACAAGCGAAACTTCTTGTCCTTCCAAAATGTGGGCAGATGTTCTGTTTTTGGTCAGACGCCCACAGCGCTAATTGTCTGCCTGTTTTCAGCGCACTGTCCTGACAGATGACACAAGCGGCCGTGGGATAAATGGTTTCTTTATCAAGTGATGGTAAACGCATCTAATGACATCTAATTCACTGCGATTTCTTCGACAATGCGGCAAAACTGAACGTTTCCTCTTTTTCACGAGGCTAAATTAGAGACAGCAGAGTGTGTGGTTCCACGTGACGGTGCATGAAAAGAACGCACATGTGGAGCATATTCAACAACAGGCATCGCAACAAATTAGACTGTTCTGCGATTTCATGATTCCGTTATTATGTCATTACTGTCTACCAGTTACCATTGGGTCACCGCTGGATAAATGGGAAGAGCTGAATCCTAACCTGGAGAGGAACGGCAACAGAAAATGGAAGTTGGAGAGACGGCGTTCGTCTAAAAATTCATCCAATGAGTTTCTGTGGTGGGTGTTATCCTCATCATCAGTGGCATGTTGGCATTTTGTAACAGCCGACTGTCCAACCCTGTCTTTAATTCATGCATCTGCTTTTTTTTTAATTAGTGTTTTGTCTATTTGCATGCTTCTTTTTTTTAAGTTGCAGCACATTCAGGGCCACCGAACTTATCTCGCCTTTCCATCTTCTCCTTCAGGTCCATAGACTGTAAAACCCAATTAGAGCCATTGAATAAGAACTCCTTGGAGGCAAATACCAAAGTCGAGCCAGAGTCAGCCCTGGCATCTCAAGTAAGTGCTCAGTACGAGTGGAGCAGGCAGTGATCATCATTAGTGTACATACTGTCTGCGCTTAAAACGTACTGCTCTGACTCACGTAATAGTTTTTCATGAAATGCTGCACCTGCGTATTTAGCAACTGCATGTTAACGCACGATGACGGAGCTTTACTTAAGAAGTTTGCGGCTACTAAGACGCCCTGTTGTGTGACTGTTTACCCATCCTTTTGTCCTAACACCTACAATTCTTCCATTTCAGCTCAACAGACAGTATATTAGTGGAAGACATGTAAGCCTCCCTATGCATCCTTTCATGTAATACTGAAAGACTTATACATTTGCACCAGGAAACCAGCATCACATCATCTCAAGATTTGATTTAAATGACCAAAACAGAGGTAAAACAGCACCTCTGAGGAAGTCCAGATAATACCGCTGGCCTTGAGATTGTGTCTTTGTGGTGCTGCGAGGTCCAAATGTCAAGCGCTTTCCTCCTGAGTTGATGTCTCTGTGTAGGTCTGCATAAGGTGTCATGTTTCCGGATGCCATTATTAGATTAATAGCCGATGAATTATTCAGCAGCCTTACACCGAGCCCATTAGTGTTGATCTCACCAAGGCAGCTAGGCATACATCACCTTTTCAGCTCTGTGGTAAATAATAGATTTAGGATTAAAGATAGCTGTCCGAGGCGGACGGACGGCATTGGTAAACAAACACATCAAATTTGTTTCGCTCAGGAGTGACATAGTCTCTCGCTGACAGAGCTATTGTAAGGAGTGGTATGAGTATCCTACTTGGGAGGCACCAAACACACACAAACACACACAAATGCATGCAAAGAAGGGAGAAGTGTCGCATGAGACTGACGTACGCAAAGCGAACATGAGGAAAGGGCTCAAAAAAAAAATAATTGAGCTTTAAGGAAAAATCCACCCTCAGATTATTGTGCAGCGTTCAACACGAAGGGTTTCAAATTGCCAACAGGTTCCAGGAGCGATGACGTGTCAATTATAACTTCAGCTGGGAAGTTCCTTCTTGACCCCCGTGGCCATTATTTGACACAGCAGTGGAGACAGTTTTAATGCACCACCGCCTCTTACCAGCATCATCAAATTACCAAACATAGGGTTACGTTCACTAAACACAAAGTTTTAAAAAGTGTTGGCACGGGTTCCTCAAAGAGCAAAAGACCAGTTGTACATTTGATCTCATCATAGATGCACCCACTGCAACACAAGTCCATGTCTTCTAGCTATGTGCATCATCAACTGCATTGCATTCTGGTCTATTGAGTCCTGTTTTGACAGAGAAATTGGTGTTGCTGTGTGTCATGCGCTTGAATTCTTCCTGTGTTTTAGTGAAAATATAAAGTTGGGAGACCCAACAAGAAGGAAGGAAGAAGGAAGCCCCGACATTAACTGCTGACATTTCCCTGCAGGACGTTGAAAGAGTTTCTGGTGTGAAACTTGGGCCAGATCTAGCCTGATTTAATGGGCAAATTAAAATAAAGAAATCCAGAAAGAAAAAATGGTCAGTAAGTTTTGTTGGTAAATGCGGTGTCATCATGCTTTGGGGTGGATTTTTCCTTCATCAACCCTGCTGCGGCATCCTGCAGTTTATTCACACAACACAGCGTTGCAAACAGAGATTTTCCTCTTCACTGCATGCATTTTACTCGTGGAAATAAAACTGCGGCCAGCTACGATAAATGGACAAGGCGACTTCTCCTGGATCAATTAATGATGCGATGAGGTAACCTCGATTAAATTTGCATAATGGCAGTCTGAAGAGACGGGAATTGTTGCAGGTACTGGCTGGCCTGAGAGCAAAGCAGCCTTCCTGGGTGAAGCCACTGACTCCGTGCACACGGAGCAGTCGATTCCTCAGTCTCTGTAATGGATTTGCTCGCCCTGGGATACATACAGTCATTGATATTTACAGTAAACCTAGCATAGGGGTGAAAGGGTATCTCAAAATCGTTTACCCTTCGCACTTAAATCTCTTGACGTAACATGGAACCATAACACAAAGCCATCCGCGTGTAATTGGACGACTTCTATTTGGGCAGAGGAGCAAGGGTTCATATTCGAGTTTGTAACAGAGGGGGTGGGGGTTGTTGGGGGGGGGCTTACAATAGTGACTGCAGGCGGGGATATTTCCTCGTCCCTGAGAAAGCAGAGACGACTGACCCTGCACACTCTCCCTGCCTGTCTCTCCCTCTGGCCGTGGCTGCGTACGTGCGACGTGTTGTGCTAAGTGGACGTGTGTGCGCCGGTGCGTGCGTGCGGCGGGTGTTTGTGACGTGCCCTGTGAGCGCGTGTGGATGTTTGGTGGATTTTTTTGTTTGTGCACAAACATATGTATTATGAAATGTGTGTGTGTGTGTGACTGACAGGCTCGCCTAACGAAGGACCAGCGGTGGGGCAGCGCCCTCCTGTCCAGACATCAGTCCCTGGAGGAGGAGTTTGAGCGAGCCAAGGCTGCTGTCGAGGTAAGCGGGGGGGCTGCCTCATGCACCTCACATCTGTCGCCTACCGACAAAGAGCCGTCTCCACCGTTGACTTTTAATAAGACTTAACGTCTCATCGGTGCGCTGTCCTTGTCAGGACTTCTTTCTGAGGAGGTACCTGCTTTGAGAGACTGCTTGCCACTGACGCCTGGGATCCAAGCCACTACCTCTGCAGCTCACGCTGACCTTTGACCGCAGGTCATTCAAAATGAGAATTTCCATCTGTTGATTTGTGTATTGTGTAAAAGGACGTATTTTCTGGAATTGAAACTGGTATTTCTCCAACTCTGCCATCTTCCCCTGGCTTGATGAAGAATTTTTACAGATATTTGAATAGAGGCGCAATACGGTGACAATTTTCTGAACTTTAAACCCTGGAAACTTTCTTCGGTATCGCGTTTCCACCGTTACCGCCCATGTAGCCTCATAATCACCCCTGCAATTTAAATGTCTACCTGAAGCCCCGTGGAGCTGATTTCCATTTGACTCCTTGGGCCGTCTTTTATCTCTCAGTCAAATGATCACTGTTGTGCCTCCAGCAATGTATTCGCCCCCGTGGTGCAAGCTGACAGTTTAATAGTCTATGCTAAAACCACACGCTCAGGTTCACGGGGGTGTTTGACCCAGAAAAATATTCACCACTCTCCGCTGGCTAACAATAGTAGGAAGGTAAAATAGGTCAGTCATTTTACGGGCCGACGTATCAGATATCACAGGGGACGGCAGAGTCGCTGTAATCAGATATGGCTTTATTCAGCAAAGCGCTGTGCATCGACGCACCGCACGACTCGAGCTGCGGTGCAGGCCTGACGTTCTCGCGCCATCGGGCTCGTGACGGGGTCGGCCACAATGGGAAATTACTTGGAGACGTCTTGAGGGGAGAGTGATCTCGTGTTTGAGGCTCAAAGCACTTCCTGCACCTGTCTCTGTACGTTGCGTCACTATGTGAGTCGCTAATTAGATGGACAGCACGGAGTAAGCATTTCCGTCCAAACTTTAGTAAGTTTGTTTTTTTTCTCCCTGCTCTTCTGCAATAGGGTTTTGGCACTTTCATAAGCTTTCTCTCAGCTGAAGATATTTTTGAAAAGTTACAACACGGTGCCCTAAAGCAGAGATTCCGCACTCGACAGGAGTTTAGATAACAGACCCAAGCAGGAAAGGGTTGTTTTTTCTTGTAATAAAACCACTCTACCATTCAGTAGACATGTGCCTTTCCCAGAAAATGGGAGTAAACCCCGCACGACTGCGTTACCTCAGCTTTACTGAGGCCTACAGTAAACTCTTGCGCACTAAGCTACGTGTAATGGTCAATAAATAATAGAGGAGGGGTGGGAAGACGGTGAGAAAGTGAGAGGAGGAGCTGCAGAGGAGTGGACCGACCAGCTACGGGGATCCCTTCCCAAACTTAGCCGTGATGTCACATCTCGTATAAACCATAAACTGCGTTCTTCCGAAGAGCTGCGCGGCGGGAGCACAGGCGTCGGCCAGAGGGCAGGTAAGTGATGAGATTCCGAGATGCTCCTGGACAAGCGTCTGAGCATGGAGCATCGATTGGTAACAGTATCTCGCCGCTTCGATCGAGCAGCCTGAGTGCCGGCCTCTGCTTCGAGAGGAGCTCTGACTCAAGTGGCTGGCCATTTCGGCTTCGACTGCCCAATGTCAAAGCCCACAATCAGATAATATCCATTTAAGTGGCTGTGTCTATGCATGCTCTTTCATACTTATGAAGACGTGGAGGTAGAGATGGCGCAGATGGCAGACAGAACATTAAATCAGCAGACCGCCTTTCAGCCAATTCGCTCAATTAGATGGAGCGGCTAAAAAAAAAAAATTAGGACCCACAGAGGGAGCAGACGAGAAATTAGGCTCCCGAATATCACCCGTTTTAACAAAGATGTCACTGATGAGAAACTCCAGGTTTTATGCTTTTACACATCAAAGTCAGTGAAAAGCCCAAGAGTGGGAGCTCAGCTCTGAACTAATTCACAAAAGAGCGCAATCGAGAGATATTCTCTGATTGGTTAAGTGACGTTCAGTGTCACACAAGAACGCCGTCAATCGCTGTGGGCTTCTGACAGTGCATTTAACGGAGAACCGCAGGAGCAGCCGTGGGGTCGCGGCGTGACTTCGGGCAGCAGTGTTTTGGCTGTGGGGCGCGAGAAAGTACTCCCGCGGTGGCGATAAAGGCGAGATGAAGGTGACTGTGCGGTTTGATGAAACATTAAATGCCTGTCTGAGGCACTTTAGTGAGGCACTGCAGAGGAAGTGGCGTTGCCCGGAAGTTGGAGATTGCACGCCCGCCGTCGGAAGGTCGCTGGTTTTAATCCACAGAACTGCTGGGGAAAAAGCGAATGCGGTAAAAGAGCAACGCTTTATATCAATTTATTTGGCTACTTGGGCGCAGCGGAGGCAAGTTGTGAACGCAGTGTTTGCGGCCACAAATTCAGCATAGCAACTTGGTAAGAAAAGCGAGCTCGCGGGCTCGCTGCGCGCGTCCATCAACGCACAGCTCGTCGCAAATTTTGAGGTTATCTCAGTCGTGACCCCGACCGATCGTTGTTGTCGCAGACATCCACTCAGCGAGTAGCTGCATTCTCTGCCAAAATGCATTCTGTCGCACTTAGTCCAGTGAAATGCATTTTATTCTCATCTGAGTGACATTATCAAGACGCCAGCTTCCTATTTTCGTCTTCACCGACCGAGGCACTGGCCGGCGCAGCAGAGCGGCGGGCGGCTCGTTAACATTCAAAGGCCAGGCCAGCTGCACTCTGGAGATGAGGATCCTTTTACGGGGCTGCTCCGTGTCACTGGTAAATAATGAGACTTTTTGTAATGTAAGCCCCCTGGGTAAAGTGGATAAGTCACCCCTATTCACGTGCTGGTTAGCACAATTCAAACTGACACAGAGCGATAAGGCTGGAGAGATTGAGGATCCAGCAGTTATGCCGAACGTCCTAAGTGTGACGCTGAACACAACACGAGTTACTACTCGCTCCAGGAGTTTGAAATGTTCCAGAGCAGAAAAAAATAACACAAACTCAAACATTCCTAATAATTTACCAGCTCGACGAAGGGGAGCTGCAGGCACTCGCGGGTTATTAACAATAATTATTAATTTCAGCAATTACACTGAGTGAACAGATCACAAGAAATTAGGCACTTTGCTTAAAAGAAATGGCCTGTTCAAAGGCTGCAAAACGCTTCCAAGCCCACGATGGCCTACAAATGCTCATAACAGGAAACAGAACTGGCACATTTGTAGAAATCTAGACATGGTTGTGATCTGTATTTGTGCTACGTGCAGATAAAAAAACAAAGTAAAGCAGACCAAATAGAGCAATACTCTTTTTTTGACCACCGATTAGGACACCTTTTCCTTTTGGTCTTAAGTTGCCAGACATATTACGACCTTTCTTTTTTTTGTTGTTGTTTCTCAGGAGGATCAGTTTCTATGTTTGTGCTGACCCAGCGTGAACAAGCAGGTTCTACAAATTACCCTCCTGCAGAGGAAATTTATTGTCACTGTGTATAAAGTTCAGCAGACGTAAGAAACATTAATTGGATTCTAGAGGCAAACTGTAAATGTTCTGTTTCTGTGGGCGACGCCAACAGCCACGGGTATGTGTATCCTCCGTAGGTGTTGCAATGACTACCCCTACTGTCAATAATGTATTCATGAGGTAACTAATGAAACCCCCCCCCAGCTCAGCTCCAACCCCCAGTTCATTTCCAAGCAGCGGTGACACGTTTGGCAGCAGGAAGCACTCTGGATTCAATCCATTTCACGTAACACTTCATCAGAGCTGCTGAAATTAGAGTCGCAGCTACAGGTTCGCTCCCGCGATAAACAGGATATAAATTACCACGCTGTGTATTTGCTTTGTTCCACATAATTAAACTGCCAATGCCAGCGTTGAAAACACCCTTCGCAGCGTTATGAAGAAATATTACTGCAGTTCCTGTAAATTAAGAATTAGCCCACAGATTCACTCCATTCTAAATCCACAGGCAATTTGGTGCCAGCAGTGGTGCAGCGAAGGGACGGGCGAGTTACGAAAGCAAACAATCGACTGTGTATGAGAGGCACATAACAAGCCGATGAACTGAGTCACAGCACGCTGGGCATGCATGAAAAACAAATGTAGTGTACATTATGTAAATGAGCACAGTGGCTGTACCACGAGAATTGCAAGAATGTTGCAGAATACAGCCGCTGGTCTCCTCCTGCCAAAACAATAAAACGACACGTCGCACACACTGCACGCACAAGCTGACGCCGCTCTTACTCTACACGTCCGCCACACTTCATCGCAAAAGGAAATGTTGGTATCCGCTATCTTTACTCGGCTGCCTCTCCGGTTAATCTGCGGATTTTAAAACATATAAGCGTCTTAAAAAAATTATGTTCCAGATTAAACTACCTAACAATACAGAGAGAGGTTTAAAATTCACTCCACCGACAAGAAAATGCTGATTGAAAGAGAAATAAATTTATTCTGTGAAACTGTCTCGCCCACCTCATAGTCCACCACTCACCGGAGTACAGGACACTTTTACGATGCCCCCATATTTACAGTCATCGACCCACTGGGGCTGGATAAAGTACCTGTTGATATATTGCTTGTCGATGTTGGGTTGATCAACAATACAGGAGCAATGACCCAATAATCAAAAAGATAAAAGATAAAAATAATAATAATCATCTGCCACTTGCTGATACGTTTACTAATAAGCTTGAAGTTCTTTCTTTCAACCAACCACATGTGACAAAGTTAATCATCCAAATCCAGAAACGCTGTCCTGCTTCAAGAGAGAAGAAAGAAAGAAAGAAAAAAATGTCCATTACAAAGAGGCTTCAAAACAGAGAGAAAAATTCCCATGTAAGTGATCCATTCAGTTCATACAGTATACAGTATATATTCCAAAGCTCAAAATATGTATCTAAATAATTAAATACAACATGAAGCTTTAATGGAGTCCCATCAGAGAACTGGCACTGTTTCTCGACACTCGCTCAAACCCAAATTCCTCCCACGTCTAAGACTTTTCCAGCCTCGCCGCCGCCGCTGCCACCACCGCCCTCCATATAGTTCCTCCACCACAGGACCTCTGATAGCACCCTACCTGACAGAAACATCAGCGGACACTCACCTCCAGACAATTTGTCTGAGAGCGAGCAGTCTGCAATTACCTGCCTTCTCGCACCATCAGGGGCCACGCTGTGTCCTCCATGTCAATCACAAGCTTGGGTTTGAGACGTGGAGATGAGAAGACCCCTGACACAAACACGCACACTCTTACAGTAGATCTCTCTGACCCTGCTACCCTCTACACACCCTGTACACACAGTGCTGACATGTACTGCTGATTCTGGCTACAGAGGACTCCAGAAGTCGCAGAGTGTCTATTTGGCAGCCAAGAATCATGGACTCGGCTGGAGGCAAAAACAAAAAACAAAAAACATCCTCCTCCGCGGCAACTGGATGGATCCAAGATTTACACGAAAGAACAGGCACGGTGTTGACTGCATCTGTTGTGATAATGCCACACCTAAGGAGCACAGGCGCTGCTCAGGGAGAACGCTGTATATTTCTGCCAATTTTATCCCAGACACGAAGGGGCCAGAAAAAGAAGCGGTGTCTCTCAAGTCGTCGTGCGGCCCTGATTCCGAGACCTCAAAGTCCAGCCCAGGATAACTCGGCATACGTTCCGCTGTGTGATTCTGTTTCCAGGGATGCACTCTCTGTATAGCAGCAATAATAATCTTGATCTTTTGCAGCACTTTACAGTGAAATATATAAGGTGACTTTAAGTGATACCTTGGTTAAAAGAAAAAGAAAGCAGCTCCCTGGGGAGTTTCAGTTTCCGTCTGTTGCAAACTGACTCGATTAGACAAGAAACAAGCATCTGCTGTCTGGTGGACTGAAACACACGCGCAACATCCACAGCATTGTTATAGGTTTTGTTTATTATAAGACAAATCCGACTGCCTGAGGTTTCACGGACACGATGGTGCTTTGAGCGTGCCAACATTAGCACGCTACCATGCACCTTCTTAACGCCAACATGCTGGCGTTAAGAAGGTGCAAAGTTAATTTAATGTTTGCTTGTCATCCATTGCACCAAGTATCAGAAAGGTTTATTTACATAAACTATTACTGAGCTGTAAATTTCAAAAAAAAAGAATCAATTTACAGTGAAGAAGCCACAGCATGGAGCCGTAGATCAGCTGGAAAATAAAGAGAGAAGCAACACAGGTGTGCTCAGACGGGGGCGACGCCGTGCTCCTGTTTCATAGTTTTAACTGAATCCCTTGATGCTGCCTTTTTGAGAACACTGAGGCTTCAACAGAACGTTGCGCACGTCAAAGTGAGAGAAGATCAAGGCACAAATCGTCCTCCCGGCATCAATGAAACTCACCACGGATCTAATTTTAGCGGCGCTCCTAGAGATGGAAAGCCCAGGCTGAGCAGGTTTTCAGCATCTCCTTCAAAACCACGCTACGGCTTCAGTCTCGCGCTCCCCAGCCTCAATGAAAAAGTGGAAGGAGTTTCCAGTTTCTCCGCAGCACTTGAACGACGAACCACGTCTTCCGGCCTTCATCGTTGCCTAACCTCACTGGCTCTACGAACGATAGCCACAACTTTCCCTTCGAGCTCATCGACGACAGGGGTTAAGACAAAGTACAAATGAACAGTTTCTTTGGTGCTCTTAAGTGATGAAATGAGCCACACTCATCATCCAAGCAACACTGATTAGAGCTGCACAGCAGAGGCTGTCAGACTCAGCGCTATTGATTGCTGTGCTGTGCAGCCATTTTTCAAAGTGCTAATGAGGTTAACGTGGAGGTTGGATGCGTACCTTGTTTTTTTTTCGTAAGCATTACTCTCGTCTCGAGGTTCTTTTTACCGTCACTGTCACTGGCTGTTTGAAATTGCTCTTAATCTCGCTGCAGCGTGAGCAGAATTATTTTTTAATGTAAAAACAATCCTTCCACGCAGTTTGATTAATTTCATGTGCCTGCCGCTGGCTGTGCAGGCTTTGCTTTGCTGTCGGATAGAAAATGAGGAGCTATTCCAGGAGGCGGATGGGCATACTTAACTGATTATCCGTCCACGATAACCTTCAGGGATTCTGTCGGCTAATTGAAATGCCAGCAAATAACAGTTCAAATGTCAAGTTAACACAGATAGAACACAGGCATTTCTTCATCACACCAATGTGAAGCCTATTCACATGCATGATTTTTTGTTCCTACAGGTGAACTAAAAATGTGAAAATCAAAGGCTGTTATCTGGCTGAACTTGACAATATTACCAATATAAACGCCTTCAACAGCACTGGAAAACATTAATACTTCAAACGGAGCTGCTCTCCTGTAATAACTTGCATTTGACAACATGTTCCATTCAAGTTTTGAATTGATGGCAGGTTCTAATCTTGTGTATTAATTTTTCATGGCGGGGCCAAACCCTTTGATTGCATTAGAAGCACGGGTTGTTCCTTTAAGCTCTGCCGTGGTTTGTAAATGTGATGAGTCATCAGATGTGCAGAGCCCATACGACAGGCATGACATTTCCAACTGCAGGCATGATGGGAAATTATAAGAGCCGCTGCCCTGCCGTGCACTAATCACCGATTGCCTCCTCTCGCCCTCTTCTCCTCCTCGCCGATCTCCAATCTATCCATCCTCCTTCCTTTCGCTCTTCTCTCCCTCTCTCTCTGATGTGTGCAGTCAGACACCGAGTTTTGGGATAAGATGCAGGCGGAGTGGGAGGAGCTCGCTCGGCGGAACTGGCTGACGGAGAACGAGCAGTCGCAGATTCCCTCCACTGTCTCGCCACATGAGAAGGTCACTGTCATTAAGGCGTTAACAGTTAGCATGTGCTCTTCAGTACTGGCAGCCTAAGGCGGCAAAAAGAGATGCATGCCTGTCTACAGTGCAAAGTGATTTATGCAACCCAGCTTTTGACAAAAAAAGGTGGATATTTTGTGTAAAATTAGACCTGACTCAGCCACAGTCCCATGACGATGGGGTTTCAACAAAAAAAAGTGCAAACAATCCTCTCACAAATTGGCCTGTCCCCCACACTTAAAGGAACAGTTCAGTCCGGTTAGTTTAGCTATGCATAAAGAGTGGGAACACGGGCAAACAGAGGCACTTGGACCGCTTCATGTGCCGCCATGATGCATGGCTTGTCACCTCCGATGCTGACTGACGCTTAACAGAAGTCCGTCTTGCCTCATCAGCATGGAAACTGATGCAGCAGGGCACAACATCATGAAATCAGACCACCTGCTCCGTAAGCGGTCGTTGTCGTTGTTGTTGTCCGTGACCGTCAGTCAGTTTCCAGGTTTTGTCTTTACATGCTACATATCTGGTCCATTTGAAGTTGCTGCAATGCTAATGCTAATGAGTTACAGCAAGTTATGGGAAATCAGTGTGTCATTAATATGCAAAATGTAATCCCACTGGCCACTTTACATGCAGTGCCTCTGTCGTATGTGGGAAATTTCTACTATTTCTACTATTATCACACGCATGAGAGAAAGAGTCTGAGAGCAACATACCAAGTACCAGAAAAAAATACATCTGCCACGTGACACATACATAGACACACAGAAATGTTAAAACAAGTCATTGGAGTCTTGTTGTCAAAAGGCTGGGGAACCCTCAAGCCTCAAGGCAGTCATGGCAGGTCAGACTTCTGGGCTTCCTGATTGATCCCGCTGCAGAACGAGCTCCTGAAGACAAACTGTTTCAAAGTCATCACGCTCGGAAAGCAGGCAGCAGCACACGAGGGTAATGGCGGTTTGAAAATGCAAAGTTTAACATTTAAACAGAACACAACCCCCAGGGAGATTAGCCCAGGTTTGATGTGAAGCAGAAAAGATTGATTCATGCTACTGGAGTTTTGCTTAAATACACAACTGCACAGGACAGTAGCCACGGTTTGAACTTGAACAGGGAAGAAAAGAAACTGACATTGCTGCTGTCCCTGTTCTTTTTTTCCCCTTTTCTTTTTTTTCTTTTTTTTTTTTGCTGACAGGGTTACTACTTCCACACGGATAATCCTTATAAGGATTTGGCCAACGCGTTTGAAGAGGGACTAAAGAAGTCGCGAGAGGGAGACCTGCCAGATGCCGTGCTTTTGCTGGAAGCAGCCGTCCTGCAGGACCCTCATGATTCGGAGGTGAATTCATTCAGTACATATATTTGCACGCGGGCGAGCACACACACACACACACACACACACACACACACACGATGCTCTTTAACTGGTCAAGTTAATGGTGGAGACGCTCGTGTCCACAGCTGGGGGCGTATTTTCAGAAGGGGATGGGCGGTGCCGGTCGACCGGACTGGGACGGCGGCACAAACTTACATCCGGCCCCACTTGCTTCCACCTCATGTGGAGATAAGCTGGAGAGGAAGAGCGCCTCACCGACCACAGGCTGTGCGAGGCAGATTTAGCAGGCAGCGCCCACAGGCTAGATGCTGATTGCCTGTAGAGGGCAAAAAAATAAATAAATAAAACTAAATCTTTTCTTGTCGAACGAGCTGTTTACTGTAGCAAAAACACTCGGCTTGCTCCTACTTCTGATGAGAATTTCCAGTCGCCCAGTCACCTGGGTAATAGCTCATTCCACGGGGTTTTTTTGCCCCTTTGTTGTATTCGCCCCGTTTCCAAATAAGTGACCTCTTTGCAGGCTGAAAGAGCAAAGCCGTCATACAAAGTAGTCTCCGAATCCCCCAGAATATACAGAAATGTGCCAGTTATTCCGAGGAGAGGATTATCCCGCGGTGAATGGAACTAATACGATTCCAAAATTCCTCCTAGGGCGCTTAATGGCTTATTGCCCCACTGTGAAAGACCTTTGAATCATTCAGAAATCATTTTGCCCCTCATTTCAAGTAAGTGCAGAGATTCGCCTCAACACAGGTTAGCGGTGGCACACTAACAGACACAAAATACAGAGGCGTGATCTCATGATCTCACATTTTGGTTTGTATTTTATAGAGACAACGGTGCAAAAAGTTCACATGATAAAAGTAAAACAAAAACTTTCCGTCAACACAATATTTTGTCAGAATATAGTGAAACAAATTCCCAGCTTAATTTACATGTTCACCGTCAAGTTTCGTCCAATCAACTGTCCATAAACCAAATTATCTTTTTACTGTGAAAACGACTCAAATGATAAATCAGGTGTCGGAACAGTCCCTGACTTTTCTCTGGAACAGACAGACTGACTAATCGTTCAGCTCTGAGTAAATGACCACTCCAAACCTAAATGTATCACACCACTCCTTCTCGGAGATAAAGCACAAGTCAGGCAGTCAACTCAGATAACTTCACTGAAAACTAAATGGCTTTCTGCTGTTTGCCTGATTTAATTGAGTATATGAGAGTATCTAAGGACAAGCCTCCGAACGAAACACACTTTTTAATTGAAAATTGCAGGCGTCCTCGCTCGACCTCCTCAAAGTGTCGCATTCCGTGGAGTTCTGTTTAAACTCGCCGTCGCTCCTCCGTGTTAGTCTGTCAGACACACCGGCGCTGCCCGTGTTTCCAGCCCCTTGTGTATGCCGGCCGTGGAGTCCAGGTTTCCACCCCGCTGTTTACCATTACCTGCGTTTGGTTTCCCTGCAGGCTTGGCAAGTGTTGGGGACCACCCAGGCCGAGAATGAGAACGAGCAGGCAGCGATTGTCTCCCTCCAGAGGTGGGGTGAAACAACTGCATCGGACTTCCCATGGACCCCCCAAAAAAAACTAAACAAAACACTGTCAGCTGGTACAGCTCCAGGTCACCTTATGTTTGCATAAGTGGGGCTTGGTGGAAATGTCATGTTTAAAAGGAGCCCATCATAGGAAATTTGCCTCTGAGGTTTCAATCAACTCTATGACGGAACTGAGAACGAGAACAAAAGCAAAACAAAGTTCTAATGTAAAGATCTCTAATATTTAAAGCTGAGAGGAACCACCGCAGTGCCTTACTTTACTGTTACCACATTTCGTAAACCAGCATCCTGCAATTTTAAATTCTTACAATAGAGGCGCCTCACGTGGTCGGCGATCGCACGGGGCCAGGGTGCGAGTCCTCAGTGGTAGGTGGCCCATTTTCACTCATAACACTGCTGAAGCCACGAGTACGTACAGTGGCGAGACAGCTGAGAACAGAACAGACCGCCGTTTCTAAGCGCAACACAGATCATCCTTTCTGTGAAATAAGAGAAGAAATCTCAAAAAGAATTTAGATGCTGTTCCTAATAAGTGGGATTACAAAGGATGCAAATCATTTACTTTCATTCCCTGAAGGAATTTCACTTGAGCCAACAGATTTATGCATAATCCGAGATACTATTCAGATTTTAGGTACTTTGTATTGTTTATATTTTACTTTGCTTATTATGTAAGAGTTCCATCTGTGAGAGGAGCGTTTGGGTATGAAGTGAGATTAGAGCTTTACCTGGCATTACTTCTGTTATTGCTACATTGGCATTACTTCAGATAGCAAGCACAGTGTCACAATACTGCTGTAGTCTGTTCATTTTGTGGCCAATGAGCATCTGGCAGAAAATTCTCTGTAATATTGAACAGAAAGAAAAATGTGATTTATATTTATTTTGTGTTTTTTTTAATGGACAGCCAGTTTAATTCTGTCCCTAGAAAACACTGTTGTCTAGTCACTCTGGAATTGATGAAATATCACTCGACTTTAGCCTGAACCAAAGTTTACGTAATCGTCACCTCCAGCACACTACAGGGAGTGCCTGGAATAATTTGGTCCGTCTGAGATTACAAGGGTTTTGAAGAAGTTGGCACATCAACTGCAGAAAATCTGGCCACAAAATGATCTTGATGAAAGCTAAATCCTGTGCTGGCCCTCCTCCTCTCTTAACTAAATCCAAGATGTCCATCCAGCACAGTGCCGCTCTTCTCCCCTTTTTAATTACAAAGGCCAGCGTAGATCTTAGTGGCAGTTGTCCACGTGACATAATCTAATCACCGGGGGCCTTTTTTTTTCCTTTTTCCTAAAGGCAACCCTAATGCAAATCATCGAACCCTGCTGCTGAGGGCGGCGTGCAAACCTGGCCCTCCGCAGCAGAGACAGAGCGGGAGAGAAGCGAATCTTCCATCCCGACCCACAAATCATTAGCCCTTGCCTGATGTTCCTTTGCCTCGGCCCATCCCAATTAATGCCCGTCAAATCTCCGCTTCCCCTTTGAAGTGCGCACCTTACACCAGCTCTCCTCTCGCATGCCCGGATCCCATCTCCATCCAGGTGTTTGGAGCTCCACCCAAACAACCTCCCGGCCCTCATGGCTCTGGCAGTGAGCCTGACCAACACCGGCATGCGCCACGACGCCTGCGAGGCTCTGCTCCGCTGGCTGCGGCACAATCCAAAGTACAAGCACCTGCTGAAGGGCAAGACACAGCTTATTGGCTCCCCAAACTCCCAGCGCAGGATGTCACATGCTCCCAACATGACCAGGCATGAAAGGTAGGCCAGACCATTACTCAGCTGGCTATGGCGTCGAAAAAGCAGCCAATCCTCTCATTTAAGAAGCTGAAATCTTCGAGTGTTTGGCATTTTTTCCGAGGATTGGGTTGAAACTCTTGAGTTTGTTTAATTGCTGACCCTAAATAGTTGCTGATTATTGAACTAACCATTTCGGCTCTGCCAAAGCCCAGCTGATAAATTAAACAAACCATCCAGTTTGAGTGCACAATGTTGCAAATGAAAGAGCAGGACTTATTTCTGGCAGATCTGGATTTTTATCCAATTTCTTTATTATTATTTAACATACTCTAAGTAGTATGAGCTGTCAGGTATCAGGTACCGTAAGTCATTGTAAATGCATATCATCTGTAAATGTATTGACTTTGTCACTTCAAATTTCATATACCGCGACAGAGAGATTTAATCCATATTGGCCTCTTCTACTTGGTAGCTGGCTTTACCCTCCAAAACTGACAATGTGAGTCACTAGTACCCTAAGATCATCCCTATACAAAAGACGATCAATAATCTGTAGCAGTTGCATTAAGGTGTAGGTGTAAGTTTTAAACTGAATCTCAGCCTTTCCTAAGGGCACAGAGTCTTCTGTTGACAGTCATAAAAAACATCACGTGCTGCATTGCTGCACACACAAATATCGGGCTCCCATTTGTTTTACTTGACTTGCCCTTACCCTGTCAGGGAGAACAAAAAAACTTATTTCGATGTCTCTGGACCACAGCAGGACCGTGTGTAATTTACCTGGCGAGGCAGCATATGCGGGGATTCGTGTATCCCTCTTGTCCAACAACTCGTCCTGCTCTGGACGGCAGAGCCTCTGTGTTATCTTAAGCCACAAACTGAGGTTGTTAGGTACATCAGATTGAAAAGGCCTTATTCTTCCCCCTAGGTAAAAAAGTGCTCTATCAAATCATTAATCGTCTGGCCAGTGTGAAGGGATTGAGGTGCATCCCAGTTACTGTGGTCTCCCCTTGAATCCCTGCAAAGTCCTGTCCTCTTAGTTTCTGCTGCGAACTCCATCCCTCTCTCTCTCTCCCACTCTCTCTCTCTCTTCATCCTCCCTGTACACCTCCCTCTCCTCCATCTTTCCTTAACCTCCCTCCGCTGCGCCCGGCCTAATGGAAAGTGAGACACAACATAAAGGTCTGGCCTTATCTTTACCCAGAAGCTAAGGTCCAAACGCCCTCTGAGGCAGACGTGGTGGTTTGTCGCTCAATTTATCTTTCACTTTTGTGCAGTGGTTCTCAAACTGAGAGCCCTCACAGTGGTCGGGTCGAGCACGAGAGGGAAGAGAAATGTGTGGACAACGTGCAGGGTCTCAAAAATGCAACTGAGTGACTGACTTACCAATCAACACAAAATGACAAAAAAAAAATACAACTACATTTCATTAACTAATTAATGAAAATGAGGAATAAAGTGTGGACTCTATGTTCAAGGGTTTAAATGAGCTAAGTCACTAAACTCCTGTTTCTATTAACACAGAGGACTGAAAAAACCCACGACCTCAGTACTACAGTACTACTTTTTCCTGGCTCTTATTTCTCCTGTGTCTTCTCCCCTCGTTTCATCTCTCTATGCTCTCAACACTCTCTTCCTTCCTTTCTTTCTTCATCCTCTGGTTTTCTTCCTCTATGGCTCAAAGTTGACATGTAGCACTGTGCACATCAAAGCACTGCAATGTTGAGAGCGCTCACTCAGCAGCCTTAAGTCACACCAATCCTTATCTGTGTGTGTGTGTGTGTGTGTGTGTGTCAACAGCTCCCTGCTACCCGAGGCCAAGGACCTCTTCCTGGAAGCAGTCCAGCACAACTCGGACAGCATCGACCCGGATTTGCAGACGGGCCTCGGGGTGCTCTACAACCTCAGCGGAGAGTTCAACAAAGCTGTGGAGGCCTTCAATACGGCCCTGTCAGTGCGGCCAGAGGTAGCAACACACTCCCACATGCACACACACACACACACACACTAGACGCTGTGTAGTTATGGCGGATCAGAGGCTCATTCAGATACGCTTTACAATATTGTGACTATCTTCTTTTCATGGTGAATCCCTAACAAACTTTTAGGGATGCACCAATCCAACTTTTTCAGAGTGGGTACAGATACTGACATGATGCATTGTCAATATAAATGGATTTTAGAGCCATGTAACAACAACCTGTTGCCTACGATCTGTTAAAACAAGTACACACTGTGAAGACCACGATCTGTCACGCAACACGTTCCCACACGGACGCACGTGGCGGACGTGAAGGCCTCGAGCACGTACACGTCCTTCGAGATGCGGAGCCACAAATACCAAGGGAGAGCTCGCGCAAGCAGATGCAGTGAGGCTCATCAAACTGTCACCAGAATATGTGCAAGCAAGGAGATGCCAAACCTGACCTCATGAACTCTTAACTGGCACACATACATGCTCAGTCATGATGCAGTATGTCAGCAGAGAAAGATCTGCAGAGGCCTACATACACAACATGCACACAAATACAACCACAAACCCTTTGTTCCATCTCCTTCATGCAAATCAGCGTCTGTCCTCCCAGCACCGTCCCAGGCCGGCACAAATATTACTCACTGTTAAATCCAACCTCCCACATTTGACTTGGTAATGCGTGATCCCCTGCTGGAAAAAATAGCTCTGAACACAAAGGGAGATAATTATATCCCATATCCTAAGCTTAGCCAGAGATGAAGGACCCCTATGCTGGAGCAGACCATGACCTCTGCGTGTGACTGTCTACCTGCAGGTGGGAAACAACAGCAAGGACGGCGAGTGTGATGTAACTCACTGATGTAAATCACCCTTGTAAGGTTACTTTATAGCAGGGGGCTGCGCAACGCCCCCAACACACTTTTATTGTTGTTTGTTCCTCAAAAAAAAAAAAAAAAAATATAGAGACATGCCACATTATTCAGGCTTAGGGCATTTTACGTCGGTGAAACTCGCCACGAGCAAATCTTTCATCTGGGCTCTCTGATATCCCCTGTTCCTCCGACCCTGCACTCGTCCTCCGCCCAGGACTACTTGCTGTGGAACCGCTTGGGAGCCACTCTGGCAAACGGGGACCGGAGCGAGGAGGCGGTGGAGGCTTACACGCGAGCCCTTGAGCTGCAGCCGGGGTTTATCAGGTCCCGCTACAACCTGGGCATCAGCTGCATTAACCTGGGGGCACACAGGTGAGTGACCCGGGGCTACACGAGAACTGCCCTCTTGCTCGACACAGTGGAGGGAAGTGACTCGGCGTAGCACCCACATGGTGACAAGAACAAATGAAATGCGACCGTGCACAGAGTTCATGCTTGGGATAAATACACTCGGATCACGGCGCTCCGCACAAGCGCAAGACCGCGTAGGCTGGGGAGAGACCGTGTTGTTGCAACATATGCGAGAGTGGAAACTTATACAAACATTAATCATTGTGAATCAGCGGGAGTTAAGAAGGAAATGTGGAGCAAAACCAATTCAACCCTTAGCATGGGGGAAATCGTAACATCCAGAAGGCAACAAGCTTCGGCACCAAAAGGAAACTATTCATATGGTAATGGCGTAAGGAGAATGGCAAAACCGAAGCTTCTGGAGAAATTTACTCACTGATAGCGTAGCACCTTTGAATGTCGGTTACACGGCTACAAGCAAGTTTTAAAATGCGGGAGATTCGCCTGACAAATTTACTCTGTCAAGTAAAAATCTATCAAATGTAGTTTTCTGTCAGTAATAACACAATTTGAGTCCCGTTTCATTTTGTGTTAATTGCCGGTATTGGGTGAGGAAACGTTATTAAAGAAAAGAGAAAAAAAGTAAAAGCATACTATCGGAAATTAGTAGCAATGGAATGCCAAGACACGGGTCTGCGCGGTAAAACCAGCCAGTAGTGGTGGGCGGATCGATCCAATTATCGATAGTATCGATACCAAGTCGGTATTGGTATCGGATCAATACTAGCATGGTGAGATCAATTCTTTACTTTAAGTTCCGCTCTTGTTTGCAATGCTGCGTTTTCGGCAAAGAGGAAACAGCCAGGTCGCCGGACTCGCCGCTCCTGTGTCAGCGCAGAGCAGACACACTTTGCTCCCTCTCCCCCCTCTCATGTTAAGATGTTGCGCCGTCACATGAGTCACGTGACGTGACTTAGACGCGCAAAGCAAAAAGATTTTTCTTAAAACATTTGATAATTAAGCATTTTCTATTTAATTATAAATTTTGCCCTAATTCTGTCCTGGGTTTTAACTATTTAATAACAAAAAAGGAAACGCACAAAAAACACTTAAGGTCATGAAAATTAATTGAGATTTAGCAATTCAATGATGCATCCAGCTTATTTATTGATAAGTATCGGTATCGGTATCGGCGATACTAGCCCGTATTTACTTGGTATCAGATCGATACCAAAATATGCAGTATCGCACACCACTACCAGCCAGCAGCACAACCAACAGTAAAAACTTACCCCTGGCGAAGAGGAGCATCTTCTCCTGGATCTCTCTGCGGGAACGTAATTTCCAGCTTCCAGTTTGGAGGTCGTTAGGACGAGGAAAAAAAATAGCGTCAGGTTTGAAGTGACGGTTTGGGCTAACTAACAGCTGACATGACTAGCTGCCGTGTCTCTCAGTAGACACGGGGGAAAAAACGCGAGTATTTCTTCACAAACGTATATATTTAACACAGCTCATTAACTGTGAGGTGAGTTAATGTCGCAGGAGGAACGACGTTAGCGCTCGAGGCGGCTGTGCGACAGGAGAGGGGGCGGGTCTTCTGATCGTCACGAGGGTTGGCGGTTCGATTCCCTCCCGCAGTCCCTGTCCGTAAGCTAGCAGGTGCACGTTGCTGCTAAAAGTTTAGCAAGCAACTGTGCCTGGTGTGGCAATTAGTGAAGCCATTTGGCTGTAGTTTCTGTTACCTGCAGGTGTTTTATTTACTTCTTTTCACTTCAGTCACGTAATTTTATGTTCTCTAGTGGTATAATTTACAAATGTATTGATTTGAGGTGCTCGCAATGTTGAAGGATTACTTGGAAAACAATCGGAAGCAAATTCTGGATATTACGTAGATAGTGTTCACTGCAACTACCATCTAGCAAGTAAAAAGTGTAATAAAGAGTGACAAAAGTGTTGCTGCCCCATGAGAACAGGTGCAAAAAGCTAACAGTCATTATAACATACACAGTCTGTTCTCCTTTGTCCTGCCTGGTCACACCAAAAATGTCACAGAAAGTAGGTAGTGCTAGAAGCTTGATGATTAAGGGTTAACTCTGTCACAGCGCTACGTGTTTACACTGTTCATCCTTCCCTCATGACTGTCCACAAAGAATGGCTCTTGATCCACAACCAAACTACTTTTGTTGCTGCTTTCCCCAGAGAGGCGGCCAGTAACTTCCTGACTGCCTTAAGCCTTCAGAGGAAAAGCAGGAGTCGCCAGCAGTCCCACCAGGTGATGTCTGGAAACATCTGGGCTGCTCTGAGGATAGCTCTATCCATGATGGACCAGCCCGAACTCTTCCAGGCTGCAAACATTGGCGACCTGGATCTTCTCATGCGGGCCTTCAACCTAGACATTTGAGGAGTGGGAGATAGTGATGATAGCAAACCCCCCACCCCGCCCCCAACACTTACTCTTCAGTTTCTACCCAACAGCCAAAAGCCCAAAGTGCACACGTCAGAAATGATTAGATCTGATGCTAGAGACAACAGTGTGATTTTTATGCACGTCGAAATTAACTGCAGTCATCAAATATGATATATTTTTTCGCTAAAGTACCTTGGAGCAGTTCTGAGGACAGGTTCTTCCAAGTGCTTGAAGTGACTGCTTTGTGATGGATTTGCACTGCAATTTGTGATTTCCCTGAAGAGCACAAGGACGGGCAAAGATTGTAAGAACAATGCCTTAGAGAACACATCAATTAAAAACTGACTCATCCAGTGGAACAGAGCTGAGACAGGCAGACAGTTTGAGAGTCTCACAGAGAAACCCTTACATGCTGCTTGCAGAAAAAAGATGAGAAGTTTTGAGAAGGTTTTGTTATCCAATTACTTTCAAAGACTCAAAACTGCCTCACTCTCCTGAAGGATGGATTTAGTGAGCAAATCTGCACCATATGACCTGGAACTCCAAATTCTGTCCCTGGCTTGTTTTCATCCTCTTTCAACAGAGAATAATGATACTGCATGAATAAGCATTTTTGTAAATGGGTTCTTGTTTAAAATTATACACTTTTAGAAGTTTTCCCTTTGCACTTCAGACAAACAGATAACTTCCTTGACCCAAGTGGAATGTGCAAGCCAGGTTGTAAAGCCTTACTCACATGCATGCGAACAATGATATTTATTTATACTATTTTTACGGCAGCAAAACACTAAGCCATTTTCAGACTGGTTTCGATTTCTTTAAATAACTGCAGTCTTTTGGACTTGAAAGCTTTCTGAGCATTAACTTTTGTTTGGTTTGGTTTAGTTTTTGATCTCGACTCCTAGCATCTCTTTGTTCCCTTTATGCTGACTGGCTGGAGAACTACACACACAAAGCTGGGCAGCAGTGATCTGTAAAACCTTCATTATAGCACTGAATTTCTCCTATGAAAAAAGCTGCTGTTGTTAGTCTACAAATATTTCTTTCATCTTTAACTCCGGAAGCTCGAGCATTTTGATGTGAGCATCATGCCGTAACTTTCGCTGCTGTATTAATTTCAATACAGCATAATAACATTACAGGTAAAAGATGTGTAGCTCCAAGCCAGGACCCATGACAGCAGTTTGGTGTATTTCCTAATGCAGTCATTTATATCTTTGCTGCGTCTCCACAAGCAGCCAAGCTCGCACATTTAATTAAGTCAGTCATCATGCATGAAATATTTATGTAAGCCTGGGCAGAACGCCACACATATTTGAAAAGCTGTTTATTTTGTCGCCCATAAACTTCTATTCACATCATCTTAAATCAAAACATGAGATCACACATATACAGTAAGACACGAATGTATGGAATGCAGCGATGCTCATGTTACAGATGAATCTTCTGCACCACCTCAGAGGCAAAGCTTTTCCTTTAAATATGTTTTTTTAGCTGACAGCTTCTCTTGCATCACTGTTGCTGGTTTGAAAGGCGCTCCAAGAGGAGAACATCATGTTCCTCGCAGTGCAAACAGTAAGTGGTAGATTATCTGCTGTACTGTATAGCTCAGCACCTTAGTGTTTAACAGGTGTGTCCACAGTTGGCTGGGTGTGCTGTAGAAAGTTGTTTTTACTCTCAGATGCTATGCAAAATGTTACGTTTTATGTCGCCATTCTAGTTTGTCCCCATCTGCCTCAGTGCACCAAAAGGAAGGGGTTGTTTCCTTTGTGTTTTGAGGGAACGCTATCAGGGGAAACCAGAGACCAGTGCGAGAGCCATTCATCTACCAAAATGTGCAACTTTGATGGTCGTGGTCTGTGTAAGAAGAAGTGTTTTAGGAAACTGGGGGAGAACAAAAAACAAATGTTCTTCTGCCAAAGAAAAAATGTTTTATAACCCTGTGGTGTAGTGATGTGTCTCTGACCTCAGTCACACCCAACAAAATCACTGCCGTACATCAAGCCTTGCTCTCAGATTCATGGTTTATTTCACTGCTTCACTGTATATGTTCCCTGAAACTCATCTTAGATGCACTTTTAGAAGAAAAATCCCCAACGTGGAAGTGTACAACTAGAACCCTGTAACCGCTGTTGAAACAATTACTATAAATTATTATTGCACATGTACTAAGACTTAAATGCAACCAGTAAGACGAGGATTCAGGCTGAAACAGACGAATGGCTGCTGTAGTCAAATGCTTAAAAAATATTGAACAAGTCTCTGTGGCCAGCTGTGATGTTTGATACATCAATGAGGCAGAGGAGCCCAGTGAGACCCACAGTATGTACATGACACTAATAATCTGCATCAGAAGGGAGCTGACATTGAGCAAACGGCAAAGGCAATGAGGCCAAAGCAGAGGGGGAAGCACAAATTTATTTGCTCTCTGAGAGATTGGATGATGATAAAAGCAGTGCAGCTTTTAACTGAAATAAAATGGGTGAAGTCCAGTTGTCAATTCATGGTATTCTGTTGAATATTTCATGGTCACTTATATTTCTAAATAAGTTGTTTTAATACACCCTAGCTGAATGGCTCTATAGATGGCAATGTTGGGCTGTCCACCTTTTTCCAATAAATCTGGTGAGCCTCTGACTTTTTAGTCTAGTATCATCATCGAAATTTTAAACTGTCCAGTAATTTGTTTTCTGACCAAATACCTTTTGTGTACCTGTTTGACACACTAGCACACTGACAATGGTAACCAATATATTTGCTAAATATTAGCATGCTAGCACCACTTTGTCAAAGTACCGAGCCGCGGAGCCACTAGCATGGCTGCGGACTATGTTACAGTTACACAGCTACATCTGCTTCAGCCGAGCATTTTCCGTTGACATCCACCACCGTCACCTGTGGCGTATGTGCTTACACTGTGGCTCGAGGCACACTGGGCCAGCATGATGCTCAAAGTCCCACAGGAACTTCATTTGTATCACATCAGAGCAAAGCAGGCCTCCATCCACTTCTCTCTCCACAAACCAGAAACCCAATTTACTTGAAACAGTTCACTGAGAGATTGTGGAGTAACATGGGAGTTATCCTTAAAGTCAGTATTCGTCTTCTTGTTGTTTCTTTGTTTGAAATATTAACACATATTTTGTCCCTGCTCCTCAGAGCTGTCTTCTGTGTCAACATTGAACTGTAGGAACTCAAAACATGATGTCTGGTTATGTGTGACTTCCAAATCAACTCTAGTTTTCTTATGAGGTTGTAGGCCTTCGCTTTTTTGCATTTTAAAGTGGTAGTTGTAGCTGCAGTTGTGTTAAAGAGGAAAAACTTATTTTTTTAAGCAAACCTAAAATTGCTGGCTTAAAATATAAACTTCATACTGCAGTGAACTGACATAGGATGCCTGTTGACAGTTTTCATTTTGTAGTACCTACTCTCGTACCTTCTCAGGTGAACTGGCCTAGCTTAACGCATGCTCCTGAGGCACAGACTGAGGTTGAACGCATGATAGATCCTCTATGTTTGTTTTTTGTTGTTTTTTGAATGCTGTTTTCATTTGTATGCATGAAGGCACATTGAAGTGTGTTTTTTTCCTCTCCCACATATGTATAAAAATGAAATATATCATAAAGATTCCTTACAATATTTCTACAACACAGGTTTAAACTCTGCAACCTTGACCAAAACTGATGTATATTATTCAATATGTACTCTATAAAGAAGATGCTTTTTTTTTTTTTGCATAGAACGAGCAAGTGTGTAAAACTTGGGCAGAGAAAAACTTAAATCTCTTCCAAACAGGGCCTACTTGAGGCTTAATACTGGTACAATGCTACAACTGGCTAATCATAGTTATATTCTGTAGAAATTTTCTAACCATGACTTCTACACATTATAAATGTACTGGTAACCACTGCAGTAACCCCAACCTATTAAGCTGTTATCAACCAAATGTGTTTTTAGTGTTGAAACATGATTGTGCTTAACATCATATACAGTACATAATATACATCGTTATGCAGAATTTTAATAAGTAATACAGCTTTATCAGTTGTGTTCCGTCACGAGGAAAATAAAAAATGTGAATGATGTTTAATTTGATATGAACATTATTAGTACCAACTTTATAGAGCCCTGCTCAACTCAAGGGGTTCCAAATTACATACTTATGATCATTATAACTCATGTCATTGTCATAAAATGTTATGTCAATTCTGCTTCTTTTCACTTCAGTGCAGATTATTCCAGACGGTTATGTGACCGTCTGTCTGCTTAAAAAAACAATCAGTCACATAATTACAACTGACTCTGGCCTCTTTGTCTTGATTGACAAAGACTGTGATTTAAAGAAAAAAGTGTCAGACATAATGGTAAAATGATCACTGCAAAAAATGTTGTTGTGAAATAAAAAATGACTTCAGAAAAGAAACATTGACACAAAAATTGAGGGAATTAAATAGAAATGTTATGTTGTTGTGAAAAGAGGCAGAATAAAGTAACATTTCATAACGATGCTAGACTGAGTTTTTTAAAATAAAAGGATTTATTTATGCATTTTGTATATATTTATACATGGTATTGTTTATTTTATAATATCTTATTTCAGGATTTCTGGATAGTTCCCTAAGTTACCTTTAAGACCTTTCATGACATGCAGATACTCTGCATTTCCTTTCTCAACTTTTAGTACTTTGGTGTTCCATATTTATAAAGCATTTAATATATTATTTACTGATGTGTTTAGTCTTCTCGCACAATATAAATGTCAGTTAGGGCTTCATTGGTTGGGGTTTATGAATGTTGTCAGTACATATGTACATTTCTTTCTTCACTCCTTTAAGTCAACATGTGTACAAAGGTAGTTTGTTCTGGTTTATTTATCAATGCATCAGACATATGAATAAAATGATATTTTGATGAATGAACTTAGAAATTATATACTTTATATACAGTAATTCCTTTACTGAAACACCAACTATAATGCATATTACTCTCCCTGCATAATCACAAGGAAAGCATTAGCACCTTTGAAACATCAAATTAATGTTTTAAAATAAACTTGTTATATATTCTACGATCTCGTGTCTTATTTTTCTGAAAGAAAAAGTCAACACTTGAACTGCAGTATCTCATTCATTCTTAAAAGGAGCCAAATCTCAACAAAGGTGTAGTTTATTAAATTATCCAAACAATGTAAGTAAACAGTGCCACTGGATATACTGTCATGACTCTATTCACATACATCTAAGCCACATTTGGATAAATGCATACCTTACAAAAGTCAACTTAAAATAACCCTTTCAGGAAAACTATGTAATGAAAACTACAGAATTGGCACAAACTTGTTTGCAAAAAGGGAACAGAGTAAAAATGGGTGAAGAACCTTTTTGACTTTTAGTTAAATGAAAAAAGAGAAAACTCACAAAAGTACAATGGTACAATCCAAATGACTAAATGTCAACATCTAGTGCACATGCTGACTGAATGAAAAAAGCCTTTTTTTGACAAATTGAACCATTATGTTTTAACAATGTATAGAAGAATGGAAGAGACCAAGCTGGAGGGAAAGCTGAGACAAAACAGAAAAAAACACAAAGACGATAACGAAATCGGAGGGAGCAGGTGGGAGGGGAACAAAAGGTGCTGGGAAATAAGATGAATTGCACAGAATATCTGAAGACATTTATGACTAAACATCATTTAGCAAATTGACAATTTCATCACCCATCTTCTGGTGAGATCAGGGTTTGACAGAAGGATACATTTGGTTTCTGAGAAAAAAAAATTAACTTTTTTTTTTTTTTAAATAGGAAAAACGGCAGAGAAACACAAGACTTGCATAGAAAGACCTTTTTAAAATTTCCTGCTGCATAGACAACGAAGATTGCAGCAGTTTATCAAGTAGTATCTGATGAAGATGAGAGGTTGGGATTTAATAAAACTGAAGCTCTGCATAGCGACGTCTAGACACAGTGTTGTTAAAGGGGATCACTGCAGAGATATGGATTCATTGTGTAAAGAAGATATTTATCTGAATAATTCTGTAAAGATTTTATTTGCCTGTATCATCCCTCAAGGACAGACACTCGCATGACTACCTGAGACTGCTAAAATAATATTTTTTTAGGACAATTATATTCCAGCCACTAACCTCCACAGTTTTAGATTTGTCTTTTTTTCTTACAACCCTCTGCAGAAAAGTCAATTCACTGTCAAAGGATTTGCCAACACTCTGAAAGTCAATCTTCAACAGAACTCCCTTTCAAAATATGCATCTTGGGTAAGAGATTCAGGTTCACCACATACCAAGGTCGCCAAAGTGGAATTAAGTGTCCGTGCCACTGACGAAAGACCAGTCCTTTGTAATATTACACCAATGTTTTTGAGATGCAACAAACAAAACTACATTCAAGTCCAGTTGCATGTAGCATACAAGTAAACAGGGAGAGGATATGACTACAAATAGAGATGTTGTGGAAAGTCAGAGCCCATAAATTTACGAATGTCTGACAAATGACATATGACAAATGTCATACATTGTCCTGCAGATTATGAACAAACCGAGCAGACAAATGAGGAGAGTACATTCTGTGGTTATGGCGAATAAACAGCAGAGGGACAGTTCTACTTTCACTGTGGTTTCTCAGTATTAAAGGTGAAGAGGAGGTTTTAGTTGAGGTGAGCACCATGAAGTCATACATTCAGCACTGTAAGTACAAGAATGCACATTTTCGAAGAGATGAGTCACTGTAAATCTTTTAAATCATACAGCAGGTTCAAGAGTCGATTTGGTTGTAGTGCATATTGCTTTAGATGTGGAAAAAGTCCAGATGCATAAATGAATTAACCGACTGACCTGTAAAAACAACAGCAACAGGCAACAGGTCAAAGAAAACATTAATTTTAACTTTTGGGTCATAGTCTGAATCTGTCAAAGTGATAAAAGAACCAAAGTAGACCAGCTGCAGCTGAGAGTTAAAGTTTTCTTTTTGCCTACTGCGCAAATATTTTGTGATTTGGGCAAAAACAAAAAATAGGTTCACTGCAGGATTCAGGGCTTCTATATTATTGACATGAACACAGATGATTTGACCACCATCCTAAAATAGGCACAGTGCTCCAGATATTAGGCTTCAATTATGGGCAATCTCTTCATAGACTTATGGCCACTTCAAGGATTAACAGGTTCAGCAGTAATCAAGTACAAATTTAAGATATCACATTCAATGGTTGTATCTGGTGAACAGAAAGTCCACTTTGACTGCATCAGGTGCAAAAAAGGAACTTGTTAAAGTAACAAAAGTGCTTTCAGGGAAAGAAATAATACTTCTGTCTTGATGCTTAGTGTACCATGGTGCAGAAAGTTTGTCATTAAAAGTGACAAACATGCACATCATCTCTGAGTAAAGACTGGGGCAGCCATTAGTCAACCAGTTTATCCAACTTTACTCTATAAAATGCATACAGTATGCTGGTAATTTCTTTCAGTACCCAACCAAAACATATAAAATTCTTGATGTCCCTTCAATTTCCCAGGGATAAAAAACAAAAAAAAAAAAAAAAAAAAAAAACATTCTTTTTCTCTTTCAAAGTAAATTGCAAAGCCACGAGCAGCACAGTCATTTCTTTGTTTGTTGTTGCTGTTTCAGAGCATTTCAGGGCTGGCAATGGAGCACTGCCATTTCAAAATACATTTATAAAATGTACCACTTTGAAAATATTAGCACAGCAGCTGAAGGCATAGAGGAGGAACAGTGAGATATATTATATGTGACATTATTTTGTGTCCAGAGCAGTCGAGAAGTGGAAATTGCACACATCCCTCTGTACCTACACTGTCAAGATTTTTTTAAACACGAATGCTGAAATATACATTTAAAGCATAACATAACACAACACAGATGCACAAAAAGCACACTGCTTTCCCTTTCTGACCAGTGTTCCTGGTTGCTCCTGAATGACATCATGGTAAGGCGAGCAGCTGGTCTGAGAGGCTGTTTCCATCATTTCTACTGCTGCTGTTAATACAGTTGTCTGTCAGTCTCCTGGGTGAAAGACTGCAGTTCTTTAAAGGTTGCAGGGTGGATGTGGGGGTGGGGGGAGTGGCGACTTTAGTTTAACTGCTAGACAGTCGATGGTAAAAGTAGATGTAGCCCAAGTCTTTTGGAGGCCTTTCTGACAAACACACTTTGTGGTCGTTGTAGATCACCCACCTGCAGGAGGAGGGGCAACATTTGAGAGAAGACACATTTTAGTGTAGGGCTGTGAAGTCCTGTGTGAAAGTTTCACTTTAAAAAAAAACAAAACTGCCTGCTATGAGGACAGAGGAAATGGGAAGAGCAGAATGTGAATTTGAATAATTTATTTTCAGACTTCCGGTGGCAAAAGCTTATTAATAATAATGGAATTTTTCAGAAAATAAATTTCCTGGGATTCATAGAAAGGAAAAGACATCCATCAATAACTGTTTTTTGTGGCACAGGTCCCTCACTTTGTTCAAAAACATGCCATAGTAAAATTATGAATATACGTATGTAGCTTAGTGAAGACTGCTGTGCAACTCACCTTCCCTCCTTTTTAATGTGACAAACATAATGTCCAGACATTGTGGATGCTCCCATGTGGCTGATGAAGGCAAAGAGCTCGTAACCTAAAAAAAACACAATCAACATTTTTAGTCAGTAGAAATTCAAGAATTAACTTTCAAAGACTCCACATAAATGCATGAAACAAAATACAAAGGTAAATGCATCTCAAATACAGTGATGCTGTTACAGTTCACATCAAGCAAAGTCCCTGGTCAGCAAAGTCATCGATTTTTTAAAATTAAACTTGCAATCACAGTTATACATTGCTTATTTTCAGTTTTAACTGAAAAATAAATGGAGTAGCTAAACCAGTTTTCATGAAACACAGTTAAAGGTTGGTTGTTGTAAATGGGGCTCTCTTTTGGAAAGGACAGCTAACAATACATTTCTGCTAGAAGTGAAGAGAAAAATCTAAATGGTGAAAAGATTGATGAAATTTCCTCAAAGTCACATAAAAAATCTGACAGTTGCAATGATTAAAAACACTTGAGTCCCAGTACAGTTGCGTAAATAATGTTCTTAGGCTGAAATGCCCGTCAAGTATTTAATGAAGACGCATTATTACATTGCTACTGTGCCTTAGGCTGGTCTGGTAGAACAGGTCAGTGCCCAATAGCACCAGAGTACACTGTGTATCATCATCACACATTAATTGGTGCTGATGCTAATCTGGCCTGTGGATGTTCATGATATGCAGGTAACATTACAAAAAAAAAAATAAAAAAATCAGGGGGCAAAAAATGCCCTCTGACACTTTTTGTTTGGACTCTGACCCCATGTTAATTTCTCTGTAATACAGATCTCTTAATATAACATGCTAATGTAATCTGTGTCCTAATTCTACTGGTCACCAACAACAGCTGATTAAAGTCAACCTCTGATTACTTCATTTTCCTTTAGGTTGGTTCTGTAATTGCAGTGAAGCTACAGTCAGTGAAATCAGTCACTCACGTCCCGGTCCATCTTTGACTCGTGGGCCCGACGTGTCTCTGTCCGGAGACAGCGTGGAGTCGCTGTGCGAGTTGGCGTTGGAGAAAGCGTTGTCGTTGGGCTCTGTGTCAGCCATGTCTGAAAGGGCGTCACTCTCCTCCTCCTCCGGGTGGGTGAAGATCCAGTCGAGTGCCCGTTCGAGGTTATTGTTCTGAAAGTTGATGTAGGAAGTAGATTTATAATCGACACCATTTTTTACTCAATAAACATAAGTAATCATTAAACATTTACTTCTGCCATTGTCAACATACTGTGAGAGTTGCCTTTTCTGTGAAAATGCTTTGATGTAAAGTAGTGGTGAAAATGAATGCAGCTGCACAAATGTGTAAAAAAAAAATAAAAAAAAATCTCATAGTAACAGCATTATCATATCGAAGACATATGGCCTGCAAACAGATTTGCATGGGGATGCAATCAAGGTTGAGAATTAGAAATCTTTATATATATATATATATATCTTGTTTTTTTTCCTCTCTGCTGTATCTTGAACAGACTCTTCATAAAAATAGTCCAATGCATAGCATGTTAAAATGAGCAAGCATTTATCAGGGAGGTGGGCAGGCATCCATCTGTGCTCAGTTCCCCCTGAGGATGTTTGCTGTTAATCCAAAACAGAGGTGAGATTCCTGGAGAATGTCTGTCTGAGGAGCTCGTGTGGAGGAGGTTTTAGCTTTTTCTGTCGCTCTCTCCATCAGGTCACTGAGGTTGAAAAAGAAAAAAAAGTTCCTCCTCCTAATTTTGGGCTAAAAATAAAATAGTCGAGAGACCCTTCTCTGCCTCACACCTCCATCTCCTTCATGGGGAGTATGTGTTTTTTCAACAGTATCATGGATGGCAGGGAGTTTGATGGCATTAGGGCTGATAAACAAGGAAGCCTGGTGTGTATTTCAGTGTCGAACTAATATTATGCTGGGCTATTTTTTGCTGTGGGGGCAGTTTCAAATATGAAACGTGAGAATCAGGGGCCATTTCAAAACAGGCAGACTTTGCCGTAGGTGCATTCCCTTTTATTAATATAAAAAAAACATTACTTTCACACTTGAACGTTTAACATACATTTGCAGGATGTGATGATAAAATGGCTCGATGTGATGCTGAGGCAGATCCTGTTCCTAAACCTGAGAGGCTGCAGTCGCAGTCCGTATGCTGCTGGGACTATTTGTAAACACCATGTAGAGCAGACATCTTTAATCACTCTGACATGTAGGACCTATTAAATGTGCTGTCTGGAAAGCAAACAAGTAGGCCAGCCAAACCCACTAATGATGGACAGAATTTGGTTTTCATCATCTCACCCTCACTTTGCCCTCTTTTCAAAAACCACTTGCTTTGTCATGAACTTCTGACCCTTTTGTTTCCATTGTCCAGTTTCTTTTGCGTTTTGTTTACTTTTTTGTGGGGGGTGACAGGGTGTAATTTCCGTTAGTTGTATAATTTGTTTCCATAATGAATCAATAAAGGAACGCAATTTCTTTTGTCTGACAATATTTGTGGCGCAAAGTATCGACTGCTGTGTTTCGTTCTCAGCACTTCAATCTGTGTGGGTGTTTTTTTATCCTCAGTTATGATTGAATTGAATGAAACTATGAATTGTGTCCGCGACAAAAGGACTGAGAAATGAGCTGCACCTAGAGTAGACTTGTTTTCTTTATCAGTTCAGACATAGCAACCATCACTGCCCGCACTTGCTGCCCCAGTTCTCCTTGTGTTCATTCAAAACAAATCACTGTTATCACTGCTACTAAGACAATACATCATGTTGTGCACAGCGATTTAAGTCACAGGAAAAAACATATTAGGCCCCAGGTGTCTGCAGCAGCAAATGTGGAAACTCATAAACTGAGGTTGATAAGACGTCAACAGACCACTCGTAATAAGAAATGTTGAGGATTAAGAATTATCACTTGGCAGAAAAAAAATAATTAAAAAGTAAGAGGAGGCCTGTAGGTCTGGGTGCCAGCTAAGGGGTTATTTTAGTTTGCAAAGTACAGAGTGGGCAGGAGACTGACCGTGGCTTTGAGTGCTCGGATGCTGTGAGTGCGGGGGAAGCCCATGGAAGTGAGGATGGCAATGCTCTCCTCAGGGGGTGAGTTGGACAGCGGGGTGGCACCTGTGGGGCTGTCGCTGGTGGAGGGACCAGGATCCAACATGGAGGGGAGAGTGAGAGGTTCTGCAAAGTCTGACACCAAAGAGAGATAGAAAGAGACAGAAAAATAATGTGATGCTGCTGATGTTTATTTTTAACCCAATCGATGAATACATTAGTCTTGCAGGTCAAAGTATGCAGAATCTATTTGCAGTTTAGCTGTGGATTGTGACAGAGTAAAGCCATCTGTTGACCTAAAGTGTACTTTAAAGGAAAACAGAAAAGCACAGAAACACATCCTGCATTTTCAGCATAAGTACTGAACTCCTGACTCCTCAGAGCATAAGTGCATTTTAATGAAGGCGGCCAGACAGTTGGAACTAACTGACCCTGCACACAATGCAGGCACAGGCATAAAACACACAGTGTCAGACCACCATCATACAAACACGTGTTTATCTGTTTGGATGAATAACTTTGCACCCACCCACCCGTACACCCACCCGCACACCCACCCGCACACACTGAAACAAGTGAAACATCTCAGTATTTCTGATTGGAAATGTGTGTGGGTTGACATCAATTCAAATGCAAAAGATTTTTTTCTGAGTACCGACAAACTATATATAAAAGGTTAAAGCTGCTGCATAAGGCACAAGTAAGAATAAAGTGTTTCTAATTTCCATGTGAATTCCAGTTCTTTCTGCACATTCAACAGATTCATATGAAAGTGAAGTGACCCAGGAACAAGGGCATGATAATAACTATAAACAAATGCTTCTTTACTGTCTGCCATAAATGAAAATGCATACCACTTATCCTCCCATACTGTCACTATCCTGGCCTCTTTCTCTCATATCCTTTTAAAATTATTAAAATGGTAATTATTTGACTTCTAATGCAAACTTTGATCATTTGAATCTGGTCATAGCCTTTATCAAAGCCATTTTATGGAGTTGATATGAACTCCAGACTGGAGTATAGTATAATAGGGC
Organism: Psettodes erumei; assembly: GCA_016785225.1. NCBI lineage: Eukaryota > Metazoa > Chordata > Actinopteri > Pleuronectiformes > Psettodidae > Psettodes > Psettodes erumei. The sequence continues at coordinate 239,087 of JAFBJZ010000854.1, read as the reverse complement.
TCATTTTTAGTTAAACAAATTTGCTGAAAAATAATATAATAAATATATTGAGATATCCTGCCTGCACAGTGCTTTGGAAATGCACCTTGTCTGAGAAGATGCCATTAGTTTCATATTTTAAATTCAGCACTCTGGGTGCTTCAGTCGAAAAGAAATGTAATGAGGCCCCCCACTACGGCATCTAAAAATGAGCGACAAGTTTAGTTGTAAAAGAATAAGCTGAAGTGATGCTAATTGGAAAGTAATGAAAACCAAATAAATGTGGGGGAGGCAGAAGAGGAAGTAGCCTTTCTGAAACAGAGAGGGACAAACTGGGGGGGGGCTGCTCTAATTTCACTCCACTGTCGAGGCACTCTACAGCCAACCAGGGAAATAAACGTGACACAAGTTAAAGCCAATGGGGAACATCTCCAGTGGTAAGAGGCTCGACAAGAGACAAAGTCAACTCTGACAAAGTTTCTGGTGATGATCCTGCAGACAAACACCTGCGGTACACGAAGGGATGCAAAGTGTGACACTTGCAGAAACAGCTCTGATTTCTCTCTCTGTAATAGAAGAACTGGAGACGTGGTGTGTCCCTCACTTTGAATTACCTTAGTGTTTAAAGGGTCCCATACAAATAAACTCCCCTCAGTTCTTTGTGGAATGTGCTCTGTCAGCATTCTTGAGTAAAAAGGGTGGTATATGCTCGGTTGAGTGTTGACAAAAATATGCATCACTGGCTTTTCATGTGAGCTGAACGACTTATTAAACTCTCAAGTTCTTTTCATTCTTTAAGTTTGCAGGGTTCAGACTCTGGTCTGGTCACCACTTAAAAGTCTGTAGACTCAGCTTACTGAAATCGTTGCAGCTGTTGTTCTGATTATTTGTCACTAGTATTTTTGGTTTCTGCTAACGTTGCCATTTTAACCCTTGAACACTCACTTGCACCCCCTCCCAACCCATGTTTCTCGTCATGACTATTTTTTCTTGACTATTTTTGATCATTAGACCCTTGCCATTAGACAGTTGCACTTCCAAACTGCTTCAAAGGCTGGTCGGCACCTTGTTTTCAGGTTATACCCTTGTTGTCTTTTTATGTGGAGTTTAATTATGTGGGGTTACAATGAGCTTACTAAACCTATGTAACCTGCTTCTAAACTCTACTTGTAGTGACATGTTTATCTGTAAACACGTCACACTGTGATCTATGTTAAGCTATTAAGAAATTGTGCACCTTGTATTTTTCATTGATGTATCATCTCCCCATTTTCAAAGAATTTTGGCCATCGTGAACTGTAAATGTGACGTCTATGTCTATTGGTCTCATCATATGTACAGTATGTTCTCATGAATGAAGTGATGCCTCCTTACCAGGCTCCTCCATGTGGGCTATGATCCAATTAAAGGCCATCTCGGGGCCCATGTTGCCTGTGTAGTAGACTGCCTTCCTACAGGCCTCCAGTGGGAAGCCCATTTCGGCCAGCTGCATTACTGCCACCTCATCTATTTCTGGAGCTGGGGACACGACAAACCGACATAAATACCTAAAACATACAGTTGCTGATTCAACACCACCAGTCACCCTCCAGTTTATACAACCAAACCAATTTTGTGGTGTTTCTCTCTCTCTCTCTCTCTTTGGGCCTCATTAAACAAAGAGCCCAGAGGAGAATCTGCCCTGGGGTGTTTTTTTTTTATTGAGGGATGATTTATCAAGTAGAGAAATGAACAGGGACACACAGAAAAGTAGAGAAGCACAGAGCAGTTGCAGCACCTGCTCAGGTATACACAGTCTTAAGTTTAGCTATGTAGCATTCATCACTCTAACCTGGTGCCCAAAATACATTTTCCATGGCCATAACTTACATAAATGTTACATACTCATACACATATTGTAGTACATATGGTAGAGTTATTGAGGAGAGAAATAAAATACTCACAGTCTGCAGAGCCCATTGAGTTGTCTGAAAGAGAAGAAAACTATTTCAGGTGACTTTTATGTACTTATTTAAGAAACAAAGAACAAACTGAAAAGCTTTCTGGGGCTTAAGACTAACCTGCTGTTAAGCAAATGTGTGCAGATGGAGTGACTGATTTTTAACTAGTTTTAATTTAAAGTTTGTGTGTGTCTGCTGATTCCAAGTTCATTTGTGGTGTATTTTTTATAATCTTTTGGGAGACCCTTGGGGTTTGGGAAGCAAAGAGGAACAAGAGGAAAAAGAGGAGATACAACATGCGACTACGATCCCTTATGCTGAATCAAACAATCTTGTGGTCATTTTGAAAACACCGTATCTGGACACCCAAATCAATCATACTGAGGATAACCTATACAGACTGAGCCAATCCACATCAGCTGCAAGATAAGCTCAAGTCAAACTGTCAGACTCAAACTGAGTTGCCTCTTTGATGAGGCCTTCTTGCCACCTGCAGAGAGGAGACTGATCGACTCCCACTGTTCGCAAACACTGCAATCACAGCTGGAGCAGGTCCTGCTCGTGTGAAGCATGCATCCCCAGCTGTGTTACTGTGCACAAAGACATTTTATTTGTGTTAAACATCACTTATTCTACATGTACATGACAACATTGTGACTATCTGGACTGGAAACAAGACAGCAGTGTGCGGCTTTTTTCCCTTTTTGTCATCAATACTGAGCATTTAATCTTTAGCCCTTTTTAGTTACTCTTCTTGCCCACTTCATCTCTTTTGTAATTCTTCCCTCTTTTCCATATTTTTAGTGAATTAAGACAATAACAAAACAGATCCTGGTTCATTTCAAATTGCAACAAAAAAAAAAGGGTATTTAACAGTGAAGGTGACTGAGGTTTTCCATTTTAATTCAGAAGGTGATAATCTGATCAATAAAGAAACCAAAACCAGGAAATCAATTTCCACATGGTTCATGAAGCTTCTAAAAGTTAGTTTTTTGCACTGTTTAAATGAGTCATGAAAACTATGATTCATTTTTTTGTTTTCCATTTTCTAAATGGCCTGGAATAACTGGGTGAATGGATGATACACAGACCAGTGAGAATTAATGTGGTTCAAGCGGGGTACATTAAAACACATCTGTGCTCTGCTGTGTAATCAGGGAGAAGCACAGAAGCCTTTTGGACACAGAAGGGTGACCAATGATTAACCACCGGTGATGCCAGCCGGGGGGATAATGGACCAGACGTAAATGTGCAACTGACAAAAGTCTGCAAATGTATTAAAGAGAGCATTTTATCTCCTCTGACCTCTTTTCATTTCATAGTTTAAACTGGATACTGGAACATGTCTATAGAAACAGAAGCACTGAGGAAAGTCAACAGGGAGCATATGCAAAACAGAGATTCACATTACTCAAACTTACTGCATATATAAAACTTTTACATAAATCCACACATCGGTTTTATCATAGCCCTCTCAGAGGAATAGATTCAAGGCTGTATGAGCAGGTAGCTTGAATTCAAAGGAAGGAAAGCTTCGATGTGCAAGTCTTGAAGAGTTTTAAATAGATAATGCTCTTCCAAAAAGCCAATTCAGTGTGTTTGGAGATTTGAGATAGCAGGTACAGCACAAACTATCCAGTGGTGAAATATTAAGGCAAACCTCAATTTTTGTCCTCATTCCTGTCCTAAGAATCAGCCTGCTAAACAATTTTGTAAAGCTCTTGGAAAAAAAACCCCCCCAGGTCTGAAGAGACGTGTGAAGCACAGTAAAGGCTGCTCACAGACATAACTGTGTCTTTGCACTGCTCTTTGGACCCCTTTTTGTGTTTGTGTTTGGAGACGGTACAGAACACTTTGTGCTTCACGCCTGCTAAAATATTAAGGAGGACAATGATAACTTGACGCAGCTGAACTTTGAAAACGGAAGGAGGAACAGAGGAAAAGGAATTACTATCACTGAGGAGACAGAGACAAAGAAAGACAAACAACCGGAGGGAGGTTGTAGTCATCTTTTAGGAAGAGAGGCAGACATTGAGGCTGAGGTACATTGTATAGAGCTCTGGAAATATCGCTGAGCAAACAGTGACACAACAAAGCTTCTAGAAAAGGAACAGCAATTTTGCTTGTGCTCTAAAAGGCATGTGCTCACTTCAAGTAGCTTATTCCCAGAGCCCAGGGAACAACATTACAAGAGGATCTCATAAAATCATTATAATTTATTAGGCTGAGCCACACTGTGAACACAGCAACTTTTCAGTAATTGATTGAGCATGACTTTCCTGTGGGATTCCATTCAATCTGCCCTTCAGAATATCATATTAGAGACAATTTCACAGATCATTTGACTCTGTCACAAAAATACCCTACACCTTCTGAACAGGATGTTTGATAGCACATTTGGAACAACACGGATGCTCAAAGGAACAGCGAGTTACCTGTTTGTTGGGTATAATAGGATATATGCTGTCTCACATATGGAGAGGTGTTTCACGTGTATAAATAGAATGAAAATATGGTTGGCTGTCTGGGTAAATAAAAAAAAACAAAAAACCACATGTGCTCAGGGCAAGCAATAACAGGACTGTGAAATTGAACAAGAAGGGCCAAAATTGCCCTCAGTAGTTAGAAATGCCATTTTGCATTTTTTTTCACCCAAGAATTCACACGAGAGCAAAATCGCCTATGGGCCACAGGAGGTGATTCATAAGGGCCTCATTGGGGGGGGTGAGAAAAATGGAGCACGGTCTGATCCGAGAACAGCACAATACTGTATATCTGAAGTAGATGGATGAAGCTTGAGGCTGAACTTACAACATTTCATAACATAAGTAAATGGTAGTTAGTGCTAGTGTTGGCTATGTAGCATTAGTAAAACCTCATGCAGCCCCTTAAAAATAGGCAAACAATGCCATTACTGAAAAGTAGCACAATAGTGTGTTGTTCCAACTGTAATGAGATCTATATGCACACGCACACACACACACACACACACACACTTACAATGTTGGTACAATTTCCACATCTCAATGTAAATGAGACCTGTTCATACCTCTGGTGTCTTCAGGAAGCACAATTGGGGGCATGAGGTCGGGCAGCTCCTCTTCACCAGCCTGTAGCCCAGTGGCCCTCAGCCGGCTCAGATCCAGGAAGTCTGGAACGTCTATGGCCAAGTCTGTACAGGAAGAGACAGGAATGAAAGTCAGCAGTGGAATATGCCATATCTCTTGAGCTAGCTGCAGCAATATACCCATTCCTTTGCTTTCTCATCAGCATCTCATCTCCAGGATGAGATGGTGATGTGACCATGTGTCCTGAAAGTGCAGGTCAAGCCATTAATGAAATGGACAATAATTAATCTGATTCGCAATTTCACCTGCCATGTGGCTTCTTTTATCATGGTTTGATGCTGCCCTCTGCTGGAAATATTTCAACACTACAAATAACTGAATCACCACATGGTGGATGCCAATAAAAGACATTTTACCCTAGTTTCTTTGGCACCCAGTCAACCCCAAAGGTGAATTTCTTAATCTGCACAACCAAGTACTCTGGGAAGGAGGCAAAACGGGAAGTTCTGCAGAGGATAAAAGGTGGATTTAGAAGAAAGGAATGTACATTATAAAGATAAAAGTGTTTTTAACTGTAAACTGAAAACACTGAGATGTAGTAGAAGGGCCTTGCTCACTTGACTCCTGCTGACTTGGCCTGCAGTGCTGAGCTCCAGAAGTCTGGCACATTCTCTGGCTCGGTGAAGGCCTGCAGGCATGCAGTGAAGGGGATCCGTGCTTTCACTGGTTCAGGAGGAGCCCTCATGTTCTCCTCAGCCTCCTTCCGCTTAGCCTCGTATGCTAGCAGCTCCTCTGGTTGCAGTAAAACAAAGAGAAAGATGTAAATCAATGCAAAATAACTAGCTAACCTCAACAGCCCTCCGTTATATTCTGCAATTTCTCAATGAAAGGTGTTGCATTACATCAAGGATTACATCAACCCTAGAATGTGTGATCAGCTTCTTTACCTCGATTGGTGGCAGCCTCAACGGGTGCTGGCAGTTGGATGCAGTAGTCCACCCGCTGAGTGTATCGTACCCGGCGCGACTGGCAGCACTGAACTCGCTCCTCAACCAGGAAGCGGAAGACGTCGCTGGGATTCTCTGAGCCTGCACTGTTCCTCTGCAGAGATGACGACAAACAGAGGATGAGCAGGCGAAAATCACACCATGAGATTAGGCATATACTTCAGTTTGATACTGACACTCACTTTGATACTGATTCATTAAAAAAAAAAAACAACTAACCTTTTTAGTGAATTAATTCTTGACTCAAAATAAATCTTAATGGCAATTATTATTATTATTATTATTAGTAGTAGTAGTAGTAATAGTAGTATCCCAGTCAACCCTCACATTATAATGTTATTGTTTGGCACCCAGTGCTACTGCACTGATTGCACACTTGTCCTCTCACTACTTATGAACACCAGGGGTCACTGAGGTTTACAAAGTGTTTATTTGAAGATTGTGATGAAGGATGGCATCGGACTTAACACACACCAGTTTGATGGTGTGCTCTCTGTAGCCCAGCCGGTCTATTCTAAGGGGCTACAGAAATACACAAGTTACAATTTTACTCAGGCCAAGTCCTGCAGGCTGACAGAGGAAAATGTTGCTGATGATGTTGCTTTCGCGTTCAGTCTATGTCTGGATGACTAAATCTGTATCTAGTTTACTGTATCTAAGTTTACAGTCTCTACTTCTGGTTTAGTCCACCCTACAAAGCTGTAGAGTTGCTTTACAGAATGTGGCAGATATGGAGAAACTGAGCCTGGGAGGATTTGCGTTGTTTTGTTGATCTCCTCCACATGAGGTGGGGAAGATCAGGTGAGGTCGTGGCACCTCTCCTGTGGTTAAGGCAGAACAGGAAGCATTATCTGGTCTCACTGTAGAACAGATAAGTGCCAAACTATATATATATATGGTTGAGAAAGACACACCAGAGCAACCCAGTGTGTTGTGTTTGGTTAAAAACAGACCCTCAGCTGTCTTCCTCTGTGTGTCAGGGGTCACGCATAACCCAGACATTTTGAGAAAATGTCTTCACAGTGGAGAAAATTCAAGTTTTTAGGAACAGTCAGGTTTGTGTCTTGATGTTGTGTGTTTGAAGTGTTGACTGGTATCTTCTGCTAGTGGACATCACTGATGTGTGTGTAAGAATGTGTAGCATATGTGAATGGGGTCGCACACATATAAACAAATACTAAACTTGATATATCCCTCTGATTAAAATAGCTGATATTCGTAACTTTCTATTAGTTTTAAAATATCTTTTCAGGCAAAATTACAGCTGAGGAGGAAATTTTGATCTACTGGTGGTGCTACATGAAAAATCTGTTCTGAAGTAACAAAGAAAATTGGATTAGCTAAAAAGAGGCTTCCCACCTCTACAAGGTTGATGATGTGCAGGAGGAATTCATGGGCATCTTGTTGTCTGTTTGAGGAAAACTCTGGGTGTCCCCTGCTGACCAGGGACTTCAACATCCGAGGAGAGACGCCCTTCTGCTGGTGCTGGAAGGGAAACATTTGGATGTCACACACAAGGACTGTGCACGACCACTCACCTGCCTCGGAGGGAAGTAAAAGACAAGACAGCGGACTGTGTGTGAATAGGAAGATAGCAGTAGCTTCAAGTGGTTGGCTGGTACCAGGCTCCATACAGAGAGTTATTATAGAATGATCCAATATGTGTTTCACTGCTCTTTATAGCTCAGGACAAGCGACTTCATTTTTCCTGAATAATACTTTGCATTATACCCAGCCATTTTAATGAGAATATGTAAATGTAATATTTCCTTAATACAAACTGAGCACAGCATGCCAACACAAGCCCCCCCCCCACACACACATCCTCCCAGCTGTCAATATGTGTCCAAACCTGACTCCAACATCACATGTGTAGGAAGTGCAGGATCACAGATCTGCCCTATCAATTACCGTGGCTGGTAAAGCTTAAAAGAAGCCTAGAGCTTACAGACCTAGCTCTGGGTCCCATTATGCTTTAATGGCTTTCCTTTTTCACTTCCTGGCAGCTGTGTAATGCAGTATGTGGTGAAGAAGGCAATGGTTTCATGTGATGTGCTTTCAAATTAGTAAAGCAAAGCACACAAAGAAATAACAAAATAAATCAAGTGGACAGCGGGAGAACTGGAGAGTTGACAGGAAGCACAGCGCAATATTCAGCTCAAGTTTGTGACTAAATTAAGCAATGATGTGCAGAAATAAAAGCAAAACACTATAGAAGAGCTGTGCCTGGAGCTGTTGTGTTGAAAAACAATTTTAGTTGCACATTTGGGACCAAAGTCACCAGTTATTTTCAGACTAAAGGAAAAGGGCCAGAGCATGAAAAGATCTGACAGTACATCTGAAAAGTACGTCTTCTTTTTGTTTCAATCAACTCCTCTGACAAGCTCGATAAAACACAGATATTAATAACACAGAAGAACTGCATGATGAAAAGACTTTTTTATGTTTAAATTGGGAAAATGGCAAACTGACAGGCTGAAACTATGCTGCAGTTACAGCTTAAAGAGACTAATTTCGCTACCAGTCAGTATTAACATGCTTCTGTCGGTTATGGACCCAGTTTGGGAGCTGGACATACCCAGTTTAATACCTTGTATTCTTCTTTCATCACCTGTTCAATGAGCTCAGATTTCATGGGTGGTTTGGCGTACTGGCCTGAGAGCAGCCCGTGTCCCAGTTTAGCCCTGTCGGATGAAAACAAAGGAACAAACATAAACACTACAACATACGGTCAGCCTTTTAGTTTTGCTTTGGTATCGCTGGGGTTACATCTCAGACACCATACCCTGAAGGCACTAATACATACTGCATGTGTCTTTATCGTTAGAACAAACATCTAAAAAAACCTTTCAGACAATACTCCTGGGGCCTGTTTCACAGAGGAGCTAACAGGTTAACCAACACCATAGACAATATCTGTTTGAACTGTTTTTTTTGTTTAGGCTTACTATGACATATATGACAATAATGCAAAAAAGATGTATGAATGAATTTTGGTGGTACAGAAATTATTAGTGAACAACATATTGCATAGGTTACAATGTGTCATTGTTTCTATGGGAGAGTCCAGACAGTCAAGAAAATAATACTATACCACACAGTAACTGCAGGGGGCAGCGACTTAATCCAGTTTCAGTAAAAGGAATTTCATCAGTATCCCTGAAAATAACATCTTCATCGCCATCTCCTTTCTTCTTCATACTACATTCTGTGACTGAAGCTAAAATATCCCCTCAAAAGGCAGATGAATGCTTCCTGTCTTTAACCTAAAATGTCATGATTCAGGGAGGATATTTCTTTAAAAATCCTTTATCCTAAAAATCCTGTTTCTCTTTTAGTACCTTGTTATTTATATTTGATAGTATAATACTTAGTAGCAGAATACAAGATAATACTATTATTTTGGATTATACATCAGCTGATTTGATGCATCAGCAATAAATCCTGTTATAGTTTATTCAACGCATCAATGACCTCAATGATCGCACTTATGCTGACAGGCTCTGTCATATATCAATAGTAACAGATACAAACATGTTTATCTGGCAATGCGCCTAGAAGAAGAAACCTCCCAAGAACCGACACTCATCATCTGCCATGCTATGACTCCACTTACCTTTCATCATGGCCACAGCATGTGACTGGCCTCACACTGGCTTACATGATAAAATACACCAGGTACTTACCAGAACATATAGTGGGAAAAAGGCTTTTACCCAGCAAAATAGTTTAATTATTGGCTCAACTAGGATGTAAAAACAAGATTCTGTCTTACTGAAAGACTAAACAGTCTTTCTATATAATTATTTCAAACACTTTGATGACAATATGAATTTGAAATTACATTTTTGAAAAAACACAGCCTTTTTCAGTCATTTCAGTCACAGAGGCAGCAGCAGCTAGAAGACACTGTCCTTGTTAGTGTATTATTACACTGCATTACGTAACACTGAAGTCACTTACATTTGTGTGGCGAAGTCCTGGGTTGGGTCAAGGGGTGAATAGTCATATATCCTCTGAAGATTACCAACATACCTGAAGATCAAAATACATGTCACAAGCTCGCCTCAGACGGAGCACATGGGACGACACATACAGACACAAGACCCATGAAAACACATGAGGTGGTCACATTAGCTGCGTCAGCGTAATTAAATATAAAAATAATGCCATTATGAGGTAAAATGAAGATTATCCTTGTAAAAGAATCAAATACTGTGCAAAAACATACTGCAGTTTCAGTATATACTCCACGATCACTATATTCAGATTAGACTAAATACAAAATAATGTACATGACAGAATAATATGCACAACTTAATGGTTTCTTTTTAGTAAATCCTGATCACAGCGTACTGTACTCACATCCTCTGGAAGTCTGGGATGCTAAACAGGACCTGCATTACTGTGCCAAGGTAGCAGCTGTTGCCCAGGTTTTTGATGCCCGTGTAACCAGAACCAAAAACTGCCTTCAGTTTCATGCCTGACTCCTGAATCACCTCCCATTCACTGACCCGCGGCCGTGCATTATTGTCTGTGTGGTGCCCATTCTCTGTCTGAAGGGGTAAAAGAGAAGGGTGGGTATTAAGACTTGGCTTGGTATATGTGGATATTTTTGTCCAACAGTAAAACTAGCCTGACTGTTCTGCACAGCCAAGCTCACTCACTCTTTTCTGCATCTGTAGCATGTCTATTCCAAAGTGTGACAAGTGTTCTGATATGTGAGGGTCCAGCACAGCTTCTTCCTCTTCAAATGAATAGACATCTGAAAAAATACCAAAAAAAAGACCAGTTAGTCAAGCTGAATATATTTATGTATTCACACAATCTCTGACCAGCATGTTCCTCCAAAAAATAACTACTTGGACATTTCCATTATAAGAGGTCCTCAAGTCAGTTTACACAGTCACAAATTCATCAGATACACAAGTACAATGCAATATGATCCATTGGAGCAGTTTTATATGCATGAAAAATGAAAATATTAGTAATACATTTCAATACAATACAATCCAGTGGAACAACATAACTAACAATGGTATCCCACAATTAAAGTAACACCTCATTAACACAAAACCGAGCATTGTAAGATAATATTGTACTCCAAGCCTGTTGTTGCATCAGAGCACTACACAGATTTATCATCACACAAGATTGATCTATTGTTTAGCACAAGCTAAAAAGTCATCCAATATTACTCTGCTTCCAAAAACCTAAAGGACACTGATCATTGTGAACACCAACTCAGATGTAACAATTCAAAAGAACTCATGTTGCCTCAGACCTGCTCCATCTGGTGTGATGGTGTCCAGTTTGACAGCCAGGGGGTAGTTGGTCTCTCTGTAGTGCTCCAGAGCGTGGCCATTCCCTCCACTCCCATCAAAGAACCACTTCCCACAGAGCACGGCTCCATCCGTCAGGTTCAGCCACAGGTTTTCTCTCATCTCGCACTTCTGACACTTCCAGCCACTGTCAACAGAAAAAACAGAGACTGCACATATTGCTTCCTTGTGTAAATCATGACAATAAAGTAATGGCCAGAGCTTAAAGATTGATGAGAATATTATGCTTCAAAAACATTTCAATGTCTTTTTAATGTGCGTTGTACCTGGGTGGGATTCTGACCCCGTTATCCAGCTGTCTGAGGCTTCTGGCATGTCTGGACACCTGGATCTCCTCCTCCCAGGATTCAGGCTCTTGTTTCTTGTAAGCTGATGGTGCATTGAGCACTGCGTCACAGGCGATGGTCACCTACACATCAGAGGAGACAGCACAGACATTACAAGCTGCAGGAAGTGGGTGTGGATGTGGTCATGTCAAAAATGATATCACCTTGTTTCTCAAAAAACAAATTCAATAATTACACATGTATTTCAACAACTGCAGAAGCATTGTAAATCATACATTAACTCTCACTGACATGCAAAAAAATAAAAATAAAGCTGTCCCACATGAAGCTACTGAAGCAGCAGAGGAAGAGAGGGCAGCAGCTTAAAATAAACCATGCAAAACACTTAAAATGACGTGTTCTCCAATAACAATCAAGAAACCACACATTTTCTACATCTGCATTATGTAGATGTAGAAAATAAAAAGCATAAAATGGGTTGGGGAAAAAAAAAACTAAGGTCATGGCCATGCCAGAGCCAAGATGAAGTAACGTCTTCTCTGTTCACAGTGCAAGCAAGGAAACATACTCAGAAGTGATAAATGCATTTTCATGTGCACCTAGTGGTTCCCCCAGATGTTCTTATCTTTTATTTTAGGTGGGATAACAGGTGAGAGGTTAGGCAACACATCACAGAATCTCATTGTTAGTGGAAACTACAACTGTTCTTTCAATAGGATATTTTATTACATTACATTCTTGAATATAAATCAATAAGGAAACTTTCAAACCGAAACAAATACCGGCTTAGTGGTGACTCTGTGAGACAAAGCAATAAACCTGTGTGTCTAGTGTCAGGGGAACCACTGAGTACACTCTCCACTTCCACATGCATGGAAACAGACAATGAGCCCATGCAGCACTGACCAGAGCGGGCAACTCCTCAATATTTGGTAAGGGGATTTCGAAGTGGTCTGGGAAAATGACGAGTTTGGCCTCATCTTCGTATTCATAGTCCTCTCCGTTAAAATCACGGTTTAGCTCTAAATCTTCAAGGAAGGAAGCAAACAGTCAACTGGAGTTAGACAGTGACTCCTGTTGAAGACACTGCTGACTGACGTTATCCTGTTATTATTATGCCATGATGGAGTTTGTTCTTGGTTATTTTTATTCTATGTTCTGTTCATTTTTGCTATGTGTGTCTGAGGTCTATTCTTTTTTATGTTCTTAATTTGTTCCTTTAGTCATTACAATAATAGTCCACGGGTGCACGGTGTATGTATATGTGAATCGCTGAATAAGAAAACCCATCAATGGCATCTTCTTTCTTCTTTTTTTTTTTTTACAACAGTGACAGGATGACCTCACAAAACGCTTAAGACTCTTTTGCTCAGACACAATTCATGTTGAGCTATATTTAGGAATTTAGCATGGCTTGAATCTGTGACATTTGTCTGTATGGACTGCGGAGCTTTCATTTCATTACTGATCACAAAATGAAACTAAATTATTAAAACTAGGGCAGCGAATAATTATTTTCCTTATTGATAGAACTGCTGGACATTTTTTTCTTGACTAACTGCTTGATCTATAAAATGTCAGAAAGATAGTGAAAAAGGTTAGTCCCACTTTCCTAAAACCCAAGGTGACATCTTAATGTGCTTGACCAGCAGTCCAAAGCCCTAAATTAATCATCAGTGTGTCGATCAACAGAAATATACCGCATTTTGAACCAATCGTGAAATATTTTTTAAGCAACAACTCCATTTGCTATGTGTCTTTTTTATGTCATTGTAAATTTGATATTTGATTTTGGGCTTTTTGTCCTAAAAAAGGTTTTTATTTTACTATTTCTATTTACAATTTCTATAAATTGATTAATCAAAAAATATCATGGAACATTAATGGATAATGAAAATGATAAGGTTTTAGCCCAAAAGCATTGAATCAAAAAAGTGGAAACCAGACAACTCTGGGCCTTATTGCTGAAAAAATTGAGAGATCTTTCACTCTTAAATGTCTCGCCATATAGAGCCGTCTGTTCTTGACCCCAACCTAAAGTCGTGTAATGACTCATGAGAAACATGTTCATAGGTTATCCCTGACACTGTTATTGTGTCCGCTGGTTTCATGGTAACCGTGGTCTGACATCAGCAGCTTGTGGCTTGATTAGCTAACTGGACTGGTATGGGGATGACGGCAGATACATACATGTCCGCCGTCACATCAAAGATTCAAAATGGGCAACAGACAGGATCCCATTCATGTCAAGAGGAGGACTTCATAAGAAAAAAAAATTCTATGAGACAGAGTTGGAAGTTGGCCCATAGAGGGTCGACCTAATGTACAGTTCAACGATCAAAGGCAAGCAAACTCGGGACAACGAGAAAAAGGGAACTTCGGTTACAAAGAGGTTGAGTGGAAGGAATTCATGTAGCGGTGAGGGAGGGAGGGGAGAGAGACACCTGGTCCTCGCCGAGCAGCGTCATAGCTGCAGTGGAAGTGTGTCAGCCTCGACAAGGGCTTGACAGGTGGTGGCAGCTGAGAGGCCGGCGACTGTCAGGAGGCGGCCCCATGGTAAACCAAGGAGGAGGAACAGGAGGAGGGGTGTAGGCCGTGCTTTGATTTAGAGCAGTTACCAACCACATATACAAATAAATGGACTATATTTAGAGCGCAGGAGGAGGGGGAGAGGTCTCATCACGGGAAATATCTGACGCTTTTGGGTAAAGGTCGGCTGGAGGGGCAGCTGGCGGGTCACCACAGTCTAACAAACAATAACACAACACTAGCTCGCAACGGAGGCCCTCTTCTTAGCAGAGACAGGCTTTTCAGACCACACAAAACGCATTTAGCGTAATATTAATATAGCAACTCACTGCTACAATCTTTTTTCTATTCTTAGAAAACTTTATTTTGTTTGTGACTATGATGACAAAAAAGGGGGCTGATAGGCCTAGGCTAATAAGCCAGTGGTAGAAAGTAAATTCAATTTTGAGGTACAAGTACAGCATGTTATACTTCTACTCCACTATTTTTCAGAATGAAACATTGTATAAACATTTATCTCACAGCTAGTGTTGCTAGATGCATTAGAAATTCAGATTTTACATAAAGATGTAAAACACAATGCCCTGTTACTGGTTAAACCAGTCTTTTAGGATTATGACCCATCAGGATCCATCAACACACATCATGTTTCACATGTTTGTGTGTTGTTCGTTTCATCAACAAGACACTGCCCCTATAAACGTCTGAAAAGTTTCACTGGAATAACCATTTGAAACCCAAACAGGAAAAAATAAGACAAAGTAGAAAAAACAGACACCAAGTTCTGTAGCATATGTTTTTGCTTCTTTTTTCCCCTATTAATCAGCTCACGAATCCTCATATTTCTTTTTGGAGATGTCTGAGGTTGGGAACCACTGGACTCTCTAATTAAACTACATAACTGTGCATTCAACCAGCTACAAAATTAAATGCTGCTTCTGGACTGATGCATCAGTATTCATGACCTAATGGTGGAACATATGATAACACTTCTACCTCTGCTAATGATAGTCTAAGTAACATTTAGCTGATAATTCTGTCAATTGTACTTGTAACTGAGGTTTGTGACACTGTAGTACTACTATTTTAAGTAAAAATGTGTGAATATTTCTTCCACCACTCCCTCCAACAGATCGCTTACCTAGAAACACTTTTCCGTTTCTACGTCTGGGGATGGCCCCTCCTGCGGCTCCTGTGGCTTTCTGTAAGAAAAAGGAAGGGGGAGGGATTAAACTGGATGAGAGACTCTTCAATGCATTAAAAAAAATCCTTAAAGCCTCTGATGATTCTAATTGTAAAATGCTGAGAAAACCTTTTATGTTTCGCTTTGACTGAAGATCCAGGTGGCTGTCATTTTGTTAGAAATAGATGCTGGATGTTCCAGTTGCCATATCAGGTTACTAGGCAAGGGGAAAACCCCTGCCATGACAGGGTCAAAATTAAGGAATGATAAATTGAAGTGCTTAAGTTGCAGAGTTCGATTTGTAGACTTGGACGGATACCGTTGACAGTACATTTAATCCCTCGTGTTTGGGCCCATCTGTGCCATCCTTTGTCAGCCCTTTCTATACTTCTTTTTTCTCTTTGCAACATACTTTACGGGAGGGTACAAACCCCACATTAATATTTTCAACACTTTGTCAGTGACTTTAGATAAGATGTCACATGTCCAAATAGCTGACAGGCAGCAAAGCAACCCAGGACCTGACTGGTGTCCGTCCAGTCCGATCTGGTTCAGGTGACTGCTTCCCATTCACACCGTGTGTCGGGGGCACGGTGGACAGGCAGACAGAAAGACAGAGACTGCTGACACACTGGAGACCAAGTGGACTCATGGGAAAAAACAGCAGACACGGGAGCCTGCAGAATGTGAGCAGCTGTTTCTGGCCAGATTCAGGCATGGAAATAGCAGCTCTTTACAAAGCAGGGCTTATCTGGGGGCAATTAACCAGTGAGAAAACACAGCAGCAGCAAAGGCCTTTGTTGTTCACCATCAACTTTTAAAAGATGAGAGGCTTGTTTGGCTACATGTGCGCTTTGTTCATATAAAACCAAGAATGCTCTGCTGAGTTGATAATTGCACATTCAGGGATGGAGAGCAAACAAAGAAACGCCTCATAATGTAATGCAGTCCAGTGCAAAATCAAATCAACTTTTTGCTAGGGCTCAGCCTCAACAAAAATATGAAGCTATTTTCAGAATTTTTGCTTTATAATTTCCTAGTTTTCTTGGAAAGCCTTATATCATTTCAAACTAATTACCTTAAAAGAAACACCCCCATTTGAACCAAAGTTAACATTCATTCATGATGTATTAATTAGAGGAAACTTTATTCTCTTTATTACTCTTTGTTGAAGTGTATTTTTCAAATTATTTGACGTGCACTGACTTAAACATTTAGAGGATTAATTGGAAACCAATTTTAATTATTCAGCAATTGAAAATAATAGAAAACTGTTTATTTATTATTAGCGCAAGATTAGCACCAAGTTGCCAGGGTCTTTGACAAAAAATGTTTCCGAAATTATTAGGAAATGGCAAATCCATAAAATAGGTCACTACCAGCTGACTGGAGCTACAAACAGAACAGTGTGAGAGGTTAGACCCGCGATAAAGAGCTGAAAACATATCAAGTGTTATTCCAAACACTTAGACAGGCCTCAATCTGAAGGTCAAGTCTGGTGAAGATGCTCAAATAAAGTTAATGTTTTCCTCTTTTTCTACATAATATATCAAAGATGGCGCATCCATGGTGCATCAGCTGGCAGGGCATACAATGTGATTCAGCCACTCATGTTGAAAACACTAACAGTATCATTATATCAGGCGCTCTGGTCACTCAGTGTACCTCTCTATCTGAAGCACTTAAACATATTAGACTGAATGATACTGACTCTGAGGGCAAAGTAGTAGATGGTCAAATAAAAAATAATATATAATAAAAATAATATTTAACAAATAGTTCAACACTATCAAATAGTTTTCAGTGAACATAAGGATGTATTCAACTACTTATTAATGTTCAGTGTTTACAAAATATGCTATGGAGCAATATCATTACAGCTGTGTTTTACTAATATTCTCAAAAATGGCTGTTTATACCAGAGCTGCCACTTTTGGGTGTCCACAGGCAGCGTTATAGTTGTCAGCAAATACATAAAGACTAATGTCTGCCTACAACTAGTTTATAATTGTTATAAACCAATAATTACACATTTATATATTGTTAATAAAAACTAGATTCAAGGTTTCACAGATTTTTCAACTCCACCTTGTTAGTTTTCCACATTATATATTGTGATACTCTAAAAAGTGAGATATTATTTTGTGCAGAGCTATTTAAAGTCCACGTTAATCAGATTTACAAACTAAAACAGATTATTTTGACACCATTTGGTGAGATGTGCCTAAAGCAGAGGGTCACTGGCAAAAATCCATATCATCACCGAAAAACAATTTACATTTGAGGAGTTCTTATATCTGACTGTTACAACTTTATTGTGGTTGTGTCAACTTTTCTGTTCAATTCTTGATAAATATTTATCACATTAATGTCTCTCACGTTGTCTTTTGTGCATTATGGTTTTCGTGAGTGCAAAGGCAATATAATGTATAAATGTGATTTCATAAGAACTGTGTAAACAAAGATTATTATTAATCGTATATCCACTGCTTCCAATTCTACTGCTAAATCCTGTTAAACTGGCAATCTGGAAGATTTTCATTTAAATAAATGTCTGTTATGTCACTATCACCAAATGAGGTAACACAACCGTGACTGAACCTATGGTCCCCCAGAGTTTTGCAGTATGAGCTGGGAGTCTGTCTGTGCTGTATGAAGATGCCGCTAATGCTAACCAAACATTTCCTGCTGCTGCAGCTTCATATTAAAAGCATTTAACTGGCAAAAGCTGAGTGGACTTCTAACTCTGACCTGTCATATTAAACCGCACGAGTAAAACCAGTAGTGAATGAAAATCCAGCCCACATTGGAAAACTTACCTCTTTGACATGTCGCTTGAGGTGCATGTAAACACTCTGTCCTGTTTTGCGATAATGTCTCTCCACATGTTCTCTTCCAAAGCCCAGGAATGTGTTCATACACACATACAGGCCTCCCTCAGACTCCTGCAGACCAAAACAAACAGCAGCACTGAATAGCAGCACGAGTTGCAGAAAAACAAACTGGCAATTGCAACGAAATGAAAACTGCACATTATACATAAAAATGACTCCCTCGTGTTCAGTGTTTTAGATTAAGCATCCTTTATTTTTATTTTGAATGAATTATGCAAATTGCACAGCCACTGAGAGGCAGGGTTATACTTCTTACAGGGTATGTATCCACACTGTACTCATTTTTAAGCAAATACACTGACAGCAGCTCACAATGAAAATAATGGCCACATTGTCATTACAATAAGCATATAACATGTGAGTTAACATTCAACACGACATTATTTGAGAGACCTGCGAGTGATTCAAACAGCCCAAAATCTGACATCATGCTAATATCCTGATTTTCCACAAATGCACAGCTACAACTCTACATAATATTTAAGCCAGAATCCTCAAAAACTGGAAGATTTTCTTTATTTTTATTTTTTGTGGGGGGGGGGGCACAGAGGACCTCCTACATGTTTTGCTCCAGTTTAATAAAAAAAACACAGTAACTTTATTTGTCATAAAACTGCTCATCTCCAGCTGCCTTACTGTATCTGAAGCCACTTCTTACAGGATGCCCAGATTTAATCATTGGTAAAATCACATTAAGAAAAAACATCAGCATGTGCCAAGCAGCTCACATTTAAGTTGTCCTTAACACGGGCCAATTACAACCAGCAACTGTGTTTTTCATTTTTTGGACAGAAACCCTCTCCTACAAGTGGAATCCCCCCCAGACAAAATACCTCAAGAAAACCGCTTCAAAACTAACATACATGTTCCCTCAGTGTGGGCCTTCTAAACTCCCCGCGATAAACCTTTAAGTGGCCCAGAGTGACATATGAGCTTCAAGAGTGCAAGGACAAAAATAAACCGGTCCTCGAGCCAACATGATGAACTCCAGACAGCTGAGTCACCTTTACAAAACGGTTTCAGTTTAGAAAGTCAGTTTTCATTGGAAAGAAAAAGTTCACCGCAGGAAAAAGACCTGGCCCAAGAGATCACATGTACAGCAAAGGTTGAACTCAAGATAAATCAAAATTCAAAATATTCTCTCACTTTTCCTGATCCCAGGAAAGGAGAAAATAACAAGGTGAACGAAAACCCCTGAGTGACACCATAAAAATGAAAGCATACCGTAAAGCTCAATACAAACTCAATACGCAAGTCAAGGAAGGAATACAATATGACTTTTTTTTTTTTTACAGGTCATTCCAAACTCACTTCTGAACACAGCAGATATTAATGTGATGTGTACTAGATTCAACTTTAGGCTAGCAAAGACTAAATGACACACACACACACACACACACACACACACAAAGTCTCTTTTTTAGACATAGTAGTGACTGAAAGCGTCCTAATAGGTGGCTGTTTAACTCGGGAAACACACACTGACACAGAGCTGTAGCATCTAGCTGCTAAGGCGAGGCTCGGACAGGTGTGTTCGCTGCTGTGTACTGGTCCGTCCCTGCACAAAGGGAAACCCCCCACCCCCCTTCTGACATGTAAACAACGTTTAATTATTTATTTCTCTTACAGGATCACGGGGAAAACGTGGCCATGGAGACACACACACACACACACACGGGGAGCCATTGCAGCAGGTTCACGTGTGTCGTTCAGCCAAGCCGAAGCAGGGTGTCAGTCCGCCTGCCTGACGCACATTTCCCTCCTCAAACAAACCGCTCATGCCTCGGTGTGGGTGTGTGTGTAGGGACGGGGAGAGGAGGGGGTGGATGTGGGTGTAGGTGTACAGGCACACTTACGGGAGAGTCGAAGGAAAAGGCACACTCGCTCTTGAAAACCCTGTCTCCGGTCTTAGGGACTCTGATGGTGGGCATGTACGGGACCAGAAGCTCTCCTAGGTCTGTAGCCATCTTCGCATTCCTGCTTCTCGCACCACAGTGTGCGGCGGAGCCCGCGGAGCAGCGCTGTCAGAGGAGAGGATGCTATTTTTAAAGCAGCCCGTCTCTACATTCCTCCGGCCAGGGGGGATGTGACGCTGAAAAACATAAAAATAAAATGACAGAGGAGGGGCGGAGGCTGGCTGCTACACGGGCGGTGAGGCTGGGGACACGGCGGCTGACATTGTCCTTTTGTTGTTGTTTTTCTTTCTTGCGAAGGAAAACGCTTTGGCCTGCGCAGATATTACATGGTGACTGTGGTGACGCCGCTCTCTGAACACAGGGATTGTTCCCCAGCGGGGCCCCTCCCACCTCGGATGATGATTCATAAAGCCACCCACACTTTACTACAGGATGCATCCCACAGCATTCAGGAAACGCGTGGGGCTTTTTCATTTTTTGACAGTTTACAAGCGCGTGAAAACGCTGCATCGCTGTGTTAATCTGCAGCAATCTTATATTTCAGTAGCATTTCTGTTTATCTGTAGTGAGTAACTGGTGGAACTCACATAAAAAAGACACAATGAAAAGGGAATTTCTCGCATCTAGCCCAGAATCTGATGTCAGTTGCCACATTACATTTAATAGCCTCCCCCATCTGCTCATCATACAGCAGACAACAATCACCTTGTCTGCACAGCTCTGCCACCAGGTGGACGCTCTTATTCATTGCGAAGACAAGAAATAAAGCAACGGATATGCTAAAACTGAAATGTGTCTTTGTTGGCACATCAGTGTGTTGCCTGCCATCTTCCTTGTGGATTGGTAGTATACACGAGTGTGATCTTTCATTATGTGCAAACTATTTGATATTCTGTTATTAAGTGGCTGCATGCATTTATAATGCCATGGCACTTTCAAATGCATTTGTCTATTCAAAACCAGGGGCAATACAGATAACATTGTTATGTAATCTAATTTATAAAGAGTCTAGCAGGAGTCAGAAGCTGGTTTCTGTCCCTGATTCGGCTTTTGAATCCAGTGTAAAACAGGTAAACACTCAAATGGATGAATCAAATTCAGGATA
This sequence comes from Psettodes erumei, assembly GCA_016785225.1. Classification (NCBI taxonomy): domain Eukaryota; kingdom Metazoa; phylum Chordata; class Actinopteri; order Pleuronectiformes; family Psettodidae; genus Psettodes; species Psettodes erumei. The sequence goes on along the minus strand of JAFBJZ010000854.1, from coordinate 217,837 downwards.
AAAACCACAGTACACTTGAGCATATGCACGTCCCTATGTATATATGTTTTGTACATAGCTGTGTCAGCACTGTCAGAATCATTGAGATCACTATTTTTCCCCCATTCAGATGTTTGATGTGAACATGACAACTGAACTTCCTAACCTGGATCTGTAGGACTTAATGCCCTGCACTGCTGCCACATGATTGGCTGGCAGGTTTGCAGGTGTTCCTAATAAGAGCACTTTAATAATAAAGCACCTCCTTTTCAAATACTAATCTACAAAAACTAAGATTGCTGAACCAACACAATCAGCGTAGACTCAACAAAAACACTATAAGACCAAATATCAGAGTACATAGAGATACTTTATTTACGCAAGAGGGGAAAAAATATACAGTGAGACTCATGGGCATGACATATCGATGGCACACATCTGTATTAGTGGTCTGGTGATGACTTGGGGCTGTTGTCAATTAGCTCCTTGTTGAGGGTCTCCACATGGAACCATGGGCCATCTCCCTTGTTCCTCATATGCTGGCGCACCTCCAGCTGTGTCAGTCTGTTTGACAAAAAAAAAAAAATCTGTGAATTCATGAAACCATGCAATTGTAAATCGCAGAATAGTGCAACAACACCCTTCACTCATCTCCCACAAAGCCTAGAGAAAAATCAAATCTTTCTTTTTGCCTCTGCAACGATGCACAACACGAGACAGAACGAGAGACACCGCAACACGACCCACTGGTTTCGAACACTCACCTCATGTCTGCCTTCTCTTTCTCGATGTGGATTGCTGCCATCATCTTTTCGTAGTCCTTCACTGGAGAATCACAGAAGTTCCGTGCAATCCACCTGGTGATGGGGTGCTGCGGTGACAGGGAAATACACACAAAACACATGAGGATTGTTAGTAACTGTAAAAGTATGTGATGCAAACAAGGTATAGGATTATCATCAATTTCATCATTATTCAAGTGATGTATGAATACTGCAATGTTTGTGATTGTGATTACTCGGCCACCTCAGCCCATTATTAATATTACGGGTGTTGTTTATCACAAATGCCCAGCCCTTACCTAAATATAAAAACGGCAGTCATATCTGTGACATCATGATATACTCACAACCATGCCACAAAATTTTAAGAGATCCTTTTGCATGACTATATTCATCCACTGATGAAACAATAATTTAAAAAAAAAGTCAAAGTCAAATATTTTAATTTGGAAAGTATCATTACATGCATGTCTGCATCAGCAGAATAGACTGTAAAATTTTCAACATTTGGAGTCTAAACACTGCAGACAGCAATCATGTAAAACATTCACAGGTATTTTAAAGGCTGGCAATGCAACAAAGTCTGATGGTTCGTGATGATAAGTGTGATTCTGGTGTGAGCCTGAGTCAGGATACACAGCAGTGACTCAGAAAACCTTCAAACAGAGTTAATGAGAGAAAACGCAAACTACATACCTTGTAGTACTCCCAGTATTCAGGTTCGTAGCCCTCAGGAATTTCAGCCAGCTCTGCCTCACCTTCACAACAACATTCACACTCAAGTTCAAGGCCGTATACTAGCAAGTGATTCAAATAAAGCACCAGCATGCAAAAAACTGGAACAAATATGCTTACATACCTATGAACACATTCACAAATGTGACAATGGTAAGCACAGGAATGCCAGTCAGCAGGAAGTAATATTGCTGAGAAGAAAAAAATGAGAGAACAAAATAAAACATCGAAAATTCCATTGTTGTTCTGCATGAGTGGTGTCAAAGACAGGAGGACCAACGAAGGAATACGTGTTGCTTCATTACATGTTTCTTTCTGTCTGGCTTTTATCTAATTTCCTCCGCTTATAGAGGCTGCAGGTACAGGAGTAATTGTTGCACCTCAATAAAACTAATATAAAACGGTATGAGCATGTTATTTAAAAGTACATTTCAACTGTTTTGATTAGTACTGATGAAACCTTAGGGGGTAAAAAACCTTAATCGCTTTGGGAAGGCTAAATTTGAGCAACATTACATTAAACGCTTGGAATCCTTATCAGACTTTAATAATGTGTGACAGGATGCCACTTCAGTGAGGCTGTTTATGAAAAGTAAGTGCCACTGAGATTGATCATACTATCTACATACATATTACAGCTCCCAAATTTGGACTCAGACAACATTTAACTTTGCAATGATCCTGATTAATGAATGAAATGATGCTCCAGTACTCACCAATAGGCGCAGAAATCTCCTGTCATAGTACTCAGAGGGTTTAATGACAAACATTTTCTTCCCATGACCCCAACGGACGGCCACTGTAAAACAAGACAGGGGACGCTGTGATGAGCAGGTGTGTGCCAGTCAAATTATGGTGCTACACCAACAAGTTAATACATCACAGACCTAGACAGAATGGGAGTCTGGCTGTTGATATAATGTTATATAGATTAAATGCTTCCTGATCTTGTGATATCAGTCTATACTGGAATTTACTAATTATAATAATATACAGACTAGTTATAGTAGGATGTTTAGTGTAGCCTATTGAGTAAAATGTCTGGCTAAAACAAAATTAATTAAAATCACATATTTCCTAAGGTATTTCAGCCATCGAGCTCTTACATGTTATGGTCGAAATTAAACTAATTCGTTTTGTGTTCTGCAAGGTATTACGGTATTAAGAAAATAAAATATCATTCACACTATTAGTTGAAAAATACCATTTGCTCCAGTGGGAAGAGTGGCCGTTAAAACTACTATTAGCGGAAAAATAAGAGTAGGCAGCGATCTGTAACTACAGAGTTATTGTATGACTTTTTGTTGACAGAAGCCAAACGTTACCAGCGAGCTCATGTTAGCATGCTAACCAGCCCCGGCGCAAGGTCATAAGAAGAGACGGCCATGTAGAGAGTCAAACTTCTGGCTTTTTAATCGCCAAGGTGTCTCATACCTTTATCTGTCCGTGGGATTGTTCGAGCGAGTACATTTGCCGCCTTATTTCCACACTTCAGGGGACTCAGTCTGGCTGCAAACGCAGCAGCAGACCTGAGAACACTCATAGCCACCATCGCTACTGTGGGAGAACAGCCAAGTAACACATACTGTAGAACTGTGAACAGCGATGTGAAGCCGGAACCGCCATCTTTAATGAGGGCTGTCCGCACTGAAGTTAGCCTCAGATTCGGTAAGCAAGGGCCAGAACCTCTCTAAATCAAAAACTACTTTACCTTTATTCCATATCTGAAAATAAAAAAAGTGTAAATTCCACTGCTTTCCCCATCTAAATATAATCAGTGATTATAGATTTAAAACCTCTTACACCACTTAAATCTGGACTAAATTAACCCAGAGAAGCTCTGTATTTATTTTATTTTAATTGTTTTGTGAAACATTTAGCATTCATGACAACACAAAAAGTGTCTAACCAAATCAACAGAGACTATTCAAAATGCAGTTTTAGATTTGTAAAGTCTTAATGTTATTTGTGACAGCACAAATTTAATTGCTTTTTGACCATCTCTGGACAACATAATAATGGTCTACTTTAAAAACACCTCACCTCACAAACACAATAAAGGTTTCAAACAGCATTAAAGCTTTAACTGTAATCTCTACTTTCTCTTTCTACTTCGTTTATGCGACAATACGTGGATCAATATTGTTTTTTTTTTTTACTTCTTCCCCTTACCTACGATTTGGAAGCAAACTTCAGTGTCGTCTGAGTGGTTGCTTAGTTTATTCTTCATTTGCATTGTTGTGTGTTTACTGTGGATAAAATACATAAACACACAGAAGACACACTGAATAAATATTACTTGAAAATTTAGACAAATCTCTTATTTGTTGTAAAAACAGGAAGAGGACACATGCATGTCGGGTATTGTAGGAGGGGCTACATTAAAGATGGCGGCGTCCTCGCAAGCAGGACGCGTTTTGACTCTTTGCAAGCAGTTGCAAAATATATGTAGGATATCTCCAGCTGTAAATGCGCAGCACGGTGCCGTTAATGCGACCAAATGCCTGAACCACGTTTACAGGTAAGAGGCTGTCGCGGTGCGTTAAAAGGGGCCATTGTTGTGTGATAATGAAGCGACGGTAAAGTCAACGCGTTGACATAGTTCATCACAAACCTGAAGGCTCGAGACTCATTTACCTCTCGTGTGGCTGTGATTGTGTGCATTTAAGTCACAGTGTTTGAATAAAACAACAGCCCCTCTCTATTAAAGCGAAAACCAGGGCAACCGGAGTTTGGTAAAATACATTTTTGGGGTTTGCCCTTGTACGTGTACAGGCTCAGGTTGATGTTTCCTGTCATACTGAGTGTAGCCCAGAATAAAACAAATGCTCCTCATTGATGGTTTGACAATGTGTTTGTAAACAAAAAAAGTTACCGAATCTGAAAACAGGAAGTATGTAACATGCATGTAAGTAATCATCATTATGAGTATGGGGAGAAGGAGAGACATCAAATGTGAAATTCATCTGCCCCATATTAAAGATGAAAGAACACGTCAAATGAAATCCAGGGTGGATTTTCCCTTTTAAGTCTTAACTGCATGAGATTATTTTGCACCCATCAGGGGAAAGTCTCCACTTGTTGCCCCGTCTTGGTGCAGTCTCATCAGCTCTGTGGGTCAGTGTCGAGCTCTGCACACAACCATCAGCAGAAGAGGACTGGAAGAGTTCTTTGACCTGCCTGAGAACTGGGGAGAGGCCAACGTGAAATCAGGTAAAACAATGATGTGTTATAATATTCAGATAGTGAGAAATGATCATGGTGGGATGTTTTGGGGGTTTTTGGAGAATTTTGTGGAGGAATGAAGAGACTCAAGACCACTGAGTAATAGTCATTTGAATTGATTGTGTTGCTGCAGAAGAGCTGTAGGTGCCATGTATTCATGGAGGTAACTTTTGATTCGGTTGCCTTTTGTCTTAATTTTGTAGGTGCACCATGGACTGCCAAACATCTGAGAACAAAGAGCAATGAGGACTTACACAAACTGTGGTAAGGACTGTGGAGATCTCTGCTCCAAGCTACACAAAGAATTGTCTGCTGAGAGTAACGCTGTCGTTCTATCCCAGGTACGTCCTGTTGAAAGAAAAGAACATGCTGCTGACAATTCAGCAGGAAGCAAAAAGGCAAAGGGTTCAGATGCCAAGCCCAGAAAGATTAAGGAAGGTTGGTTTAACGCTTAGCTGACATCTTCACTATTACTGTGGAAGTGGTGAATTACAGTTCAACTTTAACAGAGTTAAGTGGGATATGGGCTTTGTTCTTCCAGTATAATGTGCTCTGGTGATGGTAAAGTATGAGTCTTCATCCTCCCAGATTGAGCGGTCCATGCTCAGGCTGGAGACTGTGGTGAGTGAGAGAGAGACGGCTTTACGTCTGCTGCAGACAGGACAGGAAAAGGGCAGACCAGGTACCTGGAGGAGGAACATATTCGGATACATCTACTGGTGAGTCTTTATTTATACATACTGTGTGTGTGTGTGTGTGTGTGTGTATGTATGTGTGTATATATATATATATATATATATATATACATACAGACATATCACTCTTAATTAACCTTCTTAATTCAATCATTCAAACAAGATCTGAGTGGATCTTGACATGTGACCATTTCAGAAATTCCATACACACAAATGCACAAACATACCTTGTGCTAGGTTGTTTTTTTTTAACACTGAGTTGAGTCTGAGATTGATACTGAAATTACTGTTAGATAAGTTATGAATTGGATCTGATTTATCTTTACAAAAAATACTATCGTACAAACCTGGGCAGGATTTTGACAGATCTACGTCAGGGTAGGCAAAGCTGATTTTAGACCTTCAGTGGGTGGTCTGTATTCTGAATGCAGTATCTACTGAGGAGCTACGCTTAGGAAAATGAATGCCATGGCATCATTCATAGACTTTTTTTCTCTTTCCCTCAGGTATCGATTCAAAGAGTATGCAATTCCTTGGTACATGAACAGAAGATACAAGCGAAAGAGGTTCTATACACCTGAGTTTGTCCAGCCGCACATAAGGTAAGATTCAATGCAGCACACAAAGTTTTAAATAAAACGATATAGTGTGTGGAGAATGTAAGTTCTCACGTTTAAAAAAACGTCATTCCTACTTCTCTGTCTTACAGGATGCGTGTAGAGAAGTTCCTTAAGGAAAAGGCCAGGAAAGCAAACTTGAAGAAAGACACTCAGGCCAAACTAAAGGAGAGGTTTTCTCAAATGAAGGTTTCCTCGTCATGAAATTTCAGACTCCCTTTGTGCTGATATTGAATCTGGTATTCTGAATCCGGTCAATTCAAATAACTGACTGTGGTCTGAGACTTTTGTCTATGTAGAGTGCGGGTCCCGCAAGATAAATTATGCTATGTCATCCTGAAATGTTTTGGTCACTGTATTCATCATTATTAAAACACACCTATGATTAATGTGTTCTTTTCTTTCTCTGAATAATTTGACTCGGTACGGTTTGTTTATGATGTGACTGTAGACAACCTATAAAATATAACTGTGTCATGTCAACTGCACAACATGTGTCCGTATAGAGAGAAACAATTATGAAGTACTGTGTTTGTCAAAGTAAGCTATTACAATTTGATCACAAACTCATTTAAGAAATCATTTAACAAAACAAGGACTTTATTTTCAAAAGACCATATGTTGCCAATGATGAGCGAAAGTGAAAATTAAATACAGATTTATCCAAGTTGACACTCACACCGATAAGCGCAGGCACGATATGACTGGCCTTTGCTTGTTTACTTACTACACAGAAGAAGAAAGGCTTGTGAACAAAAGCATTATTCAACCCAAACTGTGGGGCTGTTCCTCCAAACACTAATCCTAATAACACAACATTTAGCTTGTTCTTGTTCTGCAGAAACCTTGCACAACAAATTTTGTTTCTTATGTTATGCATTTTCAGTGGTATGATCAAAAACATGATTTATGGACTGACAGTACATGCTAATTTAAAAACTGACTTTTTGAAGGTGCAAGGTTTCCACAAAACACCACCAATCTAAAGATAAGGCAATAAATTGACTGTTATGACATAAAGGAACTTTAACCCCATTTCTTCAGATGTGTATGTCTGAATTCTATCTCAACTCCCAGACAGACATATGGAAAAAAAACTCAGTATAAAAACAAATCATACAAAACAAGCGTTCTTCCATCGGTGTTCCTGAGTCCTGTGTCAGAGGTGAAGGACTGATGCTGATGCTTGTGGCAAAGATGGTGACGGGGGGTGGGCGGGGGTAGAAGGGTTCGGTATCAATTCAAGGGCACTTCCTGTCCACACACTGCTTTCCTCCTTCCTCGTACTCTTGTTTGGAGATCCACATCTGCTGGAAGGTTCCCTGGCAAACCCCCAAAATATGATTTTATTAGAACAAATCTTCATGACAGGAGAGAGGCAACCAGAATGAATTTAGTGGAGGCAGGAAATATAATGGGTTTGTAGGGCAAGCCAGTAACTACAGATGAGGCTGCCGTGAAAAGTGGATGTGTGAACTTACTTTGGGAACATTTTGACTACTTTTATCAAATTCCATGTAACTGGGGCCAAATGTAAAACCAAAAAACGCTTTAAAAATAACCTAAACGTGTAACAGTAAAAAAAAAAAAATCTTAACCTTTCCTTTAAATCTTTGGGTATGAATGCCACGATGCTCCCATGCAGATATCTTTAATCTATCATGTAAAAAAAACATTAGCTACTGGTAGCATGATGGTCAAAGAGCCAAGTGGAAGCTCTGCATTTGTTGTTTCAAATCCCATCAGTGTGTGAGGGACAGTTTCCCTTCTCCTGATAACTACCGTCATCAACATTAATTGATGAACTTCTATTCTTCTAATACAGTTTTAGCGGCTGTGTGTCCTTACAAGTGAAGCCAGGATGGAGCCTCCTATCCAGGCACTGAACCGGCGCTCCACTGTCGTATTGTTGGCTATCAGCTTCAGCCTCATGCTCTGCAAGTCACAGACAAACAGGGTCAACTCTGGGCAGGAAACAGAGGTCAGTGACATGTTTGAAGAGCAGGCCACATCAAAAAAATAACTATAAATGAGATGATTTATGATCAGAGAACTGCTGTGTCCTTTCTCAGAGGATCAGGATAACAAACCGGCAGTATTTTTTGACTGCAGCATATTTTACCAGTTAAAAGAATAATATTGGTCAGAATTTATGGAGAGGTAGCGGTAACTCACAGGAGGGGTTTTCTGGGAGAGTTCTCTGTTGAGTCGGTCGGTGAACCCCTGAATGAGCGTGTTTCCTCCAGTCACCACCACGCTGCCATACAACCCCTAAGACACAGCAAGCGAGAGTTTGTTTTTAAAATCAGTGCTGGCATTATATAAATTCCTAGAGTTATTATATTAGTTGTAATTTGCATTTTGGGGTGATCTACTTTCATCAATAAGCCACATCTACCAGCATCTCAGATGGTGATTTGTTATCAGTACTACCCAAAGACGGTGTCATGCATTCAGTTACTGGCAAAACTTCTCGAGTAGAGCAAATAAATGAAAATGCAAGGTATTGTCAATTGTTGTGTCAAACAGTATTTAAACAAAAGTTAGAGCAAGCTACATTTACAGGTTCAATCTTTTGAAATTCATTCTAGTGAAGAACATCAGCTAAAGTGATGACATTTAAACCCGAGTATCTAAAAGAACAACATAAACATATTTTAGCCATGTGTAAAACATCTTGATATTCACCGGCCGGATGTCGATGTCACACATTCCCACGCTGGTCGTCACCACGTGGCCAACTCCCAACATGGTGTTTCCAGACAGACCCTGAAGTGAGCACACCAGAAACATTTAGTTACTCTCTCTAGTGATTCACTAACCATTACAGAGCCAAGCGTTTGGAAACTTTTACCAACTTTCCAAAACACTGCAGGCTGTCCTAATTTGGACCAGTATTCAGTGACAGATGACGTTCCTTCCATTATGGCTGAGGCTGCTCTGGGCTAAAAGAGTGTGCTGAGCGAACACGTACCTTGGCATTGGAGGGGTCGAACAACCCCTCTGGGATCTTCAGCCTCTCAGCCCCGAAGTCACAGTTGTAGCCGTTGGGCAGCTCATAGTGCACTGTGGGCATCTGTGCAGCCACCCTGGTGAAAGACAGGGAGGGTTACCTGTGAGTTCATTCTTTAAAGGTTAAACTAGCAATCGAACATTTCACAAAACTGATTGCATTTTAAATGCAAGCGTCCACAGGTGTTGGGCAGTTAAGAAACAGGTACTGTACATCAAGCATGTCATTTCTGCAAAACAAACCACGACAGGCTGGTAAAACTCCCACATGTTACTGTTTTGATGTTTAAGTAGAGACGTTTAAGTCATGGAAGCATTCAAACTTTCAACTCACTGTTCATCATATGGGGAGTCTGACACCTGCAGCACAGACGCCTGGAAGTCCTGGATCACACACTGCAAAACAGTCCGACAAACTAGTTGACACAAATTCCCCAAAATAAAATGTATACCGTACCAACAAACAGGCAACTCACGTATTACTGCAAGCTAACACGAACGAGTTGATGATGCTGACTGTAGTCTTGGGAAGAGTTTGGTGCTTACATTACACATGTAGTTGTGCCATGACCGGGTGACTTGAGGTAGTTTCTCTTTTTTCTTCCAGCTGGCTGGGGCTCCCTCCCGCACTGCATCCTATAATAAAAAAAAAAAAAAAAAGAATCAGGGCTGAAGGATGATGACATTAAAGCTTAATGCATACTGTGGAGATACTTTAATTCAAATTTTATAATAATCTTATTAAAATGTATAACCTGCACACCAAAATGTTATAATGTTAGGTAATTTTTTGCTAAAATCTGCAAATAATTGACATGATTACTTCTTGCATGTGCAGTAACAACCGAGTGGCAAACATTAAAACTAAAAATATATCATTCCACCTCTATACGCTAAAATGAAGATTTCAAGAATGAGTGTCTGTTTGACTTTGGCAGATCTCACCTTTGATGCAATCATGTAAGGAGGTATTATTTCGACATTTAACTCTTGGAACAGCTCCCGACACTGCATGCTCATGAAGTCTCCAGCCAGGGGTGACTTGACGATGCCTGTCAGAGAGAATGAATAATAACATGACTCAGGTTCAAAAGGAACACAGTAAATCTCCGCCATGTTTACTTCAGCTGCAGTGACTCCACGTACACCGTCTAAACCTGCTAAAGTCGATGCATCACCATGACCATAATTGTGCCTTTTATGATTTCCAGCTCTTCGGTTTAGCAAACTCCTGACTCATCTTGTTGGTTTCACAGCAAGTCCAGCTCAAATAGCTTTGAACCAGAGAGTGTTATGTTGCAATTCTCTGATTACTGAAAATTTCAATTGTCCAACAAGAAATCATAGTGGTAACAGAAGCGTGTAACAACTGGCTTGATTGGTAAGGCTAGGATGCCTGGTCCAACCAGCAGATGGCAACAAAAATCATTTGGAAAAAAACACCTTGACAATTGAGGATGCAAGAATATTAATCTTCTTCAAGTGTTGCATGGTTCCCGGTTTATAAGTTAAATAAGTAAAATCTGCAAGCCTGTCGCCATATTTAATAAAGAATTTACTTTGAAATTATGTCAATTTTTTACCTTGCTGCAGGACGTAGCCATCATGTACTGGAATGGCTGTGGTGTGTGTGGCTCCACTGTCCAGGACCAAGCCTGTAGACCGCCCATTTGCAAAGCTGAGATACTCAGAGTAAAGGAAATAGAAAACACTTCAACACTGTACCATAAACAAAGAGAAAAGGGAGCATTAAATGACTCAGCTCATCCTTTTCTGGATGAAGTGAAAAAGCAAAGGATACGCAGACAACACGGCGGATTTGCAGAGGAAGAAGGCAGGAATATTGTAATGCTCGAACATCAGCTCTGTGAGTTTCTCTCGTTTTGCTCTCGTGTTCCACTGCAGAAACAAAACAGAAGTTAACCCACTCACACTACACCACTGTAACCACTACACAAGTTAAGACATTTCTCCATGAGGCGATGCAGACCAGCACAGGAAACTGAGGCGGTTGGATTTTATCTAATCCTCCCCTGCCCTCACCTTGATTTCCAAGGTATCTCAAACATCATCAGCTACTGCAAGTATTTAACTGAAAGTTAAAATCTGAAGAGAGAATAAGACTTTCAAATAATAACCTTTATGAGAAAAACTGTCTGATATTCAAATACAAACCGGATGAATATGACCATTCTACAGTTACCAGAGGTGTAGCCTGGATTGTTGCACTTTAACAAAGGCTAACTCACTGATGCTTCTGACATTAGCACTGGATGCAGACTGGGTTCAGACTTGAAGTGCATCTTGTAGGTGTGGTCCAAAATGGCCTGGAAACTGTCCCAGTCTTCAACTGTGAAGGGAGAAGTAAAACAAAAGCAAAACAACCATGAAATTAGTGCGGATTCGTTATTTGTTAGCTATAACAGAGAGGAGAGAACAAACTTGGAAGTTACTGGTGGGCTGCAACTAAGGATTACTTTTTTAAATTACCGATTCATCTGCTGATCATTTTCTCAATTAATCAGTGAATCATTTTGTCTATAACGCATCAGAAAATTGTGAAAGATGCTCACTGAAATTTCCCACAGCTCAGGGAGATGTACTCACATGTGGACAGCTGCTCTCATTCCTATACACAGATAACACATGCTCTACCTTGGGCACATAGCTTCTATGTACTTCAAATTTTGCTTTATTTTGTAGGTACAGGCCTACAAAAAAAATTCAGCCCCACAAATTACATGTATCTTTCATCATCATCATTGCTGGGTCAGATGGTGGAGAAAATAGAGCGATGATGGGCCATTTTAGATAATAATTTGAGCGGCAGGCACCAATGTTCCAGGTCAGCACTCTGAGGGAGCCTGTGGTCCCATGGTGCTGTTCTGCTGCAATTAAGATTGGTGTCACACTTGTCTCTAAATAGCCTCAAAGCCAAACTCTATTGGACCAGAGTCTGATGAGCATCATCAGCTGGGTCACTGCACCGGTGCGCTCCTTGCACAGACGTTGCCGCTTCACACTTCTGAGGTGACAGAAATCAAACACACCTGCAAAGTTTAGCATTTGTCGTTGCTATGGCGCAGAGAATTTAGGCTTAAAATTTTTTAAGCCGTGCTGAAATGATTGGCGCATTACTTGAACAGTCAGCTTGACAGAACTACAGGGTAACAGGTGACTGTTGTTTTCATTATGGATTAATCTGCCTACTATATTCACTATTATTGAAATTAATCACTGAATGTGCAAAATTGTCGACAAGCAATTGTGAAAAAACACCCATCACAATATGCCAACATGTTTTCAAATAGCTTGTTGTGCTTGTCCAACAGTGTTAAGATGGGAATGTTATAAGAATGTGTTATAGGAATTTTTGCTTGAAAGACGACTAAAACAAGAGAATATCAAAATAGCTCAACTAATCAATTAATTGATAAAACATTTCACCTACACACAACAATTTCAATAACTGATTAATACCATTTAAATTAGTTGGACTGTGAACTGTTAGAAAAATTAAAAAAGGAGTCTTCATTATTTTCTGATTTTTGTATTTTAACCTAAATGAAAAACTGATCAATGAGAACAAACAGATTTGTAAATAATGTAAATAACCATCAGTGGCAGCCCTATTCTGGTCAAATCGAGAAGCACAAAACAATTTCGCTTGTTTAAAATGACTGAACTTCAGAGCAGAGCAGAGAAAATACCCAAGATCCAACTGATTCTTTTTTGAGCATTCCCGGTTAGACAGGTTTCAACTCTTCAGTACCAAGGACAGCTCTCGGCATGTGACCCACATTTGGCTCTGGGCATTCAATACATCCACGATGAGGAACAAATTGGGAGGAAAAAAAAACATGAACACCCGCAGCCAGACACGGCACTGAACCAAAGATGGAGAGGGGCTTGCCTTCCATCAGGAGGACACTAAATGGGACAGCTCATGATAATGAGGTGACTTGGTCTTCATATAATGTCATTAATATTTATGATGAGCAGCAGCCAACTGTATGTCAGTCAGGGTTGTGACAAATTCATCTACAACATTGTTTGTGAGACCAAACAGTCTAATTATGGACAAGGATCAAGCTGAGAGGGCTATAAATATTCATAGTTGAGTTTACGTCAGACAGTGACAAACAGGAGGGTCGCTCACTCACTGACAACCCCTGTATGTTAATTCTTTCATTCTCCAAAGAAGCAAAAAAAAAAAAAAAGTCAGTGGATTCTAATTAATGATAAAAATGCACATCAACTGAACACTCACTCATGCCATTCTTGAGCGGAGACATGACCTCCATGTTCTCTCTGGGTACCCTCAGCTGGTTGGTGTCAATGTAATAGGTGGTGCCGCTCTGCTTGCCCTTGTCACCGTCTGTCTCCATGGGCGTGCTGCCATCCTCTCGGTCAAGGGTGACACCTATCACCGTGGGGAAGTCCGCCTGAGCAGAGCCAAAACAAAACAGGGCACAATGCACAAGTCAAGATACATTCCCACACGCCCTGTTTTAGATCAGCCTCCTGACGGATACACAGGTGCACAACCTATTCATCCCCATCCATAGAAATTTCCCATTTTGTGAAACACTAAATGTTGCTGCCCATGTGAAGCAATGCTCCACCCCCACGGAGAAAGAATGCACGAATGAATGAACTGTTTGGAAATACCAAAAAGTACCTGATTTTATCACATCCATCTATCTAACAATGTGGCATGTATTTACAGTTATTCATGCCAGAGTGGCTGCGCACAGCACTACTGTATTAAACACTATTGTGATGATTTTATGTGTATTTTGTCTGTATTTCCATGATGATATTGTGACACTGTCTTTTAGCCCTTGGATACACAAAACTGGGTAATATCATAAAACTCTAAAGTTAAAGCTTAATGTGGACACTTTGTGGTAATGCGCAAAAATTATGGATGAGTCATAAAGACAATACATACATATGTCCCTGTTAAAATACAATGGCCAAAGCAAGAATGTTGAAAGAGCAAGGAGTATTAAGAGTGTTTATGTAGAAAGGTTTAGCATGTTAAAACCAGGGTAGTTTTTGATATTTTTAATACTGTGGTATCTGGATTACACCAGTATAACACAGGTTTATGAGAGCAGAGTTGTGAGTATCCACCTTTTTCGAATAATTATATTTTAGACTTTGTATAGTCAAGATCTCCACCTACAGCACAGATAAATCAAAACCAAGCAAGTACTCCAGAATGATCTCAACTCAATTTATGCCATCTGTCTCCAGGGTGTAAGCCCTCATTTTTTGACATTGGCGATACCCCAGAGGGAAGACACACAGTGGAAGAAAATACACATAGTTAATCAGGTCATTTGCTTGATCCACTTGCCTTGGGACAGTCTTCTCCTGCATAGCCAGCTCTTACAGAATAAGAGCCGATGTCAAATACCAAAGCTCCCACCTCATCTGCAGAAATGAGAAAAGTGTTGTGAGTCTTATTTAAACTGTAAAGTTTATCATTAAGTTTCACAATGATTAAGGCTAAGGATGCAATAAGGTGCAGTACATCAGCATTCTATTGATACAGTTATACATGGATTTGGTTTGTTTTTATAGGTGACCCAAACTAGAGGAAGTTCAGTAGAGTTTATTTTCTTAACACATATTTAAAGATCATCTTTAAAGTGTTTAAGTCTCTAAAATTACAATTTAATTTTTGTCATATGTTTTACATAAGTCCATAAAAGGAACGGTAAACAATACATGTTTCCTCTACTTCTTTCCCAACCCACACCAAAATTTCCACGATAAACACCAACACATACAAACATAAAACTGACACATTTAAACCTAAGCAACACTTTAAAAAAAATCTTCATCATGACAATATATTAGCAGATGCCGTTTTTATACGACTATACTGGGAGAGCCAATGCGCAGCAGTATGTGACATCATATTATAGTACACTAAATTTAAGTTTAACAGAAAGACTAATTTCTCCCCTTATGTTTCATCAGGCCAACATTGAGGTTGTCAGATAAGATCGTTCCAGTCAATTCTACTATACTTTAAACTGAGTACTGTATGTTACATTGTAATGAAAATGTAATAAAGCCACTATTGACCTGGTGTGCAAAGTATAAGGCTGCAGAATATTAATTAAATTACACTCATTTCTTATGTTTACCTGCAACAGATAGACTAAATTAAGACCTAATAAAGAAGTAATCTATTTAACATGTTAATGTCACCAGAGGGGCAAGATGTAGGAAACTTGTAGTTAAATGACAATAACTGTCTGGGTTATAATAACTGCGAGACGCTCGAAAAAGTTTACCTCCACTACTGAGAAAGCTTTACTTGACAATAACGTTGCATAAACAACGGGGTGTATACTTGAGTTCGGCAAACCCACTTTCATTCATTTCCTTGCTAACTAGCTAGCTAGCGGCACCGATGATAGTTTACATTGTTGCATGAATAATCCAAACTCCAGCCACAACACGACATGCTCGAAGTGATAGTGGATTCACATATTCTTAAACATGATTTAAAATGTTTGTCAACAGAATGTAGCTTTAACTAGCATAGAGCGGGGCTACACGTTAGCAAAGCTAGCGTGACTAGCTAACTACTAGGCTGGCTAAAGCTACAGAACGTGGACAACAATTTCGAATTATCTTAGTTATAAGATTTCACTCACCGCCTCCATACACCCCGCCACTCATCCTCTAAATTATCACAACAGCAAATTGGTCAGTATAAGTGATTACGGCAGAAACGCAACCGCTGAACGGTTAATCACAACAAAGGGGCTACGTTAGCATGGATCAGTCTAACGAAGCAGGCGCCACACTACGTCGAGGCCGGTGTCCAATCAGAGCCCTGCGCTGCGACAGTGCTTCCGTGTGAGCGGTGACGACACATCGTGTTCTTCCATGCTGAAGAGCGGACGTGGCCTCTGCGGACCTGACAACAACGTGAGTTACAAACTGCTCGCAAAAGGAAGAAAGTCACTTTAAACACTTAAAAGCCGAGCAGGTAGTTTCAGTGTGTGTTTCTATAACAGCACAATGATGTTAGTTGGTATGAATTGCAAGAAATTGGGTCACGATCGGTAAGAAACTGATCTCGACGACTACGTCACTTCATGCTACAAAAGTTGCTACACTCGCGTAGTAGCATGCATGATGTAATATTTAACACATGCAAATCCAAAATTAGACTTGTGGTTTACATTCAGCGACATCGTCCATGCACTACCTCTGTACCATGTACAAGGTCAAGTTTCATTGCCTCGTGGTGGTGCAAAGTTGGATAAATTGCGCAAGCGCTTGAAGTGGATATGGTTAAGTAACTTGCTGACCATTTAGTTTAAGCACGGTGGTGTGCTATATAACCTGCTAAACAGTTTAGACTGCAGCTCCATCTCTCTTGAGTATAAATAATAGTAAAATTATTGTGTATTATCAGCGTGCACTAACCAGATAAAAGCTAAATCAATTCAGTTGTCTTTAAAACAGCACAGATTCTCCTCGGTCCATTTTGTGCCAGTTATTTCAAGGCACTTTGGCAGGTAGGTTGATTGAGGTATATTGGACAACTTACCACAGTTCTTCTGTGGATTTAGGCTGCCTCTGTGCCTTCTGTCTTGTCATGTGATCCCAGACTGACTCCACCATGTTGAGGTCAGGGATATGTGGGGGTCAGACCATCTGTTGTGGGACTCCTTGTTGCAGAAGATAGTTCTTTTTGACTCTGTGTGTTTGGAATCATTGTCGAGACTAAAGTGCCTAAAACCTTTGCAGATACTGAACATTTGATCTAAAGTTAATATGAGATTACATAAAGCTGTTTTGCTCTTACTTCCTTTTTGGCTCACACTGATTCTTTTTATTAACGTTTGCACATGTGTACAACATCCTGCATTGGACTATAACAAGCTTACACAGCTAAAACTGCAATAGGCAATTATGTTCATTACTGATTAATTTGTATTTTCACAATGGGTCTGTTAAATGTCAGAAGAAAGGGAGAAGTACTTTTCTCAGAGCCCAAGGTTACCTCTTCAAATAGTTTTTGTTCGACCAGCAGTCTAAAACACAAAGAGATTAGACATTTTATTTGCATACAGGTGCATTTATAGAGAAGACAACAGAACAGACAGTATTTTTATACTGTCTCTGGCCAACACCTCTTGACTGTTCTCATTCTGTATCACGTGCACTGTGTAATGCAGTGGACTGTCACACAGCTTATGCAACTTTAAAGTTATTTATTAATTTTTTATATTTAAAGTTTATTTTTGACCTTTGAATCGCAAGTTGATAGAACTGGCGCTGAAGTGATGAGTAGAGTAATAGTTGATTGACATTGAAGTTGATTAGCTATAATTTTGATTATATCTTAAGTCATTTTTATTCACTCTGTGGTTAAAATATTTTCTGATTCAGGATTGTCTAATTTTTTGTTGTGTCATGGTTTTAGCTTGAAAATAATTAACCTTGTGGTGAGATTGTTCTGTACAACAATTATTAGTAAATGTCCTCCAATCCTTGTGAATATAAATACATTTTTAACTTTGTTCACTTCCAGCACCCATGCAGCGCTGCCTCACCCTAACTATTGCCCGGCACAGCAGGCTCTTCTTGAGAAATAAATTTGCATCTGTCCACTGCCAGCAGTCAGCAGCCATGTCAAATCTCCTCATCAACCAGTCCAAATACTCCTGGCTGAAAGAGCTCGGCTTGTCTGAGGACAACCCTGGTGTCTACAATGGGAGCTGGGGAGGCAGTGGAGAGGTTGTCACGTCTTACTGCCCTGCCAACAATGAGCCGATTGCCAGAGTTACACAGGCTACTTTGGAGGAGTATGAGGAAACTGTCAAGAAGACAAGGGAGGCTTGGAAGATGTGGGCAGATATTCCAGCTCCGAAAAGAGGGGAGATTGTGAGGCAGATTGGCGATGCACTAAGGAAGAAGATCAAAGTCCTTGGGAGCCTGGTGTCTCTGGAAATGGGCAAGATATATGTTGAGGGAGTGGGCGAGGTTCAGGAATACGTTGATGTCTGTGATTATGCCGTTGGTTTGTCTAGGATGATCGGCGGGCCCATTTTGCCTTCAGAAAGACCAGGCCATGCTCTGATCGAACAATGGAACCCAGTCGGTCTTGTTGGCATCATTACTGCCTTTAACTTCCCTGTGGCTGTGTATGGCTGGAACAATGCCATTGCTCTGACCTGTGGCAACGTCTGCCTCTGGAAAGGAGCGCCGACCACACCTCTCACAAGTGTTGCAGTTACCAAGATCGTGGCTGAGGTGCTGGAGCAGAACAACCTGCCTGGCGCAATCTGCTCCATGGCCTGCGGAGGTGCTGATATTGGTACTGCCATGGCAAAGGATGAGCGTGTGGATCTGTTGTCATTCACTGGCAGCACACATGTTGGCAAGATGGTGGCCATGATGGTGCAGGAAAGGTTCGGTCGCAAGCTGCTGGAGCTTGGCGGAAACAATGCTATCATTGTGTTTGAGGATGCTGACCTAAATCTTGTGGTGCCCTCTGCCGTCTTTGCATCTGTGGGAACTGCTGGCCAGCGCTGCACCACAACCAGGAGGCTGATGCTGCATGAGGAAGTTCACGACACAGTGGTTGAGAGGATTGTCAAGGCCTATAAACAAGTCCGTATCGGAGACCCCTGGGATCCCAGCACCCTGTATGGTCCTCTCCACACCAAACAAGCTGTGGATCAGTACCTGGCAGCTGTTGAGCAGGCCAAGCAGCAGGGCGGTACTCTGGTCTGTGGAGGAAAGGTGATGGACCGTCCTGGAAACTACGTGGAGCCCACCATCATCACCGGGCTGGCTCACGATGCTCCCATTGTACAGACAGAAACCTTTGTCCCCATCCTATATGTCCTCAAGTTCAAGACAGAAGAGGAGGCCTTTACCTGGAACAACGAAGTCAAGCAGGGTCTGTCCAGCAGCATCTTCACCAAAGACATGGGCCGGGTCTTCCGCTGGCTTGGGCCCAAAGGATCCGACTGCGGCATCGTAAATGTCAACATTCCTACAAGCGGAGCTGAGATTGGAGGAGCCTTTGGTGGGGAGAAACACACAGGTGGTGGAAGAGAGTCCGGAAGTGACTCGTGGAAGCAGTACATGAGACGGTCAACGTGCACAATAAACTACAGCAAGGATCTTCCTCTTGCCCAGGGAATCAAGTTTGAGTGAAGCCTTAATTAAGCTTCAGTGAGCCCAGATGAAAAACACTAAATGTTGTTTTGAGGTGCAGTGTTTTGCGATTACACGTTTGTTTTTGCATTTAGAAAGGTCAGTTTAATTCAAACAAAATATGAAAGATTTTGGATGTGTCTCTACTCATATATCAAATCTATGTCTGTGGCTGAGGCTTTAGATATTAATCCTGGATTTGAAGAAGTAATAGTTTTGTGATAAAGGTCAAATACTGTTGGTGTGTGCACTTTTCTACGAGCACTGGTGGGTTTGAGTGCTGGGTGACTATAACAGATACTGTATACAGACAAAAAAAGGAGCAGTAAAGGAGCAGATGTGCATTGTTTTGACAACTGATTTTCATATGAACAGAAGGATACTTCAGAATGCAAAATACAGTAATCATATCATGGAAGTGCAAAGAGCATTTCATCGCAGACTGCTTGAAAAAAAAAATCTCATTAAGGTTTCCAAGATGATCAAATACAAACAAATGCAGGTTAATAGAACGTAGTGGGTAAAACATCTCTAATGCAGCATTAATATAATGTACTTTGCATTACGGAAGTGTGACAATGTGCTTTTCAGACTTATCAAACAGCAATGAATAAAGGCTTCTTGTTGACATGTGGACCTCGCCTGCCTTTTCTTTCCCAACTTTCATATTTACAATTGGAAGAAGCAACAGTAGCCTCGAAAACTTGGCTCAGTCACGAACATCTTCACATCCACAGTTGTATGCTGCTGTTTGGGAGCTTTCTGTAAAAATTTTCTGTCATTCCTTTTATTTGAAGGAATTGAAGGAATAAACTGTCTCTTTAATAGAAATACTACTCACCTCCCCCTCCATACCCCCCCCATATGCTCACCCTCCCACTCGGCAGCACTCTCCCTCATACTCCAGCTCTGCCTCCCTCTCTTTCTCCATTTACTGCTCCCGAGCAGCATCTACACTCACAGCTGAAAGGAAGAACAGAAACCAGAGCGCCCTGCACAGCTCATAATTCATCTCATTTAGGACGTATGCAGAAAACGGCCACTTCCTCTGCTCCTCATCTGCACTGGAAAAAGGTAGAAAACATTTAAAGTATTTTACTGAATGTAGTGTTTTCTTTAGTGAAACATTGTGCACTGTTGTTCACTGCTGCCTCTGGATTAATTCATCTGTGATGTACTGCCACAGCAAGATCTCGGCTACCAGGGAAAATATGTAAAGACACAAGTGTAAACATTGGTAAAAGCCCAAAGAAGCACATTCCTCCTGTTTACAATATTTGTATTTTGACAAAGTGAAAGAAGAAGACGTGGTGTTCTTCCTGCTCAGAAATCTGAATAACTTGAATCAAGGCGAGTGAGACGGGTGTGGAGCCACAATGACCATTTGAGCCAGAATTGCAGAGTTAAGAGAGAAAAAATGGTAGCTGTGGTATTTTGGTGAGCTTGTCAAACCAGTCTGTGTACTGTGTGTAGGTTCTGTATGGCTTTAATGCAACAATGGGGGTAACGTAGTGTCTTATCTTCTGTGCTGAACCTGTCATTCACCAAAAATGTCCAGTCAAAAATAATTCTGGGTTCATGGTAATTAATTAATAATGTTCTGGTATCATAGTCTTGCAGCTACAATGGGAGGTATTTGAGAAAGGGAGCATTAGCACATCAGGGCTGTTCCTCACTTCCTTTATTTTTTTTCTTCTCATACATGACTTGTGTGATTCACTTCTTAGGAAACTCAGAGCATGTTAGTTCATGCTTTGTGTTGCTTGTTGCGCCTCTGATTTACAGAAGTGTCTGGGATTCCCCTGGACTGAAACACTCTCACTTCTTCTCTGCGCATATTTCCTCTGCAGCCTCTCCCTGAAACAAGGTTCAGGCCGACTCATTCTGGTGTTCATTGACTCGTTTACATTTAACACATAGCAGGTGCTTTTACTGGGAGCAGTTTCCCATACTGATGTTTTCATGTTGTGCTCAAAAAAACACGTGGCCTTAAAAGTCCAGTCTTATCATATACACAAAGGTGTACTTTTAAATATGCATATTTTGAATATGCAGGCCAGTAACAAATAAATTGCTCACACAAAACGTTTGCCCCACAATTCAATGTTTTCAATAGTTATTTAATGTTGTCAGTAGTAGTAGTATTTCATGTGTTGGTGAGCTTAAGACAGTTTTCCATCAGTAAATTATATTAAACTTTACTCAATTTGAAAATTTGAACATCATGTGATAGCAAATCTATGTTAGTATGGGCTGTGATAATCATCACAAGAATAATTTTGTCCATACATCCCACCTCTACCCAAAGATGGACAGAATGTCAGCTCTCTGTTGCGTATTGTTCTTTCCTGCTGTATTAATTTGGGTAGCAACAATACTTGGCCTCTGCCACTGGCAAAACTGATTCCACACTTGGTGTCCAGCACATCAATGGTGTGACTCTAACACAACGCAAGAGGCATTATCACAGAAACGATGAGGGCTCTTCAGCGAGCTGCCACTGTGACAGTCTCTCATGGGCCAACAATAGCTCTGAGATTAGACAAGAACCTGACACAGGGAGAGTAAACTGCTGGTAGTTGGGCTCTGGACTTAAACACGATCTGAAGTGATCACTTCTAAGAACTATATGCAGGATTGTTACATGACCAATAGAGGATCAGCTGGGGATGGGGATAGCTGATGTAACAGGTCTTTCTTTCATTTAGACTGGGTAAGATGCTGGGTAGGTAACCACACATTTTGATTTTAGAACAGAAGAGGATTTTCTCTTGGGACACACAACAAAATACTGTATTTACAGTGTTTTCACATCCAGACACAGAAGTGCAAATTCCAACTTAGAAAAAAAGTAATTCTGTTTATAAGCAGCATAAAAGTGAAGCAGGATTTCCCAATCTGGGCAAAAGCATAATGCATCAGATGAGAAGAGAAGTTCATCAGCAGCACTTGACTCAAGATGGATAATTTCCATTGACCAAGTTAAGCCCAAAATGTGCCAGTGAGCTCCTAAAATCCTGAAACTGTCAACATCTATTTTCCTCATCACACACAGAGAGAGAAAAGAGAAGTGGTAGCAAGCCCAGCAAGGCACGCATATTTTAAGTCACTTTGCACTTTTCAAGAGGGCCCTTTTTTCAATAATCCATTATGCATAGAAGCTCTGGCTCTCCCTGGTATTTCTCCTACCTTCTTGACGTCAGTTGCCATTTGTGAGGGTTACCCTGGCAACGGCCAGCCTCCCCGGGAGATGTCTGGTGGATAAGACGGCCCTGATAAAGCCTTTTAAGGTTCTACTGTTGCTACACCTTTTAATTGCCTTTGATACAGTGTAGTATTACATGGAGGTCGTCAAGGCACTTCGCCACATGTGGGCAAAAAAATGGGAACATGCGGATAAAAATAGGCACTGAGAAGCTGCTTCAGATTGATGTCCCATTATCTCCACTTGATTTGATGACCTCCGTATTGAGCTCCTTTTTGAGCAGTCCTGTGAAACTGATTTGGAGATGATAGGTCTCTAATGGCCACGTTTTTGCACTACTCTCAAGTCACACAAAAGACACGTGTGCTACCCATTTTAACAATGTGACATTGCAGTGATGAGATAATCTGTAAAGGGGAGACGCAGGGTGCAGCTTGGTAGTGATTTTGCATAAATGCAAAACATCATATGGAAATTGTGGGTTGAAGAAAACTTGGCAACCTGATATCATCAATCATTCCTCTTTAGCTCAAAAACCTTCAAATAACATTCAAATGATTTAATTCAGCTGCAGGACTGTTACTGTACTTTGAGCTCCATTGCTTGTGCACTGCCAATGGTGAATTTGCATTGATGCAAAATAAGTCTCATTCATAGGCAACAAAACAGTGAGATACTGTACATCATACCTGTTCCAGGCTCCAGGGGACTATTTATAGCCTCAACAGCATGTGTCTTTCTTTTTTTTCAGACACCAGGCTATTGATGTGCTATTTTTACCGTGTCAATTTGCTCCCTCCCTCCCCTTTTGGTTGCCAAGCAATGGGCCAAGGGAGCCGATTGGCCAAGGATGTGCTTTTGGACACCCTGACTCTGATTCTCAGATGGCTAATGATTTCAGTCGTTCTGCTCACTATAGGCAGAGAGTCAACTACTTCTTATGCTATGTTATTTTCAGACTGAAAAATCACACAGTAATGAACTGACTATTTACTAAAGCATGGTGTATCACTACAGTTATGTTGCATTTCAGCACCATGATTTACATCTATCATTTATAATAATTTGAGACACAAATAAAGATATGACTCAACAAAAAGCTTTGACTGACCCTGGATTATTTCATGTTTTTTAAAAATATTTTTGTGTATTTTCTGCTTCATTTGATGGAATATTAGCAGAGAAAGAAGGGCAGGGGGTGTAAGGAGGTGACATCCAGCAATTCAGGCCAGATTGGAACCTGGGCCACTGCAGCCTTAATATGTACAGTATGTGCTCTACGTGGTCACGATTTGCGTGTCATCCAACTTCTCTTCATCGTATGTGAAAATATTCAGTCAACTGCAATGTATTCTGTGATTCTAACCATTCCAGTGTATTGTATTACAGTAGAAATGAAACTATCTTATCTTTTTTAAACAATTGGCCATTAACATAAAATACATATACTGTATTAATAATATATTATTATTGTTATTTAATAATAGCTCCTGTACTATTTCCAGGCTACACTAATGATCATTGTAAAAGACAGAAAAACTTCATCCCAGCTGCACTAATGACAAACCAAGCACAACATAAATCTCTTCTATCATGTTAATCCAAATCCTCATAATGTCTTTAGGGGGAAATTGGTCTGACACACCTAAACTACTGCTGTGTGTGTGTGTGTGTGTGTGTGTGTGTGTGAATTCAATTAGACTTAATCTGACCCCATGCCACTCTGAAAGGAAACTAAGGGCTGGGCAACTTTCATCCTCCCCTCCATTGATTATGGCTCGTGCAGAGATATGGAAAAGCCTATCCCACTGCTCCCTTTCATTGGCCACATTAAAAATTCATCCTCTCCTAATGGAGAGGGATCCTTTTCAATGAGCCAACCTTGCTGTGCTGGGGTGAGACTTGGCACAGCTGTCTTCTGGCACAATCCAAACCTTTTAGTTAGGATTTTGAGTGGTATATTTCATTATACTGTTTTCTATACCACTTATCTATTCAGGGTTTGTGGGGGGGCTTGTGCCAATCCCAGCTGTCATTGGGTGAAGGTGGGGTACACCTGCCAGTCTATAACAGGACTGACACAGAGACAAATGACCATTCACACTCACAGTCACAGCTATAGGAAATATACGGCCAGTCAACCTAAAGAGACCTAAGAGTATCCAAACGTTACACAGAAAGGTCCTGGCTAAAACCCACATAATCTAACAATCTAAAACCCACATATACTGAATTTAAGATGATATAACTCATAGAAATTAATATGAGAAATCCTCATATTTGAGAGGGCTGAAACCAGGAAACGTCTGACAACATTTGTTGATAAATGACTGAAATGATAAGCAGATTGTCAGAATTGTTGCAGATTCATTTTTGAAGATGTTGTTGAAAATGTTGTGTGATGTTATATTACGGTTTGTTGTGATGTTTTATAGACTCACTGAGGAGCTAATTCATTGTAAATAATCCGAATAATTTACAAACCTATACTAACCCTCAGATGAACTCAAATGTGATAAGGACGTGACAAAGTGCAGTCACAACTGGTAATAGACTACATTCAACGAGTAAACCAGAACTACTTTCCTCACCTCCGACTTTAACACTATAGCTGTAATTTCACTAGTCTTCTGGTTTATTAAATGTTTTGGTATTCGAGCAAATGTAAGAGTATAAGAGTTTTTGACCTAAATTTAGCTTTGCAGACAGAGTTGAGGTCCATTTAAATCACTGCTACCACTACAGGCTGCACAGGTCTAACATTTATTTCCTGTATCCCATTCGGTTCCTTTTTGTTGAGGGGGCTGACAGACGATACCATTCTGCCCGTAGGTTACACAACCAATTTTAGACATTTCCCCAATCCAAAAGAAACGTTATTACCAAGTTTTGGAGTACTGGTTTAAATAAAAAGGCTGATTTAGAAAGGTTGGTATTTTGTAACCTGTTTCATGTGTTACAAAATAGAAAATATCAATCTCCCCAGCACCGCGCACCCCTCAGCGTAGGCTGTTGCCATGTTCCCACTTTCATGGGTGTGGTGATTAGCTTGGTTGGTGAAAATTTTAGTCAAATCCGACGCGAGTGTGCTCGTTTCTGACCCCTGAAACCGATTAAAAACAGTTTTAAAATTAACACGACCCCCTCTTTGGATCTCTCTCGCAGCTAGGACCATGGTCGTCGTGTGAAAACGGACCGGTGTGACTCGTACTGGAAGGACGGACAGAGCCAAAAAAAAAGAAAAAAAGAAGCTTGTGTCAGGTAAGGACGTTTAGTCTTGATTTTTTTGGTGACTTTTAGGTTCTTTCCTGTTTGCCCACTGCGGATTTATTTTCGTTTTGTGTTTCCGAGGGTGGGATGCAGAAACGTCCGCCAGCTTGAAATATCCCTGGTGCTCTGAGCGGCAGTGTGGCTCTTGACATAACTGTGAACAGCCTACTATTGCCTCAGTGCTGTGTTTTCCCCCCTCGTAAGCCAAACTGAAAATTCACTGCCGCCGTCCAAACGCGGCCTTTTGCTGGCTGTCAAATGACTCTCGGGCGGATCTACAGGGACAAAACCTCTCAGTGGTAGACACATATTAATCTCTTCCCATTTCATACATCAGTTTCCCCATTTGTGGCCGCGCGACACCCTGCGTACCCCCCCCCCTTCCATTAAATATACATGACAGTCCGCCCTCATCCGAGCGGCAACTGGTTTCGTGACGGCTCCTGCAGCGTGTCGCTCGTATCATTAAAGTTTCTCCCGACTCTCACCAGTTCCTAAATATTTTCATGACACGTTAATGACATACATCGTGTTTGTGTCTCCACATGCTGCAGCTGGTCGTTTCCTGCCTCGGCTGTTGTTGACAATCAGTGTGTGTCAGCAAACTGGAATCATGTTGGTACAGAATATGCGGTATGAAGTTACAGTTCGTAAAAAGTCAGCCATGTTTTGTTGTTAAAATACAGCTTGTTTTGCTTCTTATTAGTAACAACTGACGGGGTTCAGTGGTTTTAGTGCCGTTGTTGGTGCTCATCAAATTTAAAGGGCGGATGATATGGTCATTGTATATGAGTGTGATGTAGAGCTGATTTGCTATTTTCCTTCCTTTCATATTTCTCATTTGGGGACAGTTGGGGACATTTGACAAACAAGGCATTCAACGACATCACCTTCCTCCCAGAAAAATGTTTCATAGGAGGAATTAATATTTTGGGGGAACAAATAAACCAGTTAGTTGATTTAGCTATAATTCATCTTTAAAGCCAGGTTAATTAGAACCAATTAATCGAATAGTTGTCCAAAACAAAATTATTTGGCATCGGTTTAGGTAATTGATTAATCATTCAAGTAATTTATCCAGTGAAAATACCTCGTGCTCTACAGGGTGAGGATTTGCTGCCTTTCTCAAGCTGTAAAACATTTACATTTTAAGATTTTCTGGGTGCTAATTAATCAAAAAGATGATGAGAATACTCGGTTGTGCATTAAAGACAAGAAAAGACGGCATTTAAAATTTTCACAATAATCTGATGTCTACAACAATGCTAATCTTTGCAATTATACTTTTGTGTCAGTGTGCCGCGGGCAATAATGTCTTCACTGTATTGACTATTTATGGAGGTATGCCTGAAAATATAAAAAAATTAGCCCTCAAACTCTGATGTAAAAGGATCATCTGGCATCAGGTTATGGATGTCGATTTGATCCAGTTTTGTCCAAACAGGCCTCATCTAATGAGGTTGTTGTTGTTGTGATGAGGAATTGTATGTGACTACATTATGTGTAATTCTCTAACTGCCTGGTGTGGGAGGGGTGAGACCTGTGATCAAAGCAGGTCATGCATTCCTCACACAATCATCTGATGTGTTCCTGTCAGTGTAGTGTAATAAAAATAATGCAAAGGTTTTTTTAATTAGATAATTTCGACTAATGAAGGATATGATAACATGATCGTGTATCAGTTGAACAGATGGAAGGTATGTAGAATTTGACATTACTTGAATCTCACAAGGTGTTTCCTCCATTCTCTGGATGTTTGGAATAGTCAGTGGGTTACTTGAACAAGTTAACACCTGATGGAGCCGCCCTTCTGCATCCAGTTTTCACTCACACACATTAAATAACTGATTTTCCTACTACTTTCCAGTAAAGCCCATGCAGCCCGTACCCTCATGGCCCTGGGAATAGGCTCTTGAATATAGACTGTCAAGATGAAGCACAGTTGTAATTTTTGTGGTGAAACATGTTAAGTGAATGTCAAAGTTGATCGTCTCATGAATAAGTGAGCATGTTCCGCTTTCTTTTTCATAGCCAGTGTCTCTCATAAGCTGAAAAGGCATTTGTGAGTAAAAGTGAAGAAGGACTTCAAAGCATTCAGACCATATGTATATTGCAAAGTCAGCACCTTGCACTGTTTGAGCACAGAGTTGGTCTGAACCAGGGAAATGGTCAAGTCATCGAAATGTAGTCGTAGACGCATGTCAAAATATGTGCCGAGAGTGCGTAGATCTTCTGTTTTGTGCAGTTTAATGAAAAGTTACGCTGCAATACTTGTTCAGACCCGCATTTCATAATGTCAATTCCTTAACTTCCCGACCATGTTATGTTGTTGAGCCCCTGTGGCTCTGGGTGCAGCTGCGCTCCCAGCACCTCCTGCTGCTCGGCTCACTACTGCTCGTTTGTGATGGGGCAGATGTGACTGACTTTCTGCTGTGTGTGACCCAGAAGGAGCTGATTAAAATAACATACCAGATATTGCAATGAATGAATGAACTGAGACTGACAAAGACGTCCCTGTGGAGAACGTAAAGAATACGGTGATGGTCTCTGCGTGTCTCTCTCTTTCTCTGTGCGGGTATAAAACTGAAAGTGAAAGTTTGCATGTCGTGTCTCACACGAGGTAAACAGTTTTATTTGGATTAAAACATGGTAATGTGGATACAGGGATACATAATTTCCCACACAAAAATTGTTTCAACGAAAAGTCAACAAACCATTATCCTTCTCATTCAAGCCATTAATTAAATGTTGAGACGTCTTCAAATCTGGTTTTGCCAAGCTGTCCGAAACCCAACGACGTTCAGTTCAGTTGTACATTTTTGCATAAAGATTCTTTTATGCTTAATTTTCTTTCTATAAAAATCATTGCTGATCTTTTTCCATATTTTTAAACTTTTGTGTTCTCAGTCTGATTTTGGCCAATTAAAAAAAAAAAAAAAAAAAAAGAATAGAATGCTGTTATGTCATAACTTCATTTTATTTTTAGTTTGATTGTGTACGCACACGGTTTCGTGACGGCTCTGGGCTCCTGCTGGCTGCTGGAGGCATCAGGCTCAACAGGTTGGATGGGTGGCGAGTCGGATGGTTGGTTTATGTGAGCGGGACAGGACGGGAGCAGTTGTCGTCTCCCATGGCCAGTCTCAGCTGTGGCGGTGCCAAGCAGCACTGTCTACTGTAACTGGCAGCCACATACTAAACAATGGGCAGCTCCAGCACACAGCTCCGCCTTTGTCGCCCCTGGTCGTGTGTGCCATGCTATGGGTGTGCATTGAGCCGGCCGTCCGGCTAGCTGCATGACTCAAATCGCAAAGCTGGAGAAAGACACACATACACACGTGCTGCGATTGTTAAGGGTAAACTTTTATCTTGTCCTTTTGCAGGGACCGTTTTTTCCATCTTACCAATTTTTGGGGGGGCTGTGATACAACATCAGTCTTTATTGGTCTGTTTTCAGTTTGCGAATGACTAATATTTATTATCCAAACAGGACGACTCGTGTGGCACTCCCACAAATCTGTGCAATTGCTGGCCCTGCAAATCAGAGCTGTCGGCGTTATCCACGCGGAGTGGAAAGCCCACAATGCATCTCGTTTTCAGCATCATCCTCCATCATACCTGCGTTATTTTCCACCTCGTCTCTCTTGTGTGCCGTCAGTTCACGACGCAAGCCTGAGGCTGAAAACATCGATTGAAAAAATTTAGCCGAGTGTAGAAGGTCATATTGGGTGGTTTGGTAGTCCATGAGGCGCTCTGTGTGACGTGGCAGATTTCAGATGCGCGCAGCATAATGGATCCATGGCATTCGTGGAGCAGTACAGCATCACGGGCGAGCTGACGCTGAGAGCCTCTCTTCAGGGGGGTTGCGTCAGCCAGAGGAGAGAGTGACGTCACTCCCGGGCAGCTGAAAGCATTGCAACGCTCGCCGTCCCTGATGCCTCATTGTCATCAAAGACCTCCTTGGCTGAGACAAAAGTCCACAATGAGCAGTCCAGTGCATGCTCTCTTATGTCAGAGGAGCACAGGCACGATGGCCAAAACCAAGGGAACGGGGAATCTAAAAGAGCAGCTTCTCCTCATTCAGATAAATGTACAGTGTAGTGGTTTTAAAGCATCTGCAAAAAAATAAGATAAAGCACAAGCACCCGCCTCTTTATATGAACACAATTTCCTGTGAAGAGGAAGGGCTGGACTCAGCCTTAATTGTTGAATTATAGAAAATGGAAATGAAAATTTAATCTTGCAGACTTCTGGACAGTAGACCGGGGTGAGGGGCGGGGGTGTTCAAACATCTGAGGAGTGTCTAAGTGCTGTGTGACCCACATTCAGCCTCCCCAAGGTAAAGGTAGTGGCAGCTTGCACATGCATGCATGCACACCCTTACAAACAGATGCTGATTTCTGACACACTTAACCCAGATACGCATTCAAATAAAGGTTCGTATAATGTGTACAACTGGGAGATAAATGCATGCGCATGCGTTCTCTTTTCTCACTTGGACTTATTGCCCGATTGTCCGTCCGGAGCTGTCCACGGGGCAATCCACGCACACACGCGTGTGTTCAGAGCTCTTTGGGCTGGGTCAAGCAAACAGCGCAATGCAACAACACAAAAGGCTGATTGAGTCAGGAAAGGTCAGAGCCTGGCTCAGATGGCCTTTTGAACCAGACTGGGGGTGTTTGAAGAGCCAGGCCACCCTCCGGGCCCGCTCCCAGCCCCACCCTTCCCCGCTCTTTGCAGCACTTCTGCTCTTTGGGTCTGGACCCAAACAGGATACCTATGTTTGTCTGACGGAAGTGTTCCCGTCCCTCATTCTCCGTCCACCTGTTGAACTTATTTCTGTCTCTCTCTGTCTTGCAGGTGTCAGCTGGTAAATCGTGCGAGAGTGTAAGTGTGTGTGTGTGTGTGTGTGTGTGTGTGTGTGTGTGTGTGTGTGTGTGTGTGTGTGTGTGTGTGTGAGTGAGTGTGTGCGCGCACGCTCGCACGTGGCACGTGTGTTTTCCCCAGCCCAGTCACTATTTGGAGCAGTGTGGCCTGAATACATCACAGAAGGACAATGAGTGAGCTGGAACAGTTGCGGCAGGAAGCTGAACAACTACGCAATCAGATCCGGGTACGGCAACCTTGTGTGCACATGTGTTTATGTTGACGTGTGTGTGTGTTTGTGTGTGCCGCACATGCGTGCCACTGTCTGTTCGCTGCAAGCTGTGACTCACACAGTCTCAGATGAGACCGTGACGCACTTGGCATATAACTTGTCAATCAGCCACCTCCATTCTTGTGCAGAAATTGGATTCTAGGAATTGATCTATAAATGTCAGCCGCTGCCGCGTGATCATTCTGTGATGACTGAGATACTCACTTTCTGTGATTTGTAATAACTTATGGCACATGTTTGGACACTTCTTTTTAAAATCAGTTCTTATTTCTTCCTTTTTAGCTCATCCTCTCTCCCTTCATTTTGTACATCTGTGTAGTAATCATGTGTAACGTTGAGCTATGCATTGACTTTATAAGCTGAACTTTATCCCTCGTCAACATGGTTATGAAGGTGTTTGTTTTGTTGCAGGATGCCAGGAAAGCCTGCAGTGACTCCACTCTGTCACAGGTATGAGACTTTTTCTTTTCCCCCTGTGCCGTTGCACAAGTTTGCCATTGATGTTTTTTGCGCAAGAAGGAAGCGTTGACGACCTTAAAATCTACTGTAAATTACCTAAAATATGAAATAAAAAATAGTTCAGTATAACATATTGAAGATGCACACAAGGCAAAACACTGTACCGAAAAACCCACGTGTAAAGTTTTGACCTGTGAATTTATAGTCTCGTCAGTGGACAAATTAGCACAGGAAATAGGAAATATTTCTACCCCCGGTTTGCCCTCAGTTAGGAAATACGTAAAAACATATGTTGTCACTGTATCCATACGAATATTATGCAGAAGTAAAATCTCCACTGTTATTCATCACTGTTCGCCGAGTGATGTTGGCCTGTTTTTGCAGGCTCAGCTAGTGTCCAGTGCTGATACGGGCCTCGAGTATCACTGCTGATGCTCCTTCCTGTGTTTTGGCAGATCACAGCTGGTCTGGACTCAGTGGGCCGGATACAGATGCGGACACGACGCACTCTCAGGGGCCACCTGGCCAAGATCTATGCAATGCATTGGGGAAGCGACTCCAGGTAGCGCAGTTGTCATTAAACAAACAGAAAAAGTGATTAGCTTTGTGCAGGATAGGAAACAAACCTTTTCATTTTTTTTCCTGTTTGATTTTTGTCATCACTTCTGAGAGATTTCTGGAGACAAGCTGTTTTACACACTTTTCAGTTTTCATCATTATGTCATCGTTAATTTTTCTTCGTCATTAGAGTTTTGTTTTTCAAAGCAGTAGTTGGTGTAGTTCTGCTGTTTCCTTCTGCTGCTGTAGGTCACGTGCTCAGTTGTCTGAGTCTTAAGCCTGAACGCGCCAAAGTAGAATTTATATCTGTAGTTCTCATGAATTACCTACAGTGGCCTGCAGGGGACAAGAGTCACAAAAAATGCTACCAGCTTGAAAAAGTACGAGGGATGTCAGTAATCATCACCACAGTTAACCCTCTTTTTTTTCTAATGTAATGAGAATTGTGTGAATATTGAAGCTAATTTTTCCTCTGATGCATTGTTAATTTCTGCGCCACTGGCAGGCTGTTGAATTTCCAGACTGCCTGCGGCAGCATGACGACTGTTAACACTACAGCTATAACTGTCAAGATGTGTGTCAGGGATAGGCAATAAAGAGCCACAGAGGGCTGACAGTCTGCAGGTTTTCATTCCAGCCAAACGTGGACACACCTTCAGGCAGAGTGCAG
This sequence comes from Psettodes erumei, assembly GCA_016785225.1. NCBI lineage: Eukaryota > Metazoa > Chordata > Actinopteri > Pleuronectiformes > Psettodidae > Psettodes > Psettodes erumei. Next base: position 185,269 of record JAFBJZ010000854.1, on the reverse strand, counting down.
GAATTTAACAGTGAAAACACCCGTCTGGTATGAGCTTAATCTCCGTCCCCAGAAAATTGACTTAATTGCTCAATTTCCCAACGTTATTAGTTACAAAAGAACCAATACTAAGTAATTCCACCACAACCTGACTATCGATATCGGGGCTGGGCAGGAAATCGCTGCCTCAGTTATGGTACAGCTCTCGTTGCAAATATACACTGGAGCAATACTTTCAGGTTTAGGGGCTCACGAATGGTATTTATCACTGATGTTTAACTTCCCTGTGTTTAACATGTCTGTGTCACTCTTGATCTTTCTCTCTGTCCATCTGTCTCTCAATGCAATGCACTGGGGCAGTGACGGAAGTCCCAGGTGTGGGGGCTATACCATTACCACTAGTACCACTACTACTATTAATACTACTACTACTATTTTACTAATATGACTAATACCACCATAAATTACTGCCACCTCCACTACCACTGCACATCTGTCCAAGTGCCACACTATTTACAGCCTCACAACGAGCACGGAACTCTGCCAGGCACAGAGACAGGCAGAGCCACCGCAGCTTATTTAATATTTTTTTTAAAGATGCAGTTTGTAAGATCCAAATCCTGATTTGTGATGTCTCAAAATCAGTCGGTGAGTGAAGGGCCTCTGCGCAGCGACTGAACGGCAACTGTGACTGCACAGACCGAGTCGTCACTAAATTTAAACTTACAAACTGCCTTTTTAACCATCTGCTGCAATTTTGAGCACTTAGACTTATCAGTGAAGTTTACATTATGTTCTCCCCTTAGTATGCATGCAGTGCACTCATGGGAGATGATGTGTCTGAAGCAGGTGTGTGTGTGTGTGTGTGTGTGTGTGGCATCCTCTGAGTGACCCTGCAGGACACCAGTGTTTATTTTGTATACAGCCACTGACATTTGAGCTTGATGGTTCTCCTCTTGATTGTAGCATAGCACTTTCAAACCACTTCCTGTCTCTGCAGAGATAAAGAGTGTGCAGTCCGGATGGCAGGGAGGGGTCCCAGCCGTCTCTGCATCTGTACCACCTTCAACCTGCAATCTGTCGTCCCCGCTCCTCCTTCATCTTCTTCGTCTTTTTCTTTTCCTTTCCTCGCTGTCCCTCTTTGCTGCCCCACCTTGTTTTTAGTGCTTTCCCCTACCCTTCAGGCTTTCACCTCCCACCCAACAGCGGGGACTTTTACATAACCAGCGTAATTAATATTACATGGTTTGGGACATTGAAAGTGGTTTCCTTGGACAAGGAGACTTCCAGTAGGAGAGGGAAATGAGCACGGCAGGGCGAGAGGAGTAGGGAGCTCACTGAAGAGCCGAATGCTTTTTGAAAGAGCACTTTGTTGTCGTTCAGACAGTGTAGCACAGTAGACTGTAAGGTGGCTGGCTCTCATTGCTTTCAATAAATCAGGTGCATGTACCTTAGATTGCATGGGGTTTTCAACAGGTGAACCTACTTTCATGCTGCTGTTGTAAATTTGTTTCCAGGTTACTTGTCAGTGCCTCGCAAGATGGAAAGCTAATTATCTGGGACAGCTACACAACAAACAAGGTGAGATTACTGATAATCAGCAGGATGACAATTAAAACGTGCAGCATATTTGTATTAAAATGAACCCGAGGTACAGTATACAGATCAAACCTTGTTTTCTGACATCAGTGTGCTGCTCTTGTCACAGAGTCTCTCCTTTCACCTTCGGATTGAAGGAACCAACCCAGCCTGGCTAATGCTGTCCTCTTGCACTAAATATTAAAATGTATTGATGTCTTTTGAAACTGTGCCGTCCAAGCAAAAGAACGAATACATCTTTTAATATTTTTAAGTACAGAGGAAGTGGCAGCATTTTGTCCACGCAGAAAAGCCATTAACTGGCCATAAGCACAAAACCTTTAAAACCTTAGTTTGCCTTAAAGCCCGACCCTGTTTCCTTTCATTCTATTGAGATGACTGTGGCTCCCCTCATCCGCAGATGCATGCCATCCCGCTGCGCTCTTCTTGGGTGATGACGTGCGCCTACGCCCCATCTGGGAACTATGTGGCCTGCGGAGGTCTGGACAACATCTGCTCCATATACAGCCTGAAGACCCGCGAAGGCAACGTGCGTGTCACCCGAGAGCTACCTGGACACACAGGTAAACACAAGGCCGGCCGAAACAGAAAATAAAACAAAAGAAGACCTGTCAGACCCTTCTACATTTATGTATGTGTAATTTGTTTCCATAGATTGACTCGCAGGCATACATGTCAGTGAATGATAAAAATGATCATCTGTTGCTTCGTGTTTAGAGAGACAACTGCACTGATATTTAACGACAGTGACCAAACATTTTGGTCATACCACGACCTGATGGCAGCCCTCCATCATGCCTGATTTGTCTAATGCTGTGCCTGTGAGACACACTTTCCTTAAGTTTTAGTTTGCTGATGTTATGTGTAACTTGGCCAATTAGGTCAACAAGTCAGATAATGGAAAATTAAAGGCAAACTGTTGTTATTATCCACTGGAGCTCATATCTGTGCATCAGCTTGTTTACAGTATTTATGCTGGTGCAAACATCTGCTCATAGTTAATTTTTACCCACCTTTTATTGTTCTTTGTTCAGTGTGCTTGCAGCGTATTTCCTTGCCATGTATTATGAAGAATGTATACATAAAATAATATAAAAATAAATATAGATTTTTTTTTTTTAATAACAGTGGAAGGTCGAACCTTTTGAGCCAAAATGCCTTCATAATAGTTATGCCGTTACACTACTGCATCTCTAGAGCCTGCACAGCCGTAAAGGTGGAGGGACGTTTTCTACTCTAGAACGTCTTTGATTGGGCAGCTACAATGTTGGATGGCCAAGTGAACCACTATTTCAGAAAGTACAGCCCTAATTCATCTTTATTTGGATGGACATATTTACCTGACCACAACCAAAATGAGTGATTGGCACGGCACTAAAACCTCAGTGGCTGCAGGCCTCCATTAAGAATTAAGCTTTGTCCAGGTGTACTGACAAAGCAGAGGAGAACTCTTTCTTATCTGATGTGGAACCTCTGTTTATCTGTAGGTTATTTGTCCTGCTGTCGTTTCTTGGATGACAACCAGATACTGACCAGCTCTGGGGACACCACCTGGTGAGCCAACGACTCTCACCCACAGCACTGTGTAAAATTGGAGTTCACATGAAAGCATTTATCGTCTTTTATACACACAACTCTCCTTTGCTGTATACCTCCCAGCTATGCCTTCATAATAACTCAGGGGACACTTTCATTACTCATTCCTAAGCGAAACTTCTTTTCTTGCAGTGCACTGTGGGACATAGAGACGGGCCAGCAGGCCACCACCTTCACTGGCCACACAGGTGATGTGATGAGTTTGTCTCTAAGCCCTGACTATAAGACCTTTGTGTCGGGAGCCTGTGACGCCACCTCCAAGCTGTGGGACATTCGTGATGGCATGTGCAGGCAGTCCTTCACCGGCCACGTGTCCGACATCAACGCCGTCAGCGTGAGTATTGGTCCTTTGGACGAAAACGCACCACAGGATGGTGGAGTGTGAAGGATTGATTATTGCGATTGATTGCATTACTAAGTATTGACTCAGTATTGTTTTATTCAGTTGAAATTGGCAATAGTAGTGGAAGTTTTCAGTTTTATGATGTGGTTTGTACTGGGCTTTCCTTATCTGACAAACCTGAAACATTATCATTTCTTAGCAAATTACAATAAGTACTTTTTTCTCAACTGAAAAATAATTGTTTTCAGATGACAATGGCAATATGCTGAAAAGATTATAACACCAAAACTGAAACTTACACCTCATATAAAGGAAACAGAAAAAACTCTGGTTTGTGCCCGGTAACTTAATATTGCTTTATTACCTACTGTGCCTCAAAAACATAATATAATGGTGTAAAATCACTTTCCCTCTGCCTGATTAAAATCCTTCCCCTGCAGTTTTTCCCCAATGGGAATGCCTTTGGCACAGGCTCAGATGACGCCACCTGCAGGCTGTTTGACCTGCGCGCCGACCAGGAGCTGATGATGTACAGCCACGATAACATCATCTGCGGCATCACTTCTGTGGCTTTCTCCAAGAGCGGCCGCCTGCTCCTGGCCGGCTATGATGACTTCAACTGCAACGTCTGGGACACCCTGAAAGGCGAGCGTGCAGGTAAGGGATTGGCTGAAGTCTGATTAGATAGATACATTCTTTATTGTACTATGTATTTAAGGGACTTTGTTGCCACAATGGGTTATGCGTTTTGCAGATTTGCTTGGAGATGTTCAAGGTCAACTTCATCTTTTTTTTTCCCGACCTCCAGGTGTGCTAGCGGGCCATGACAACAGAGTAAGCTGTTTAGGAGTAACAGACGATGGCATGGCTGTGGCCACTGGCTCCTGGGACAGTTTCCTCCGTATCTGGAACTGAAAAAACCTCTCCCTCGCCATACTCAATCACTGCCCGCAGACTTCCTCCCTGCAACCCCACCCAAAATATTCCATCTCCTCTGCTGGGCTGGACATGAGGGGTGCACATAGTGTCAGCTGCATTCCTCCTTAATTCACCCACACTTCTCCTCTCTCTGACCTGCTCACCCGTGAGAAAGTACCGACTCTTTCTACCTTTCCAAGTGAATTTTTTTTTTTACCCAGCTATACACAACAACAAAAATAAGAACCTTTCAGTTGAGTTGTCCAATCAAAAATCAAATAAGAGTAATGAAAACCTGAAGGAAAAAATACAGGATTTCGCTATTCTAGTAGGTGTCAAAAAAAATCTATTACCATGACCAACAACAAATGAGATGACTGTCAGTGTGTAATATGTAAATGTATATATAAAGACAGTATATATGTATAGCATTATGTGTGTATATATGCATCATATATGCATATATAATGTGTATGTATATATTTTTGTAGTTTATTTCCCACCCTTGAGCTTTTTTTTTAAATATAATTTTGTGGGGGGGGTTATGTTTTATTTTAAAATGTACATATTGACATTACTACACAACATAATGCCAGAAACATTTATTTTATCCTGTGAGTGTCAAACAACTCCAAACAGATACGTATCATCATGTAACCTAAATAGTCTCATTTAATTTTCTGAAAAATTCTGGTAATTGCTGACTCAGTCAGGCTCACTCATCTGGCAACAAAGAAAAGGAAATGACAACTAAACAAAATAATTTTCAAAAATATAATTTGTTTCTGCCAAACTTGCTTTGCTCTCTTATATGTGCGTGTTATGGTTACAGGCAGGTTGCCTAACTCATGCATCCTGCACCTCCTAAATGTTGTGTTCTTGTGAATGATGACTGTGATGGCATTTTTTAATTTTGAAAAAACACAACTCCTAGCATTCCTCACCACATTTTTTGTTGTTGTTTTGGAAGAGAACCACGTTGCCGTGGTTCAGGTTATAGGAGGAGATTAAAACCAACAAGCCATGTTTTTAAGTTTTTAGTCTGAATTCAGCTTTTGCTCCAAAGTAGTCTGAGATAGGAAACTTTCTTCTATTGGAGGCCATACTTTGGCCTCGGCCTAAGTGGATTATGATTTCAAATCATCGCATGCTGAATATCTGAGGACCACAGCCGTCTCATGCAAACCCACAGCTTTGTGAAATGATAATAACCCAGTGATGCTCCAGAGGTTTTGCATATTTGTAGTCCTGTTTCCTGTGGCCTATAGAATCTACACTTTTCCTTAAAGTTGAGATGAGCATCTCAAGTTGCCAATACAAATGATGCTGATGGAGAGATGAGCGTTGCGAAGAGAGACATATTCTCCCTGAGCTGAAGCTGTTCTCAACATGTGAGCCCGTAACGGCAATGAGGCTTGTATGGACAAATGGGAGAGTTGTCAGTTGTTATGTGAGGATATTAAAGGACAATAAAGGACAGCAGTGACTGTCAGCAGCCTCTGAGGACTTGAGAAAAGATGAAGTGAAAGATGTCTCAGAGCTCGCCATGTCATTTTTCTTTCCTTTTTCTTCCTTTTTTTTAAATGAAGGATCAATGAGTCCTTTTTGTTGTCAGCAAGTTGTGGACTGAATGGCTGCATGGAATCATGTTAGTCACTCAAAAAATCACAACACTGCCACCACAAGCCTGTTTAAAAAAAAAAAAAAAAAAAAAGATTTTTAAAGGGTTTAACGCTCTCAGAATTTTTTTTTCTTCACCAAAAAGGTTTTGAACTGGTATATATCGCTAGTGAAGAAAGTACACTTGGTAGACAGAAATGTACATTTAGTAGAGAGCTAGAAATGCACTCACAAACTGTAGTACAAATGTAAACCATGGAGCACGTGACTTATTTACCCATAGAAGGTAGGATTTCCGATTTTGAGTATTTTCTCATTAGTCATATTCCATAATATTGGTTCTTCTTGAGGCTTAATTTAAAAAACAAAAAAAAACAAAAACAAACTAAAACACATAATATGTGTGAGTTGGACCTATCCATCAGCTGTCTCAGGTGCCTATCTCGAAATATAAACATTTGACCCATGCGGGCTGGTTAATGGAGAGTTTGTGCTCCTGTGTGATGTGGCACTTCTCTGTTTCCATTCTGCCTTACGATGCCATTCATAATAGAAGGTAATGCTAGCATCGACAACAGTAATGTTTTCCTCTTGCTATTCCTTTTTACACACTGATCAAAAAGAACGATTGCTATTTTTCTTTCTTCCCTAATAGAAGCACATTCTGATACTAGTGAACACTAAAAAGCATGCTTACAGTAAACCACCACGGCCACATGCAGCTCCATACTGAAGTGTTTTAAATCATTTTTATACAGTTCTGCTTTCTACTACTACCGTACAATTTGTAGTATTTATTAAGGTTCAGCTATCAGTGAAACCCCTCTTTGGCATACCGTGATTCTTGTGATTTTTTTTTACATATATATATATAAAAATGTTTTAGCTGCTTCTACCTGGCTTTGAATTAATGAATCCATTTTGAGAGAATGTTAGCCTGAGAATATCTTTGAGGTGTGTAGAATGTGATGATATGTGTTGCATATCAGTGTTGCAGTGGGTGTGTGAGGGGGGGTTGGGGGATGGGACTGAAGGGAAGGGAAGAGGGGACTGTTTTGCTGATGTATGTGGATAACATATAGATCTAAGTGTTACTTCTTCATTTGTGCCAATGTTATCCACAGACCCTGAGCTGTGAACTGAAAACAAGTCAATGTGACAAGAAAAACAATGTTAGCTCACTTTACTCAAGTGCCAGCCTTCTCCATATCCATCATTTAAGGTCACATCCAAGTCTGGTTTCATGCCCAATCTGTCATCTCATCAAACAGGTGGACTGCTTATATCTGAAGATATCCCAAAAAAACGTTAAATTGACAGAGCTTATGCGACTCAAGTTTCTATTTCAGTCAGTGTAATCAGATGTTCATGTGTCCCCAGATGAATATGACAGACTTCACAATTTGTATTTAAAGGAATAGTTTGACATTTTGGGAAACGTTCACTTTCTGGCTGTTTGATAAGAAGATCAATACCACCTTCATTTTCGTTAGAGAAATATTAGGCTAAGTCTGGAACTGTACCATTGATATGGATTCAGTGAGTTATGCTGGAGCTACAAGTCATCTTTGTACGTGTGTACATTTCTGGAAACTAAATATGCCATAGCAGTTTCTGTTTGCGGTGTGCCAATAAATGTACAGACGGCGTTCACTGGATTACTCTGATACCAAAAAAGGCTTAAACGTCTCTCAGGCTCGTGTTCCGGTTACCGTTTGACGACTTAGCACGGACACCGTTAGTGTATGACGCCCTCGATGATAGACTTATCACTGCGCATGTAGACATACACGAAAAAGTCCCTGGGCAGTCCACTCACGTGACAGCGAGTTCTGGCGCGTCTTTTTAAATATTATTGCAAAGCGTTTTAATGGATGTCTGTTTGGGACATACATTGAGGATAATGGCATCCAAGTAAATTGTAAGTCAAACTTTATCTAGAAGTGTGTGTTTGTGTTCAGATATGACACAACTGCTGCTTAGCGTTGCTAAGGGATCTAATTTTGTGAAGTAGCCTATGTTAACTGCCTCCATGTGCTGCGCCTCACTGCCACGCCTGCCATCCCAGAGAACCTCTGGAATGTGTCCCAACTTTTTGAAGGATTGGCTCTAAACTGTCCTAAATGTACAGGAAACAGGCCAAATTATAACAACCTGTCAAATAAATTAATTTTTGCAAACTATATTAATCGGAAAGTAATCCGATTGACTGAATGTCAACACTAATTAGGGCACAAACTTCAGCCTTGTTTTAGCAGTTAAAGAGCGAATTGCCTTTTTATAAGTTAATGTAGGCTACGTGCCAAATAAACATAAACAGTTAACGTGTCATTAATGTTTTCATTGTGAGTTCCAAAGAGACAACCGAGCTCTTTTTAGCCAGTTTCCAGACTTTATGCGAAGCTAAGATAGCCAGTAGCATGCTAAAAGACACTTCACGTCATATCATCTCGGCCGGAAAACGAATAAGCTGTCTCTCATTATGTCAAAGTGTTCCTTTTAAATCCACCACGTTTTTTTAAACTTTATTATCCCGCCATGGACTTTGAGAAATTAAAAAAATGAACCGTATCAGTTACCAGGTGTAAAAGGGGGATCACTGATAATGAGGCAGCCATTTCCTTGCTGTGTGTTTGTAATTCAGCAGTATTAGCAGCTGGAATAGTAAATTAACACTTTGTGCCTGTGCAGTTCACTCATCTTAAGTAGTGATGTAGACTCATTAATCAAACAAGGTGCTTGACTTCATTTACTTTCACATTATTGTCATACTTACCTGCAGTCTCCCCCAGTTCAATCCCATAGCCACTCAAATGATAAGGCGCTGTTGAATCAGCTTGTTTGATGTTACTGAATGTCAACACTCGATGCATTTGAGGTCTGAAGTACTAAATCTGTGACTTATTTCCTCGCAGTAGTAACTTCAAGTAGTGTTTTAGGCATTTTTGTGCCAGTCACCCACAGTGCCAACATCAAACTTCTAAGAGTAGATACGAAAATGTTAACTGCTGCATTACTTCAGACAGTATTTTGAAGACTGTATTTGCATGAAGCTCAAATTAAATATTCAAATACGGAAAGCGTTTTAACTTTAATCTGAAGAATAGTCAACATAGTAGGAAAAAAGTCACCCCACCACTTGAATTGGTTGCATCACGTAACCACCACAGCACCATCACAAAATAATGCACTGCCCTTTGACTCTACAACCTATTGTTCTAACTTCTTTTTTAAAATTTTGTTTTATTTATTGTTTTTATGTTTTAAGCCAGTAAAGACCAGGGACTTGGTGCCATGATAATTCTCTTACAGTGCTATTGTGTGAAATTATAATCACTTGTTATGGAATAATTTTTATAGTCTTTTTCACACCAGACCTTTTTTTTGTATTTGTACAGTGGCTTGGTGATACTGATATGTTGCCATGAGTTATTGTAACCAATAAAAAAAGCTTTTAACCAAGAATACAAGTCCTGGATCATTTTCTTTCCAAAAAATGTGTAAAAAATGTATTTTTTATCCACTCAAAAATAAAAGAAAACTGTAGTTTGAACAAATGCTGCTTTTGGCAGGATTATACAGGAAGCTGTTAACACCTGCTGGGCATTGCTGCCTGTCGCACCTCCTCCGGTGCCCATGGGTCAGCTGCAAGGTCATCGGCCAGAAACCACTATTCACCAACGTTTCGCTCCTTTAATTCTGGTACATCTCCTGGTGGTGGAGCAGTGACAGGGACGTCTCCCTGTCACCCCCTGCAGCTGATGGTTGTTGTCCGCTGCGGCTGTTGTCTGGGGTTAGGTGTTCTTCCCCCAAGTTTTGTCCTTCCTCCTAAGCTAGAGCCAAAAGCTCCCTTTTTCAGCCTCCTCTGCCAGGTCCTTTATCGCCTTCCTGAGTCGTCCTCCGGTGAGTCCCACATCCCTCAGGAGGCATGTGGTTGACAGCCCCATGAAGCCCCAGCATCCGACCTCCACTGGGCAGATGGTACTGGTACTTGGCCTTCTTGCGTTCAAAGGCGGCCTCAATCCCCTCCTCCATGGGTACTGTTAGCTCAATGAGGATCGCCGCTCTTGCCTTGGCTGACCACACAACTATGTCTGGCCGGAGAGATGTGGTGGTGATCTCCGTGGGGAACTGGAGATTCCTGTCAAGATCGACCCTCATGCTCCACTCCTGGTCAGGGGAGAAGGGCCTTGATATTTCTCTGACACTTCTCCTGATCCCTCCTTCCGCAACAAAAATGGTGTGGTCCTTTGCAGTTGGTAGTGTTTTTCTTCCCCGTCGGCATTCCTCCAGCACTTCAGCTATCTTCCTCAGGACCTGGTCATGGTGCCATCTGTAGCGGCCCTGTGAGAGTGCGACCTTGCAGCCTGACAAGATGTGCTGGAGGCTTACATTGGGAGCATTGCAGAGCGCACAGCATTCCTCGCTTCCGAACCACTGGTGGAGGTTCCGAGGGCAGGGAAGCGTGTCGTAGGTTGAACGGATGAGGAAGCTGAGTCTTGCCTGTGGGATCTTCCAGACGTCTAACCAACTGATGTTCTTGTTTGTAATTCCCTCCCAGGTTGTCCAGCTTCCTTGTCGACCCTGCGACACAGCTTTGATCTTATAGTGGTCTTCCTCCATCCTCGTCACCTCCGCCACCACCATCTCCTTCCTTTCCTTGCGGTTGGCCTTGGACCAGAAGCGTGGTGCATCTCCCCATCCTAGGCCTGCTCTTCCCACCTCAGGTCTGCGTCCAATGCATGCCATGCCTCTGCTTTTTTTCATTTGGCTCTGTTCTGTGTGAGGTGGTGAGGACTGGTTCTTCATGTTCTCCACCAGCGGACCTTCTTCCTCTGTGTCTCTCATGCATCCAGCAACGTTGGGTCCATTGGCTCTGTGGTTTTTGCCCTGGCTTTTGGTCCCTCTTGTCTCACCTGCTCTCACAGTGCAAGGTTGCTGTTGGCCATTCTGGCCACACTGTGCTTTCCCCTGGTGGATTCGAATGCCCCTGAATGTGGTCACTTTCTCCCATCCACATGCACACTTTCGGAGGCACTTCATATATGAAATATAAAAGTCAATTTATTTACATATCTGTTTCATCACAGACTAGTGAGCGCTGGACAATAGAGAAGTTTTATTGTTAACTCAGGCTCATTTTTGATAATGTTTCTTTGACATACATGTATAGAAAGATACAGATTCTAAGAAATAACTCACAAACTAACATTTGCTGTTTGTTAACCAGAACTCTGTTTGGACCTTTAATATCCCACAAAGGTCCATTTTATTAATATAATTAGCAATTGGGAAAGGTGTAAAATGTAAAACTGCTGTTACAATCTCCACCCACAGATGATGCAAGCATTGAAGCTGCAGCAGCTGTTACTCTCTTTGCCTGCAGGTGGTTTACAGCAAACCTGTTCACTTCCTATTGAAATAAGCTGCAATTCACTTGGAGGGTGCTCCTGAGATAGTTCTCAATAGATGGAGCAAAACAAAAGTGTTATTTACCCTTGCTTCAAGACAAATAATCTGCCCAAATTTAATTTTAGTTTTTGTTAATGTGGTATTGATCATATATATCAGAATTGGAATGAAAAAAAATGCCAATGTCCTTATGTTTTTCTTACAGGGAACGTCAGCATTCTGCTAACATATGCTGAATGGTTGTTTAAGAATTTATGACTGATTGCAAAAAAGACTACAACAGGCCATGGCAGCAAGGTAAAAACAAAACAGAAACTTGCATGTGCTGTTTCAGAAGCTGTATGTTCTAACTGGTTCCACTGTTTCCATCCGGTACCTTTAACACACATTCCTAAAAGGAAAGCTTGTTTAAATAAATGCACAAGCAGTCTGGTTTGGATTTTGGCAGATTTAATTCAGACTGGCAAATCTGGAGGTATTTCAGCACACATTCAAGAAAAAAGGACAACTTTACAAAGTGTGGACTTGTGTAACTGTCATCATAAGTCATACTGGTATAAATAAAGTAGGATATTATAAAATATGAGTATTTTCAAAGTCTTTTATCTGTACAATTTGGGTTTTTAGAAAATAGATCATGAACCCCCAGCATTTTAAAGACATGCTTTGCATATGACGCTCAGTTAATTTATTTTTCTGGATCTTTCTAATTCAGAAACAAATCTGTTTACTTTCATTATTAAACATATTTATTTTTTGTTGCTACAATACAGTAGATCATTTGCCTGAACAGATACAACGTACAGTCTTAAAGACACACAAACTTTGCTCCACAAAAGTTAGTCAAAAAAGGCATATTCACAGTTTGAAGCACGTTAGTGTCAAAATATAGCACCCGACCAGTAGGTAGCTTTCACACTGACAGGGTTTCTATCGCCTCTCTGTGGAGCGCCTTTGTACACCATGAGTCCAAGTTTCTATTACAGGCAGCTTTGTTTTACAGTTTGTTCACTGCTAATTTTTTTTGTCAAGTACCTGAAGCACCTGGCTGGCTGAGGAGGAGAGGAGGGGAAAATACTGATGTGTCTGGGTAGTCACTCCTTTCTGCCCACTAAAGAGTGAAACTACAGATTACTTTTCATTATGACTAAATCTTTTTTTTTGATTAATTGATTAGTCTACAAAATGTCAAAAAAGGACATATGGCCTTTAAAACTTACCAAAGACTGTCTTCAAATGGACTATTGGGTGTGAAAAAATGAACAACAAAAAACAAACATTATTTTTACAATTGAGACAAAAAGGGCCAGCTCTTCATTTGAGAAGCTGGAAAAGTGTGATATTTTTACCCGATGAACGAGTAACATCGACTATCAAAATAGCCACTGGATTCATTGTCTGTTGATAGACTAATCAATTAAATTGACCAATCTTTTCAGTACGAAAAGATGCCCACACTGTATCTGGTGTAGTGTGGGTGAGGAGGAGGACAGGGCGCAGTGAGGTGGCGTCAGGCTGAGGACCGACTGGCTCAACCTGAAACAAAGTGTGGCGCGTTGAAGAGGGGCATCTTCACTGCTGTGGCTGCAGGTACTGGTTTGTGAACGCCTCCAGCTGCCTCTCCAGCTCCGTGGCTTTATGTCTGCAGAGGAAATGTAACACACTCTAACAGCTGTTTTTACATGGGTGAAAATCACCCAGTCTGATTAGACATGTGGTTGGGTTGAAGCTGGGTGGAGTTATGTTGTGAAAAAGTTTTATTAGGTGCAGTTAAATTCTAACTATTAATAAATATAAGAAAACAGCTCACTTATATTAGTATTTTCTGCAGGCAAATATGATATTGTGCAATCTGCTGACTGACTGCAGGGCCGTGCAGCAAGCTTGAGTTGGAAAAAACACCAAGCTCCAAGGCAGGTCTGGTAACACTATCCAATTATGGAATTAGAATTTGACTGTTTCCAGGTCTTTTTTTGCTTTTCCTATGGCATCATTCTCCCCCACTTTTCAAGTTGTCCCCCCGATAAGAGAAGGAGCTGGACAAACCGCAGGCTCTTGGAGTGGCTCTGGACGGTCTCCAGCTGATCTATCTTGGCTGTCAGTCGGTGGATTTCTGCCTCCAGCTCTTTCTGCGTCTGGTCCACCTGCTGACAGAGCCGAGCAAAGGTCGTAGCCATCTCCCTGGCAACACAGAGGGCACAGCGTCGCACTGCTTATTTATTTAGCCCTGCTACAGAGGGGGAGAATGGGTGGGGCTGAGGGGAGGGTGGGGCAGGGCTCCGTGTGTAAATTAGGGAACATTAGGAGGAGTCAGGCTTTTTCAGTAGCTTAAATACCACTGACAGAAATCGAGGAAGGGTACAGAGAAATCACCATTTGCTATCAACATAAAACATTATTAAGCTGCATGGTAATAGATTAATACAGAAAAACAGAATGACCAGAAAATCATCCCAAATTAGATCAGTCATCAACTTACTTACTTTACATGTTGCATACCAAATATTAAGTACACAATGTAAAAATGTACTGCTCTTTCTGTACTGTACTGTAGTCAGTTCTACCATATCAGGACTTACTGTTGGACCTGGTGGCTGCAATTGCTACTCGTGAAGCTGACAATGAGTTGCAGCTTCTCTGTTGCGTAGTCCACAAACTGGCGCTTCAGTGAACGCTCCTTTGCCTTTGTGGTCCAGGTGAGTCTCTCATATAGGTACAACAAGCCATACAATGAGGCCGACAGGGCAATCAGCCTCCAGCCAACTGTTCTCCACACCTTAAAAAAAAGGACAGAGGCCGGGTTAGCACACTCACAGGTTAAAACATTTTTCAGTGCCAAGTATAAACAATTATGGAAACAACATACCACGCCTCCAACGATGATGACGCTCATTGACGTGCGGGACGTCAGGGAAGCCACATTGGTCGCCATGGCTACCATCAGGTCCTCCTGGGTCATGAGGGCTGTCTCGTTGTTGGGTTGAGATATGGTGGAGGGGGGTCCCGAGGAGGGTGTACAGGCCAGGGGCAGCGCTGGGCGAGAGGCCTGAGTAACAACAAGCTGAGTTTATTAATAATATGACATCGCTGAATGTTTTGCACAGCATTGTGAATGAAGTCGGCCACATTGGGTACCGGTGACACCAAATTTTAAATGATAAATTGAAGGTGGTTTAAGTACATAACCAACTCTGTCCCTTCGGTCCGTACCTGGAAGTTCTGGTCCACCAGTTTGAGTGCCCTCTGTGCGTTGACAGATCCCAGGAAGCGGTGGACTAACGCTGTCCATCCCAACGAAAACTGAAACTCAATGTTCTCCTGGAAGTCACTGCAGAGTGTGGCGCAGTTTAGGTCGTAACTCAGGTCAAACTTCCTGCTGGGTACCAGCATGTGGACTTGGCTCTTGACCGCAGAGGGAAGCAGAGGGAGCATGCTCTCTGGAGAGAGGGAATATGGAGAGTGAGAAAAGTGTAGGGAACAAGCAGCAGTCAGGGGAACATGTGTAGCTCAGTTTGTATCCCTATTACAAGGCGAAAAAAGAACACCTGAAGGAACAATTCTTCAAAATGACCTTTTGGTTCATTGTTCAGCTAATAATTTTTTTCTGGCCACTAGAGGGCAGAATGTAACACAAGGTGACAGGAATGATATAACAACATCATTACTGTGGTCTATAAAGTAAATGGTACATCTGATTTGAATATCGCTGCCTTTTTTCAATCTCTCTTCAAGGGGAAAGAAAAAAAAAAAATCACACCACAATTTCATCAGCAGCACCTGAAGCTACACCTGAGGGCACATTAACACCTTTTCAACATGACTGCCACCGAGCACAGCTTGCGTGCCTGACACAGTGACGCATTTGTAGCATAATAGGGCTCAGGATGATGGCATTCAGCGAGGAGGGTAAATATAGCAGTGAGCTGGGCGTTACAGATCACAGCCCGAGTGCCCGAAAGGTTCTGACTAAGTTTAGAACCACTCTTATTGAGGGAGTGAGTGAAAAAACAACAATGGTGGAGTGGAAAATCTGGGCTGAGGTAATTTTCTGTGAAAGAAAAGGTTGAGCAAAGAATAATTTCTGATAACAAACAGTATTTCAATTATAACCAGGAGAAAGCTAAAATTCTTCACTGTCTGTGTGCATTAAATTCACTTTGATTGTGAAGAGGTGAATGAATATGTACAAGAAAGGGACTTTTTCCCCTCTACCAGTAGCTGCCTGAGCTCACTCATTAATAAAAGTGGGATCTTCATAGCCTTTTTTTCAAAATGACTTCATCTTGTTAGGGAAGCACCGTTTAGCCAAGATAAAGGTTCACCCTTCACTCCTGATAGCACAGAATGGCTGCAGACCGAGGTACAAGCATGAACTGAACAGATCTGTTCTTGAACACAAAACAGTGACAATGTGACTTTAAAATTCAAAAGGTTGATTAAAAACGTGGTCTCAAGTTTTTGTAGTTAAATTACCCATCATGAATCTCTGACTGGACTGGACAGAGGTGTTCACAGCATCGGAACAGCGGAAGGCCAGGTTCTTCCCCATCCCCTCCTCCACATGAGCAAGCAGCTCCTGCAAACAGCAACAGGGGTCAGAGGTCAAATGTAAAACAGTTTGCGAAAAACACAGACCAGAGGACGTGTCATTCTGCCCTTCAGATTTAAAGCACAAAACTGGCACAGTTGTCTGGGGATCACCCAGTGCACCTCAGGATTGTTGCCCAGGAAAGGTATGGTCACAAAACACTTAAGTTGTGCCTCTGTACTTACAGACTTGTAGATCTTGAGGACATGAGGCGAGGGGTGGAAGTCAGCATGGAACTCATCCACGATTACATGGAGACGGCAGATCTCCTCCCCCATTGCACTGGACACCTGGGTAAATCACAGCCGTCAGTCGTATTCTGGTGGGGGGTGTGTGTGTGTTAAAAACACGACTAACCAGGTGGACTGAAAATCCACACAGCTAGAATCCGTGGGCGCTGGCTATATAAATGTAGAGGCACAAGCTGAAACACAGTAGTGATATTCTGTGCATGTAAATGGACAGGGGTTAGGGACAGGACACTCAACAGCTCTTCCGCCAGTCGTCATCTACATTACCCTGGATTCCACATCTTCACTTATGGCTTTGATCTTTTTCTTGATGTCGACAATCAGCAGGCTGAGCTGATTCTTGACGAACTCTAGCCGGTCCATCTGATACTCTCGGTCCTCTAGCGCCGCCACTCTGAAGCCCCACCCCACCGACAGGAAATAATGTCACCAAACAAACAAACTAGCAACTGAACGATTTGACAAAAAACAGAATTAACAGAATCATAATTAGGTAAAGACAGACGTGCAAAAACAGAAACCAACTGACAGTTACAAAATCTAATTTCTTAATTTTGTTTTATTGCATCTTAATTCATCATATGTTCAACTTATGGTAGTGTTAAAAACCAACATCCTTTTTTTTCCTCAGACATTTCATAGTTTACCTGAATAACCTCTTCATGGCATTCGCAAAAGAGGAAAATTATGAATTAAATAAGAGCACGACACTCACCTCTTCTCCGCCGCCTCAATATTGATGGCGTCCATGATGCTCTGGACTTGTTCTGTGATCTGCTTGGCCCTGATAGTGTGCTGCTCAAACTTTGTTTTCACTGCTGACTGCGAGATACACTCCTGCGAGGCCATAACACACAAGTCACTGTGACTGCTGCTGGACATGGTGCATGAACGTGCACGCTACCCGGGACAAACTCAGGACAAGATATACACCTGCTACTTGTTCAACTCAGGAGAAGAAAGGAAAATGGAAACTCAGGTGTGAAAGTGACAGCAGCAGTGTGTGTATCTTGCCTCCCACTGCCCACATTTTGTCACGGTAATGTGTTGGTGATGCCGCAGCAACAAAATCATAAGCGAATAAAACATATGAAGTGAATTCAAATTTAAAAAATAAAAACATGTAAAAAGAGGAAATTTGTATCGCTTTGGGATGACTTTTAAATGATCTCATGCTCAAGGTATCTTGCAGATTTTTGCGCCTGCATTCAACTGAGCTTCACTGACTAAAAGGAATAAAATTCACAGCTCTCAAAAGCTTTTGTAGAGTTCATAATCTTGCGTGAATTAAAGACACCTGTGTTATCATTTCCCTCTCAAGCATTGCTCAGCTCCTTATGATCCATATTATCAGTTGTCTGTCATGGAAATAATTCATTATTCTTCGCTTTAATCCACTGTAGGTCATTTCAGAAAGATTATGTCTCAGGCTCTACTGTTTAAGTCTTATCAAAAAAAGTTCTCCTATAGACAAATTCAGTTTCTCCTAGTCAAACGCAAAACATCTGAACAAGTAACAACAATAAACAGAAACACACACACGAGAAAGTCAACACTCAATACTGATCAGACAGAACAAAATCAAAGTGGGACAAAAACATGTGGATGTCCTCGCCCAAGTGAATCTAGACTTCAGCAATGAAGACGCAGGTCGATGGAAAAGGCACAGTGATTGGTCTTGACGGCCTGAAATTGTGCGGTTGGTGGTGAACCCTAACCAGTAAGTGAGTAAGGTTCCGGAGGTTGGTCAGGTTTGCGGCCGCTGCTCGTCTTATTCAACTTCTTTGGGTGTACAACAACGTTAAACAGAAGCTTTGACAAACATGTACACAAACTAACGCCTTCACCAGGCAGCTGAATTTCTCAAAGAGGCATTTCAGCCGAGGAAATGTGAGTCCCAGTTCGCAGCCTGATGAAGCGGTCATTTGTATCTCCAGGCCTGAATGAATTCATGAATAACCTCACTTCTCATAATAGTGATTTCCCCCACTCTCTCTGGTAGCAACTCGTTCTACCCAGCAGCAACCAGGCATCGTCAAATAGATCTGCTTAGCTCTTTATGATAAACCGACTGCAGCGTTTAATCAGCTGGGCCTTGTCATCCGTGTAACGTGCTGTTTTTGACTTGAATGGACTGAAACAAATCCATAGCACCGGTGTCAAGTCTAACACATGCCAAAAAAATCATCACTTCTTTTTCTTCAAAATCTGTCTCTGGGGATTGAGATACAGGGAACTGAGTTTGCTTTGAGAAGTGGCAGTAAAATTATCAGAAGATGTGGAGAGCCCAGTGACACACACACACACACACACATACCCACACAGTCAGGCGTACGAATGAACGAACACACACACACACACACACACTCAAACCTCCTCTCAAAGCTCTGAAACTCCTTCAGTCTCTCCTGGAAGCCCTCGGCCAGAGCTCCACCTGTTGGATGAAATGAACACAGCAGATATAAAGTGAAAAGTCCTTGTTATCACGACAAATACAAAATACACCATTTGCACCAACAGCTGTATAGCCCTTGTACTACTTTATTCATTTTAAAGCAAATAATTTTGGTTTGGTTTTTTTTTGTGATGCAAATGCTGTTTTGTATAATAATTCATATCTGACAGAAGGTGGATGACACACGAACGACCTGCATCCAAATTTCCACACACAGGGTCAGCCGTGTGTTTTCTGTCTCCTCACCCGTTTCAGGCATGCCCTGCGCACGTTGCATGCGGGAGTTGAGCACCTCTTTGGCGGAGACAAAGAAAATGCGGTTGGGTGCCTGCTCTCGGTCCACAACCTTCAGCTCCTCCACCAGGAAGTTGACACAACGGTCGGTGTGCTGCTTTCTCACCTGGAGGGAAAAGTTTGCAATTAAAGTTGATAAAAGTGCTATTTTCATTACAGACACTGTAATTTAGTGTGTTCAGTTGTTTTTGTCTTTTTTTTACTTTAAATTAGCTGTATCCTAGCCATGCAGATAGTTTTGCTTATACCTGCAAAGGCTTCCAACTGACTTGTTTCATTTGATCCCCTCTTTTAAAAAAAATCTCTTTTTTCCCCAAAAAATGATGATACACATATTTAGTAACAACACATGAGGCGGATACAGAGGGTTGACTCACATCCTCCATGTATTCTGGTTCGTTTGCGGAGGCGTCCCAGCGGTTGTTGAGGATGAAGATGTTCGGCTTCGACAGACGTTCGTTCACTTTGTGAAAAAAGTGCTTTTCCTAGAAAATGGAAGAGAGAAGTGAGAGGGCTTACCAGAGGTCAGCGACCCTACTGTTTGTGGAAATAATGGTCATCTGAGTACCCACACTGGATGTATGTACTTTACATCCAGTGTCTGGTTCTATTCAGCAACAAAGACAGTAACTCCACTGAAGCTGGTGCTGTAACATGGAAGAAAAACTGACATACTTTGAAAACCGTGCCAGAATTTCAAACCATGGCACCTTTTCTTGCTACTTGACCATCTTCTATTATTTACATAATGCCTTGGATCATGTCCATGGAATATGTGGGTAATATGTCTGCGTTCCCTTTAATAGCTGCTGCTTGGTTAAGGAGCTCTGTGATTAACTGTGTGTCCAGCTTTGCATTGCATGAATACCTGAGCAGATAGAAACAAGAGTGGGGCCTGTGTGTGGCTGGATACAAACACAGGCAGCCACATTGTCTACTCTGTAGTCAGCTCAACATAGAAACCATCCACACTGATCCCTTTAGTACACATTAACTGAAAACTTATTTTGCATTCTATTGTAGTGTGTCGTTATGACACTTTCAGATTGTTGGTGATTATGAGCCATGGAAGCAGAAATAGTAACACGAAATCACAGGATACCTCGTCCACACTATCTATAGACTTAGTTAACATAAATAATATGGGACATACAGTATATATAAATACACACATAGAGAGCGGCTCAGGCTGAGAGACATTACCGTGTTCATGAGAGTGGATTCAGAGTTTGCCACCAGCACAAAAACATCCGCATCCAGGCAAAACTTGTCGATCCAGCTGTCCAGTTGTGATGTGACATCTGTCCCTGGGCTAATAAGTGGAAGAGGAGTCAGGAGATCAAATGCATGCCATCCTCAAAATATATGAAATAAGACGCCCAATCTGGACTTAATTTCTGTACACATTAAGTCGTCTTACCTGTCTACAAGCACCAAGTCGTCTCGAAGCAGAGCACACTTGGTCTTGGGCCAGAAGACACGTACTAGACAGCCAGCGTCCAGACTCTCATCCATGTGGAGTGCATGAGCCAGCTGGTTTACAGTCTGGGGGGGGCAGATTCCGTGACAGATGTTAACTTAATGACTTCTTTTTAACGTAAATGCTTAGTGTTCTATTACAGTTGAGATATACAAGATGTATATAACATAATCTAGTTGATTATTTCATGTTTAACACTCAAAGGTCGATTTTCTAAAAACAAACAAATTATGTAACAGCCAGTAACAGCTCTTCTACAAGTAAGCACTTCTTTTGGAAACATATTACACTACAGTATCCATCCAGTATCAGCTTTTTTTAATGTATTAAAAACTTTTAAAGTTTATTTCACTAGAAGATCCACATGAACTTCTGACACTGCAGCGACATCCTGACTCAACTGTTCATTCGTTCTGTTTAACCCATCCAGTTCACTACATTCAGTTCGGCGCATTACAGTGAAGAGAGAGAGAGGAGTCTCCTGCAGCGAGCTTACATTACAGACACCTGACACCATCGTAAACATCCTGCAAACAGTTCATACGCAGCTATAGGTTCAGGCGGTATTTGCTCAGTTCACACACGCTGACTATATTCTCTCAGAAACAAAGTAGTAAAAAGTCATGTATGAATTATTTAACTTTTTGATGCAAACCAGTGAGGAATCAGAACTAAGATATGCACTCGGCTCTGTTGTCGGGTGAGGAATAAACCCAAACAGTTTGCGAGGAGGAATCTGAGGAAGCACAACCTGATATATAAGTGTAATTGTGTGACAACTGTTTAATAAACAGATGGTGTGATTAGTAAGGGGGATTCTAGTGTGTGTGTGTGTTAAATCTTGTCCCCCACCACCCTAACAGAGGTGCCAAGTAGTTTGTACCAACCGAGAACAAATTACAGCAGCTCTCATTATTAAAATGTGTAAATAATGTATGTGGACAGGTGGCAAAGCTAATAAAAGAGGAGCGATAATATCAATATATTCACCTTGATGCTCTTCTCTTCATCAGAGCCCTCTGTCTTGAGGTAAGCCTTGTCCTCATCTGTGCCCTCCACACTCAGGAAGCAGTTAGTGGTGTGGCCGATCCCGCTGGGCAGCACGCGGTCCCTCAGCATGGCGTTGATCACTGTGCTTTTACCATTACTGGTCCTATAAATAAAACAAATGAGTCACTGAGTACATACGGAGACAACATATCAGTATACATCCTACAATTTATGAACAAATGAACTGGCCTTAGGTATGATGTTGTTGTTGTTTAACAGTGAAATAAATACAAAAAATTTAAATATTCTTATTGCATTTTACTGCCTGCAGTGACTGTTCAACCCATTGCTTAATTAATTGTGCTTGTGAAATCTCCCAGCTTTTCTCAGACACACCCTCCTATTGTGTTTTGGATGCGTAGCCTCTCCTTTGAATCAGTGTAGAGCAAACTCAATCGTACAGAAAGGGATTAAACTTTGACTGAATAGTGTCACCGCAAGGATACCATTCAAATGAGTGGAAGTAAGGGTAAACACAAAACAGCCATGTGAATCACATAGGAAGGGACAAATTTAACTTTAAAAAAATTTAATATCTGAAAGACAGGTGGAGAATCTAGTCTGAAACCTGGTTCCCAAAGACAACATTCTAAGTGTGTGTAGGTATTTACCTGCCAAAGAAGGCCACTTTCATGTGTCTGCGGGCCAGCACCTCCTTAATCACAGCAAGTTTGTCAGCGTAAGCCTGAATCTCCAACTTCTGATCCTCACTTGCAATGTTCTCCAAAGCTTTATTCTGACAGGTTTCTGTTGACACAAGATTCATGCCAGATTAGAGAAACACAACTCCTCCCTTATCATCCTCTCAGACTGTGAGCACTGTCCGACAAGTGAGGAACATGTCTTTTTCAAACATTAGAGGATTCTTGCAGCTGTTAGTATAATTACCCTGCAAACAGAATAATGTTCCAGTTTAATTGGCATTACCTGCTGGAGCTAAGTGTCAGGCAGATGAACAAACCCACTCACCTTCTACAAACTCTGAAGTCTCTTTCACATAATTCAGTAGTTGTTCAAACACATCGCTTATCTTCTTCTTGGCGACAACAAAGTGCTTCAGAGGGGAAAACTCCCCCCGAGCTGAATCTGTCCGTCTGAGTGGAGGGGCTGCAGCCATGGTGCTCAATCTGGAGACAGAGAGGGGTCAAAAGGGCAAGGACGGCTATATCAGCGGACGTGGACTATACAGTTAACACAATGGTCATGATAACGCCGTGTTTAGATCAAGTTGGGCGGCTTATATTTATTTTACGACTGCAGTTGTACAGTTTTTTAGGCAACTCTGACATTGCAGGAAAGATGAGTGGCGAGTTCAGTACATCAGCAAAGTTATCTAACTCAATGAAAACATAACAGAAGTTAGCATGAAGCACATAGGGATAACATACACTATCTAACTGACATGAATAACAAAAGATACATATTTTGGGCGTATACATCTATTCTCTCATTCTATTCTGAATAATATTTGACATTCTTAAATTGATCGGGCGGACGCGTGCTGGTGCCGAACAAGCTAACAGATTAAACTAGCTAACGTTAGAAGCGGCTTCGCGGTAGCAAGCTAGCGTTAGCAGCATGTGTAATTAACGGCATTATTTCGTTACCACAGTCCTAAGACAGCCAGTGTCCTCTTCTCATAACACAAACAATACCGATCCGCGGCGACAAAAAACTGAATCCTTTACTCCGCTGATAGATCCCTTGCTGTCAACTGCTGGTTAACCTTCTGTTTGTATCTTTTACTGGCACCAGCTGTCAAGATCCTTACTTTGACTAGAGCAGACTTCCGGAACAAATTTCAAAATAAAGCCGGTTTGAGTGCATTGATTTAACGGGGTATCTATTAGTTTTACGGTTGGTATTTTTTAAAGCAGCTCTTGTTTTTAGTTTGACGTTTAGGTTTCAGTCAACTATAGCAAAATTTTGCTCGTTTAATAGACATTGGTCGTTCATTTATTTCGAAAAAAAACAGAAGATTTAAATAGATTACAAAGCATCTCAGACAAACTAAAGCACATATACCTATGATGAGATAAAACTTTATTGATCCATACAATGGGGAAATCCACTTGGTACTGCAGCAGAAAAGGGGGCAAGAGCTGTTCAGTACAGTAACCCAGGAGAAAAAAGAGGACTGTTGTGACATGATAAACAAACCTTAGGGCATACAAACGAAAATACTCTAAACAGTATTTTCTATATTCACAATACAAAGGTTAAAAAGATGCAATCAGTCGTATTTCTGTTGGTATGAACAATTCATTACAAACATTTACAGTCTATAATTGTACGAGCTTTACTATAAGCCCATATATTTGAAATTTATTTCAGTATTTTGCGTATACACTGTCCCCTTATTTTCGCAGTTTGGTCATTTAACTGACATCCAATTATTTTTTTGAGTCCTGACACAATTTCTTTTCGAGTTTATTTCGAGACAAGCTTCCTGTTTTGTCCAACTTAAGTATCGTTGTCTTGACTCAGTGACGATATTTGACTTGCTCGAGGGCGGAGACAAGTGACGAAATGTTGGCGGGCAGCAGCCAATCAATGAGCAAAGAATGCATCCATCCCCTGACATCTCCTTTACAGTACTTGACACACAAGTCCAGTTACAATACCATTTGTATAATTGATTATACAAAAGACAAGTTAATTGCACAAAAGCATGAAAAACACTAATTTAAATAAAATATATTACATTTATATTTTCAACCCCACACTTGACAACTGGCAAAGGAAATTTGCCCAAGGTTGCCCAAACTTATATACACAACTTTATGATCATTAGGCATACAATCATATTAACTTATTCTAAAAAAATGTAAGTGTTTCAAATGCATTGTTGTCATGATGTATTCTTTGAGGAACCTACCAGTATTTTCTATTTTATTTTTTCAGCTCAAAAAGGTCATGAACTCGACATTAAAATCCTCTCAACCTGGTATCTGATTTTTCAGGCCAGTATTAACAGACTAGTGCACCTATCCATGGTATTGTGCAAACTCTTTTTACAAGCTACATTAGAGAGTTTTATTTTTACTCTGTCTATAGCTGTACAAACTTTTTTCTGTAAAATTTTTAAGAAACCATAGGCACATTTTAATTTGCAATAGGGCATCTATGTGAACATCCACATGGGCCGTCACCCTAATTTTATCATACAACATGTAAATGAAATGAGTTACATATGTGTTGCCTTTCCAAGCCCAGAGTAACTCTCATTCAGTGGAGCAGTTAGTGAATGGGACAATGTCACAGAGGAAACGCCTCTCTGTGTGCAAATGTGTGTGTGACCACAACTGTGGCAAAATGACATCAGTCAGAGCAGCGGACACTGAAACACTTGCACCAGGACCTCTAACCTCTGTTTGCTTTTGGGATTTTTAAAAACTGATCATCACCTCAGAAACTTTGAATATCCATCTCATTGCTTTTCCCTTTTCTTTCTGGATTTTTTAAAATGATGTATGGATTTATGATGGGGAATTAAGATGGTGAGGAAGAAAAAGCTGCTGGTGTTTGAGTAAGTATGACTCCTGTACACATTTTCTCGGTTGTTGGCTGTTGAATTCTAACATGAATTCAGTTATCTTAAAACAAACTCACTATAATGATGCTATAATGATACAACAAAAGACTTTAAAAAATAAATTTGTCTCTGACACTGTATTTTTAAATGTTTTTTTCTGTGTTTTCACAATAGAATGTTTAATATATATAGTCACAGCATGTTTATCTTTGGTATAGTATAATTATTGCACAATTTCTATATAATTGAATTAAAATTGTGTTTTCATGTTAGTGAGACCCCACCAACGGAGTGTTGGCTCAGTAAAATAACAGGTGTCTTTCTTTTCTCAGCAGCATAGCTTCAGCATCATACATTAATGATGAAATGGATATACTAATTGCTCTCCTGCTCTCCTGGGCAGATATAGATTTCATCCTTTCCTAGTGTAATTCTGATCCACACAAATCTCCTGTTTCTGTGGCACTAACAGAAAATATTGAAATTTTAATTTGAATGCAATTCTTCAAACAAAGTCACCAAGAAAGAATCTGGGAGTGATTTTTCATATAAATTTACATTTCTGATGAGTTTCCATGTGAAATAACCTGGGCTCAAGCTATTTTTCTGCCAGCTTCCCCATTGTGTTGGGGCTATTGTAGCAGTGTAAGTGACACAACAGCCTATGTGTGTATTGTCTGTGTGTGAGCTAGTGTGTATTGTCTGGATGTGTATGTGTGTTTGACCTTTACATTGTGTCAAATCCTATCTAGCATTCTCTTTCTTTGGGAATTTAGTTATTTTGCCTTTTGAGTTTTGTTTTACCAAAAACTAGGAAAAACAAAATGCTCATTTATATTATTTCTCTTTGGAATCACACAAATTGGTTTGCCAGTGGGTTAAATGCTTTGTTTAAGTGGATCACTCAAAAACATCCTATTTGTTTGCTTTTCTTTTTAGAATTTGTGGAAGCATGATGTGGGATGGATAAGCAACAACGAAGCTCTACTGTAAGTTGACTGAAAGTCTCTTTTAGTATGACTTGTACTTTGTGTGTTTTTGTGATGGATGAATGTGTATTTTAATGATGGACTATGGATGACATTGCTGAACTTCAATGAGGGACACTTGAGTCAGTGTTTATTTCAACAATTTATGTACATTCATATTTTTTCCTAATTTGTAATAACATTGACATGTAACACAGCAGGTATAGGGTTTACAAGAACTTGGAGGGGAATCAGGCTCGGAATTTCCTAATTCATTATTGCTTAATGTAAAAGATGTCAAGGCCTCCATCAGATGTTTCTTGACTATAGCATGAAATAATTTTACACATTTTTCACAAATACATTTTATAAAGAATAATAACTTTCAATAAAAACAATTAACATATGAAGACTAAATGCACAACTGTATCTCTGCATAGATGGCCTCTAATGACCCAGACCTTCCTGGCCCCTCTGGTGACCCCCAGCCTGGTGACCTCATTGAGATCTTCAGACCAGCCTATCAGCACTGGGCTCTCTACTTGGGAGATGGTTACATCATCAACTTGACTCCTGTTGGTCAGTAGGAGCCTCAAATGCAGGCTGTATTAAATGAGGAAATGTTGGTGACATCTAGTTTCTAATCAGTGTGTGCCTGTCATGAGAAATGATAAACATGCTCTTGTCACTTCTTTTCAGTTACTTTATTTGACATTTGAATAGGGGAACAGTGAACAGTGAGACTTATTTGTTCAGAACCCAAAATGTGTTGAGGTCTTTATGATGGTTTACCACACTACTACATTTTACTTGATTTTATTCAAGATCCCAAAATATTTGCTTAATGGTCTAAATAAAACATTTTCATCCACGTACTGTAGGAAAAAAAATGGTTCAATCTTATCCTCTACTCCATTCTAGATGAGAGCCCGACAGCTGCCATGTCCAGTGTGAAGTCCGTCTTCAGCAGAAAGGCAGTAGTACGCATGCAGCTGCTGAAGGAGGTGGTGGGAAGTGACTCGTACCGTGTGAACAACAAATATGATGACAACCACACACCCCTGCCTGTATGTGAAATCATCCAGCGAGCGCAAGTCCTCATTGGCCAGGAGGTGTCTTACGACCTGCTGGGGAGCAACTGCGAGCACTTTGTTACCCTTCTGCGCTACGGGGAGGGGGTGTCTGAGCAGGTCTCTCACTCTTTGTTGTGCTTTTGCTTCACGAATCATCAGGGCAAAAATATTTTTCACTTAACAGACCACAGTGCCAAACAAACCCTTAATGTCATCACTGTCATAGTTTTATTATACATTTTAGAACAAAATGGGCCATTAAATTTAAAACTGAATTTCTGTCAAACCTTACCATAAACTTATCTATGTAGATTATCAGTCATCCAGGTGATTTTCAAGGTTGAAAGAGTTCCATAAGGCAACTGGACTTGAGATTTTTCAAGAAAACGTTTTGCCCCTCATCCAAGAGGCTTCCTCAGTTATTATTAGCCTAATGGAACCCTTAAGGAACCTTACCATAAACTAAATTTGTACTTTTTTGGACTATCTTACTTTCTGTGGTCTGCATCTGTTTTTATGTAGACGTGTGAGTTCTGTCAATTAGCATTGCTGGCCATTCTCATGATCATTATGTCACAGTAAAACACAGAGCATAGACCCAGTCTTTGTTCTGTAACAGATGCAGTAGCTGGTATCTTTGGGGTGTCAACCTCCTCTCATGTGGACAGAACTTGTTGATATGTACATCTGCTTATAAATCGATTAACAGTGAATTATGCTGGACCATGTAAATCCAGGGATATTACTGCATATTGCTTTGTTCTGATTACTGCTATTCCTTTAGAGCAATCCTATATCAGTCCACCTCCTCCTCACCTCTTTGTCTCCACAGGCTACACGGGCCATTGGGGCCATTAGTTTGGTGACGGCAGCAGCCAGTGCCTTCTCTGTCCTGGGACTGATCAACACACGATCCAGAAACAGGCCTTTCTGACAAATGTGCTCTTCACTGAAGGGCGTTTTCTCCCAACATGCATGAGGCTGTGAAATAAAGCATTAATAAAAATGCAAACAGGTGTATTACTTGTTCAGTGACTTACCTTATATAGTTCATGCCATATGGTTTTAGTGGTTGATATTGGTCCAAGTGAAGAGGACCACATGATACAATAATATCATATACTAAACAAACTAAAACTAATGTTTATAATTATGAAGCTCGGTCTCTGGCAGAGTGTAAAATGTATGATGCATTACCTGAATATCAAAATAAAAAACAAGGAAATATTGGCATGTTTGCCTGAAAAATGCAAAAACAGAATGCCTGAAATTGATTTTCTTTCAGTGGATATATCAGTTGATCAACTTATCTTTGCAGCTCTACTTTAAACTGCAGTGGTGAATCATATTTGTTGATTTTACTTTTTTGCCAAAATGTTATCCGAAAAGTAGTAGCTAAGCATTTGGTACAATGCAATTTATTTAGACTTGCAGACAGCAGGTGGCGACAGCGTCGTGTGAGGAACGGAAAATAATCAAAAGAAGAAAAACTGACGGTGACGCTAAACATCCGCGCCGCGGCAGGAACACGTGTTGTTTTCATGAACATGGTTTGGAGGCTTTAAGCGCACAGCGTGTGTGACATTTCTGTCTTAGAGTCCATTGTAAAACCACAGCGACAAATATGGGGAAGAAACTCAAAGTTGGAAAGACCAGGAAGGATAAATTCTACCACCTGGCTAAAGAAACAGGTATAGATAGGAAACAGTGCGCTCGATGTAGGCTTTAGCAGCCTTGCTAGTTAACTCTCTTAACTCTGTCTTGTCGTTTTCAGGGTATCGCTCTCGTTCCTCCTTCAAACTCATCCAGCTCAACCGTAAATTTCAGTTTCTGCAGAAAGCCAGAGCTCTGGTCGACCTGTGTGCTGCGCCGGGTGGATGGTGAGTTTTCGAACTGTCAGCATCTTATCGGACACTTTATATTGATCGATATTTAATAAAGTCAGTGGTGTAAAGCAAACGTTATTCTGCAAATGGACAAAAGCAACAGTTTTCTGATAGGAGCCTACCGACAACGATACACGATCGGCGCAGGATCCGACTTTGTTTGATAAAGACATTAACCCATAACGCCACTTGACGCCCTTATTTGAGAGTTGCTATGTTCACTCGGTTAGCAGTTTAATCGGTACACTTAGATCAAACTAATGTAGCGCTTGCTGTGTTAAACCCTACCTCATTTTATCCACCCGTGCAGGGCAAACTGAACACAATAACCTTCATGAAGGGAGCATTTATTGCAGGTCTGCGGAGGAGGCTGCATTCGTTTTAGCTGTGTGTTTCTAATAAACTGTCAACTGAGTTTATTTGTAAGCGCTGCCAGAAGAAAGAAATGAGTGAAACGTGCTGTGGAATATGAGAGTACGTTAGACGCTGCTGATTACAATTATCCTTACAGGTTACAGGTGGCGTCCAAGTTTATGCCTGTTTCAAGTCTCATTATTGGTGAGTCCGGTTGATTTATTCTCAGCATCACATCTACCCCATCACTGCTTTATTATATCTGTTTCAAAGCTAACTGTATTGATCACTGTAATTTAGGGCTGCAACTAATGTCTAGATCTTTTATAAAATCAGTTTCAGAAAATTTGCTTAGAAATTGATATAAACAATTCATTGAACTTAAAGCTGACTTTTTTGCTGTGAACAAATAGTTTTAGCTGTAGTTTCATGTATTTATCAGTGGCTGTGACTGAGATAAAAAGTGTTTCCTCCTGTCAGGTGTTGACTTGGTGCCCATCAAGCCCATCCCCAACGTGGTGACTCTGCAAGAAGACATCACCACTGAGAAGTGCAGACAGGTATGACAGCTGCTGCAGAGTAAATGCCAATAAATGGGAAAAAAGATATTAGACAAGTAGGGTTTTTAATTTTCACCTGAAAACAAAACAATGTTTGCCAATGATCAGATTTCTCACAGGCTATACAATATTTCTTAACATGGTTTTGTTAAATGACATGGTGTCTATCACCTACATAGGCTTTACGTAAGGAGCTGCAGACTTGGAAGGTTGATGTGGTGTTAAATGATGGCGCCCCAAACGTGGGAGCCAACTGGCAACATGATGCCTTCTCACAAGGTAAGTATAGCCAAAGCAAAGCGTTGGACTGCCAGGTCCAGTTAGACATCTTAAAAAGTTGGAAACACAACACAACCATTGTTTCCTGTTTTGTGTCTCGATCCCTGATTCGTTTATAAAAGACACACCCACCAGTCATGATGGATGGTATTTGAACGGCCCCTGAATCTCCCTCTGCTTTCCCCACCAGCTCATCTGACCCTCATGGCTCTGAAACTGACTTGTGAGTTCCTGACCAAAGGTGGCACTTTCGTCACAAAGGTCTTCCGCTCCAAAGACTACCAGCCACTGCTCTGGATCTTCCAGCAGTTTTTCAAGAAGGTGCAGGCCACCAAGCCACAGGCATCTAGGAACGAGTCCGCTGAGATTTTTGTCATCTGTCAGGGTCAGTGTCAGTCTGTGATGACTGTTTTTATATATATATATATTCTAAAGGAGGAGCCTATTGCACTTGCGCAGAGCACATCTAAACCCAGTTTTTTTTTTTCTCCTTGTCAGGGTTTGTTGCTCCGGATAAAATTGACAGTAAGTTCTTTGACCCCAAACATGCGTTCAAAGAGGTGGAGGTGCAGGCCCAAACTGTGAGGGAGCTGGTTCCTGTCAAGAAGCCAAAGGCATGTACACTGCATGGGATGATGGTCCACTGGATGAACAGTGTGTAATAGATAATTTCAGCTAACCTGTTCAGTCACAATAAGAATGTAAATCTTGACATTCTCATCATTTCCTGCAATTACCTGAATATTATACCCATAATTTCCTAAGGTGTTGATGAATTGTGATAATTCTCACCCACAAAATTTGATTCCAAAACCATCAATTTGTCGCTGACCAAGCAGCTCTTGTTCTGTTCAAGGCGGAGGGGTACACAGATGGTGATCTGACACTCTACCACAGCTTCACAGTGACCGCCTTTCTCAAAGCTGACAACCCTGTGGACTTCCTGGGCAAAGCCAGTGAGGTGAGATATCTCTTCTACACAAACGTGTCAAAGACAGAAACTGCTGATTTTCTGTCATTTCATAAACGGCCCTGTAGATATAAACTGCAGCTGCATGGAATGTATCTTGGCACACAGTCCACTGTCCACTGCAGCTTTCAACCACGTTTCCTAGCCTTTCTCAGAGTTTATTTTGCTGTCATAGAGATGGCTTAGTTGTCAACAAAGGAAGGAAACACCAAGTAAGACCAACTTGAGAATAATTTATCAAAATGTATGCCCTAAAAAGTGACTAACCACTTTTAGTGAAGAACCAGAAAAGCCAAGGAAATACTTGCTATTCTCACTCACACCGTCTTCTTCATTCAGATCACCTTCGACAATCCAGCACTGAAGTCTCATTCGGCCACCAGTGATGAAATAAAGGAGTGCTGTCGTGACATCAAAGTCTTGGGCCGTAAAGAGCTCCGGTAAGCTCTTTAATGGGAAGAATTTACAAAGTGACACTCAGAAGTAGATAGTTTTTTGTTTTTAGAAATCAACCAGGCAAGGTATAATGCCTCAAGCATATTCTCCTTTCCTTCATCCTCGCATCTGCAGCCTGCTGCTGAACTGGAGGTCCAAGCTGAGGAGATATCTGGCCAAGAAACTGAAGGAGGAGGCCAAACAGCTTGACCAGGAGATCAGGTAAAAACAACTCTTTACATAACGTTTACAAAAAAAGCCACTGAAGTGTTGTTATGATTTTGCGAGGATGTGCCGCCGCAGCTCTAAAGATACCCTCTGTTTTGTTTTCAGCTTGAGCTCTGATGAAGACGCGAGTGATTCAGGGGAAGAACCAGACAAGAAGAAGAAGAAGAAGAAGGGGGAGAAGGAGGAGAAGGAGGAGAAGGAGGAGAAGGAGGAGGAGGAGGATGAAGATGAAGACGAGGAGGAAGAACTGGAGAGGAAACTAGCAATGCTGAAAGCTGAGGAGGTGGCTGAGCTGAAACGGTACAGTAACGTCTCTTTGTTTCCCTTTTACTTAGGACGATGAGTTATAATTCCTTTTAAATTCCAAAGAAGATTTCAGTTTTCCTTCTTTTGTAGTAGTAAAGTACTATATTGCTGCTGATTTAACAATCATAGCCAAAGTCATGCTATTGTCTTTGTTGTGGATTTAATGAAAAAAATAGCAAAACATTGCTTCCTGACATGACATTTCAAAGGAAAACAGCTTGTATAACTGTCATGTTCCATCAGGAAGAAGAGGAAGCTGCTGAAGGAGCGGAGGAAGCAGAGGGAGAGAGTGGAGCTGAAGATGGATCTGCCAGGTGTCTCCATTGCTGACAGCGAAGACTCATCCCTGTTCTCCCTCAACACCATCAAGAAGCAAAAGGTGAGACATTTCCCATCTTGGCTGAAAAGTCCATTAGGCACTCTGAAGGTGCCCTGTGGAGTTTTCTTGTAAAGAATGTTTCTCTTTGCACCCGGCATTACTTACTGTCGACAGAAATGTGCATCCTCTATTTCCTGGCATATGTTGTCCACTGGCTGGGGTGCCCTGTTGGCCAAGAGGGTTAAGGCACTGACTGTGACCCCCTCTCCTTTAGGTGCTGGCTGATGTATCCAAGGGAGACATGCAGGCAGCAGATGCTCTGGTCGATGGAGAAGACGACCTTCACCTGTCAGAGGAAGAGGACGACGAGGCAGATAAAATGTCCCTGGCCTCTGATTTAGATGAAGAGGACTTGGCAGAGGTGGAGCAGAAACAGGAGGAGTTGGAGAAGAAAGCACCAAAGAAGAAGTAAGTAGCTGTTCAGACCAGAAACGGTCTGGTCTAACCAATCCAGATATTATCAGTCAGTAGCAAATTACTTTAATTGCTTTCTGGCAGTTGATTAATGTTTTCAAGTGTATTTGAAAGTTTTATTAATGCATGTGACCTGACTCCCAGAATTGTAGTTCTAAAGTCATGAGTACATGTTTTCCAGAGTCCAGTTTGCTGAGGAGGAGGAGGAGGAGGAAGAAGGACAAGGGAGTGGTTTGCTGGTGGAGCTGGAGGGAAAGGATGAAAAGAAAGAGCGAGAGACCAACCTGTGGTTCAGCAAGGTTTGTCTTTGTGTGCTCCCAGAAACCAACCGATGTTTCTTTTTGCTGTCAGTGGCATATCGGCAGTTTCACAGTTTGCTGCTTCTTCCGTTACTGATGTACCACATGGCTTACACTTGCAAATGTGTTTGTCAGTGTGATCTCCAATGCCCTTTTGTTCTGCAGGGCATCTTCTCTGAGATCGACCTGGAAGGAGACGCAGACAGCGAGCTCAGACAGACCGAGTGGCTCCAGAGCAAACAGACAGGTGACCATTTCCGCTGTTTCTCATTCATTAATTTACGTGTCTTTTTTTTTTCTAATTGCTTAAAAAAATTGCATCACTTTTACAATAGTAGCTCTCCTACATCTGGGACAGACAAAATAATCACAGTTGTGAATTTGTTATAGGAAAAGGCAAAAAGAGGAAAGCTGAGGAGGAAGAAGAGGAAGAGCACAAAGCTGCTCAGCCAGAGGAGGAAAAGGCAGGACCTTCACGGGAAGCTGAAGAGGGAAGTGACAGTGACTCAGATGACAGCAGCGATGATGAAAAGTAAACGTCTTTTACTGTGGTTGTCCATTCTGTCCTTTTGTTCTACATGTGACTGTACATAGTGTATTTAAGAGAAATTGATTTAGAATGTATAGTTTAATTACTATGTTGTTCATGCTTACTGATGTACTCAAATAATTCATGCAAACCAGTGTTTAAAGTCAAAAATAAAACAACATACAAATAAATCACACATTCTTTTTTTTACCAGGGACATTACCAGGATGAAGCAGGCCAAGGGTGCTGGTGGGATTTCGGGACAGGCCGAAGATGAGGACTTCCAGGTTGTTCCTGTAGAAAGCACCAGTGAGTAATATGATCTTTTTTTTGTTGAACAAACTATACATTTGCAAATGTCAGCCTAAAGCTAGGTTACACAAGTAAAAAGGGGAGAATGAATCTGTGAGAAACCTTCAGCCTCATGTTGTGTTTAACTTTACGTTGCATGTTTGTTTTGTCCTCATCAGGTAAGAAAGCCAGGATCCTGGATGCAGAGGGCCTGGCCCTCGGCTGTCAGATCGCTACGTCTAAGAAGAGAGCCAGGGACCTGATAGACAGCTCCTTTCATAGGTGTGGTGATTCAAAGCGTGCCTACCTTCCAACCGATTCAAACTGTCCCACAAAGCTTAAATGAAGTATATGGGTGGTGATGTTGACAATAACAACAACCCTTGCACGGAGGTGCAGTGGTTGGCATTCACTGCACTTCTGTCGTGCCCCAAATGTGATTTGTGAAAATGAATTTATATTGTATGTCCATGATCCTTCATGTTCATTTAGAAAAATTTGGCCGGACACTAAGAGAAATATAGAATAACACCAGACTTAAAATTTTATTTGTACTATAAAATTTTATTTTTAATTATTTTCTGGTATTCAGGTTAGCCAAAATGTTGTACACTTATTATACAGTATCTATTACACATGATGGTGTCTACAGATCTAGTTTTGTGAACATCAGTTTGTAAAAATTCTGGAGTCTAGTGTTCAAAACATAAAAAACAGTATGTGTAGTATTAGTGCGTACACAGTGTTGTATGTACCTGTACAGCAAAGTGATTGTACGCTCCTGCAGGTTTGCTAGCTCCGAAGAAACGTGGGAAGTACCCGAGTGGTTTGTGGATGATGAACGTAAGCACCGGAAGAAGCCAGTGCCCCTCACCAAAGAGATGGTGGAGGAGTACAAACAAAAATGGAAAGAGATTGATGCCCGACCCATCAAACGAGTTGCTGAGGCCAAGGCCAGGAAGAAGAGAAGGGTAAGTTGAGGCAACAAAACCAGAATGGTGCATCTTTTGATTATAGATCATTTCAGAAAGAGAGGTTGAAGATGCCAAAAGACATCATGGATGGGTGGATGTACAAATGGATTATTATTAAAATCATTATAGCTGATATATATTAAGATGCATCAAACACTCACACTATTTAGGTCAACGAAGTAAGAAATATTCCTGTAGATATTAATTGGTCCGTCTCCTTGTGACTTTTCTAGATGCTGAAGAAAATGGAGCAGGCCAAGAAGAAAGCAGAGGCAGTGGTTAACACAGTGGACATCTCTGAGAGGGAGAAGATGGCTCAGCTGAAGAGGTATGACCTCGCACCTGAAGTGTTTGATGCACACTTCTTGAGGCCATTATGACTCCATCAAACTATGAAAATTTATATTTCAATCATTGTTTCTTTCTGTTTCTCATTCTAACAGTATCTACAAGAAAGCAGGTGTGGGGAAGGAGAAGAGAGAAGTAACCTATGTTGTGACCAAAAAGGGAGCTGGCAAGAAGGTGAAACGGCCCCCCGGTGTCAAAGGAGTCTTTAAAGTAGTGGACAGTCGCATGAAGAAGGACATGCGGGGAATGCAGAGAAAGGAACAACATGGTAAAGGGGGAAAAGGAAAAGGTGGCAAGGGCAAAGGAAGGCCATCAAAGGGTGGCAAAGGAGGAGTGAAGAGTGGTAAGGGGCGAAAAGGAAAATAAATTTGAATCCAAAATGTTCCCGCAACGCAGCCTTTCTATCCCCCTAATAAATATTGCCTGGAATCATGTTGCAGATGAGTGTTCATTGAGCTCTTTGTGAGCCAAAATGGATCCCGCAGTTTGTGCTCCTGTATCGTGGACGGAGACCAAAATTATGATTTGGTCCTTAACGTGGACTTCCTCTTTTTAAAACCTTTGCAGAGGTTCTTTTAAACCCTGGACACTTGAGCTACAATTTTGGCATATTACAGTGCTGTTTTTCAGTTTGTCTTTCTTAAAATGTACATTAATTGCCTTGAGCTCTTTGAATGGAGTTGTTTCACTGAAGTGTTAATCAAGTTTAACACAACAATAAATGTGTTTATCAAATTTTGTAAATATTATATACACATCTTTGCAATAAATATGTTTTGTTGAAATGATTTATTTCAATATCATTTGTCATTGATGATCAGTATTACTTAAATGAAACTGGCTGTACAAATACACATTGTATTTGGCACCTTATATCAGGAACACCCAGGTGTGTCAAGTACACACTAATTTTTTATTTGTTTTAGTGTCCTGATACAACAGTTACATTTGTCTGCAGTCAACACAGTACTGTATTTTTTATTTTTAAAGATCTATAGGAGATAAAAAAAAAATTCCACCTGTTGAATAATTTTTCATTAAATCCCATTTAACTTTCAGTCATGTTTCAAAATAATTTGTGCAATACATGTAAAAGCACACAGGTCTAAGACAATTCAAACGATGAAACTTGATTAAAGTGCATGAGGATTATGGCTGCTCATGATAATTTTAGTAAAATCAGGCAGAATCTGAAATGCAGAAAATGACATCAGAGGTTTGATGGCTCATTCAAGGGAAAATATTACTTCCTGTTCTTCTTTCGTTATGTACTACTTAACTCCTTTACTTTTTATATTTTAAAAACTTTGTTTAAATAGTGGATTTTTATTTTTCCAGCTCATTAGCATTTTCTGAGTATGAGTATGGTCGCCCTCCTTCAATAAATAGAAATAAACCTTCCAAAGTGATGGAAGTGAAGGTAAATCTCGCTTGACGTTCGTTACTAACTACATTTCCCGTGAGCCTGTGCGAAGTATGTTTGTTACGTCACTTGTGAAAGGGTTCTCTAGTGAAGGCACTATTGTATTTTGCTAGCTCTTAGCCACAATGAAAAGCTGTGTTTTTAATAGATAAAACTGAAATTTTGCATTACACTAAAAGGTATTTCCAACGCCAAGTTTGAGTCGATGTGTCTGACGCTATATCTTTACTATGAACTGTAACCGACTTTGGCTTTGCGTAGCTGTAGCGAAAGTAAAGTTAGCCTCCTGCTAAAAATCCACCTTCACTCCAGCTAGTTAACTAAAAACCGAGCATTTCTTTGTTGAGTAAGTAACTCGCTCTGCCTTCCAGGATGCTCCTCGTCGCTCTGCTGTGCAGCCTGCCACTGGCTGCCATGGGGCAGCAGGACAACGACGACTGGGTCGACCCATATGATATGCTCCGCTACGATTCCAGCACCAAAACGATGAGGAAGGCCGCCGAGGTTAGGTGACGTTGACAGTCGTCAGACACACTGACTAGTGACATTGCTAACGTTGCTATTGCCCTGAATACTCCGAAGCCATTCTGATATCACCGTTGTGATAGTTAGCATGTGTGAATGTGTGCCCCGCAACAGGTACACCATAGCTATGGGACAACCAAAAGAAGAGAGCACACTCAGGACTGCAGCCAGGCAGAGCCTGCATTGGATAGCAGTCAGGTCTTGGATCTACAACAGTGCTGCCAGGTAAAAAAAAAAAGTAGGATTACCGTACCAGAGACATAAAATTATCGTATTTTGAAATTATCGTACACCCGTCATAACCAATCCAGACCGGCTCTGCTTCTTCTTCATTTCTTTCTTTTTTTTTTTTTTTTTTTAAATTATTTTCCTCACTCATGGGGCGGGCGCAGCGGACTATTCAGCCAATCATGGCCGTTCTTCTGAGGCCAATGCATACACGTCACTCGTCGCTCACATTTAGAAAAGCACGATTGGCTGGCCAATCGTGCGTCAGGGTTCACAAAAAAACTCCGACAGACAGTTGCGACAGGCTGATTACAACCGATTACAACCACACATTCACGGAATGGTCAAATTATCGTATATTTGGCCTTTTTTGGGATTATTGATCGTACATCGTGCAGATGGCAAAATTATCGTACACCTGGCAACACTGACCTACAATGACAAGTGGGTGGTTCGTTGTTAACAAACACTGCGAACACTTTCCAAGCCACCTCAACATTAACAAGCATAAATTGCAGGAGACATCACAGAGACTGTTTTTCATTTTTCATCCAGAAGGGAGAAAGTCAAACCATCTTGAAAACAGGCATCTGCCTTGCTGATTATCCTCTAGCTTGATACTAAATCCCCATAGTATCACAATTGTTGTGTTTTGCTTTTATTCAGATTGAAGAGCAAAAGAAGAAGCTCATGTCACAGCAGTCTTCATGTAATCCAGTATTCAAGAGATTCCTTAGCCGGCTCCTGAAGGAAATTCAGAGACTTGGTTTGGTGGGTAGAAATTCAATATTGTATTATAAAATTTGCATCTTTTCTTGTCTTAAACACATTTGCACTCATCATGTGATCTACTAGACTAGTAGAAAACTGTGCATTTGCATTTTAACACAGCTGTCCCTTTTCTCTTCAGCCCGGTGACTACTCAGATGTCCTCTATGATGCCAAAATCATACTGTCTAGACAAGCTATGACAGAGATTCAGACATTTCTGGAGGGCGAAGACAGCTGGAGAACCGGGGCTCTGGATGACGCCATCAGTGAGATACTGGTGGACCTTAAACCACATGACTACGAGGCCTGGAAGTGGCGTTTTGAAGACACTTTTGGTGTGGAGCTTGACACACTAATAAAAGTGAGCTCATTCATTTCTCCAAAGTCGTTGTTCATGAGCCTGTAAGATAAAGAAGCCATTTGCTATATATGGAAAAACAGGTTCTCAGTATTTCAGATTGAATGAAAGATTGACTGTCTTTTTGCCCTTTGCCCATAATGAGACCGCTTGTTTTACCAACTTGGGTGTCTTGTTTATGTAGAAAGAAAATCTACATCCTCAATGTCTGGTGCACAATGAATAATAAATAATAACTAAGTAAATAATTTTAAAATGGACATGAAATTGTAAAATACCGACGATAAATGGCAGATTTCTCTGATTGCTTATCTGTCAGTCAATGAATTATTCACACAAGAAGAATTTCCATCTGTCCTCCCTGCTCGTGTTCCAGATGGGGCTGTTTGTTTTGGTCATGATGTCCATCATCTGCACTCAGCTGTGGTCAGTCGTCTCCTGGTTCGTGCAGATCAAGAGATTGTTTGCTGTCTCCTTCTTGGTCAGTCTTGTCTGGAACTGGTTTTATCTGTACAAGGTGAAGAGCTCTTTCATTTTCCTTGGTTTTGTTGTGGTTGTTATACAGTGCTTTTTTTTAGACAGATGCTTGTAATGGCATTACATTTTTTCCAGATTGCCTTTGCTGAATACCAGAGCAACATAGTGAAGATGGACAGTTTTAATGAAAAATGCACTGGAATGAAAAAAGTGGACTGGATTGATAGTCTGAAAGGTAAGACTGGTAAGAGTGTAAAATGTCCTATGTTTCTTCATGTTTAAAAAAAATACTATTCGCTAATGCAGTTTTTTAAAACCCCAAGTATCAATATAAGTATCAGCATTGAAAATCCAAGCATTGGTATGGCTTTGGTGCTCATTGAGGCTCCATATCTTTTGATTTAAGGGTTTAGTGAAATGAAAGCTGTACAACGCAGCCTGCTCATCTCAGCTGTTGTAACAGAGTGACTCCTGTTGTATCCATGTAGAGTTGTTCAGAAGCACCTTGACCCTTCAGGATGACCCTTGTAAAAAATACTATGAACTCGTAATGGTCAACCCCATTCTGCTGGTGCCTCCAACCAAGGTAGGGTTTCCAACTTTACCATTCTGCATTTCTGGAGGATATAGCATGGAACCAATTTCACCTAATCACTCATCTCATTTATAAATTTGTAAATTTGTTTCCAGTGAAGTCATCATACTACTGCTCCTCTAAAGTCTATTTGTTTGTTATATGTGTGTTTGTGTGGAAATGGTGCATGAGTTACATTTTAAACACCCTTCTCTGTTTAGGCGTTCTCAGTTACCATCACAACCTTCATCACGGAGCCACTGAAGCACTTTGGCCAGGGGATCAGTGAATTTCTTCGCGCCCTCCTCAAAGATCTACCAATTACCCTGCAGATCCCAGTTCTCATCACAGTCGTGCTCTCAGTGTTGGTAAGATTCCTCGATAAATTATCACTGACACATAAATAAAATCAGATGTTTCTGTGTACTGATAAATTTATTTGACTAACAGGTATTCATGTATGGAAGCGTACAAGCAGCCTTCCAATATGGCATCACTGCACCTCTACGCCGACGAAGGCATCCAGAGCTGGAGCGACAGCACCGTGGTGATGGTGAGGATGATACGGATGCTAAGCCTCAGGAAAGAAGATTTGAGGCAGTGCAGAATCTCTCTGCAGAATCATATTCAAAACCCCATCAGGAGACAGCAGAGGAGCCGGCAGGAGCGAGTGGAAGCGGCGTTGTTGCCAAATCAGCCCAAAAACCAAAAATTAAACCCACCCAGGATAAACCTGTGAAAGAGAATGAGAGTTGCCAGAGCCCAGTACCCAGAAGAGAACATGTAACCCACAGCTCTCAGCCAGCAGAAAGAGAAACTGATGATCAGGTGACTTCTCTTTTAAAATGCATGAAAATGGAATCAAATTTATCTCACTAATATTAATCTGAAGGAAAAACACACACTAAGTATTTTAGTCAGATGTTGAAAAAGGTGCAGATCAGATTCAGTGCACCTTGGCACTGATTCTTCAAATCTCTGAAACCACGGGAAGGAAAATATTCTATGTCCAAATAGGTCTCACACCTTGGTTAATAGATATATTCTTTGCTGTTGAAAGGCATTTAATTTGAACATGTCAAAATTTTTGTGTGATATATATGTAATGTATTTTTAAATTTAACCCACTCCCCAACCCCCCCACTGCAGGACCCAGAGCCCCCAGTTTGCCACAGGACCTCCTCTGTCCCACAGATAGAGGCTGACACTGTCGGCTCTACATCGGTCACAGCAACAAGATGAGCATTAAAAGCGACAGACATTGCCGAGATGTGAATCAGCAACATTTTATGGGCCACCCCGGTGTTGCCAACTATCTTAATCATGCTGCTGCGCGGTCACCTGAACACACAATGCCCTGAGATGACTCTGCTCATTATGTCATGATGATTTCTACTGAGCTTTATTTCCTTATTTGGAGAAAGCAGATCATTCTGTCAGCTGCACAGCAGTGTGAGGGAAACAGAATAGATACAGATACTGTATGTTGAAAAGACAGTATTATTTGTCTGATCTGGTGTTCTGGTTTGTCTTAACTATGGGCAGGAATCACAGTCTTACAGATTTAGATTTTCCTAGTTTCAGTGTAACGATAACAGGAGACGGAGTAAAATTTGCCAGGACAATGAAGGTATAACTTGTTTTGTCTTTGATGCTTTAATATAAATTTGGGTTTTGTGATTTAAAAGGGAGAAAAGAAAATATATTTTGTCTTTGTTCTTTTTGTACAATAAGCTATTTCTGTGTGAACTGATGTGTCGCCCAGAGTTTTAGATACAGATGCTGAAGTCCCCGTAAAGAGCTAAAAGTAGAAGGAATATTGGATCCACATTCATCAGGTGGCCAGAAACCCAACTTGAAGGATAATGTTGCTTCCTGTCTGCTGAATGTGTAAATAAACAGCTTTTTTCTAAAATATGCAAAATGCTTCACTTTGCCTACTTTGTCTGGTTGATATTTCTGGTTGATATTTCAGCCACTGCATTACTGCTGCTAATTTTAGTAGCAGCATTATTTTACTGTTATTTTGCATTTTGTTTGCAATTCATTAGTCAAGGTAGTGCAGGTGGGTTGACCCCTATACATAACAGACTACGACCATGACCTTTTTTATTGAGAATTTCCTCACCACACTGTCACACTATTGTGCATCTGTCCATGAGAAAATGTATTTCTTTCTCTGAGCATAGCTGTGGCAGATATCATGAATGACCTGATTTCAATTTAA
Organism: Psettodes erumei; assembly: GCA_016785225.1. Taxonomy (NCBI): domain Eukaryota; kingdom Metazoa; phylum Chordata; class Actinopteri; order Pleuronectiformes; family Psettodidae; genus Psettodes; species Psettodes erumei. The sequence goes on along the minus strand of JAFBJZ010000854.1, from coordinate 143,273 downwards.
TGAAGGATACATCTTCCTCAGATCTCAAATCTTTATCAGCGCATATATGTTATTATAAAGACAAATGGCTACATGTGGTGCAGTCTTGTAGATATCAGCATCATCCTTACTAGTCCCCTCAGACTCACATGCACCACATTTTCAGAACAGGGATATCATCTTCTAAAATGTGTTTTGCTGTTTGATAATGCATTTAACATCCAGCAGCTGAACTATAGCCACATGTCTCATACTTCATCCTACTGTTTAAACTGCCAGTTATGTCTTTCACAATTTATTGTGACATTTCACAGCCACTTCAGTGCACACAAAGACAGAGTCAATTCAGTGTTGACTCTGCGTGAGACTATGAGACTTAGGCAGACTATACTATACTCAAACTAAACTTTCAGGTATTTAATTTTTTGTTTTCATTATGAGATAATCTGCTTTTCTTTTCTTTGAGTGTCTTACTAAGCTTGAAATTTTGAATAGTTAGATTCTTACTACACCTGCAAGCAGCACTTTGTCAGGCCACAGGCCTCATTTTCCCTGGTTGAGTGTGAGAAGTCAAACCACATTTCTTTTAGAGCCATCATACTTTGATCAAGGAGCCTCAGTGAGATCAGAGCAGGGACATTACCCCAACTTTACCTTTGGTTGATGCTTACAAATACATTTTCAGGAACATCATGTACTGGGCTGTAGGTAGGTTATTGAGGAACACTGAGCTCATTTTCTTGGTATTTTTCTGTGTATTTGGTAGTTTAATCGAAATGGGGGGAGTTTACATTCCACACTTGTAAACAAGCCCTTGCTGTATATGTGAGAAGCTGATCCCAGTGTTTCTGTATTTTAATGCTGGAAAAAAAGAGAATTTATTGACATTTAAACCAAACATCATTTAATAAAAAGCGAAATATAATATTAAAGCGTTTCTGTGATGTCACCAACTTTCTGGTGAAAACAGGAGGTAAGTACACTTATTCTTTGAAATGAAGCATTTGTATATTTTTTCTTTCCGATGTTGGCCCATTACAATCCTCTCAGTGAGTCCTGGAAGTCCTCGGGTCGTAGATTGGGCACCTGTGTGCTTCCTGAGACTCGTTCCCTCATTGGCTGAGTGGAAGTTGCAGTGGTAACTCAGAAAACAGAGCGGAAGCGGTGAGCTGCCCACAGAGTCTCTGTCACTCTGTCAGTCTGCACGCAGTCGACTAAGTGGTACGTCCACGTGGATAATTAATCATGGAATTATTGGTTCGATATCTGGACAGGAGCAATTCAATTAGGTAAGTGTTTTTTTAAATGATTGGTATTCAACACTAGCTTAGGGGCAAAATTTCGGCATTCATGTTAACTACTTTGTGTTTCTGAAATGTTATGAAGTGGGTGTAAAGAAAATGTGTTGGCTGCAGAAACACCGGATATTTACTCGCAAAAAAAGTAATCTTTAAAGCCAAATCATTGTTTTTTTAAATATTCAAACATCATCAGAAGCCTTTTATTTCTTTCAGGAGAAGTCCCTAACGGGGCCAGACAGGTGTTTAACACAACTAATTCAGCTAAAAATATAATGCGCATTTTCACAGAAACCCTGAAAGTTAAAATTGAGTCAGGGAGAGGCTATGGGCGACTTACTGTTGGGGAAATATTGAAAGCGCACTCATCTAACCTTGGACTTAAACCCAGGCAACACCATGAATGCAGGCAGTGTGCTCAGTACATGGAGTTCTTCCTGTAAGAGATGATCAATGTGTTGCACTGACTGAAAAACACAGCTGTTGCTCAAGTAAATTACACTTTCACTTTTGCTTTTTTCTTTCTTCTCATAATAAATGAATTGAGGGGCAAGTCTTGAGGAAAATCATGACAAACGTATACATATCGCTCCAGAACCAGGCCAGCAATAGGTTGTTTTTTTTGTCTTGTCTCCCAGCTAATCTAGGATGTTGTTCTTTTTGTTTCAGCTCTACAATGACTCAAGATGTTATCAAAGAGGAGAGCCTGAGAGATGACCTGAGGTACTACTTCATGAGCCCCTGTGAGAAGTTCAGGGCCCGACGACACATACCCTGGAAACTGGCCGTGCAGATCCTGAAAATCATCATGATCACCACACAAGTGCGTAGCAAATCTGTCTGTAACTGCAATCTGTCCAAAGCACGCAGCCCTGCATATGAATATAATATCCATATTTGTGTGGGTGTATTCTGACAACAAATCAGGAAGTGTTATATGGGGAGACAGACAGGTATCTGTATACTCTTAATGTGTGTCTCTTTTTTTCAATTGAAGATGATGAACGCTACTCATGTGTGAAACTTGCTCTTGCTGTTGGCTGATTGCGATGCTGACAAAGTACTGGTACTAGTGATTCTGGTTAGTTAGTTAGTTATTAGTTATGTTTCTTAGGAATTTAAAAAAAGATTAAAAAAAAGGTATTCCAAAAGGTACAACTACTGATTCCAGATGCAGGAATAATAATAGGAATAATTCACACTCTTGTTTTCTTCCCAGCTCATCCTGTTTGGCCTCAACAACCAGCTGGTGGTGTCCTATAAGGAGGAGAACACCATGGCCCTCAAAAACCTTTTCCTGAAGGATTACAGTGGGGTGGATGAGGACGACTACAGTGTTGCCGTCTACACCCAGCATGATGTCTATGACAGCCTGTTTTATGTCCTGGATCAGGCAAGTTGAGCTCCCTCACTTTTTTATACTTCTGTCAGAAAAGTAGTGGTTGTAAAGTAGTGCTCATGTCCTGTGGCTTGGATGGTGGGGAAATATTCCTTTGTTGACAGCATGTGAGCGTTCACATCATCAGACAACTCTCAGTGGTTGTCTGAGTTTTGGAATTGGTTGTGTGATGTTTAAAAAAACCTTGCACTGATATATAATATAATAGGGTGAGAAGAAACTGGCATATAAATATTCCCACAAATGTACTTGTGATTTTAAACTATTCAGCAGTTTTTCAATCCTGGAAACCAATTTGTAAGGGAACTGCTATGTACTCCCAGCTACTTAATATTAAGTAACTCAGCATTGTTTTTGTACGTGATATGGCAGGGGACTGTCTCTCCAGTTATATGTACAGTGAGTCACCCTGGAACAGTATGTTTTTACCTGAGGACTGTGATATTTACAGTACAGCCAGCTGAGCCGGCTCTCTACGGGTCCCATCAGTTACGGCGAGGACGATGACGGCAAGCTGTTGCCTCTCATCATCTGTAAAGAGTACTACAAGAGGGGCAGCGTGGAGCCCTCAGACGAGGCCTACGACATAGACGCCCACCTGGAGACAGGTGAGAGGGAGAAATCTGAAATTAACACAAGCAAGTGAGCAAGTTAGCGTGTTAGTGTGTGTGGGGGGTTTTTGTCAGTCAACCAACAAATGTATGCCACAATGCAGAATACTATTACTATTATTTCTAATACTAAAACGGTAATATCAAGGAACTTAGGAACAATAGACATGTAAATCTTCAGTGACAGTACTGTAGTTGTTTTCTCACTCTCTTTTCATCTCTTTCTCAGTTTGCATGTCACATGATCCAAAGACTGCAAACTTGTGGAGAACCCAGAACTCATCCTTTTTTGATTTGGACTTTTACAGGTATTGGGTACCATCAGTACAGTGGCTGCTGCTAACATACACACATTTCTTTTTCGTAATGTGATTTACAATCACCTTTTTAAGCATTTAAACTTATTTTTTCAGGCTTGTCGACATCAAAATAACCTTCCAGCTGAAGGGAATCAACCTGCAGACAGTGCGCTCACGGGAGTTACCAGACTGCTACTCTTTCTATGTCACGGTGCAGTTCAGCTATTTTTCTTATTATAAAGTGCCATAAGCAGGCAAACACTTCCCATTTTTGAGAAATGCAACATTAGAGGAAACTCTGAAACCCTTATCACTTTGATCAGTTTTAGAAGAATTAAGCATAGAGACTACAGGTATTTAAATCAACTAAATTGTTTTACTAATCTTCTTTCCTTTGGCCCTGTCCCTAGATAACCTTTGACAACCAGTGTCACAGTGGAAAGGTGAAAATATTCCTGGACACAGACGCTCAGAGCAGCGCATGCATAGACTGGAAGATATCCGGGACGGGTAACAATTGTCTAACCACATGGAGAAAGAGATTAGCATGCAAATGCGTATTTGTAATGTTAATTGTTAAAAAGTTGCAAGGTTCAAAGAATTTGTTTTTGTCTGAGTACCTACATTATGGGCTGAAGTGGAATCAATATCATGTCATTAAATATTGAAAACTCACACACTGTGACATGTGGTTGGTCATACCACTGTTATTATCTGTAATTAATTTTCTATATGGATATATGTATGTGTGTGTGTTCACCAAATCCCAGATCTCCTGAAAAGGTAACAATACTACGAATAAGAATACTAAAAGTCCACCATCAAGGCTTGTTATTATTGACTGGCAGTGAGGTGTTTTCTTTCAAACTCGTAGTTATCAGTGAAATGTGAGGGGAGTTTTCTTAAAGATAAACACTGTTGGTCTCTTTCAGCTCAGAAAAACACACATTATCTTCTGATGTTCGATGGCTTCGTCATCCTGGTTTGCCTCACGTCAGCTGTGCTGTGCACCCGCTCCATTGTACTGGCTGTCAGGTTACTCCAGGTTAGTGGCTCAGCTTCACACTGTACAATATAATACAGGAAAGTTTGAATGCCCCCATCATTGTTTCCTTTTTGCATTAAATTCCTTCATTGGTTTTCTGGTTGTTCAAAGCTTTTACAGTCCTTCTCGCTTTCCTCCTCTTCCAAGCCAGTTCTCCCAATAAACACACTTCATTCAAGTTTACATTATTGCAGCATCTAAAATACTATTCATATCACATGTAGATATGAATCACTTATTGTGTTTAGTTTACAACCTGGAGGCAATTACTGGTCAAATAATGTTTATGTAGAATTTACCCTGTAGATGTTATAAATATTTTTTTCCTTTTAAGAGGCTGAATTTGCATTGTTTTATTTTCAGAGATTCTCCCGATTCTTCCATGATAACTACAATCGTAAAGTGTGTGAGGATGATCAGAGGGAGTTTTTGAATGGCTGGTATGTGCTGGTCATCGTCAGCGACCTCTTGGCCATAATAGGATCCATACTGAAGATGGAAATACAAGCAAAGGTAAAGTGAATCATGCACAGTCATCTGTAAAGATAAGATTACTGTTATCTTCACTCCAAAGGTAACTGGCTTATATTCCCGCATGTTTTAATTCAAGTAAATGTAAGTCCTTATATACACTGTAGATTCTTTCTTTCTTTCTTTTAAATTCACTCAGATGATCACTGGCAGATGAGTAGAAGACTGCTGGGGTTATGATAGGATTGATCTTGAAAAAAAGAAACAAATTAAAGTCAAAGTTTGACGCAGTCTGTGTCATCTTTCCGTTTATGCCCTGTTATTCATTAAGCAGTCGAGACATAAAATTCTGTGACTTCTGGTGGACATTGTACCTAAAGAGGCTATAAAGACACAGTTTATTTTAACATGCCTCCCTGTCCTTTTTATAGCCACCATGTTGAGTGTTTACCCCAAGCTTGACAGAGATAGAAATAAACTCTTCAACTACACATACTCCCCTGCTGACTGGCTGGCTTTTGTTTAAGAGGACAGCATTTGGCTCACCATTGTGAATTACATTTGACTGTAATTGGGAAAAGCTCTTTTGAATACATGGCATATTTTGCGAAGAACATAACTGATGGAGTTGCGGGAAACAATAAAAAAATTACTTACTGAAATATCTGATTGGGAGGTATTTCCATCTGAAATGTGTTAATGGGAGGAAATTTGTCAAAAGGTAAATTTACACAATTTAGTAGTAGAGGCAACATTCAATTTGGGTAATGTGTAATGTGCTCACTGAGGTGAATTTTATCATAATGTCATAGAGGGAAAAGGAAGACTTTAAAAGAAAGTTTTAAGGACAGTTTGCCACAAAGAGAGAATCTGTTCAAATAGAATCATACTTTTTACTGAGGCTTGGTTTAAGACAGCAAACCAGACTAATAGCAAATGCCATCTTAGTCCTGTTATTTTTGGTTTTGTTTGATTTTGCAGAGTCTGACCAGTTATGACGTCTGCAGTATCTTCCTGGGAACATCAACATTAATGGTGTGGGTCGGTGTGATCAGGTACCTGGGATATTTCCAGAAATACAACGTGAGTCTTTTGAACCATTGTACTAGACCTTTTACTCTCACATTCAAGACAGGTATCAAAATATTGTTTAAAGAGTGTTGTTTATTTAATGCAAGAATGCAAGAATCTGAATGTACTACATAAAAGACAACCAGCTCTATGCAGAGAGAGGAGCCAGTGGTCCTCCATAGATTAAATACAGTCAATAGTTAAGTCAGTATTTGTCAGCTGTTAAGATTCTAGTTGAAAATCACATAGACATTTTTAACTTTTTCACATTTAAGATGCATGATTAATCACACTATCTCAGTGCTCTAAAGAAAATTTGATCTAGATATAGGGAGAGGTTCAGCCCTGGCAGAGATCTGTTCTCTCAGAGGGCTTTTTAGTTTTTTTCATGATTTGGTCATGACATAACGATTACTTTTGTGTGCACACTTCCTATGTGTCTGCTGTAGGTGCTGATTTTAACAATGAAAGCAGCCTTCCCCAAGGTGCTGCGTTTCTGCTGCTGTGCCGGCATGATATACCTTGGCTACACCTTCTGTGGGTGGATCGTACTGGGCCCATACCATGAGAAGGTAACGGACAAAGTGGTCTGAGAGGAGTAGAGACAGTGGAGATATAGCAGTTAGATTAAAGCTATGAGTTTGAGTTTATGGGACAGCTCCTAGCCTGCTGTGGTGGAAATTAAGGGAACTACCAAGTGTCATTTTTAGTGACTGTTTGTTCCTGTAGAACTGCTGAGGCTTAAGGTTGCAATAGGGAACTCTCAGATATGCATCTGTGTGTAAATGCATTAATTGCCTGACACAGCACTCTATGATTGAACACAAAGCAAAAAAAATCAAATGTGATTACTAAGAAGGCTCATTTGTGTCATTTTGTTTAGATTCTGTGTTTGGGATTCAAACTGGGCAATACTAAATTCATGATTAGTGTGTGCAAAGTTACTTTCTGAATCATTAAAATGTAAAAAAATAATACTTTAGTTCCTTTTTAAAAGAACTAATACAGGTGATTCTTGATCCTGTTATCCTTTTAGGTTTGTCTCAGTTACAGTTCAGTTCTAACCTGAAACTTATCAGGCTTTTTCCCTAGGGCTATTTAGCATGTCAATTGCAGTTTCAGCATTGTATCCTGAAAATTGAGGAAATTGCAAATATATATATATATATATTTCAGGACATTGGCCTTCTGCTGTTTTTAAAACTCTCTAAATATATAGTATAGTCACTAGATGGCAGTATATATTCTGCTGCTTCTGCCTTCTGGCTACAGTGACAGCAGCTCTTTGTGCTGAACGGCAGGTGGGACACAAGTTCTTGCCACATTTATGCATGTGCATACACTCACAGCCTTGACTCTGTTTTAAACAATGAGACATGTTTATTTTTAAATTGTTATTAAAAAGATAATATGAATATAATTGGGATATTAAGAAGAGGACAGGGGTGAGAGATATGGGGGATGAAACTTATCCCTGGACTCAGACTGGGGATGTTGCCATCATATTGTCAACATCTTAAACCTCTAGACCACCAATCAACTCTGCTGTTTTTAAGTTCAGACACCAGAGAGAACAAGAGACCATAAAGTCAGCAGATTTTTAACTGCAATCTTGGAGACATTTGAACAGGCAAGGACCACAGCTTCAGTTCGGGACACATATGGTCTTAATTCCATCAGCAAGTGCCATCAGCAAGAATATGTGTGTGTTTGGCTGTCCTCTCTTGTTAAGATAAATTATTTACGGAAGTCCAAGCAACAGTAGATGTCTAAACATGGCCAAGATCATACTGCTGGAAAGACTGATGTGAGATAGACTGAGATCAGCTACCCTGGGCCAAGTTTGTTTTTGTTGATAATCTTAAACTGAAGAGAATTGTGTTTGCCAGCTCACAGTTAATATCGTATGAAAACATATTTTTTACAGGAGTTGCAGTTTGACTTTTATCCATCAGCGGAATTGAAACTGCCTCCGTCTGCGGTGCTGCTGTGCCCACAGTTGAAGTAAATCAGGTTTCAGTTCCTTGAGTGTGTCCGACACTGCAGTCCTCTGAGACATGGTCACGATATTTACACTGTGGTAGTTGGGGGGAGTCCCATGTAGAGTGCTGTGTATTTACTGAGTGAATAAACAGAGGATGTACGAGGACCTGCCATCCCACACGTCTTCCAAGTGCTGCGCCCAAGATCCATACCGTCGCAGTGGGATGTTGTTTTAAGATGCAATCTCATCCCAAAGAACTTGGATGAGAATGTTTGTGTTTAGTTCAACAGGCTCTCCCTTTTGGTCATCTTTCTCTTTGTTTGTCTTTCTTTCCTTATCAGTCCACCTCTATCAACCATCCTGCTTTAGTCCTCTACACCTCCTGCTCCTTCTTATTAACCCAGATCTCTGTAGGAATAAGCATTTTAAAAATGGACAGACAGAATATTTAAAACATTCAGTCAGAAAATGGGTTTCTGGACTTTTGGCTTATAAATGTTTTTTTTAGGAGTGTTGGCTCAACACAACCAAATTGCCACAACAAAATGATGGCATTGCCTTGGGCTTTTAACTAGTTACTAGTTATTTTAGTAATTTTATCCTCCTCAGTTTGTTTTATTTGGAAAATTTTGGGACCTAAACCTGTAAATATGTCTTTTTAAATACAAAGATTAAGAAAGTATAGGAAAAAAGTCAGAAACATTTTCTTTTCTGTGTCCTAGTTTGAGGGCCTGAGTCGTGTGGCTGAGTGCCTGTTCTCCCTGTTGAACGGCGATGACATGTTCACCACGTTCGCCCAACTGAAGGACAAAAACACGGTGGTGTGGCTCTTCAGCCGGGCGTACCTCTACTCCTTCATCTCCCTGTTCATTTACATGGTGCTGTCGCTCTTCATCGCCCTCATCACAGACGCCTACGAGACCATCAAGGTACTTATTTGTTTGCTGAGTCACGAATTTAATGAACAGAAAATCATTCAATCACTGGGAAATATTTTGCAGATCTTGGGAAATTAATTATGAGGGACCACCTCCAAACTTTTATTAGCACTTTGCAGGAATACAAATTGGATCTGAAATGATCAGTAGATTATTGGATTTTTGATCAGTGGAAAGTAAGTCTCCCACTTTTACAATTTTATTACAGTTCATATAAAAAACAATTCATCAAGGAAGTCATCAGCATACGAGGAAAAATTAAAATAGGTAGGCAAGTTTGCACATGGCACATATAATCCATAAATCACAAATATGCCGATACATAATATTAAAACTGTTGGGGCATTTGGAGAATACTAATAATATCTACATTTTCTTTATTATCCACTGTAAAATAAATACTTATCTCTAAAGTCTGTTATGAAAAAAAAGATGCTATGTACTTTCCAAAACATCTTATTTAACTGCTGCATTTATTTTGTATGTTTCCGAACAGAACTACCAGAGGGATGGATTCCCACTGACGGACCTGCAGAAGTTCCTCAGGGAGCAGAAGGATTTCCCTGCTGTAGAGGAGAACAGTCAAACAGATGTGAACATCAGGAACTCTGTGTTCTGCTGCTGCTGCCAACGGTATGACAGTGTTGACATTAACATTTTTTATTCTACTAATGTTTAACTTTTATTTCATGATACAGACATGACTTAATACTCCAACAAAAAAGGTGGTATTGTTTTAATGGCTTGCCTAAGGACGGGCTCTTAGTGAGCAGTCCTTTTTTAAAACCATTTTTAAACCACTCATAGATGTTAGCTAAGGAGAGATTTCTCTGAATAATGGCTCTGATTTTTTCCATTTTGGTGACATCTTTGCTATAAGGTCATTGCTGTGATTTTTTTTTAAAACTAGCGATTTCAAACAAACAGCTTGTTTGAGTTGAAGCCCTTTAATTATCAAGTTCACATTTTCTGCTGTTTGCTCAAACTCTCTGTGTGAGAAGCATTGATCTATATATGTATATGCTGTATCACAGATTAGTCACCAGTACAGATGAGCAAAACATTCAGTGTGCAGAACTCAGTTTGCATTACTTGCATTTTGTTGCTACAGGAAGACATCATATATCTCCATATGTCCCTGTTTTCTGCTCATTCCTTTTCTATGAGCCAATCTCTATCATCAGCAGGCAGCAGACTGCAGCGGAGTTTCCTCCGCATTGTGGTTTGGCTCGGTCTTAACGTGGTCTGAGAGCAATGAAATTAGTGGTGGGAGCTATGCAGACACACCCAGTGATGGGCTGATTACAGAGAAACACAGGGTGTGCACTTGGACACTGTGCACCCCCCCACCTCCCTTTTTACTGTGTTGCCTCCCAAATAAACCACGGTCAACACTGGGATTTTTTGGGCTATTGGGCTACAAAGGTTTTGTTATAGCACAGCATTTGGTTGGGCAGTTATTTGAATCGATGTGATGGGTGAAAGTTAGACTCTTTTAATGTGGTGTAAAGTGAAGTTTAGTGTGTGTGATTTTGTTTTATACAGGACTTACTGTATTATGTCTTCCCTTGCAATCATTTGAGTTGCACTTTACAACATTTTGCAGTGTAACATTTATGTACCCCTTAGAGCTATTTGAAAAGTCATTGCTTCCGCTTTAACTGTGTGTTTCTACCAAAGTGAATATTTTCAGTTCAGCCAAAAGAGGATAGCCCACAAGACTTCGACTTTTAGCTGTGCATTATTAAATCTTCATAAAATGTAAAATATATTATTGTTATATTAATATATTATTCAGATCTCTGCCAGTCTGAGCCTTCGCCACAAGTGAGAACAGAATTTATTAATGATGGAAGAATTAACCTTGCTGGATACACAACGTAAATTCTGAAGGAGAGATTGTGGTTAAGACTTTTCAGGGTTTTTCCATCACTATCGTTTCACCAGACACACTTGAACTCTGCAGTGTTTTCCTGCATATTTCAAAGTAATTTTTTCTGTCACAGAGCCATCCAGGGTTTCTACTCTGGAAGTATTCAAGGAAATGTAATCTCAGTTTACAGAGTCACTTTGTAACAAAGTGTAATGGTGCAAGACTGGCAACTAAATATGCACCATCTCGGTGGAAATGAACATAAACCTACAAGTGGCCTTTTAGGCTGATTCTTTGTCATTAGGAATACTCTTACAGATTGTAATTGGCTACAGATTGTGTAATTGCAGCCATTTGCAGTCTCTAAACTGATTAATTTCATTTTTATAAGTATTTCAGTCTTGTTGTACTCAAAAAAATTAGATTAGTGTTCTTCCCAAACATTTCAAGTGCCTTACTGGATGAAATTCCATCTGCATACAATTAGCCTCTTACCACCATTACCATCTTTTACTGCAGTATTTTATCTTGTTTGGAAAGCAAGTTGAAGGGCAAGAGTCATTCTCCATTTGGATTTAAAAAGTTATTTGGAACCAGTGTATCAAGTTTGTCTGCTGAATTAATGTATTACATCTCAGTAACGACATGAATGAAAGTGAACAATGGATGGACAAACATGGTAAAGTTTGTGCCTGTCACAATACAGTAAGGTATTCAGATTTACACAATGACACAAGGCTTGAATGTACTTGTGAATGCTATGTGATTACACAGTATAATAGAGCAGCTAAGCCAAGAGTGGACATTATGTTTGAAAGAGAGGGAACACTGAACTGTGCTTAAAGCATTGCATAAATACTGTAAGAGAATCACTGGACACAACTTTGTCCTCAGGAAATACAATGACGTCATCAAAAGGTTGCAGCAGACTGTGGAACAGTGTCTGAGATTTGGTCCTTGAGAGCTGAAAACAGGCACAGCTGCCAGCTCAACTCAGCAGTGAGATGTGCTGCTACTGGTATATAATAAAGATGAAGACAAAATGCCTAATTGTTTACAGATTTGATGCAGCAGGGCCATAATTAGCTGTTTCTCTTGGGTACACATGATTAAACACAGCAAAGTATTTGCCCAGTGATGGCGCTGTCATTTTCAAAGTGCTTGGTTTTACGCTCCGAATGGGTATGCACAGTCACCTGAAACTGACCTCTTCTTGCATCCCAACATTGCCTTTCTGTCAGAGGCCAAACCTGCATGCAGTTGGAAACCTAGAGAATAAGAGCATGCTTCAGCTGGTTTGAATTCCAGGAACTAACTGTGATGAGTTGTTTATGAGATAATTTCATCAGCAGTGCTTTGATACTGTAGCAAGTGTTTAGAGAAACCTGACCTGTCTGAACAAGCAACCGTGGGTCTTGCTAAATCTTGAGTTACTGTGACCTGTGTAATGAGCTGGATGTGACACAAAATGACTCAGACGCAATCTGAGATGGTGGTTTCACATCAAACCAGGTTTGCTTGGGGTTGCGAGCTGGGTTTTATCAACATTTGCACGTTATTAATTCTGTGGTGATTAGTCAGTCAACTGTCATTCTTCAAGCAAAAATTCTTAATATTTGCTTACAACTTCTCAAATGGGGAAATTAGCTGCTTTTCTTTGTCATGTCTCATAGTGACAATAATGTAAATTGTAAGTTCTACCCCAGGTAGAATAGCTGCTACAATGCAGAAGCTAATGGTGGATGCTAATAAATGAAAGGTAAACTGAGTTTCTTTAGACTTTGGGATTTTCGTCAAATAAAACAAGCAGTTTTAAGATATGGTTATATCGAGCTGTGGGAGTTTATAGCCAGCAATTTTCCCTATTTCTGACTTTGGTAGACAACGCAAGTAATTGATAGATTACTTGCGTATGTTGCTGATACATCTATGACCTAAAAGCAACATATTTTGTTTATTTAAGTTACACATCAGGGAAATCTATAGTCTAAAAAGTCATTATTAACTTGAGTTTTCAGGGGCTTTACTTTTAGACTATACATGTCCCTGATGTGTAACTTAAATAAACAAAATATGTTGCTGATACATCTATGACCTAAAGTTAAAACCATGCATGTCTTTATCTAATTATTATGGTGTTGATGAGACGCTTTGGGTGTTGCAACTCTTTTTTGGATCATGTCTTTGCAGAGTTCCAGAAAATGACGAGGTCATACTGGTCAGCTGACAACTGTCCCAGCTCCACATAAGACAGCTCCAGGAGGAGGATGCTCGGAACAGGACTTCATGTGTCTGATGCAGGTTTTCAGGTGCTGAAAAATTGTGGAACATGTAGAGAAACATTTCTGGGAGTAAGAGTCTGTGAGTGCAATGTGAAAACACCAAGCAAGTTCCCTCTGTTGAATGTGAAAATGGAGCTCAAGAGTTTGAACTGGGGTTAAGAGAAAAAGGCTTCACATTATTTAACAATATCTGTTGGAGTTCCTGACATCAATGGGTAATTTAGTGGGCCTTTTTGGTGGCATGCATAGGCATGCATATCCATTAGTTGCCAAAGAACTGAATTCATGTTGTTTTGCACTTGACTGTTGCTGCAAACACTGGGGTCTTATGTGACATTATGCAGTGCCAGATGTAATTTATGTGTGTTGAAGTAAATTTTGCAGTAAAGCCAAAGTTTTTAATTGTCCATTGTTAGAGTATGTTTTGCATCTTTGCTGCAAGTGTGCACACTGAGGTTTAGGTTGAACAGTAAATCACATGTAAGCAGTCAAAGCTTTAAACTAATTGGATTATTGACTTGGTAGTATCTTACTGGCAGTGTCGGGAACTTGATATAAAACGTTAACGACTGGACAGTACAACATATATTTTTCTGTCCTCAGAAAAAATATTAGGTACTCCCAAAGTTTCTTTAAGTTTTACAACATGTTCACAGCTGGGTTGTAATTGAGAAAGAGGGGAGTTTTGAATGACTACAGTATGAGTCAGCTTTATCATCAAACCTACCAGCAAGTTAAAGATGTTAAAACAAGCTACAACATGACTTCTTCCCGGTGTGACTACCATGTTAAAAAATCGAAGGAGCATGTTTTGTCAAATCTATGAATTTTACAAGATGTGTTTATCTTATGTCATCTATCTGTTAATTTATTTTTGATGACCTCTATTCCTCAGTGGGTCGCCTCTCCACATTACAATGTCATCGAAAAGATCTCGAGACAAATTTCAATCTGGATGTGATAAAATGCCTGAGGGTGGAAGTGGTTATACATTACGTGTTGATGGGATGTCATTATGGCCACCTCCATAAAGGGTTTTTCCTGTGTGGCAAGCCTACCATTGTTTTAGTAATATCACATGTTAAACTGTGACTTCAGTTCAAGTCAAAACAGAGACCAGAGCAAATAAAATCCTTTTAAAAAACAAAAGCAGGATATGCACACTTAAGGATTTCCAATCCATGTGTGAAGTTCGGTTCAACAAACATAAGGGTTAGTTTTAAACAACATGAGCTTAACAACAAGTGTCAATATATGTGCCACCCGAAACAAAACACATTTGTGGCAAACAAGAGTGAGCACTGCATTGAACTCAAGAAGGCAAAGGTTGCAAATTTTCATTTGAACAAACTTATAGTTTAAAATCAATAGTTCACATTATTTCAGGGCACTTCAGTGTGCTGGTGAACTCCCACTGCAATTTTGTGAAAGAAGAAATGGGTAGCAGTATTGGGGCCTGGTAACAAATTTGTGCGCCAGGGCAATGGCAGATGAACACAGCCATGCTCTGCAATTAAAGTATCAGGTCATTATTATTATTATCAGGAGGTGGAAAATTATGTATTCCTTACTTGAATAATAGTATCAAAAGTGGAAGTACTCATTATGCAGAAAAATTGTCCCTATAACAGACATACATTTTTATTGTCCAGTACGTGGGCTTTCACACTTTCTAATCAGGTTATTAGGTTTGTCTTATATATATTTGTGTGGGGCATTCATGACAGGTCTTGTTTTTCTCAAATTCTAATGAGCCATTAGCAAACAATAACCCCCCCCCACCCCCCCACCCACCCACACACACACACACACACACGCACACACACACACAAAGTCTGGAGATTGTGGTTGTCCTTATAAGTGGATGGTCTACAAAGCATAAATAAATGACATTTTAACCATTTATATGTGTATACATATATACATTAATGACACCATATGAGCCGCTTTAGAAACAGCGCCCCATGAGGAAGTAGCACTGTGCCTGTGATCGGACCTGGTGCTGTCACACCGGAGGTATTCAGACGTGGGATCGCGCGGCACACGCCCTTTGCGTCACCGCGCTGGAGCCTCAAAGTGAAGACGCTCAACTTCCCTGCTTTTACTCTGTCCTCCTCTGTCCCCCGCCGCCGTCGCCTTCACGCCGTTCACAGCCGCGGAGGCTCAGTGGAAACATGTTCATTACCTCGACACGGAATATTTCGCAACTTTTAGTCTACTGACCCACCAAGGACCGCAGGTAAACTCACCTGGATAGCTGTTTTCCTTAGTCAACTCTTTGACTTTGCTGTTATAGTCAAAAGAACGCTGTGTGTTTCGTTTTATTTACCATTCTGAAAGGGCTGTTTTTTTGTTTTCCACTTTAAATAAATTGTCCCCCTGTGGGATTTTTTTCTTCCCTTCTTTGCTGCTATACTTAAGCCGAGTGGAACAGGCTGTAGTTAGACGATAGAAGTTAGCAGTATAATGAAAAGAAGTTCCTCAACAACTAGCAGAAATCTGTACTTTAGACTGTACACCATTAATGTCTTGTGTTGTGGCATGCCATTTTTAACCCCTCAAATACTTGAACAGATGCTCAATGGACCTTCCCCATTAAACTTGACTGAGACTATCGTAGCTCATTTTTACGTCCGCCCACTATCTTGTTGAACTTTCGTGATGGTAATTGCATGCGCATTTGCTTTTGGAGCCTAAAATTGATTTTTCCTTGAAAAATGTCAATGTCATAATCTTGTACAGTCAAGATTTCAGTTCAGACATTTCATCACTCGTAACTGTTGTAAATTCCCCCAAACTGGATTTGGCTGCAAATCACTTAAAAGACATACTAGACTTTCTTTATTCGTTAAATGATAATGAAATGTTAATCTCTTACCTTAATGCATACGGAAAGGACACTGCAATAATACTAACCAGAAGCATTTTTTACATTAGTGTTCCAAATTATTGAATAGCAGGACAGTAATTTGAAGGACTGTTCATTGATATTGAAATAGAATTAACTGTGCTTGTTTAAAATCTGAGCTACAACTGCAGCGATTAATTGATAGATTTATTCGATTGAAGATTATTCAATCATTCAAGTCTTTTTTGAGCCTGATATTTAAAGGTCTAACATGAATTGATAAATCATTGTGATCATCATGAAAATAATTGGCAGTTTAGTTGATGATGAAAATAATCATAAGCTGAAAACCCAGCTTGTAAGCTCAGGTAAAGGTAGAAGTTTGTTACAGTGTGTTAAAATTTAAGAAGTTAGGTTAACTTGAAACACCACAACAAAAGGTTACAATTCCAAATGTTTTCTCATTCTCATTTTACAGACTCACCTCTAAAATGGCTGAGCAGAACCAGAGCTGTCATTACAATGAGTCTATGGGTTTCTTCTACAACAACAGTGGAGAAAAAGATAAATGGGAGAGGACACAGCTCATCCTGGTCCAGGTGGTGGGCTCACTCTTCTGCTGCTTCATCCTGGTCTCCAACGCCATGGTCATATCTGCTGTAATCACCAACAAGAGGTTCCACTACCCTTTCTACTATCTTCTCGCCAACCTCGCTGCCTCGGACTTCCTCGCAGGCATAGCATACGTGTACCTCATGTTTAATACAGGCGAGGTGTCATCGAAACTGACGGTTAAGGAATACTTTATCCGCCAAGGTCTGCTGGACGTCAGTCTCTCCGCCTCACTGGCTAACCTGCTGGTGATAGCTCTGGAGCGCTACATCTCTGTTATGAACTTTAAAGTCCACAGCAACCTGACAAAGCGGAGGGTGACCCTCCTGATCGTACTGGTTTGGGCCGTCTCTATCTTCATGGGGGCCGTGCCCAGTCTGGGCTGGAACTGCATCTGCAACCTAAAGGACTGCTCCCAGCTAGCCCCCATCTTTAGCAGGAGCTACCTGATCTTCTGGTCTGTGTCCAACCTGGTGGTGTTCCTGATCATGGTGGCCATCTACATGAGGATCTACGCCTATGTCAAGAAGAAGACATCGGTGCTCATGCCGCACACCAGTGGCTCCATCAATCGCAAGAGGACACCCATTAAGCTCATCAAGACAGTTATGGTTGTGCTCGGTAGGTGCCACTCATAAAAATGTTGTCTGTGCAGCAGCATTGATGATACAACACTGAGTCAAAACATTTCCTGCATTACTACAGCGTAAATAGTCGTGGCTTTCCTCTTTCAGGTTTTTAAGTGGTCACAAAGTCTCTGAGTCACTGCTGAAATTAAATGGAGGTTAATCTCTGTTTTCCTGATAAGAAAAACCTTGACCATAATAACACAAACATTAGTCTTTTCAGTAAACCTCCTAAATGCTCGCTAGTGATTTTAGGGAGTCTGAAATTAAAGAAAAATGGTAGGTAGTAAAATTTTTCTTTTGTCTCTTTGTTATCTCTTGTTGTGAATTTAAGACCTTTGGTCATTCTGGTCATGTTGTTTTCAACCAAACGCCCTTAAAACTCATTTGAAAGAGTGAAAGCAATACATTTTCCATTATTGTTTATCATGAAGATTAATTTGAGATCAAATATATTTATCACTCTATTCCATCTACTAGTATGTTAGAGTAAAAGTTATCCATATACTAAGTTACCAGGGCTTCTTACCAAAGAGGCATCTTTGAAATGCTTATTTTGTAAAATCAGCAGACTAAACCAGAAAGGCTTGTTGGCTAATTGATTAAATAAGTAATTGTTTGGGTCACTGCTACTTGCCACACTGCTCTTCTAACTGCTATAGCTTTAAGAATGCTGGAGCTTCTTTTTCTCCTTGTACATTTTTCATCCTAGATGAGGCAGTCATATACCCTGGTCTTGCGCTCTTTGTTTAGGTGTTGTAACAGGATACCTTGCAATAGAGGCACAGTACTGAAATCACTCCCCTTTCCAGCAGTATCCCTTAAGAAAGGAAAGTAGGACTGCTCCTACTAAACTTAATCTCGTGGAGCACCCAAATATGTCATTAAATGCACGTGTTTGGGTGCTTTTATGCAAGCACAACACATCTGCATAGACAGATTACTATACCATCAAACTCAGGAATCCTGCGGAGACCAATGCAACTCAGATAGCATGACAGGTTAGATGAGTTAATCTAAGTCCTAAACACATATCTCAGTTTTTGTTTTCATACACTTTTCATAGAGTCATCTAGATTGAAACACGCACAAGTTAGTTGTTGTGATTTTGTGTAGTCACCCTGCAGAATAATGGCCTGTCATTGTTCTTTGTCTCTTGGAGCATTCTGCTTGCCTGGACAGATCGCTCCATACTGTACTCTATGTAGTGAAGGCGCTGTCTGCCTCTGCACACCCTTTATTCCAGACTGCTGTGTAATTATCTCTCCCTGTAAGGACACTACTCCTCAGCCTGTGTGGCGTACCATGCACACCACACCACCAGCACACTGGCCTTCAATGAACGTCCCCTCCTCCCTACCCCCCCCAAAAAAGAAGAACCTATACTTGAGGACCTTGTCAATTGCTTTCAGATGCAGGTCTCTGTAGTTTGTGGAAGTGTTAGTACACAAGAGTAATCTTTTAATCTTCCCCTTCACACACTGCTTATTGTTATTTCACTTTTTTGACATTCACTGTTTAACACTAGTGGGCTTTTTTTCCAAATTCATCTGAAAAATGTCTCTGTACTATTATCAGATTCTCAGATTTGTATATATAAGCAAGATTTTGCTTATAGTCACAGTAGTTTGAAGGCAGTTGTGGACCAGTTTTTGGCATAGCCATGTGTGATATGGAAAAACAACGTGACCAGCGCACATTCTTTTCATTAAAGGAGGAGGCATGACAGATGCAGTAGCTAAACTTTGAAAATGAGAGTAATGTTCATTTTTCAATGAAGGAGTAGATGCAGCTTGAAGAATTTTGAAGGAGGTTGTCGTAGATAGTTCCGTAGGTTGTAACTTTATCTTGAATAAAAATATGTCAGACACAAATTGTTATTCCAAGTGGAATATTTTGATATGTATTAAAATACAGTTCCAGCTGTGGAGTAAAGCACCTGAATCACTTTAAAATAAGAGGTACAGTAAAGAATACAGCAGTGATATTAGAGAAAAAAGGAAATTCTAAAATCTATGAGGCATGTAGTTTAAGGGCATTTAGGTCTAGGTCGAAAGGATATACAATACTAGTCAGGAAAGAAAAGTCTAAACTCTTGAACTCTTGTTGAAGGTTAAAAGCAGTCTGCTCAAGTGGAAATGACAACTTGACAAACCAGTTCAGTGTTCGATAGAGCTGCTGTTGAACATTGTCACTGCTTAGATTTGTTCCCGACTCTTGTTTTGATAGATTGTAATTCTTGTAGTTTAATAACCTATAACCATTTATATCACTGGAGCCATGTTGGGACTTCCTTTTTAAGTGAAGCATTTAACTAAACCAGCCCAATTTCGATTTTGTTTTGAGCAACCGCCAGTGAATTGCATGTGAACACCAAAAGGAACATATGTTTGAAATGTTTCCTTCTTTTTATGCAGAGCCCCTCTGGCTTTTTCTTTGTCAGAGATTAAAAAGGAAGAAAAGTCCACTTTATCAATTCAGTTCATGTTTTTTTTGGACGTGTGGTCCATCAAAGACAAGGAAAAAAAACACAGGCCAAATAAGAATGGGAACAAAAATAGGAATTCACTTTTTTTAAAAAAAGTGCCAAACATTTTGAGCATAACATACCCAATATCTACCAGACTGTCACTGTCTGTGTGTCCATGTATGTGAATGTGTGAGTGACAAAAAAAAAAGGAGCGAGTTATGTTGAACAGTACTTGTTTTTGTTCTGCAGCGATGAAGCCACAGAGATGCTGGCATTGAAGACAAGTCACTGCTTGTGGCTTCCTTTCAGGTCCAGAGATCTCTTAGTAGTTTGATGCCCAAACATGTTTGAAATAGGTGTCTAAATGGCTGCTTCAATATCCCTGTGACCTACCTTATTATTTACCAAACACACAGCATTGAGTATTGTATTACTTAACCTGTGTCTGCTGAAAAAGTGTAGAATGGATTTACTCTGCTAAAATACACAGATTATTAACAAAATTAATTGCACGCTCTGTGTTAAAGCTTCAGTAATGGAAAAACGTGAACACAGAATATATTCAGATTTTCTAAACTGGTACTGAGACATTTCTTACATTTATACCCATGCTGAAAAAGTATTACAAGAATCTTAACTGTGTGATTTGCTGTATCTTATTCTATAGGGGCCTTTGTGATCTGCTGGACCCCCGGCCTGGTTGTTCTGTTGCTGGACGGCATCAACTGTAAGAGTTGTAATGTCATGAAATTAAAACGCTGGCTGCTGCTTCTGGCTGTGCTCAACTCCGTCATGAACCCATGCATCTACTCTTACAAGGACGAAGAGATGTGGATGACCTTCAAAAACCTCATGCGCTGCATTGGCAACGGCACTCGTCGGCAGCGGTCGACAAGGGCCAACACCAGGCATCCGAACTCTGTTCAGGACACGGGCAACAGTCAGATGCCATCAGAGGAGATGAAAAGCGATGATCAGGGCATACTCAAGACCTGAAAAAGGAACTTGCTGAGGATTTTACGGAACTTCTGTCCAAACTCGACTGGATGTACCTTAATGAAGATACAGGTTGGAGATGACTTGAAAGAGAAACTACACACTTTGTCTCCAGTTGGTTTCAGGGGGTCACTGCCCTCCATTCTCAAAGTACCTTTTTGAAAAGACACTGCAGGATAACTGCTCTAGTGTAGAGCTGGTTGTGGTGAGATTGAGATAAGAGACCCTGATGCACTAGTAATTCCCCTAAAGAAAGCAAAAAGATGTGCTTATTTCAAGATTTTATTGTTTTTGAACACATGACTCTCATCTGTTTTTTGTCTTTCTCATCACATCCTTGCATGCTATTAATACTTTGGATGGTAAGATGCTGCAATGGCTGAAGAGAAAACTAAGTATGACAGTAGACGGTGGTACATTTCTACTTTTACCTCAAAAGGGGTCAAAATCATGAAATAGGTGATTTGAATTTCACCCAGTATAAATATTTGTTTGTTTAATGGATGAACTAGTCAAGATATATACCTTTTTTATAGGCAGGTACTATAAAAGTGTAGGTTTGCTTAAATAGGTAATGTTTTTGCTTCTATTTGAACACAGCCAGAAATAATACTGTAAACTGTTGTACTGAATGCCTCTAACAGAACAACCTGCTATAAGAAATTTCAACAGCATGGTAGCTAGCCTGCTTAGTGACACCTGATCATTTTTGCCATTCTTTGCAAGTTTAAGTTTATTTTCTGAAGCAGTTTTGCCTCTGGGGAACAGATAAAA
The DNA here is from genome assembly GCA_016785225.1 of Psettodes erumei. Classification (NCBI taxonomy): domain Eukaryota; kingdom Metazoa; phylum Chordata; class Actinopteri; order Pleuronectiformes; family Psettodidae; genus Psettodes; species Psettodes erumei. Next base: position 121,697 of record JAFBJZ010000854.1, on the reverse strand, counting down.
GCATGACTCCTCTCTTATCCCGTTTGTTAGCTTACCTGAACAAACACCAAACTCCCACCTACTGCACCTCATGCAGGCAAACTTGTTCTCCGACTTCTCACACATCCGCCTTAACACACCGAACTCACTTGCTGCTGTCGTCTGATGAAACAGCTGCTCACCGGAGAGCTTCAGGGTTTTAAAATGATGTTGCAACACACTGGATTCCTGCTGCATACACTGCAGCATACATTGCAGGAACTGAAGAGGATCTGACTGAATGCCACTCCTGCTGTAAAGGGCCATGACATCATTAAAGCTATTTTTATTTCTTTTTTCTTGGGAGTGTAGGAATGCCACATATCAGAAATGTGTGTGGAAAGGTTTACAGCTTCAGTGGTTTTTCTTTATTGAACTGAGGTTATTCATGGTAATTTCCTATGTAGAATAAGTTTTATAACTTTTGAACATTTAAAATCATAAAAGTGAAATGTCTTAAATGTCATTGTTAAGCAACATCTTTTGTTTCATTATTCTATGTAAAACACTTTGAAAAAATGTCCAAAATGCCTTTTTACTATTGATGATACTGCATTGTTCTCTAATATGAACATGAGGTTGAATATGAATCGTTCAAATTTCCCAAAACTGGTCAAATAGTATGTATTTATATATAGTATAATATCTGTTAATATTGTCAACATCCAGGCATTGTTATTGTGAGTGTTTTAGCATGCTGATGTTTTATTGTAGCCTCACAGACCTGTTAGAATGGCTGTAGCCTTAAAATGGTACTTATGCCATCCACTCGGCACCTTTTGATGGTGTAAGCAAACTGTAAGATTACTTGCAAATCCTGTTTGACTGAGTCAGTCAGTCTCCTGATTTTAAATGAAAGTATCTGCTTATAGTGGTAAGTCTAAAACCTATGGTAACACTTCTGTGCAGATGTAGTCCAAAAATAACACTGAAATGATTATCTGACACACGTAGTACATGACTTGCACTCAAGTCATAGCTGGTGAAGTACCACTACTTGACATGTATTTAATTTTCTAGAGCTACCACTTCAGGATGATTTACTCTGTTCAGGCCAATTAATGAGTGACCTTTAGTTTCCATTCAGCTGCCTTGGCTAAAGAGGTGGGCGGAACACAATCCTCTTCTGAAGTATACTCCAAAGTACTTTCATCAGAAAAAATAACAAAATGTTATGAATTGTCCTGTAAAAGTCACCCATCTAAAATGTTTCATGGAAAATGGCAAAATTTAGACAAAAGGATAACTTAAATACATTGACAAATGCTCTGTAGGTAATAAACAGCCTGTTCTGTGCATATACATGTATCAATCACTTCTTTTAAAAGTGATTTGAATTTATTCTGCATAATGGATACATAAAGTCTTCTTTTTGTCCTAATAAGCCATTGAATCCTGTTGAAGTTTCAACTCTACCCTCTAATTAACTCAAGTTGAAATGCTTAAATGCAAGCCTGTTGTTTAAAACCTTTCACTCTTTACAACCACAAACCTACAGCTGCTTTTTACCCCCCTCATACCCTACCCAACCAGCTTCTGCAGTATTCCTAATCACAAGTTAAAATGCTTTTTATACGGTAAAATCTTACACACCACTCATTCTTAATCCCCTGAAACACAAGTAGACTCCTTTGGCTACAGTAGAAAAGGTTTAACACCATATTTTGCCAGTAGAAAAACACTCAGGATGTAAATGACATTTGATTAAAGTTTCAGGTTGAGGTTTGACTTGATAAACGTCATGTGGTTTTGATTAACCGCTTGCTGTATTGTAGGGAGTGCTGCATGTCCTCAGCAGAGCCCTCTGTAGCCCTTTTGTGACTGTTGCCAGTCACCCTGTGTTTTTCACTCCCAAAAACATAAACTGTAAACTGTGTGGTGTGGCAGGCATTTTTTCTACAGCTGTACTGTAATTATGCATTCTCCATAAGCCAATTAAATTTCACAGATGTTCAGAAATGCTGTCTTTTGGTTAATTCCTAATCTCAAGGAAGACAGGTGAAGATACACGTGAATATCCCTTGTGCTATCAAGGCGTAGGCTCATAAAGAGACAGTTCAAAGTTAAATTTAGAGATTTACTTTTTACAAGAGCAACAGGCAACTTAATAAAATCAGCCAGATTTCCATTTCTTACTTTTCCAGGATACAAGATTATTCAATGTATAGTTTTAAGGTAAACACAGTTTTTCAGAATCCATAAACCTAACCTTTCTTGTGTCAACAGTCCAGGCTGCTGGTGGTGTAATGGTGTTGGGAGTGTTTCCTTGTCAAACAAACTGGTTTCATGAACATGACAATGAGTTCAGTGTAGCATCTCCAACCATCAAATCCAGTAGATCACCTTTGGGGTCTGGTAGAACAGTAGATTTAGCATGAATGTGCATCTGACCAATCTGCAGAAAACATCTGATGCAGTCATATCACCATGGAGTGGCATCTCAAAGGAAAGTTTCCAACAGCTTGTTGAATCCATTCCACAAAGAACTGAGGCTGTTTTGAGAGGCAAGGGAGGGTCTAACCAATATTTGTATGGTAGCCAAAGTGCTCAGTAAGAGTTTATGACCACATATTATCATATGACCAGAGTTCCATACTTAGATAAAGTTGTCAGCTAAGCCAGCTCTATCACAGCTGAGTTAAACCATAAAAAGTCAGTGAAATTTTGCTGAAAACTCCAAAAAGATCTAGTTATGCCCTTTGAACAACATTGACAAGGTTTGCTTCTTTTGTTAGATAGAAAGAGTGTTTTGTAGAAAAACATGTTTTAATGTTTTAATATCTGCATCATAGCTTTTTGCATTGACAGCCATACTGAAAAATTGTGCAACCTGAAATTCTCTGGTTAGATCCCTATAACAGCAAATACTCACTGTACAGTTGCAATCAGATCATGAGCAGTACAATCAGAACCTGGAAGTCGGTACAGGTGCAGCAGAGACCTCAGGCTGATTCTGACCTGTAGGACAATGAAGGTGAGCTGAAGCAATTTGTGGACAAGAACCTAGTCAAACTGTGATTGGAGAGCCTCTTCTGCTGATTAGACAATAAGGGACAGGGTCTTTAGGAGCATACACTTAGAAAAGGGAACTGTAGCTTTGTTAAGAAGTCACACACACACACACACACACACACACACACACACACACACACACACACACACACACACAGATCTGGTCATTCACTCAGCCATTCAGCCAGTTTAGACCAGGTCTGGCCATAGCAGCAAACCTCCTCATGGCTTTTTGGATAGCAGCATCCCTCTACCTGTATTTCATGCTGGTAAGTTCTCAGCTATCTATTTACAAAGGTAACACAACAGCAGCTTTAATCTCTCAGAGGGAAAGATGGACTAATAGCCACAGATACTTAGGTCAGTTCAGTGCTTAATGCACTTAATGCACTATGATGGGATATCAAACTTGTCTTGATTAAACAGAAGATAGAATAGAAACTGTTTCTAAAGGGAGTTTTTAAATTCACATTTTTGTTTATTGCCAAGGACCCCCCCCCTTGCTTTTGTTGTCTTGTCAGAAACACTTGCTGCTGTGGGCTTGTGGTCATGTGCTTGTGTTACTTGCCATTTTCTTGTAGAGCTGCTTTTCTAGGTTATGAAACATTCTGTGATCAGTCTGGCTCTTTCCTTGACTAAAAGATAATACTGTTATTAACATTTAAATGTATCCACCACCACCACCTGTTTTTTCATTTTGGCTATTGTTTGATTTCACTTTACACACATTAAACTTTTTTATATTTTGTGTGCATGTGGAAAAACAAAACCCTTTACATAAAAAAGCTGCTTCTCTTGACTGCAGGGAGTAAATTGCTGGCATGATCTGGACAACACAGAGTACGACTGTTGGCCGATTAACAACCCAAATGATTACAACATGATTAGCTGTGGTGGTGAGTCTTTTTTCCTGTTTTTGCCTGCTTGTGTGTATCTTTGAAAGAGTGTGCGAGTCATTGCAGTCAAAGAAATTAATGGTTCCAGTGACTGATGTGTTACAGTTTACTGTAAACTCATATGGTTGTCTGAAAAGGAAGGAAACAATTTATTATGGTGACTTAGGAGATGGGGCTTCATAAATTCATAAATTCTAGCTGCTTGTGTGATCAGACATCATGTGTAAATACAGTATACTATCCCTGTTGTATGTGTATGCACTTTGAATGTGTACATTCAGGTGACGTCCATGTGTGTGTGCTTGTCCTTACAGGTCTGGAAATGGCCTGGGTGCAGCGCCCTCCAGAAAAAGTAACCAATGGAGAGGAGTTCAACGTTTCATACACAGTGACAGCCTCAGATTCCTTCTATGAGTACGCAGTCAGGAACAAGATCTTCCAGTTCAGGCGAGTGTGTTACATAAACACCTGGCATCCTAAACGTCTGCCATTTCCAGATTAAACACCCACATACACAGATGCACACAAACATTAACACAGAAGAGTATAACGTATACTACGTCCCTCCAAGAGACACTTCTGCAGGATTGGAAGTTTTTGTGGAAATTATTTGCAATAAACATGAGTGAGTGAGTGAATTAACTACTACACCTCCAGAAAGAGAAGATAATAAAGTTACACAACTACATGTTGATATAGTGTTGATTCAACTTCATTCAAGTTTAATTAATTCTTCATTTCAGTTTTAAATAAACCTGAATTAAGAAGAACAAAAACCTCTGAGAGAAACATGCTGATTTGCTGTTTTTTGTTCAAGTTTACTTTGTAAATGTCATCGTATTGTGTTAATTAGTTTACACGTCTACCCATCCATCTTCACTTCTAGTGATGCGTCAGAGGCAAAGAGGTTCTGTCACGAGCATGATTGCCCGGCAAACTGGAACAATGCCAATGAAATGAACTGCTGTGTGTATCATGCCAACATCCACTCTTGTCCTCTGGGTCTCATGGTTGGTACTGTTGCACAATACTGGCTTCATGCCACCAAACCTTTAATTTAATGGTATTAAAATCTGCATACCAGAATTTTGAGGCCAGTAGAGTGTCACTGCCTCAGTGGGTTAAACCAAAGTAATAGAGTACTTTATAGAGAGCATATTTTTGGAATGGCATTTCTTCAGCTGTTGTTCTGTCCCTTCACAGAAACAAGGTGGAATCTGTGGGCCATGGATTCCTGATGATGGTAAAATAGTGACTCACACTGTGTCCAAAGCAGGCAAGATGACCCAGACTTACTGGACTTCAAAGGTGAGCCTAACCAAACAAATCTATTTTAAAAGTACCATTCAATTTTAACATTGGGTGACACATAGTATACATTACTGAACCACATAAAGTTAATCACTGCAAATATTTAATTTTCTATATCAGTATAAACTCCCGAAAACACAAATGTCTTTTGTCTCGTAAATACGATACAACATGGCAGCATTTTGTAATTACTTGAGTTGTGGCAGAAAATTACAAGAAAGCCATACTGTGGGTTGTGAATTATCAAATGCTGCAAATTTAAAACTATAAACGACTTAGTAAAAAACGAAAAATGGATTCATGTGACAATGCAAATTTGTCTTTGGTCAAAATCTGACAGAACAGTCTCTTGTAGGAAAAGCAGTTCACATATGAGCAGATATGACATCTACAGCACTGATTTTCTTCCAATACTTTGTGTTCATTTTTAAGTTGTCTGGAGGTGTATTTTGTATATACAGTGTTTTAGAATATAAGAGACAACAGTACAGACCACAGTAGACAACATATCAATAAATCTTGTTTTGTTTTTTTAATTGCTTAATAGAACAACAAATGTACATAATATTTCTCCAAAAATGATAATTATAATCAATCCTAAACCTTCCACAGCACATGTATTTAAGTGTTTGTTATGGTCTTTTTGTATTTAGGTGGTGCTGATCCATGTGGGAGTCACCTCAGTCATTGCTCATATCAAAATAGGACAGATGCATGCAGCACTTGAGTCCAAAGTGCTTGTTGTCAGTGCTCAAGGTCAGTATGCTGACCCTAACACTTTTGCTAACAAGTTTTAGTCATACAGGTGTACAGTTGTGCCAAATGAATACCTGTTAGAAGTTGTTTTATCAACAATGACAAACAGACTATACACATTTAAGCTTGTTTACTTCATGAATGCGCACAGAGATATTAGTGGGAAAAGTAAACTCGTCTGACCTTGCAGTTATATAACTTTCATTTCAAAACTGCTACACAATCAGCTGAGTGGCAATAATAAACTTAATTTTGAATGTTCTGAGAGAAACCGAGATAACCAATACAACCTCCTGCCTACAGGAAAGATACAGTATGCAGTGCATACTTTTATACAAATACAGTTCTTAATCCATAGCTGTCTTTCAAACATCTTGAAGTTTTAGCTGCCTCTGTGACATACATTTTAATTAGTGACTAGAAAGTAACTAAATACATTAACTTGAGTACTGTACTTAATTACGATTTAGAATCACTCCTACACTGAAAGTTTCCATTTTCTACTACTTTATACTTTATTAATAATAATACATTATTAAAAATAATAATTCTTTTCTACACTTTTGAAGGAAATATTTTATGACTTAAAGATATTATTGACTTACTGCACTAAATTTATTTGATAACCTTAGTATCTGGTTGTTTGCAGATTCATATTGGTGATACAACATATATTTATCACATAAAGTATGATTTATTATTCTAAAATAAGACCTTATTAATCCCCAAAGGAAAATTTTATAAGCTCTTGGGCAGTGTGTAACATTAAATCAGGCCCACCTTCACCAGCTGCAAATTTAAAGAGATATTATTTTATAAATAATTCATTTACATATTTATTATTCTGAAATTATCCATTCTGTATAATTAATACTTTTACTTTTATATTTTGATATTTGCATACAAAGTATTTCTACTGTGTTCTACTGTGTGTCAAAGTAAATCATTGGAGTACTTGTTCCACCACTGAATGTAGTGGATGGGAAATGAAAAATGTAAAATGTGTGTCTGTTCAAGTGTGTGGGGATGACGTCTGTGAGCTAGAGGAGAACTGCCTGAACTGTCCTGCAGACTGTGGCATCTGCCCAATGTCCATTACTATCAAGGTAGCCATCGGCCTTCCAGTAGCCCTCTTCAGCAGTGGCTTCATCTTAACAATGGTGGTAAGTCTATGGAACAAACAATCGAGAAAACAATCACATTACACACACAATCAAGAAAGGTTTTATGTGCTGATATTTATCTTAATCTCATCCCCGCAGTGGCTTCAGTACCAGAAACAAAAGATGTTTTGGGATGAAAGTTGGATCATCAACTACAAGAATATAATATTTGGTAAAATTTCTGAAGTTGCTAAATGATGCAATTTACAGATATATTTACACACAAAATCTGTTATGCTGCTTGTCGTACAGAATGTGATGCTTCAATATGAGTTGCATTCTCAGTTTTTTTAAAGTAAATAAGAGCAGGTCAGGCTTTAAAGGTAAAGGTTATTTTACCTCCAATTTCTCCCTCCAATGGGACAATATTCTTGACATACAAATATTTTCATATCTTGTAGAAATCCCCCAGGCTGTTCTTGAATTAACAGTCAATAGTATCTGTGTCTGACATGAGCATTTGATTGTATGGTGTCTTGCAGATCGAATGTGCTGGATGGGCATTGGCAGCACCACTAGCCTGCAGCACATCAAGAGTAACTCCACCATCAGTCAAACTACTGATGTGACTGTGTGCACTGGAGTCAACACCTCCTTCAAACAAGGCTTCATCCAGCCAGGCATATAGTGCGATACGTTAATATTTGTTCATATAAATACTCATAAATCAGAAACTATTCAGCAAACAGAAATAAAAGATTATTATCTATAATTGTATTCTTTAATAATCTGGGTCTGCTGTAACCGTATAAAGATTTCACCCATGTTTAAATAACTCAAATCTTTCTAGAATTTACCTTTCATCACATTATTTATGGAACAAAATAAGAGATGTAAGACATTCCTTTTGATTAAGCAATGATGAACAATGGTGAATTGAATAAAAATATTTCTTCCATATATTTTACATTGAGACAGTTAAGTTTGACTTCATGACCTTACAGTAACTGTCTTGCAGTGATGGGAGGACGGTGGCAGTGAAACACATCCAGAAGAAACATTTCACCCTGTCCAAAACCATCAGGAAGGAGGTGAAAGAAGTCAGGTGAGGAAACTTATTCACAGGGAGAAGAGAATAAAATGAGAGATGGTATGTTTAACACTTCCAAATGAAAGACAGATTTCTACAGTTTTAATTTCAGCTAATACATGCCATTTTTCATTATGGTCAGGCAACTGGACCACCCCAATCTATGCAAGTTCATTGGTGGTTCCATCGAGGTGCCCTATGTCAGTATCATTACTGAGCACTGCCCAAAGGGAAGCCTGTCTGACGTCCTGCTGAATGATGACATCCCCATCAACTGGGGCTTCAGGTCAGAAAACCTCACATACAGCCCGTTATTTACATGCTGACCATTTAGCTGATATTTTAATATTCTCTTAATCACAAGTAACAGCAGTAACACTGAAAGACCTGATTCTGAGAGTGGTGTTGGGAGATGATGTGTGGTGTTGTGGATTTTCTACATTTTTTGCTCACACCGTGCATCTAAGGAGCATGTCACATCCTCATGGATCTATGAGGATGTGACATGCTTGATTGCAAACAAAACTGCAGAAGACACATTTAGTAAAATATGCTGTAAGAGAATCTCTTCCTCTGTACAGACTGTCCTTCGCCACTGACATCGCCCGCGGGATGTCCTACCTCCACCAGCATAAGATGTTTCATGGGAGACTTCACTCCAGAAACTGTGTTATTGACGACCGCTGGGTGTGCAAAATCTCAGGTAAAAAAAAAGAGAGATTCTGGAGTGTAAAGATACAGAAGTTTTTTTTTATTTGTGTGTCTAGTCAAGTTAACATGTTTTTTTCACCAACAGCAATTTAAGCATGAGTACAAAAGGAAAAAACATTTTCTGCTTGATATTTTATTGTCTTTGGCTACAGATTATGGGCTCACAGCCTACAGAAAAGAGGACTTTGAGGCTGTCAGTAATGGATTTAACTATGGGGATGTAAACCGTATTTACTGTGCTCCAGAGGTCCTGCTTGGAAGCAGCTCCAATATGACACCAGTGGCAGACATCTACAGGTGTGTTTGTAGGCTACTGTATAGGCAGTTAATTGTAGATAGAACACTTAATTTCTCATTGTAACATTTTGACCACATGAAAATTTCATATAGCTGGATTAAAGACAGAAATATGGTGGAAATGCAAGCATCTCTGTGTCCCTTCTCTACTTTTCCCTCCTCTCCTCAGCTACTCCATGATTCTGGTTGAGATCGCAACTCGCTCTGACCTCATTTCAGTGAGTGTGACAGCCCTCTCTGTAGATTACAACGTTAGGCATAGTTTAGATCTTTGCTTTGTAATGAGTAGTCCTCTCTAACAGGACCAGGCTGAGGGAGTGAGACTGGATATCATGTGGCGCCCCCCTCTGCCTGAGCTCAAAGCAGGGAAGGCAGATACAGACTGTCCAGATCAAGGAGACTACTGTGAGGTCTGTCACATGTGCAATTAAAGAAATATACTATACCTGTAGAGGTATAGTATACAGTATACCTGAATGTAATTTTGTTGAATATTTCCCAGGAGGCATTATACTGTTAAAAACACTACTAATGTCTCACTGTCTTTTCTGGAATACTTGAGCAGCTCATTAAGAAGTGCTGGTCTCACAACTTCACAATGAGGCCCACATTTGAGCAGGTGAAGAAGATGCTTGACAAAATGAACCCACATAAAGTCAGCCCAGTGGACATGATGATGAACCTGGTAATAACCCACTCAACTATGATAAAACAGTACAGAATAATATAGATGCAATGATAGTATGCATGGAAACTGCTAAGACACTGCTAAGACACACACACACACACACACACACAATATAACACTTGCAAAGAAAAGGTGCCCTTTGAGCTTTTTGGACCCCTGAGTTTCAGACAGTTATTTAACCGCAGATGGAGAAGTACAGCAAACACCTGGAGGCCATAGTTGCTGAGAGAACACAAGATCTCCTTCAGGAGAAACAGAAGACAGATCGACTGCTATACAGTAAGTCAGAATAACAGTAGGAGTTGTTTTGAAAGAGTTGTGTTATACCAATTTAATGAATTTGTCTTGGGGATGTTGTGGAGGTAACAGTTATATACCTTTTATACCTTTTGCAAACAGGACAGGATTTATAATATAGATTGCAATGGGTATTAAATGATTAACTATAAAAACAGTGCATATATGCCTTGAGTATGGTGCTGCAAGGAAGGGTCAACACTGAATGAAAAAAGCATTGTTGTCGTTTCAGATAGTCCGGAGGATGATATTGCTGCCATCTGGTGGTTTTAAAGTTGCATTCCCTTTGCTAGCCATTGCTCCTAATACAGGACATTTTCTAGGAATGTGTACTTTAAGTCAGTATTTTGACTCATTAAACTTGCCTGCAGGTATGTTACCAAAGCCGGTGGCTGATGACCTCCGTCAGGGTCGAACAGCAGAGGCTCAGAGCTTCTCCAATGCCACCGTCTACTTCAGGTTTCTGACCATCACCTCTGATTTTTTTCTTCTATATAGACATTTGTTTGGTGACTCTCTTCTCTACTACTCTACTCTCAAGTTTAATAGTTTAATTATAGTTAAATTGTTTCTTTGTTTAATACATAAAAGCATATAAGCTAGAGATAATTAACATGGTATTACTCCCTTGTGACAGCGATATTGTTGGATTTACTCAGCTGTCTGGTGCCAGCACCCCCCACCAGGTAGTGGACTTCCTCAACCAGCTCTACACCACCTTTGACGACATTATTGACAATTATGATGTCTACAAAGTGGAGACAATAGGTGATGCTTGTAAGTGAGGATGTTGCATTACATCATTAATCATTAATCATTACATTTGCAAAAATTATAAAGCATTAACATGAAGTGATAAATAACCATAAAATGAGAGAAAGAATTCAAGCATGAAGCAAAAGTCAAAGGTGGACAATAACAATTTATATCTAAAAGTGAAAAAGAACAAAAAATATTACAAATTAAGAAATGATTGGCCTATGCAATAATTGATTTTCACTGTAAAGACAATCTGAATTTGTGTTTTGCTATTTTATTATCAGTGAACCTCTCCCTCTTCCTGTATTATCTCTTATCATGGAATAATGGCTGATTGTCTAGACATGGTGGTCTCTGGGGTCCCAAAAGAAAATGGCATCAATCATGCTGGCGAGATAGCCAGCATGGCCCTGGATCTGGTCAGTGTCTGCCACAATTTCAAGATCCCCCACAAGCCCAACACACAGCTAAAGATTCGTGCTGGCATCCATTCAGGTATTGTAGCCATTTCATTCTATGCAGCAATCAGCAACCACTAAAAACCTAGTCCTAGTCTCACATGAACTTCTTCTTCTTCTTTTTCATTTTTTTTTTACCATAATTATGAAAATGTCTAATATGCAATAGCAAGAACGAAACTTACTGTGTATTATACCAGAGGCAAAGATAAGATATGGTTTTTGGAAGGGAACATTTATAGTTTTACAGAGTTCAAAGCTAATTGTTAGTAAAAGTTGTTGTAATTAAAATTTCATTAGTCAGGGGCTCCTCAACCCAGATCCTACCACCCTCACTGCATCTCCACAGGGTGATAACAACCAGTATACACTATGTCTATTGTAATATAGATGTAAGAAATGGTCTGGTTGAAACAGAGCAATATTTATTCTGTTTGGAGTCTTAGTTCCCCTGCCCCTGGCTTTCCAGCAAGTCACTGATGTTCACACTAATGGATTTGACAGATTTGTGTAAACGTATAAATGTACATATCAAGGTATAACTAACTACAAAATTTGGGATATGAACTCTTTAAATATGTACTATATCATAAACTCAAAATTTTGTTTAAAATGCTGCTTTTTATCCTGCCAGGGCCTGTTGTGGCTGGTGTGGTTGGCACGAAAATGCCACGTTACTGCCTCTTTGGGGACACTGTCAACACAGCATCACGGATGGAATCAACTAGTGAAGGTAATTAATGGTTAGATACACAGCCTTTGATACAATTAAAGTCTCAAATCTAGAGCACATCTATCTATCTATCTATCTATCTAGCAAATTACTTGTTGGAAATCATATCTGCCAAAATTGAATAAAAAATATTTATTTAATAGATTCATTTCCAGCAGGCTTTCTTCATTTTACTATATTCTATCACATGTTATATATCATTTCCATAGCTCTGAAGATCCAGGTGAGTGGTGCCACAGCTGACCTGCTTCACACACTCAGAGGTTATCTTCTGACCTGCAGAGGACCACTTCTTGTGAAGGTAAGATTATCAAACATTCCAGTACACATTCATACAGTATATGTGACCTGCATTGAAGAATATAGAGAATTTATCCTTAGTGGCAAAGCAAGGACCCTGAGAAATTTTACACTTCCTATAGTGGTGGTTAAACTTTACTTTGTGGGGAAGCATACCACCCAATGCAACACACTAGACAGAAGGTTATGCTCAGCACATTCCTGATTCCATGATGGTTGCTGTAGTGACTGGAAGTTTTACTGCATTGTAACAAAAAATCTCATTGAACAGAGTTGATATACATCCACAACAGCCCTTGAAATGTACCCAGTTAGAACGATTAGCTTTGTATATAGTGCTTTTTTCCTTTTTGCCGTATTTGACAAGTGTTGTTGTGGAAGAAGCAACAAACATACAATGAAAACAAGATACAAGCTGGTGTACCATCTTTGAAACAGACTGAAAAAGACAAGGGATTTATGGAGCTGAGGTTTGAAAAGGTCACAGGGATTTCAAAACTTAAAAAAAAAGATGTGTCTCGGTGTGTCTGGTATTTGGTCTTTGCAGAGATATATTGTATTTTCCAGTTCTACTGGCTTCTATTCTCATTGTAACTCAACACGTCTGTTTGGGTGGTGTCATTGTGATTGTGGGGGAGGAGTTTGCTTCTCATGTCCCAACAGACATGGCTGCAGTTCAAACACTTGTGATGTCTTGCTAAGGGGTGGCCTCAGCTGCTGCTCCCCCACCCCCACCCCCATTAAACACTAATGGCTTTTTTTAAAATTCAAAGGGACACATGCTTTCCCTTTTCTTGACCCAACAGGGCAAGGGTGAGATGACAACATGGTGGCTTGAAGCAAAGAGAGATGATCACGCAGACCCGCTTCTCGGGACATCTGAATCCAGAGGAGTCCCAGCATCAGTTAGTGACTAAATTTCGGTCGGGCCTTAAATGTGAAAATAAAATGTGTATGAAAACTGGTTAGGGTTGGTGTTGTGAAAGTGAACTGGATCCAGTCAGCTAAGTGTTTTAAGTGCAGAAATCATGAGAATAAAATCATGAAATAAATTATGAAATGAAAAACTATCGTGAATTTAGGTGTCACTGTACTGCACTGTATATTCGCCAGATTATAGTGTTGTGCTGTTCATTATCATAGTTCCTTTATTGTGACCAGGGGTAATGATGAAGAGCAAAATCTACAGATAATAATAAGAAATGTAAAATATCTTCAAAAAACATAACTTTTTATAATATGATTGTATAGGAGATGGTCATGTATTATTTATTTATGTTTTGCACTTGTTGGAAAGAATCTAAAAAAATATGCAGAAGTACTTGCCAGGGCTGAGGACTGTTTTGTCACATATTATAATTAATTTTCTATTATACATATCTTTATTTGTTTTGTTGCAATCCAAGGTACTTTTCTGTTTTCTGTTTCATTGAAAGTACAGGAGATATTCACTGCCTGAATATTAAGATAGTTCTCTCTCACAATAAGTAGAAAGTTTTCAAGGGACTTAGATAGACTCCATCTTTGGTCAACAAAGAAGCACTTTTTTTTAGTTTGACTCCTTACATTTCAAACAATTTGACAAAGAACTGGAATCTGAATCATGGCATAATAGGCAAAAGCACAGGTGTAGTTAATAAACTCAGTAACGATTGCTTTCTGGAAATCTAAAAAAAGTTATTGTTATTTCCACCTGTTCTTTTGTCTGCGCTGGAAAGGTTGATTTTAATGAAAATGAATGTGCAAGTAATTTGGAACCAAACCCTTCCATTAAAGCTTCTTATGATTTTGGATTGACAGTTGTCAGTAGTTTTTAGTTGCAAAGTATTGCTTACTTGTTCCTTACTGTAAGTGCAATGACTTATTTTGTTGTTCTGTTCTTATATTCAGTGATTATAAAAAAAATTGCATTAAAGCCACTTAAATTAAAGATATAATTTTGTTAATTTGTATGGTGTAGCTACTTGGTCACAAGTGTAGAATGTTACAGAGATATGGTTTATCATTGAACACACACACACACACACACACACACACACACATCGCTTTTGAAATCTGTCGTGGGTGGATTTTATACCCCTTGCCACACCCATCCCCAAAACCGATATTATATATATATATATATATATTTTACCAAATCTGATACGTCTGACAAATTTGTGTTCGAGCTGCCCAAGCACCTCAATTTAACGACATAATAATAACAATAATAATGATAATATTAATAATAATAACAATAATAATAATAACAATAATAATAATCCTGAGGATTACAATAAGGCCGTCTCACTAATCAATTCTAAATGAAATACTTAATAAATACTCAATAAAAATTGAAAACACTTATTATAGACTCATGAAAGTAGCTTACAAAAAAAAAGCCAATCACATTGAACCGTGTTTGGTTGCTAGACAACGATTTGGCCAATTGGCGTGCTGTTTGGTTTGCGTGCAGTAGTGTGTGCTGTCATTTGGACCGACACGGCTTCATGAAGTGCTCTTGTGTCGTGAAGGAAAGAGCAGCAAACTGCGCCGTTTAGTGAGTACTTGAAACATTGTGTTATCCACTTATTCGTAGAGTGAACATTTTAAATGTGTGCCTTTGTAACTAGTTCGCTTGTTTAGCTAGCCGTTTGGCTTCGGAGACAGATTGTTTAGTCGTAACGTTGGCTAACGTTAGTTTAACACTGACTGCTGTGTACAAGGTCCTGCATCACCTCCCTTTATTTTTAGTCACGTTCTTAACAAACTATAATTTGAACTGGGTCCTGGACGTAGATAGTTAACGAGGGACAAGCTTATGATTACACATTAAAACCGAAAGCAGCAAAATCATGACTTGTTCCAGGCTGTTCTACGAGGTTCACTGCAGTTTCATGTAAAGCTAAAACAATGTGACAGCAGCTAGCTTTTGTTTCCTCTGAGAATGACAGAGTTGCAATGTTACACTGTCTTTTCAAGTGCCCCAAGAGAAACCTAAAGTTTATTGGATAATTGGAAATCATGACATCAGACTCAACAAAGATTTTTCTCGACTCTTAAACAAATATACACTCAGTCAAAAGAGTAATTTAATAAATACGATGTTTATCAATTGTACTTTTCAATTTCTGTTAAAAATGCCTTACATAGGTGTTGATTTAGCCTTTATCATCATTTTGGAGACTGTAGTTTGTGTTGCTGTTGGATTGGGTTATACTGAGAGGTGTTTGTAATGTTTGGCCACCCAGTCATGAAGCGTTGACCTAATATTAGCAGCTAAATCCTGAAAACTACCTTCAAGAAGATAGTATTAATAGCAAAGCTGTTGTATTTGACAGCATTGTAGTACCTGACTCAGTGCATGTACAGCCTTGGATGTCCCTTGTGTCCCATCAAGCATGTTGCATTAGAGGGACCACAAACATTAAAATCTATTTTGCAGACACTTACTGTGAAATTCCATTTAGGAGATTTTAACCTATTTCTGTATTAAAGTCTGACTAATGAGTTAAAAGTTAACAGCTGCTGAATAGTCAGTCTAAGCCGGGTCTGGGCTTGTTAAGCTGTGGTTGTTATAGGTTTGCCATCTTTCTCATCAGACTGATTAAGTAACACTGTAACTAAAGGGAGTCCGAGCTTTCTCGTGGCTAAAATGCATGAAACATGTAATTTCAAAAATATATAAATGAACTTAAATGCAGTTACTGTTCATGCTCTAATAGCTGCTGTCTTGAGAAGAAGTTTTGTAAATTGTGCTCTAAGTTTGAAATGATCTTTGTGCAGTGCGGTATCTGTTGATTTTGGCATTTTTTTCTATTCAACGAAAAAGATTTCTTTTGTGTCTCTGATGTTTCTGTGTGGCCCTGCAGACAAATCACCATACTGTCAATCTGGGATTAGCCTGAACAGCTGATGATAAGAGCATTGAGATAAGATGCTGGCCTGGTCCCAGCATGAAACCTGTAAATACTCAGCCCGGACAATGGTCCAACACTGACTGCAACAGCAACATAATCGACCTTAATAATAACCTTTGTAAAAACTGTAAATAAACACAAATTTTAATTAGGGATTTAAAAAAGACTGATTACAGCATGCTCACTGTTTAGTCTGTTTTCTGTGATAGTTACATAAATTAGCCTTTTTAATGGTCCTCGCACTTATTTAGATGGCTGTGTGTTTCCACCCCTCACAGCTTCATGTTTTCTTCTAATGCCTTTTAATCCAGGCTGCGTTGAATGGGTGGTGCTAATCTGACCTTCTATTTCAGGAGCAGACTGCGTAGGTGGATCTTGTGGCAAGCTTTGTGTATCCTGCACATGTAGTCAATGATCCAGACACGTAGCCTGAAGGCTGTCCTGCAACAATGCCAGAGTCCTCCCTGGGTGAGTTTTCTGACATCTTTTCACATGACACATGTTGAACAGTCATCTGTTACGTTCTGCAGATGTACAGGAAAAAATCCTGAATGCTATAAACGTGGCACAAACATATACAACATCTTCCTGTTGAGAAAAAGGAGCCTTGTAATTTTTTTTATGACTTCTTTATGTTCCTCATAAGCCTCATTAGTCATCTTAACTAAAGCACAGTACTACAGTGTTCCAACATCAGTAGCTGTCTGCAGGTTATTGCAGTATGACAGATGAATGCTACTATCCATTTTTCTGCCAAGAGTAACCTCCATTCCTTCAACATGTTATATAAATTTATTAATGCTTTTCTTGCAAAGCATTAATAAATTGCCATAAGTCTATGTACTGTATATATTTGACAGATATTTTTTCCCCTTAGTCAAGGACATTCACAGCAGCTCCACTGAATGTAGAACAACCCCCGTGAGGCAGTTTATCCAATCATCCCTGCCACTGCACAGAAACTCCTACATGCTCACTGCCTTCTGCACAGAGCACAATGTGCCAGGATGTCTATCGCTCATCAATCAGGTTGGTAACCTTACATGTGTCCATGATGTAGAATTGGTACAGCACATGCTTACTGGTTTAAGACATGTGCATGTACATGACTGCAATCTCCTGGGTTTTATTCTGGATGAGGACCATTTATCTTGTTTGAAAAAAATCCTAAATATCATTAAAATAATTCATCTAAAATCTATAATAATCTATAATTTTGTGTATCTATAAATATGTACTGAGATATAGATTTTAAATCTACCCTTAGGTACATACTCAGCATTAATAGTAGCTAACTTTAACAACAGCATATCCTTTTTTCCCTCTTTCTTTTTTGCTCCACTCTTGCTTTCACAGGAGATGTCATCTCTTGGCCTACCACCAGTTTGGACGGAGTCGGCAGGCAGCTCAGAGCTCAGTGTTGTGACTGTGCTAAATTGCATGTATGACCTGATTCAGCTGCACCGCAGGAGTGTCCGAACCCTGGAGAACATGGAAGTGGAACAGCTTAAGTCAAACAGTAATGTTGACTACCTGCAGCTCACCAGCACCCAGCTAAAGGTACAATAACATTTACACCCAATGATTCCCTTGCATTAATATTATATTCAAATCCAAAAGTCCAGGGAAAATATTTAGTAATACAACCTGTAAAAGATAGTACTAAAAAATGAATGTAGCACCAAAGCTAAAATAACCTTTAATCATATCTTCATTCTGTATCTTCTTATCAATACTGATTTTTCTTGTGTTTGATGTGTTGTACTTAAGCAATTTGGCAGCTTTTGAGTGCTGTGTCTGTGTAAATATGTATTATTCTGTCATTATAGGAGCAACTTGAACTTTCCAAAAGAGAAAACACAGGACTCCTTGAGAAAGAACGGCAACTGCAGATGAAAGTGAAAAGTTTGCAGAACTGCCTGAAAAATGAAAAAGATGAGGTACTTTCTTTAGAACTGCTTCAATGTTGAGTGAATTTACCAACAGTTCCCCTGTCTCTGTTTAAGCATGACCATTCAAACAGTAATTTAGACCTTGACAACTCTTCTTTTTATTTCCCTCTTTCCAGGTGCAAAAACTTCAGAACATAATTGCAAGTCGGGCCAGTCAGTATAATCATGAAATGAAAAGAAAGGAAAGAGAATTTAATAAACTGAAAGAGCGCCTGAATCAACTTCTGGTTGACAGAAAGGAGAAGAAACAGGGTTAAATTTCTTCAGCCTTATTTTTTTACATTTCACCATGTCTTGCATACACCAAAATGAACTCCACAGGGACCTTCTGACAGTTTCTTATTTTCTGTGGTATTCATTCTTTCTTCCAGCTATTGATGTATTAAACAACATTGGAAGAGCGGATGGGAAAAGAAGTCTTTGGAAAACTGAAAAGACAGAGGCAAAGTAAGGTCAATGCTTGTAGCTTTTGTGTCTAGTCAGCAGAGCTCTGTGTACTTTGTTTTGAAAGGAAAATTTACTTTGTAAATAAAAACATGCAGGAGAGAAAAAGTGCCTAAAAATCAGTTATCATGCTTTTAAATATCAAGCAGGTTGCACATCAGCTTCTTTGTCAGTTTTCTAGATGACACAAATTTATTTTAAGCAGCAGGAGCTTCAGCTATATCTGGCAGTGGTGAAATCGTACTTAATTTAAGTTTTTTTTCTCTGTAGATATGTGGCTTTGTCATATTGTAATTAATGAATAAAACACACCACATGCATTTCTTGTCCTTAGGCATGAAGGGGAGCTGTATAAGACTCTACTGAGTGACTACGACGCCCGACAGAGGGAGCTGGTGCTCGAAAATGCAGAGTTGAGGAAAGTGTTGCAGCAGATGAAAAAAGACATGGTGTCTATTTTAAGATCAAGGAAACCAACTGTGAAAGGGGATAAATATGAAGATGGTTACACACAGGTTAGACAACTACCTTGAGCTTTTCCCATTCTTAAGATTATTCAGCACAAGAAATTGCTATTGTCTATTCATATATTAATCATTAACTTCTGAGACTTATAATTTATTATATTCTTCTTCTTCTTCTTATTATTATTATTATATTATCATAGTATTATAAAACTGTGGCTTCCCAATCTTTGCTCTTAATCCATTCCCCATAGGTTTTTCAGTTTACCCATAACATTGCACATAGTTATAGATATCATTTGAAATGCTGTAATACTAGAGGCAATACCTGAGTTTCTGTGCCAAAATCGAAACAATTTGAATATCATACATTTGGAACACTTGGGGTTCTAAATGTTAAAAAATGGGTTTTTCTCCTACCCCTTTCTTTTTTTTGTAAAAGAAGCCAAGTTCTTAAATGTCAAATGTTTTTAATTAAGCAACACACAACATTAAGAAACTTAGCTTGTTGTTATAATTTGATCTCTTAGCAGGTGACAAACTAAAATGGCACAGATGAAGTAGTTTATTGCATGATGCCTCTTGTTAAGTTTGGTAGGCTTGTTTGGCAGATGTGTTAACAGCTGATATGCTGTTTCATTATCATGTTAGGCTGATTCAGAGGAGGAAGAGGAGGCGTGTGATTCCAGTAAAGACGGTGTAGAGCTGTATTGTGTTCATGCTCGGGAGAAGCTGACCAACAGTATTCGCCTCCAGTGGAGAAGACTTAAGAGCCACGTAGAAAGACTGGACAGCCAAGGTAGTCTTAATACTGCACAGTCTCTGTTTGAAATGGATAAATGAAGGAACTTTGTGTCATGTAAGAAATTCGCCTTCCTCTCTAACCCAAAACCAAGTGTCACCATTGATCTGGCAAAAGAGAGTAAATTCATTGACCAAGGAATCTTGTTCAAGTTCAGAGAAACTGTCAGAGCAACCAGCTCTGGCATGCTGACATAAAATACTAAAGCCTTTGATTTAGTCACTGAATTGAGTAATATGCTGGATGACTCCATTATGTGTTCAGTGCTCTTTAACCCATTAAAACTCAAGTGAGAAATCACGGTTTATATGGAAACAACATTCTGGACGATATCTTTGCATCTTGTTAAAATCAGCATGTGAAAGGTTGAAGATGTAAACATAAATATAAAGTTGGATTTTCTGTTTTGGTTTTGCAGCATCTTTGGCACAAATGGGTGACAGTAAAAACTCTGATTCTGTTCCACCGGAGGCTCATGAGGAGGAAATGCATAGACTAAAGCTGGAGATCCAGCAGTGGAAAGAATTAATTCAGACACAACAGCAACTGCTGCAGGTGAGACTAAAATTACATCAGAATCTTTGGGATTCATTCACTTTTGCCAGTTGCAAATCATACCCATTTTTTCTCTTCTTTTAGCAGCAGCTCAGCTCTCCATATGATGAGGAGAAAGCATCCCTGATGAGTGACTGCCACATGTTACAGGAGAAAGAGCGCCTCAGAGAGCAGTGGAAGACCTTAGAGGAACAGAGAAAAATTTTTGAGAGAGAGAGGGGGAACTTTACAGAAGCAGCCATAAGACTGAGCCATGAGGTGATTTATAAAATATATTCCAAAAATTGGTATGAAGGAAAAGTTAGGAAAGCTGTGTCCTAAGAGGACTCATTCTTATCTGTGTCATTTTAATGATTTTTTTAACTGCTTTTGTGGTGGCTTGTGTCTGGTTTAACTCGCAGAGGAAGGCCTTTGAGGAGGATCGTGCAACGTGGCTCAAACACCAGTTTTTAAACTTGAGTCCATTCAAAGACTCAAGGAAACCCCAGATGTCAAAGTCTAAAAGTGCCTTTTTAATATGTGAGTGTTTAATAATGGTAGACTATAAACTAAATAGATTACTGACACTCTACTACTGCTTCTCTGCCATAATCCTCTTATTCTGTCACTGTGATGTAAGATACAGAGCTCAGAGTGTTTGTGATTACTGAGAACATGAGCTCAAATTACTTAAGTTCAAGAAAACAGAAGCTTTGGGGTTTTATTTGGGCAAAACCTTTCCATGTTGGAAAAAAAATCAAAGAGGTTTTGTGAGTTGTAGTTCATATACAAATCAATTTCTCTTTCTATTTCCCAGCTATGTCCTTTTTAGCAATTAGTAATCAATAAATTCCCATTCCTGATACTAATAAAGTTTCATATTATTGAAGCAGCAGAAACAGAGGTGAGTGCAGTGTCTGCACCAGAAAAGATCATCAAATGCCCATCTGTCACAAACTCCCCCACATTCAAAGGCGGAGGAGTTTCATCAGCCACAGGTGACCTGTGTCACACACTTTGCCTTATCCCAGAAAACAGGTACAGTATATTTTTTTGCACAATGATTTCAAAATAGTAAAACATCATCACATAATGTGCATTCAAATGAATGCAGTTAAATGCTGTCCCTGACTCTCTCTGACATTTGATTTCCAGCTCAACCACACCAAAGACAAAGACTGGGCTTGTGGAGGAATCAAACATTTTTTGTAATGGAAAAGTTCCAGTTCAGCACAAATGGCGGAAGAACAGTAAAGACCACAGCAGCCACACACTGAAATGAGAAAAGAATAGCTCTATGCAAAGCCAAAAACTCCTATCTTCCGAATCAGGTGTCATATCAATATCCATAAATTATGTGTGGTATTTCAGAATTACGCATGAATGGTAAATACTAAACAACTTGAAGATAGATTGTAAAATGATTAAATAGCTGTTATCACCTGAAGCCAAGCAACTGTTGTGGTTTGCTGCTAGTGTTCTGTGCTCTGAAGAATATGTGAAAATATTGTAATCGAAAGGTTTCTTTTTTAGTAGCTCACTTTTTATTGTTAGACTGTGGTAAATGTATTTATTTGGTCCTGTAAATCTTGTTCTATATCTCACGTCTCACAGCACCTTAGTCTGAGGGTAATATTTTTTGGCAATGCAGATGATGCAACTAAGGTTATCTATGAGTTGCTGTATAACTATATCACTAACTTTCAAGATATGTTGTCAACTGTCATAGAGTTTGATCATGTAGATTTAATGCTGCTGTATCAGTGAATGCAATGAGAGACTGGATAGAAATGTGGGTGATTATCAAGTGCTTTCAGGTAAATGTTGTAGTCACAGTAGTAGCAGAAGATGTACATTGTTTTAGTTAAATAGGAAGAAAGTCTGTAAAATGAAACAGAAATTACCTAAGGTGTAGAAGATACTGAACATAGACAACTCCGAGGTCAAATTGATTGTAGATTCCTTTTACTATTTCTTATGAATGTGTTTATCTTAGTGGCTTTATACTGACTTTGATTCTTACAACAGAAATGTGTATTGATGTATTCTAGACAATCTTTGACTCTTGAAACGCTCATTATACATTGTTAAAATGCAAAAAAAATCATTTGATTTAATCATTATTTGCCTCTTTTGGAAAGAAGTTACTGATTTTCAACAGCACTCCTCCTCCTGGCCAGTCCAAGTGAGCTATTGTGACCTGTAAGTGAAAAAAGTCAAGTCTAAAAATAATGGATAAAATGGAAGTGAAGGAGCATTTCAGCACAAATGTCTGTTGAAGAAGAAAGTACTCCTGACTTTAGTGTTCAGCTTCACATCTCACTGATACAGTTCCTAATGTCAGTCAGGTGATGTGGCATGGATTACTTATAATATATTTTGTCACTTGTATGGTACAGAAAGTATTAATCTTTTATAATGTATGCAGTTGCAAAAATTCACAATACTTAGTGACAGAAAACTTTATTTGAGATACGGTTGTTACAAAATCACTCCCAATGTATGGCATTGGTGAATGACAAGTGCCTTTAAGCACACTGATCAGTGCAGCTGCAGGCCAGGTGAGCTTGTGTTGCTTCCTTAAGGTCCACCCTTTCATCATTGAGGATATTAGGACTCTGATCCATAGTGGAATCTGCACAAGTAAAAGGAGCAGAGCAATGAGGACCAAGGTATTTTTCGCCACATCTTCATGCTTTGTCAGTTAAGCCAGCTGTGATGTCTAGCAGACTCACCTGTAGGCATGCAGTGGAAGCCAACAGTGACAGTTGTGGTCTTCACGGGAAAGCAGCCTGGCAGACAGCGCAGCACAGGCTCAACAGAGATGCATTTGGATTCTTGGCCGTGGATGTTAACCTGCTTCTCCAGCTGTACAGATTCCAGCTTCATACGGCACTCTGTAAGAGTAATTTGCATTTGATGTATTAGGTGCATTATCACTTGGGATACAGACTTGCTTTAACTGTATGCTGTTGCTGTAAAAAATTTTTTTTACCAGTGGTGTCCCTGCAACTTTCGGCTGGCAGAACCCAGGAATGAGCAAAGCTGACTGTGTTCTTGGTCATGTGTCCACTGGGTGTTTGGTACTCCTGTCTGATTTCCCCATCAGCTTTTCCACAGAGTCCACAGGTCTGTCCCTTCATCCAGTCAACAACTTTTACCTGCACGGGAGGATCAGATCAGACATTACACACTATGACATACTGTCCAATACTGTACACTGTCCAATTTATCCAAAGTGTTATTGTTAGAGCAAAGTTGTCTTAATCTTTTTTTTCTTAGAGATCATACTTGACTTGGAATTACTAAAAAAATATGCAAAAAATCTTCTTATATTTAAATGAAAAAATGTTATTTGAATTTCAGTCTATTCTTAAATTGATTAATGTGATTGATGATGATTAATGTTGCATACACCTTCCATGAGTTCTTGTCAAAGTAGACTTCATGAAGACCATGGCTGGGAGCGTACACAGAGATACCTTCACCCTTTGGACTTATCTGGATTTTGGCTGGATGACAAAAAAAAGTTTTTCATAATTTGTCATTTATTTGTCAATTACCTTCAAACAATTTAAATACAGTAATTCAAGTAATTTAATAAACCCTTCAATCCCAACATAACCATGTATTAAGAATGAAGTTAAATGTTACTTTGATAGTTAAACATAAACAATTTAGGCTTATTGCTACCATGATTTTAGTTTTCAATATCAAATCACATATTGCTATTTTTCTTAAGAGCTTTTGCTTGAGTAATGAATTTGTAAAGAAACCTGTCGGATGCTGGTATGGCAGGTTGTTGATGGGCACTTCCCTTCCGTTGACCTTCACAATCACATCAGTGTTCTTGGGATACAGGTCAATATCACTGTGGACATGTGAAAATGTTATTTACACACAGTTTCTTTTTTGTTTTTAAACCTGCAGTGTGGAACTTTTCTTTCCCCCTAATGGCAGTGGCAGTTACACAAGCGTGGCCAATATGTGCTTACGACATACATGTCCTCACCATTAACTGTTTTCTTTTTTTACTATAATAATTTACTATAATTTTGTTACTATAATAATATAGTAATAGGACTATAATCCTTTTTCTGGTCACAGATTTTTGCTTTTATCTGGGGTGTTAGAAGCTTTTTGGATGCTTCCTGTTTTTTTTTCCAAAAGGCTCTGCAATGCTCCTAGCTGCTGTAGCCTCCAATTATTCTGTTGCTATGGTTGCTCTCTTCCTCAGCTCTGGCAAATCAATCATAGCTGACTGACCACCATTGCGTGAGCAGTATAATGTAAATGCAGAGATTTGTCTGACATTGATAAGCTATTGTGTGACCTACTATGGCAATGACTTGAATGTAACAGAGGTTTGTTTCCATGTTTAAGTTCTGCATTCCAGCTGAAACAAACACTCACATGTCAGCAATCTTCACATTGATGTGGTTCTGTTCAATGTGATCCTTCTTCAGCAGAACCATGAATTTCAGCTCATCGGTGCAATCCTGTGCCAGAACTTGGTAGCAAGACAAAGGCATCTCATTCTTGTATCTCCTGTTGTTGAATGTGGTCAGTGTGTCTCTGGCAAAACTACATTCAGCTGTGAAAAAAATAGAATACTTATGACCTTTCAGACAAAGCCAAAAGCAATTGCCAATGTATTTAATATTACAGTATGATAATATAATAAGATTTGCCATTACCTGCCCCAGCCTTGGCAAGCAAGTAGTGGGCTTTATCAGCAATGTCATTGAAGGGGGTGAGACCCTTGACTTCATCAAGTGGCAGAGCAATGGGAAGATGCAAAGACAGCTTATAGACATTATGCTGTAGACAGAACAACCCCAAATTATTAGAAATTGTTAATTATGTTGAAATAAATTGGAACTCATATCATGTGGTAACAACTTCATTATTCATACCTTTGGTGTTTTCAAAATGATGTCAAGTTTTTTGTTCGATGTTCTAACCACAGTAAGTGAGAGTTGGTTATTGCTGTTTTGTTCCTTCCCTTGAATCAACCCAGCCAGTATGGAAGCAGGAATGTAGCCATACACGCTGTATAAGAAATTCCCAAATATCATTATACAAAGTCTATAATGCACCAGAATAGGCTAAAGACAGTATGTATAAAGTTTTGTACATCTGTGCGTAGTGTTTAAAGGCAGCAGGTAGTTCATTCCAGGCTACTCTAAGACGAGCTGCAGGGCTTGGACCAACAAGACCAGTCTCAGCTGTGATCATGGTGTCGTACTGCTTGCATTCTGCACCCCAGGTGACTTTGGCCTTTGGAAAGACAGTAGAAGTGGCAAAAATGCAGCTAGTATTCTTTTGCATTGGGCATAGGAGCCATACAATAAGATAATTTTTTTACTGTGACTTTGTGATTGCTCAGCTTAAGTCCATCAGCACAAAGCTTCCATTTGTTATCAGGAGCCAAGGCAGCCAGAATGATCTGAAGTCTGGAGGTAGGTCTGTCCAAGTAGACAGCCAGTTGGTATCCCTGCATCTTGTTGTCAGCTCTGACAGCACGGAAGATGACAGCAAAGGTAGGAGCAGCTTCATTGCCAAGGAATTTGTTCTGTGGGATAAATCAGTATTATTGTGGGTAAGTACATGAGCAAGATCTGAATAAGGATTTCTTTGATCAAGATGACCAAAGTTCACCTTTCTGTAGATGGCCTCAAAGCTTGAGGCACTGCTTGCACTCCTGGAAAGTGCTGTTGAGGTGGCTTCAGAGGTCTGAACCTACAAAATATTTTATTAACCTTAAGGGCCATCATGAAAAAACTGCAAAATAAGGTAGCCTGTTTGTACAAAACTTTGTTAACCATCTAAACCTACCTGTTTCTTGTGGTTCTTCTGGAACTTGTGGCGATAAATCACTTGCTGTTAAGAAGATTTTTTATCTTTAGTTTTCACCTTTACTGTGATATATGAATCTGTTATTCCTCCATGCAAATGCATACAACAATCTTGAGATGTTTACCTTTGAGAGTTGGGCACTGGAGCGAGAGGAACTTGAGCTAGCACTAAAGAGAGATGCAAGGGTTGATGCAGAGCTGGACCTGGAAGACCTGTTTAGAGATCTAGAGGAGCTTTGTCTGTTGCTGCTACTGCTGCTCCTGCTACTGCTGAGAAGTCTACTGGCTGGAGCAGCTGTATCAGTGACCTTGCTGCTAGCACGAGACGAGGAGCTGGAAGAGGCAGAAGAGGACCTGGAGCGAAGGCTTGAGCGAGAGCTGCTAGAGCTGGAGGAGGATGATAAGGTGCCATTCTTCAGACCAGGAGTCAGGATTTTCTTGAGATTCTTCAGGACTGGCCTTCCTTCAACCAAGTCCTCTTCACTCAGGTTGAGCTGCTTAATGAGCTTTTCTGCAGCTTTTGGTCCAACTTGAATTTCCATCTCCAATCTCTCAATGGCTTCTTCTTCAACTGAAAATATAATTTAATAATGACACTAATTGTTGCTTCATGCATTCTGTTTCTACAAAATAATTTTTTCTCAATACTTACTTGGTTTTATACAAAGAGCAATAGAGTGCCTTCCAGCAAGTTTGTACAGGGCAATGTTTCTAAGGAAAGCAGCATTCTTAGTGGCAACCTTGAGACAGCCTTTGAGCCCAGTGTCAACAGCTTTAGCACAGTACTTCTTCTCAAATTGAGCTGCTTTGGGGTTTATCGTATGCTTGGCAGTTGCTGCATCCTTGGAAAGGATCTCTGTGGAGCTCAACTATGAAAACAAAAACAAATTAACTATATTGTAAATGCAGATACTATTACTTAACTTATATGTGGCTATATATTGTTTAAAGCTCACCAAACTAGTTGCAGCAGAAGATGAAATCTCAGACATGAGAATTTCTCTTGAGATGGGCTCTAAGGCTTTGGCAGGAATAATAGGAGTGATTCTTGCATTAGCAAGATCCTCGATATTTCTTGCCACAGCAAGAGTCTCAACACTGTTGAAGTAACAACAACTTAATCACATGGGCTTTAAAGATAAATCCATTTTAGGTAATGAGAGGACCTTTTAAGGGTAGACAATCAGTTAAAAATTTTAGGCTTACTGCACAGCTGCAATGTGTTCAGGCACAGAAACAGGCAGAGCTTCAAACTTAAAGTGGCCCTCGTTGATGTCAAGTCTTGCAGCAATTTTGGCGGGCATAATGGAGTTGAGTTTGGCCCTTGAAAGCAGGGAAGCCTGGACTACAGCTGTGTTCACCCCCATCATAGCAAACGTGTTCACAGCAACGCTAGAAGGAGAAGACATCTGTACCTTACTTTTTATGATGCAATATCATTGTTTAATTGTGGTGTGAGATGTTGTACCTACCTTGGTCTAATTTCAGTCTGAAGCTGTATATCTGTCTTCAGAAGTTGAGCAAGATGGAAGTTTTCAGGCAAAGTTGGTGTTATGGTGGCCTTGACTAAGAAAACAAAGGAATCCATGTGTCACCTCAGCATAATCTTAGCATACTACTTTTAATACACCTTATATTAACCTTTTAATTAACTTAAGTTTGACTATGTAACCAGGATAGAAGGGACCTGTAACTAGCTTAACTGTAGATAGTTTTTACTTACGTTGAACAGCTGCAGCAGCCACAGCAGCAGTGTATAGACTGAGCTCCAGTGGAAGACCAGCAGCAGTAGGCAGGATGCGTCGCACCTCAGTAACCAGCATAGGTTTAACAACGTGGAAGGAAGCACCAGACAACAGAGCCTTGACAGCATTCCTACCAAAAGCCTGAATGGAGGGTCCAGTGGCAAACTGTAGGAAAGGAATTTATCATTTTTATTGTGTCTCATGAAATTGTGATGAAGCTATGTCTTATGATGTTGATCTAAACGGAGAGACAATGTAATTTCAGTCATACCGCAGTGACTTGATCAATCAAGGCTTTGTCAATGTTGGCAAAGGCAATTTCTTGACCAAAGAACTTGACATAGATTGAGGCCAGTGGCATTCTGCTGGGCAGAGACCTCCAATGAGTGAGCTGTGGACATAGGAAACATACAATTACTGCATTCCAATAAGTGACATTGTGAGGTATTCTGTATTTGTACTTGTTACTTGGAGTTGAACTGCTTACAGCTGTAATGACACGCTTCATCTTGGTGATCCTGTCAGTGCTGTCGATAACTGCAGGGTTTTTCAGAATAGCCTCTTGGAGTCCATCAGTTCTCACTCCAACCTAGGAAAAAATATTTACTATAATTTACAATAAATAATTGAATTTTTTAGAAGCTAAGTTTCCTTTTTACCTCTAGAACATCAGCAGCAGCTCCAGCAAGGAAGGCATTGGTCTTGGCCACAATAGATTTGGGAAGAATGGTAGCAGCATCATTGATGAAGAAAGCACTGGCAGCCGCACCAATCATGAGAGGACCTGATGAAGAGTGTCAAAAAATCTGTCACTCACATGTTATTTGCACAGCATATTTTGTACAGTTTGATGCAACTCAAAATACATACAACTGGCATGCTTATAATAGGGGAGAAAAAATGTGAACAGTAAAAACAATTCAAGACCAATGCACAAAAAAGATGAATTGTAATATGTATAAATAAACGAAAAAACAATGAAACAATTTTAAACGAAACAAGTTGTCTCTGTCCATATATACCATTTACACATACCACCATTGACGGGCAAATAAAACTTAGTTAAATCTACTTAAAACAACAAACCTGATAAAGAAAAAAAGTCAAACTTGAAAAGCTGATAGAAGCTTATAAATATTGTATATGTAGTGTTTGGGTTTGATGGAATAAAGTCATTAAAGCTAATTAAAAAAAAACTTCAGGTAACTTGTTACATTGGTCTTACTGTTATAGATGTCTGTGTAGATGGCTTTGCTGAAACGTAAACTCAGCCTGTCCAGACTTGGGCTCAGGATTCTTACAGCAACTTTGCAAGCTGCGGCACTGCGTGGAAAGGATAAAAGAGCTGAGTAAACACAGATCAGTTCATGTGGATAGACTTGATGATGAATATGGATCAGAGAGTACTCTTACACTGAGTTATGGATTGCAGCGGTGCTCTTGGTCAGGGACTTCATATAAGAGTGAGTGAAGCTTGCTACCTGCAGATTCTCCTCTCTCTTCACAATGCTGGCTAGAGTTGTCACTAAACCTATTGGAGGCCTAGTTTCAAACAGCACAATGCATGCAAGCATACGCAGCTCTGGGTGAAGGGTCTTGTCCATGTATAGCTGAAGAGCCAATTCCTGGATCTATTTCATAGAATAAAGAAATTCAGTAGGGAGTCCTCAGAAAATTTTTTGGAAATGCTTTTTGATGTTGAGAGTTTACCATTCTGGGCTCCTTCTTTGCAATGTTCCTCAAGGCCATAATGGCATCAGCATGGACTCTCATGGGCAGAGATGCAGCTGCAGTGCCATGTATTGGCAGGATCTTTGTTATTGGCTTAAGGCTATGGGGATGGCCAGCGTTACCCAAAACCTTTAGGAGTAGGATGATATCTTGGTGCTCATCTTTAGCAACAGCCTCCGCAAGGAGGTCTTGGATAGGCTGTGGGAAGAAATCAGAAATTAAAAAGCACTTTTCTCATCCTGAAATGTGCTGAGGACTGATAAGTAATATATATAAAATAGCAAGATTATCACCTTAATGAGTTCAGCAGGGCAGGCAGCCTTCTCAGCACAGTGTTTGGAAACCATGGTACCATAGCCAAGCAGGATAATCTCCCGCAGAACTGGGTTCTCCAGTATTTTATTGTTGACTGTCAGGGCCTAATAAAGAGCAGCAATCAGAAGTGTTCATACCTCCATTTTTATTTCTAACATAGTATCTTGCATTGGGGTTTACCCACCTTGACCAACTTGATGGCCTCATTGTTTGCTGTCACCATGTGAACAGATGCAATCAAAGCCTGAGCCGCTTCAGCAATAGTGAGCTCATCAGCCAGGAATTTCTCCTTGATGAATCTCAGAGCAGAAGGTGTTCCAATGACAGGGACAGCATCCAAGATCCACTGTCTGAAAGATGAAAATGAAATGAAATGAAGTGAGCGAGTCTGTATACATATATATATATATATATTTCTCTACTGTCTTATTCAAATGTTCATCCAGTAAAAGCCACCTGTAGACAGGCTGGTGTCTATACTGGTTCCAGAGCATTTCCAGTTCTTCAAAGCGGGCTGCACGGAGGACCTGAATAAGCTCTAAAAACTTCAGAGGGGCATCCTCATGGACTCTCTCCACATTGTGGGTGACCAGATGATTCAGAATCTCTACAATCTAAGAAAACAGGGATGAAGAGGAAGCCATTAAATAAGATAGAATGTCACAAAATCTCATTCATATTTTCACTCATCTTTAAAGAGGAAATACCTGAGCCCGGGCATTGTTGATCTTCATGAGTTGAATGGGTGTCTGAAGAAGCTCAGTGGAGAACTCATACCTGAGAGATCCACGGTGAAGATACTGAGCTTCAATGGGTACAATAGGGGCCCTTTGAATCTCAAGGAAGACCAAGGATTGTCTTGAAGGGAATACAAAAACCCATCAATCAGCAGTTCTGTTTCATCCAAACCCTGCCATTATAAAATACCTCACAACGTATTAACATACTTGGTCTCCATCTGAGCAGCTCCATTCATTTCTGTGAAAGGTGAGAACTGGATCAACTCATTGACAGTTGCTTCCAAAATCAGCATGCCACTAGCAGCTGGCTTCAAGATGTAGTTGTATGCTGTGGCTCCTCTCAGGTTCTTTGAATCCTGTTAAGTTAAAGCACTTGGTTGCTTGATCACCATTTTGTACTTTCACAGACACATCTCACAAAATGGATTTGAACCTACCTGCTGGCACTTTGCACATTTCTCAGTGTATGCCAACCCTATGTCCTTCATGACCTTCTCCTGACAGTGGTTCAGGTCTCTGGTCTTTGTCATAAGGATGCGTTCAGCCTTTTCGTCTTCAGTGATGGCATAGAGGGTCTTGCACACACCCTGAGCTCCGGCCTTATTAGAATAGCATATGTTTACTACAGAGATTCAACTTATAATTGATAATGGAACCAGCACTGTAGGATCTTTGACAAACCTCCTGCAACTCATAGACATTCTGTGTCTTCTTGATGTTGAGTTGAAGGACATTCAGGATTCCTCTGTATACGTTCAGCACCATTGTTGAGATTCCCTCGGGGGCAAACATTTTTCCAACAACACCGTTGACATACTCAAACTTGATGGGAGTCAAAAACTGAGCTGCTAGCGCTGAAGTCAGCTTGGTTGTTGGGATTAGAGGATCCTTAGGCCAGACACCGCTGAACTCATAGAGCTCAGGTTCCACAAGCTACAGTGTAAAATAGATTAAAGATTTTATAGAAGACAGTCTGTATTTTAGATTTAAAAAATGCTTCTCATACATGATTTTGATCTTTACCTTTAGCATGTATATATTTTGTGCTGTGGTGCTGATGAGAACTTTGCTGCTGACTTTGAGTCCGGCTCTTGCCAAACCGCCCTCTGGCAGACCGCCAAGGAGCAATGCCTCATATTTGTACACATATGTTTTACCAGCAGCAAAATCAGGAGCTGTGAGCACATTTTCATTCAGTGAGAGGTATTCTACTTTATATCCCAAACTATAAAGGTAATTCATATGAACTATCATTTTTTCATATATCAGTCTTTTTTGCTCAAATAATTCACATTTATTTAATGTAAGATGTGGCATATTTTGGTTTGTCCAGTTTCTATCAGTTTCCATATATTGTTTACAAAAATTTAAACTGTCTTCTAAGATTATAATAAAATACTGAACTTACCAAAGTTATGAGGTTGACCCGCTAAAATGAAAATGAAAAGAAATTAATTAATCCAGTAAGTAAGTGGTCAAACCATCAAATCCAATTTCCGAATTAGTGTTTTTTTATTCAATTGGGAAGAATGCAAATCAATCCACTGAAAATTATTGAAAATTAGGAACCAACACAAATCAAACTTAACAAATTTAGATTTTTTAAATTATTATTAAAATTATTTAAAATTATTATATTATATTAATAGAACTAAATTGAAAAAAATCAAGATCTTTATAAAGTCTGATATCTGATGAGATGCTTTATATTTTTCTTAAATATACAGTATACAGTTACTCTGATTTTTACAATTTATCTGTAAGAAATTCAGTTATTCCTCCTTGCAATAATTGAATGCCTTCTCTAGATTGTGCTGGCTGTCTAAATTGGCGCAGTTTTACAACAAGGGGCAACTGCACCTTTAATGAAATTCGAATAAATTGGATAACACATGCAGATGAATGTCTAATAAAATACAGTATCATAGTAATTTTCACTTTTGGTCAATTGCGTGAGAAGAAAGCTTGTATACTGTGATAAACAACATTCAACGTTGATTTCTTCTTTAAAAATTACCACCTTGAATGCGTAATTTGAAGAAATTCAGCAAAAGAATAAATCTAGTAATTTTTCAAATTTATATCAAAACTGCATTTTAAACCATGAAAAGAGTTAACAAAGACCCAAAACATACTCACCCACGAGGGCCAGAGTCAGGGCAAGCACAATCGCCCTCATGGCTGACAGGATTGTGAATGTCTGAAGTACAGACAGCCTTTATAATGGGAGATTTTTTTGCTGATCAAGTCCAACAAGGGTTTCATGAAGGTAGGATGTGAACCCTGGCATGTTTGATCATTACACTCTATTAGACAGATTAGACAGGTATCTCACCCTTTGGGGAGGATGAAAGGCCTGTATCAGTGGATGAAAAGTTAGGGTCACCTGACCTTGTTTTCCTCAAAGGTGTTAAGCCAAATTTAAGTATCATGTTTCAAAATGTTCACCATGCCTCTCAATTCATTCACCTCACCAACCAAACCTTTTTAATATCAATCCCTGCTTTGATTGAACAAATTTTTTCAAAATTATTGAAACATTTTCTCCCAAAACCTTTTCAAAAGAAACTTTTGGTTTTCTTTGACCGAAGAGTTATAACACCCTAAATCCCTTAATAAAGGGCAAAAAAGGAATAACTGAATCTTAATTCAACTGAGCAGAGGTTGCAGTTTATTTCTACATTAATTGTAATTTTTTGAATACCATGATCATCTGTGGCATCTCTCCAACATATTGTTGACATGCGGTTTCAAAGTTCATATAAGGGTACACTGGCTGTTTGCTCACTTTATTTGTTTTGGTCAGGGTGACCACTGAAGTCATGACATTTGACAATGAAATGGTCACTTCGGTTTCATTGTGAAATGGAAGTGACCATTATCTCTATGTTTTTACATAAGTGTTTACTTCATCAGTATGGCTCCTGTCTATTTCCTGAAAATGCCCACTTGTAAGCTACAGATTCCAAGCATATTATGTAGTTGATACATGCTTCAGTAAAACATCATAGTTTATGTTTTTTCTTTTATTAAATGAAATAGTACAAAATATTGATTAAACATTTCTCTTCTGTTTGAATGACTTTAACACTGGTTTTGAATGGTGCTTATTAAACCCCATGACAGCAGCCTGTGATGAAATATTATATATATATATATTATATATGAAAAGTCTCACCTTACAAATGTCATACCACCTATTAAATTACTACTTGCTCTCATCCATGGCCTTGCTGCTGTATCGTTTTGATTTATTTTTATAGCTCTACAATGACTTCTTTTTTATGTCAAAGCTGTTTTCCCGTTTTAGTGCCGTTTTTTTGCTCAGTGGTAACAAGTACGACTGATGACTATCCATCCCCAATCACCATTTCATTCTTAGTGACTGAAAAGTCTCATGCATATTGGCCAACCCATAAAGTTAGAAGTAAAGTACTTGCAGAACTTGAGTAGCAAAGTTTCAGTTTGAAAATTGTAATTATATTGTACACATATTGATTTAGTTGCTCTACAATGCTGCACCATTACACTGATACACTGTATTGTTGCACATATAGAATCAAAATTATTTTTCAAAAAATAATTAGTGAAGCTGTAATCAATATTTGTTTTAGCTTTTTTTCACACACTTTGTGCTTTTTATTCTTTTGTCATTAGGCACCGATCACATACTGCACAAGCCACACAAATGCAGCTTCATTATGTTTTGCTGAAACACCAATCAGCACATTTGTGCTGTATGTGGGTTCATGCTGTTCTAAATTTATTTAGGGATGTGCATGTAATTATAACATCAACTGGAATAATACAAGTCTTAAAACTAGATTTTGACACCATCTACAAAACAAAGCCTCAAAGCCTTTTGAAAGTATAGTAAATTGAATATTATATTATACATAGAAACTTTATATATAGTATAAATAAGGGGTTATCAGAACCCTCCAATCACGAGCAGACAAAATTCCATCACCAACAGGGACAAGATTAGGGAACAGAGGCACATCAGGGCAGCCCACAAAACCTGCGGTTATCCCAGTTGGGCCTTTCTGAAAACCAACAAGAAAAGGCCCACAGAGAGGGAGGATAACAGAAGGCGAAACATCACCATCCCATATATTGCAGGGGCTGCTGAAAACCGTACATTTCAGACCCAGTAACACCCTGAGACAAAAACTGGTGCATCCTAAAGACAAGACACCCAGACACACTTATACACTAGTATGCTGTTCTGTGTAGTGAAACATGCATGGAGCTGCACAATGGAGAGACCAAACCGGAACAGACCTTTGCACAAGTGCATGGCCCAACACAGGAGGGCCAACTCCTCAGGACGGGACTCAGTGGTTCATTTACACCTCAAGGCCAAATATGCACACATCTGCAGTTGCTCCAGAAATTGTATTGTCTAGTTAATATACTGTAATACTTCACTGGAGCTGAAACCATTCTTTTAAATTTTAAACCACTATCCCCCCCTGCAATGTTTGCTCAATTACATGACTTGACATATAGAGAAATGTTTGAATATACTCCCATCAATATTTTCTCACTCTATGTTATTTATTTATTGATCTGATATTATTTAGAGAGTAGTGATCTACTTCAAGGGTAAGGTAGGGTTAGGATTAGTGTTAACTGTTCCAGAAGTAGATAATCGTTATTGTGACGATCTGTAAGAAGGTCAAGAAAAGGACTTACTCTTATTGGGCTGCTATGAGCCACATTTAGACTGTGTATTAATGACTTCATGTTTAAAGTTTAGTGACTGCCACCAAAACTTGTAAGAAAAAAATGTTGATCAATGACACCATGGAGGAACATTGCATTGCAGATTTGAGGCTGATGAAAAGTAAACTTTTTTTATGTACTATAATGTTGTTGAGATGTTTCTTTTTCCACTTTTTTGAGAGAGAAGAGATCGTTCATCTGTTGGTTCAATACAATTCTTATTTATTATTAGGTATGCCACATTTAAACATGAATAATTGTAGACAACTATTATTTTACGTGTCTGCAATATGTTAAAATTACAGTTCAACTGGAGAAACTAAGTAATGAGATTAAGCGCACTGAGCGGTGCACCGACAGGCCAGGTGAGCTTCTGCCGTCTCCCTTAAATCAATGCTCTTCTGATGGATGCTGCTCAGACCCTCAGAGAGGCCCAGGTTAGAATCTGCAAAAATGAACAGAGTAAAACAATTAGTCTTAATGTAGATTCACTGTAAATTACTTTTTGTGAATCAGCTGTGATTTAATGCACTCACCAACAGGCACACAGTGGAAGCCAACATTGACAGTGGTGGTCCTCACTGGCATGCAGCCAGGCAGACAGCGCATTACAGGCTCAACAGAGTAGCATTTGGACTCCTCACCATGGAGGTTAATCTGCTTCTCTAACTTCACAGATTCAAGCTTCATGTAACACTCTGGATAAAGGTGAAAGATTAAGGTAAGCACAGTACACAAACATATGTTTATCTACAGTAGTCATTAGAATAACCACACTCTGATATCCATTGTTTCTTGGCAGTTTCTTTCTATTAAATACAGGTTTGGAGTGTGTTTGTTTCTGTTGTGTAAATTTCTTTACATGCTGTATTTTCTATAATAAACAATATTCTAGTAAGAAAAAAAGATAAAAGTATTACCAGAGGCATCACGGCAGCTCTTTCCAGGCAGAACCCAAGAATGAGCATAGCTGGCTGCGTTACTGGTCAGGCGCTCATTAGGTGTGCGGTACTCCTGTCTGATTTCCCCATCAGCCTTCCCACAAAGTCCACAGGTCTGTCCTCTCATCCAGTCCACAACTTTAACCTGAAGAAAAAAAATCAAACAATTCAGTATTTATGTTTTAATGAAGGCATTTCCATTACCAAGTTTAAGTGGAGAAAAGTCACTCAAGTGTTACCTTCAGTGCGTTCAGATTGAAATAGACTTCCTGAAGACCATGGCTTGGAGCATGGAGAGCAATGCCCTCGCCTTTCTGCCTGATTTGAATTTTGCCTAAAAAGAATACAAATAGATATAAATTGTACTATATGAATTTTAAATAAACCAAACTGAATAATTTTAGCGTTACAGTTCAATTTGATTTAATAAAACAAAACAGAAAAACCTGCAGGATGCTGATATGGCAAGTTGTTGATGGGGATTTCTACTCCATTAACCTTCACCATGACAGCATTGTCCTTTGGATACATGTCAACATCGCTGTTGAAGAACAAATTGTGTATGTTTGTAATTCATTATGGTTGTTTTCTCACTTCCAGGATTTAGACATGTTTTTTTGTGCAGGTCTACAATTTAGAAACAAATACTGGTTGTTCTTACATGTTTGCAATCTTCACATTGATCTGGTTCTGTTCCTGTGCATGGTCCCTCTTCAACAGAACTATGAATTTGAGTTCTGGGGTGCAATCCTGAGCCAAGACCTGGTAGCAAGAGTGGGGCATCTCGTTCTTGTATTTCCTGTGGTTGAATGTGGTGACTATGTCTTTTATCATGGTACATTTAGCTGAGATGGGGGGGAAAAAATCAGTGTTAGCTACATGCAGAATTGTCTGAAAATACAGCAATGAAAAATATGAAACCTGCTCCTGTAAATGCTTTCACCTGCATGAACCTCATTGAGCATGTACAAAATCTTGTCAGCCCAGTTGTCCTGGAAAGCTTCTAGCTCAGCAATTGTGTCTCTTGATGGCAGAACAACAGGGATACCCACTCCAAGTTTGTAGATGGTCCTCTGTAATATTAGATTAAAATAGAGAATACATAATCTGGTTGAAAAGTGTAACATAGAATGTGTATTAAGGATAATGGATAGTAAAACACACCTTTGGTGTCTTCAGCACAATATTCAGACTTGACTCTGAAGCAACAGCCACAGTGAGTTTGACCTCATTTCGAACATTCTTGGCCTTTGCCAGGTTTACTCCATTTTCATGAGCAATACGGGAAAGGAGCTCAGCAATCCTTGACAGACATAAAGGTTAAGGTTAGTTTTTAACAAATGTCAAAGCGCTGACTAATGTACACCTATGGCAGAAGTGTTGGAAAAATATAATATCATGCAAAATAAAGTGATGAATTCCCGCACACTTCTATAGCTAGGAAATCAGATTCTATGACCAAAATTCTGCATTTTGAGTAAAATCGGTGCATACAAAACACGGGGATTGATTACTTAGAAAAAAATATTTAAAAGTATGTATTAGTTTGTTACATTACTTCTTTGCATAGCGTTTCATGGACTGTGGAAGTTTTTCCCAGGTCATCTTCAGACGGATTGCAGGCTCTTGACCCACAAGACCAGTTTCAGCTATAATCTCGCTCTCATATTGCTTGCATTCAATGCCCCAAGCAATCTTGGCCTGAGAAAGTTTTTTCATCAGAATAAATTCTCAACAATAACACACAGATTTTTTATAAATATTGCCACCCAAGTTTTTACCATCAGCTTGTGGTTGCTTAGCCTCACACCATCAGCACAGATTCTCCAGTGGTCATTCTCAGCCAGGTTGGCAAAAATTATCTGCAGTCTGGCATTGACTTTGTCTAAGTAAGCTGCAATCTGGTATCCTTGGACCTTGTGGTCAGCTCTCACAGCACGGATGAGAACAGTCATAGCCGGTGTGACAGTGTTAGCGAGGTACTTAGCCTGAAAGTGTAAACCCAAGATTGATATTAATGAATTTTTTTTTATTTTTTTCCCCCACTGAATACCTGAGATTGTAAATGACTTGGTGTGAATTTACCTTATTGTAAATAGCTTCGAAGCTGTAGGCACTGCTCCTACTGTTGGCACGGGCTGTCGAGAGGGCATGCTGAAAACAAAGAAATTATACATTTAGCCTGCTCAGAGGATGTGGTGTTGCTGTGTCAGGCTCTTGTCATGCTCTCAAAACAATCTCAGAAATACCTGATGGATGTGGTTCTTGGTAAACTTTATGTCATACTGTTCTTGCTGCAATAGAAAGATTAGCAGATGAACTTCTGCTCATACTTTTCCATTTTACTGTTTTAAAAGTGTCAGTGGTGAAGCTCTATCTCACCCTAGACAGGGCACTGGACCTGGAGGAGCTGGAGCTAGAGCTGGAAGAGCGGCTGTTGGACTGAAGAGATGAACGGCTGCTTGAAACACTGCTTGAGGAGCTTCTTGAACGCAGGCTTGATTGGTTGCTGGAGGAGCTGCTCACCCTCTTTGATGTCTTGGTGATTGGGTCAACATCGACCATTTTGCTCTTGCGGCGAGAGGAGGAGCTGGAGAAAGACTTGGATGATGTAGAGGAGGAGACACTTGAATGGGAGCTGCTGGAAGGAGAGCTGAGAGAACGGGAGCTGCTGGAGCTGGAGGAAGCTGTTGTGCTGTTCTTTAGACCAGGAGCCAAGATTCTCTTGAGTCTCATCAGGGCATTCTTGTCCTCAAGAATTTCTTCCTCTTCGCTCAGGTTAATCACTTTGATGATCTTTTCTGCTGCTTTACCTCCAACTTGAATCTCAATTTCAAT
Organism: Psettodes erumei; assembly: GCA_016785225.1. Lineage (NCBI taxonomy): Eukaryota > Metazoa > Chordata > Actinopteri > Pleuronectiformes > Psettodidae > Psettodes > Psettodes erumei. The sequence continues at coordinate 82,277 of JAFBJZ010000854.1, read as the reverse complement.
TTTCTCAATGACTGGACCATCAGCTGTAATTAAGTACATAAATTGATGCATTACTATTAAGCAACTTCTTATAAAATTAATTTTATCAGTTATTTAATGTCATTCATTTCACTTACCTGGAGCCACCTCAACCACAATAGCGTGTTTTCCAATGATGTTGTACAGTGGGGCTTCTTTGATGAAGGCAGCATTGCGAGATTCAACATCAACACATGTCTTTATTCCAAAGGTTTTGATTGCAACACACTTTTTCTTCTTGAAGCCCTTGGGCATTTCCAGCTTGTTGGTTATTTTTCTTGGCAGATCAACAGGAATGATTTCAGATGATACTGACTGTAAAACCAATACAAACATCATTACAATATTTTGGAACAATGAAGAAGTTTGTGTTGGAAACTGTCAGTGAATTCAACTTACCATGCCACCAGCCAGAGAGGATGCTGACGAAGAAATCTTTGAAGAGAAGATCTCCTGTGACAGCTGTACTGCAGCTTCAGCTGGAATCATTGGTGTGATTTTGGCAGCTGCAAGGTCTTCCACGTTTCTTGTAACAGCAAAAGTCTCAACACTGTTGGAGAAAGGGAAAAATAGTTTTCAGAAAACCGAATATCAAAACTGAATGATGCTTTTTACTCGATGAGAAGGAAAGTACTTACAGTGCAGATGCAATCTTATCAATGCCCTGAGAAGGCAGTAACTGAAGCCTGAAGTTGCCCTTGAGTATCTCAAGTCTTGCTTCCATCTTTGCAGGAATAAATGCATGAACTCTGGCTCTTGACAGCAGAGCAGCTTGGATGAAAGCAGTATTCACACCCATAACTGCATAGGTATGCATGGAAACACTGCAACGTTTTTTTTTGTTAGACAACAGTAAAGATTTTTGGTGAACAAATGAGAAGAAACTCTTTCAAGCTACAGCCAGTTTACCTTGGAGCAACTGTAGCTCTCAGGTTGATGTCAGACTTCAGAAGCTGGGAAAGTTGGAAATTTGCAGGCAGAGGTGGTGTCACAGTGGCGTGTACTATGAAAAGCAAGATTTTTTAAATTAAGAATGTAAATCAATATTTTATTTTAGTATTAGTATGAGTGAATATTTCAGAGCTCTTACAGTGCTACTTACATTCAACAGATGCAGCTGTTACAGCAGCGGTGTAGGAACTCAGTTCCATTGGGAGACCAACAGTGGTGGGCAGGATGCGACGAACCTCAGCAACCAGCAATGGTTTAACATAATGCAGTGCAAAACCAGACAGAAGAGCATCGAAAGCTTTCCTGCCATAAGCCTCAACTGTAGGTCCAGTGCCCAGCTGCAAACAAAAACTTGATCATAAGACATCACGTTTTCAGTTTCATCTATAATCATTATTTAGAGGTCATTCAGTATGCAACAGTAGAAGATGCTGTACCTCAATAATCTGACTAATAAGAGCCTGGTCAATGTTGGCGAATGCAATTTCCTGTCCAAAGAATTTCACATACAGGGAGGCCAGGGGCTGGCTTGAGGGATGAGCCCTCCACTCAGAAAGCTGTTAGGAAGGAAACAGTAAATTAACCATTGTAGATTTTATAAACAAAATGAATTTTGATTATTCTTAAAAAGAAGTCATTTTAGCATCAAGCTGATCGATTGAACTTACAGCCTTCATAACTTGCTTCATCTTGGTGAGCCTGTCAGCATTGTCAGGAGCCTCATGGATTTTCAGAAGGGCCTCCTGGACTCCCTCGGTTCTTACTCCCAACTGACAAAAGGGGAAAAAATGCATTTTGATGAGCAAGTAAATGTTTGTAATATGGCCATGTTATTAGATTGAAAGAATGGCATGAATTGGAGGTATACAACAAAGCAGAAAATTACAACAGAATAAAAAGTATAGAAATTGTATCTAATATTTAGATAACCTCAGGGTTTTTGGTACTATTAAACAACCTTAAAAGTCAATATTAGTCGTAAATGCTGGCTACCTTTCCTTCTTTTAGCAGTTATGTTTTGACACAGTGTACTGTCGAAAAGAATGGGAAGCACATATCGGACATGCAGAATGTCATTTTCAGAAGCTGTTACATTAGCTCTTACAAAATTAAGTCCTCTTAAGACACTGATGAGTCTTTTGTTATGTTAACTAGCAATGCAAGACAACATTGTCATACCTCAAGAACATCAGCATAAGCTCCAGCCAGGTAGGTACGAGCTTTGGCCACAATGGCTCTTGGCAAAACAGATGCAGCATTGTTAATGTAGAAGGCACTGGCAGCAGCACCCATCATCCAGGGGTCTGTAGGAAGAAGACAAGAACCACTGAACCATACAGTACATCTTAATCCAAATCTGCGATGCTAAATTGTTCTGCTGTTATCCTCTTACTGTGGTAGGCATTCAAATAGAGAGCTTTGCTGAAGCGATAGCTCAGTTTATCGAATTTGGGGCTGAGGATCTTCACAGCAACATTGCAGGCTGTAGCACTGAAAGTAGAACATTAACATAGCTGAGACTGTAGGTGCTGATGTGTTTGAATTTAAGACAAACTGCATAAACATTGTTTAGGTTCTTACACAGAAGCAAAGTCAGGGGCAGTGTTCTTTGTCATGGCCTTCATGTAGGAGTAGACAAAGCTAGCCACCTGCAGATTTTTTTCTTTCAAGAGGGCATCGGCAAGAGTGGTCACCAGACCCATGGGAAGCTTTGTCTCAAACAACACGATAGCAGCAACCATACGGAGCTCTGGATGGTGAACCTTGTCCATGAACAGCTGAACAGCAATTTCTTGTATCTGATACACAAAAATAAATGTTATATATCAAAGTGCATATAACAGGATAAGTAAAAGTATATTAAGTATAGTAAGTATATTCACTGTTAGTAAGGAATCAGAAAATCCAGTCTCACCATCTTGGGCTCTTTCTTTGCAATGTTCCTCAGGGCCAAAGCGGCATCAATATGAACTCTGTGTGGCAGATTTGCAGCAGCATTTCCAAAGCCAGGCAGGAACTTCATGATTGGTTTAAGGCTAGCAGGATGTCCAGCATTACCCAGAACTTTGAGAGCCACAACGAGCTCTTCAACTTCACCTCTGGCAAGAGCCTGGATAGCTCGTTCATGGATGGGCTGTAAGAGGAACAGAAGAACATTCATGTCACTGATGTTGTAATTGAATTTTAGTTATATCAAACACATGTAACATGTAAAACAATGCATACCCTCATAAGCTCAGCTGGGCATGTTGGGTTCTCTACACAGTATTTGGCAACCAGAGTGCCGTAGCCCAGCAGGACAATCTCTCGTAGGACTGGGTTTTGTAGGATCTTGTGATTCACAGCCAGTCCCTGTGGAATGGTGAAAATAAAGAATGGATTAGGTTACCTGTCCATATTGTCACACCAAGGAAAACACACAAGACAGCTTTTAACGCTCAACTTGCCTCAATAAGCTTGATGGCCTCCAGGTCAGCAGTTACCATGTGCACAGATGCGAGCAGAGCTTGAGTAGCTTCAACGTTAGTCAGTTCACCAATCAGGAACTTCTCCTTGAGGAACTTCAGAGCAACATGAGTACCAATGGCAGGGACAGCATTCAGGATCCAGTGCCTACAAAAGAGAAATGCTGTATTATTATATTACTATATCATTTATTTGTCATATTTTTCATTAATTTTTTTTTTCACGGCTAGTCTCTGAATTAAAGTTACCTGTGATCGGGTCTAGCTTTGAACTGAGCCCAGAGAGCCTCAATACTCTCAAATCTGGCCACACGCAACAGCTGGATGAGCTCAATAAACTTCAGAGGGGCATCTTCATGGACCTTGGCCACATTGAAGGTCACTAGATGGTTCAGAATCTCAACAATCTAGTAAAACAAATTGTTTCCCACATTATAGTATGTTGGTACAGGATGGATCCAACAGAAATGCGTTCAAGAGGGAACACTGTCCAAAGCACCTGAGCCTCGGCATTGCTAATCCTCAGAAGCTGGATGGGTGTCTGGAGAAGCTCACTGCCAAACTCATACTGCAGGGATCCACGGTGAAGGTATTCAGCTTGGATTGGCTCCACCAGGGTTCTCTTGATCTCCAGGAAGGTCAGGATTTGTCTGTGAATGCACAGTACAGAAGTGCTCAATTAATCTATAATATGACAATTTTTGGAGTGAATAGAAGTTGCAAAACAATTTTTGCTCACTCCCTTTTTAATGTAAACAACATACTTGGCCTCCATCTGGGCAGCGCCATTCAAGATGTTGAATGGAGAGAACTGGATCAGCTCTGTAGCAGTTGCCTCCAAGATCAAAGCACCAGTGGCTGCTGGCTTCATGACATAATGAAAGGCAGCGGTTCCCTTCAGGCTCTTTCCTCTCTGCATGGGCAAGCAGACCCACAAAATATCACACCTGCATTAGCAGTGCACTGTATTAGAGGACAGATAATGTATTGGAAATTGCACTTACATCCTCACACTCAGGGCATTTCTCAGTGTAAGCCAAGCCAATGTCCTTGATGATTCTCTCCTGACAATGGTTCAAGTCCTTGGTCTTGGTCAGAAGAATGCGGTCGGCCTTGGCATCCTCAGTGATGACATAGCGTGTCTTGCACACACCTTGAACTCCAGGCTAGTTCACAAAAGTCATATTCAAGTATTATGTTATTTAGTGAATGGAACTCCATGAAAACGGTTAATTCGTACCTCCTGCAGCTCATAGACATTCTGAGTCTTCTTGATGTTGAGCTGGAAGATGTTGAGGATTCCTCTGTAGACATTCAGCACAGTTGTGGAGATGCCAGCCGGGGCAAACACTTTACCAACTACACCATTAGCATACTGAAACTTGATGGGTGTCAAGAGCTGGGCAGCCAGGGCTGAGGTGAGTTTGGTGGCTGGGATGAAATCATCTTTAGGCCAGATGCCACTGTACTCAAAGATTTCTGGGTCTACAAGCTATAAGGAAAAAGTGTCGGTATGAATGAATTATGAACAAAACAAAATCACATTATTAATCAATGTGAATTGTATTAATACTAATAAGTGGTCTTTACCTTCAGTATGAAGGTGTCAGCAGTGGCTACACTGATCAAAACCTTGCTCCTGATTTTGACTCCCGCACGTGCCAGACCCTCCTCAGGCAGTCCACCCATAACCAATGCTTCATATTTGTACACATAAGTCTTTCCAATAGCAAAATCTGGGGCTGCAATAAGGGTGAACATATCTCATCAACCATTTGTATTATAGTAAAACATAGAAACAGAATCAAAGGACTGTCCTTTAACGTCCAGTTTTGTTTAAGATATTTTTGAACTGTTTAATCATTGTAAATGTGAAATATGAAGTTAGAAATCTTACCGAAACTGACTTGGTGACCCACTACAAAATAGAAAGAAAGGTATTTTGATGTTCACACAACATCAAAGCAACATCATCACAAACACAGCTAACATGGAAAAGCATTGACTTTGTAGGACAAATAAGATAGTAATTTCAAAGGAAGACATACAACAATACTTAACATTTTCTATTTATTTTAAATTGTGTTTAATTGACAAGCAGCTGATAAAACTGAAGAAATTAAAAATTCTTTCAGATGTAAGATCGGTTATATATATATAAGTTATTATTTGTATTATTTATTAGTATTTCTCTTAAATTACTGTTACAGTAAGTAGTTAATATGGCATATAAAGGCATAGTAAATGCCTTAACATCTACTTTTTAATTAAAATCTTTTTTAACTGGCAAGGCAGTAATATTTTCAAGAAACTGAGTTGAATTCAAATTAAACTGATTTAATTTAAAATGCATAAAGACATACCTGCAAGGGCCACAGTGAGAGCGATTACAAGCAACCTCATGGCTGGTGGATGCGATCGACTGCCACCACATGCCTTCTTTTTAAAGACACCTTTTGCTGACCATGTGCCCATCAAAATGTATCATTAACTAAGTATCAGCTTTCATTGTCATTGATGTTACCCTGCCCCGATAATGCAGATTAGATAAACTACTGAAAAATGTCACAGATGTCATTTTAACCTGACTCATGGTTTATATGGCTGTCTCAAATAGAAAGATGTTTTTTTTTTTCTCTTGTTACATAGCACATTTTACATGGATAAAATGCAATACACTTTTCCAATATTTTGTCATTATAATGTATAGCCATAAATAAACAAAATGATCCTACATAAATTTCCCCATAAATTAAAATGTCTCATTATTTATTAACCCCTTAACTCCTATTGTCGTAATTTAGCAACAAACCACTCTCGCTCCAAAACAGCCAAAATAGCGTCTGTATTAGTATTGCTTTGTTACATTAATAAAAGAATCTTCATACCTGAGATGGGAACAGTTTTTTTTTTTTTTTTTACCTTTATTGCCTGTTGTCGCTAATTTGCATCATATCTATTTTATATCTATCTTATGTGCTATACTCAAATTAACACTCCCAACTTAATTTAGCATCTACTTGAAAGCAAAAACACACACCAATTTTTTTTTTTTGATAATTGGAAATAAATCCAGGCATTAAAGGGTTAAATTGCCAAAATTTATCAGACTTGACATTAATTACTAAAATTAAAAAAACATTATTCTGAAAATAAATATTATTTTAAAAAAAAGCTATCATAGAATGGTTCTCAGTTGCAGAAACATCCCAGGTTCCAGGTTCCAGTTTCTCAGTAAAATGTCATTCTGTCCTGACCTGTATTTTGTCACTATTATGCCAACTTTCTCCTTAAACTGTGGACTATTCAAACGCAACAATCAAACATACATTTACTCAACTTTCATTGTCACTGTATTTGAAAGTCATCACATAAAAAACAAAATTGTATCAAAATCAAGCCAATCAAAATTGTCATGCAAAGAATGATGTCCTGCCAAGGGTACCAAAATTTAATATCAACTCAGAATGTAGTACACTCACTTTCAAATGAAACAAACATCAGTCCAGCAAAAACCAAACAAAGATAAACAAAGAAACATGTTAACTAGGGTGAGAACATCAGATACAGGATAATAATTGTTGCTTTTTAAAACCTTTTGATCTATGCATGTAAGGAGATCTTAATGATATGAATTTAAAGGTAATGTATAAAGTAGATTTTAACATCACTATATGCTATAATGCAAAGATGTGTATATTATAATTCTATTGTGTGTAGTAATACAATAAAATTCACTTACTCTGTTTACACTATTAATAGTGGCAGAACTAATCACCTACCTCTGTAACCTCCTCTGCCTCATTCATTAACTCTCCTTTAGGTGGTTGCTATACTGCAGGTTTTTAAAGATCTAGGGAAAACTGCAATTTCTTATTATACAGCTTAGGCATGTTATAATCTGCAGAAATATCTAAGATCAGATACATTTATACTCACTGAGAATTTTCTGGACAGTGATAAAACACTGCATTTAATGAGACAGATGTTTTTCTCCAGCCGCTGTGCCCCATATGTGGTATTATATGTGTTATTGTATGCTGTATAAATTGTAGGCTATTTGAATATGTTTTGAAAAATCTATCTTGAGTAAGTCTCTCTTGTAAAAGAGAATTTTATATCATTTTATACAGTACCATCAGAAACTGTGTGAACATGTAAAATAGATACTATCTCCTAATTGGAGTGCATCCCAACAAACATGATGTATTGTTTATCCATTACATAGGTGCTGAAGAATATGATCAATCTGGAAGCAACCCAAAATCCAGGTGCAGACACTGAAACCAAATGCTTTTTTTTCATTTTGATGATGAAGGCTGATTTCAACATCCCTGTGACATGGCTGTTAGAAAGGCATAGGCTGACCAAAGTCTGAAGCTGGAGAGAACCTTTGAGTACATTTCCATGAGTAAACACGGATGGATGGCACGTTGCTTTGGGAGTCCTTCATAATGACCCTAATCTGTCCCTGAATCATCATGGGCTATGGGCCCAGGATCGAATGCAGACGAAACGTTTTGCCATGCCCGGGAGTAAAGCCTGGCATCTCGTGGAGGATCTGAGTATCCATTCTTCCCCTATGTACTGCAATGTACAAGCTACCTGTGTGTTTCCACTCTACTTTTCTGAGCTATGATGTGTTATAATGGCTCAATCGGTCCGGAGCAGAGGGCCACAGACACCTTTGGATCATCAAGTAAAGTTTATGGAATTAGAAAGGACTTAGTCTCTGTCTCTGTGTGGGAGGACTGTTGATGGCTGTCGGTGTTGAAGAATTGTTGTTGGCCATAATTATTTGTCACGTGTATCAACAGCCACTGTTCGAAGTAATCTTTCCATCATTTACTTGTCAGTATTAAGTATTGAGTTTTCTCCGGTATTCTGAATCCCTACACGTTTCCTAAGACGCGTTTTTACTCACTTTTTCTGGGAATGTTTTGGTTCTCGTTTTGTGCGGACAATCGATTGTACGAAGTTTGTCCCATGCCACACTCCGTACATAAGCCGTGACATGATATGTCGCGTCCAAAAGACTGGTCCGACTTCTTATGGTTTTTGGACTGTCTCTAAAAACATGTCCCGGTTTCTTGTGTTTTTGTCCACGATACTGGTGGTCTGCGGGGCTGAGGTGTGTCCGTGTGAGAGGCCGGAGCTCTGTCACCAGATCCACGAGGAGAGAGACTTTGAGGTAGTTAACTTCAGCTCGTTTACCAGCAAACATAACCTGGCCTAACTTGTTGAATGTCCAGCCTTTAAGCGAAAATTATGTTAAGATCTGTAAATATGAAAATACTGCAGTCACTGTCTATAGCTCTGCTTGGTTTCTAATAGCTATATGATACAGTTGGATGGTTGGCAGGATAGGAAGTGAGACTGAAAACAAAAAATCACAAACACACACGTCTGTAATGTATTTCCGTTTTGGGGAATTATCAATATCGGTGAATGTGTAACAAAGCATTTGTCCTTACAGTCATGTGTCGACGTGGCCTCTGTTTTCAGGTGTTTGTGTTTGATGTGGGTGGAAAGATGTGGAAGTCCTACAACTGGAGCATGGTGACAACAGTGGCAATGTTTGGAAAATATGACGCTGAACTCATGTGCTACGCTCACTCCCTAGGAGCACGAGTAGTCCTCAAAGGTAGGGTAACTTTCTCAGTTCACTATAATAAACAATTAATGAGTTTTTAGTTAAGTACTACAGTTTTATCAAGATAAAGGTTAAACTGGGTTACCTACATTAATGTAATATGAGATCTTCCCCTTTGTTTGATTACATTTATGGTTATGAAGCTCCAATTGTTCATTGTTTCAGAGACTGAAGGCGAGGCCTTCATGTATTTCATTAATACTACATATTGCTGCTGTCAGTAATAATACTGCTGCCCTCAACACTTCACTGACCCATTCACCATCACTCTCTTTCTTTGTTGGTGTGAAAAGGTGACGTTCCCCTCTCATATATTGTGGACCAACAAAACAGGACAATGTGGATAACGGAGAAAGTCAACTTGGCCAAAATTCAGTTTATGGATGGAATCAACATTGACATTGAACAGGCAGTGGAAGAGGGCTCGTCTGAGTACCATGCTTTGACAGACCTGGTCAAGGAAACTACTGAGGCTTTCCACAGGGAGATCCCAGGATCCCAGGTGAGGGAGATGTTTTGACCATATCACACTGAATAGGTTACACACAAGACAATAGATAATCTTTCCTAACCTGCCAGGTCTGATTGATACATTCTTAAAGATCCATCCTGTTCATATTGACCTTTTCCTGATCTCTAGGTCTCATTTGATGTTGCCTGGTCACCAAACTGTATCGATAAGCGCTGTTATGATTATGTCACCATCGCTGAATCCTGTGACCTCCTGTTTGTCATGTCCTACGATGAGCAGAGTCAGATCACTGGGGACTGTATTGCAATGGCCAATGCCCCGCTCTCTCAAACACTAAATGGTTTGTTTCCAGTTATGTGGCAGTGAATGAGAGCACATCAGCCTGTTAATGCAAAACTACTCATTGCCAATTTATGGACTGCTTATTATCTTTCTATGAAGGTTATGACCAGTATCTGAATCTCAGCATCAATCCAAAGAAACTAGTAATGGGAGTACCGTGGTATGGCTATGACTACCCATGCCTCAACCTTTCCCAGGTAGGATGTTGTCTTTTTAAAGTTTAAATGTTGATTGTGGAATGTTTTTAAATAATAATTTTGGCTATACTAATATATTTGGCAAGGCTAGCAGCATGGTTCTAAGAATGACACTTATATTTTTCCCATCCTGGAAAATGTATTCATGTGTCTGCTGTTATTTCGTTACTCTAATTATTAGTTCCTCTGTCTCTGAGATTTAAAAACTGATATCCCTTTAATAATTTTATTTAAACCATGACAGGAGGGAATATGCTCTATAGCCAAAGTTCCATTCCGTGGAGCTCCCTGCAGTGATGCAGCTGGAAAACAGAAATCATACAAGTGGATCATGAAGCAGGTCACCAGCTCCTTGTCTGGCAGGATGTGGGACAGCAAACAACAGGCTCCCTACTTCAATTACAAGGTGCATCTTTATTTTAAATTTAACTTCCTAGGAATATGACCTCTTATGTTCATCAGTCTGCAGTTTGAAAGGTAAGATAGGATTTAACAGGCAGAAAATGCAACTATCTGAGCATTATTATTGCATTGTGAGAAATGAAGGATGTTGCTCCGACAATATGGTCTCTAAAGTCTTGATATGCTGCTCTCTGCTGCATTGATTTTCATTATGAACTTATGTTGGTGCAACAGTAATTTGTTGTAACTATGTCTGGGTTAGACGTTATTGTTTTTTATTGCAAAGTGGATGCCCAAATTTAGGATTAGGCTATTTGTCTTTCTGCAAAGTTTGAGCTGTCCTAGTTTCACCTCTCCTCAGTTCTAATAAATTAGGACTCAACAAATCAGGCAGGCTTTTCAGGCAAGGACTGTTTATCTAGAATGCTGGCGTCCACACAAGCTACCACACTGTCACTTCCTAGACACAACAAATCCCCACTTTGAAACAGCAATAAAACATTCCTGGTAAACCCCCCTTGTTTGGTCAAAAAGGCTTGGTCTTTACCCCAAAGTGGGACAATTGTCAGTTCTCAATTTATTGTTTTTTTTTCTTCAGGACCAGCAAGAAAAGATTCATCAGGTCTGGTATGATGACCCACAGAGTATATGTCCCAAAGCAAACTCTGTGAAATCTAAAGGTTTAAGAGGCATTGGCATGTGGAATGGCAACATTTTGGACTACAGCGATGAAATGGTTGCTAGGCAGCAGACCACTATGATGTGGAATGCCCTGTTAGGATGCTAGCTGGGATACATTTAACACTGCTGAAGAAATTTACACCACCCCTGAGCCCACTCCTGTTTGTTGCAAAGTCAATATATCTCTTTGTAGCAGTAGAGGGGTGTGACTTCCCTCTGAGTTCAGGGATTCATAGTTTCACCTCAGACTTGATTGTTGCTTTTATTGTCTTTGAATGTAGTTATGTTGCAGACATTCCTCTGTGCAAACTGAAATCATGATGATTCTCTGAAAAAGATGATCTGTTAATAAAACATTTCCTGATAAACCTATAAATGACTGAAGTAACATAACCTCTTAAACATTTTACTTTTTGCTTACTTCCTTTAGCAACAAGAGCACCTGAGAAAAATGAAAAAGCAAGTAAACAGTATTAATATTATAAATCAGACCACGTCAAATGGCAGATAACGTAATAATACAATGTGGGAAAGGTGATAACACTAAACACATAAAAACTCAGGTATGACATCGGTAGCCATGCAGAAAGTAAAACTGCATTAAATGAGACTTTTTCAATTCCTGTCCTGAAACATATAATCATACCAAAGCAGAATGAAGACCAGCCAGACAGCAGTCTCACAGTATTAGAAGGAGGTGCTCTGAACTTGTGGTCTGTCCCGTGTAGTATTTCCAAAGCCTAGAGAGGCCGTGGGTCCAAGATGACATGACTGGCTTTTCTTCTGTGCCAGCTCAGCCTTCAGGGCCCTCAGCTCTGTGGCAGCCTGTTTTCTCAACTGCACAATCATTCATAAAAAAAATAACAGTGTGTGAATGTAATAGATGTAATACATATATTAAGCAAAGTGCCTCTGTAGTTACTCTGTAGTGTTTAGTGAGTGTTGGCTACTGTGCAAATGTAAAATAATTGTCAAACATCTCCTGACATAATCATTCATCAGTTCCTTTTGTACTTGTTCACGATTATAGCCACATTATGATACACAGAAAATAAGTCACCTTTATCTCTGTTACTAACTTCATCTTGGCATTTTCTACCTTCCTCTTCAGGTTGTCAATCTCATGGCTCTCTGTCATGATCTGAATGATGAGCTCATTCTGAAATGAAATAGATTTAATTCAGTTATTGACATTAATTCTGCGGTTTGGGTCACTTAAGGCCCACAAGGTCTTTACGGTATATACTATACAATATTTGTTCTTTAAATACACAAAATAAATAGAAATTTGAGAAAGGTAAAAGATCCTTTGAGAACCAAATGTCATTAATATGCTTATACTTACTAACATTTAGATAAAAATACATAAATCTTTATTTTTATTGATATTTCCTATCTAAAAGTGTTTCCATAAAAAGTAGTAATCAATTGTCCAAAAATATGCTTATTATTTCTTGAGCAATCTCTTGCCAAAATGGAAAATTATAAGGCAAACCCAGAAAATATGAAAATGGTGAGCCAAAGACCAGGATAAATAGATTTTACCTTAATGGAAGACCTGTCTTGCCATCTTGGCTTCCCTCTGTTTTCTCTGGCCTGGAGCTGGTGCAAGAGTTTGTTGTAAAATGTCTCCAACTGTTGGCGTAGGTTTCTCAAATTGTCTTCCAATGGTGCCGTGGCCTTCTTTGTTTCAAAATATTTCTTTTTCCACCTGTCACGTGCTTTACGTTGAAGGGAAAGAAAAGAGCAGTACCAGAGTTTAGGTACTTTTGACAAATATAGCTTCTTTTTTATTGATTTTTCCTTGAATATAATAGGGACTCATCTGGGGTCTTCCTACTATCCAACATGTGTCACCAAGCAGAGGTTTTGATATAGTTATTCTTCAGTATTCGAAGAGCTCTACTTTGTTGCTATCTTCTAAAATGCTCTGAAAGGTCACAATTTAGGATATAAAAACAAGAGCTTAATTTTGCCAAAGAACAACTACAATTTATCCACTGCAGACAACTTTCAAAAGCAGCAAAACAATCCAAATTTGAGCTAATTGTCACATTTTTATGGCAGTACTATCCATCCAGCCAGCTATTTTGAATTCCATGTATCCATGCAGGATCGGGGGAGTCACACCTACAGGCAATTTAGAGTAACCAATCAACCTCCCCTGCATGTTTTTGGTGGTGGGAGGATCAGTAATATCAGTAAGTTTATAAAGTCAGGAAAGGACTCTTTTTTCATTCATAGATTTCTGGCAAAAACTTCTGATGATTCTTGAAAAAATGTTTAGCTTTTTACCACCAACCTTGGTTCCTTCTATTTCTGTTTTGGGACAATAAATCTTTCCCCTTTCGTAGCAACTCTTGTCTCTTCCACTCCAGCTGCTTTCTCTCCTCCCTCACCAGCTTGATTTCTTTGATCAGTTCCTCTCCTAACAGAAACAAATCATGTCAGTTTTCTTAAAAGAAGAATGGTCATTAATTCTTGGTAATTGGCAAAATTGACAGCCTTACTGTTTGTAAGAAAGACTGGAGAAGCAGCAGATCTGTAGGTGACAAGGGCAAAGTCTAGATCTGGTGGTGGAGAGGAGCACCTAACAGGCTGAGATGAACCAGCTGGACTCTCTGTCAACTAAGGACAGACAGTAAGTACAACAGCATGAGTCTCTACCTAGATAGATTTCTTTGAATTTATCTGGATTCAAGTACTTTGTTCACTTCAAAGACCCTCCACACTCCTATAACCCCACCTGTTGGCATAGGAATTTGGACGAATCACTCTACTAAACAACTTGCCAGAGACTTTCCACTTGCTGCTTGTCTTAAATGCTAAAAGAAAACATCATTTTTCCACTAAAAGGCTCAGTACGTGGTTATGGTATGTTAGCTTAGTAATGCCATACATTACCTCACTCATCGGTTTACTCTTGATAGACCTCAGTGTGTGTGCATCTTTTGATTTCTCAAGCCTGCAAACAGACATGCTGTTAGAAAAAGGCAGCAGTAATAGGACGAGTATTGACTTTTGGCTTTTGCTCTGTGTGTTGGCTGCACAGTACCTGTCTGTGAGGGAGAGGCCTGAATCTCTGTCCTCCAGAGACTCTGGTACTTCTGAAACTCTGGCCACTCTGTTTTCTCTGTGGTATTGTTTCTTCGTTCTGCAGCTGTCTTCTTTTTCCGGCAACCCTTTCACCTGAGTAGAATCAGCTTCATATTGTTGAATATGGAGTTAAAGAGGAAAAAAACGTGTTAATGTAGCAGTGGCAGTATTATGAGTGGCAGATATACAAATATGTTCCATCAATATAAATTGTGTGAATTATGAAATGCCAATGCATAATTTCAAACCTATGTCAACATTTAAAATGTAACTTAAAACACTATTTCACATGTGTTACTAAAACAAAAACCTCCTTTGCCGGAATTTGGCTTTTCAGTGACAATGTGGATATTTTATGAAACAGTAACCAGACTGAATTTTTCCATTTTTTTTCCCAAATTACTCATTTTTGTGCTGCAGGTACTGAAATTTGGCTGGAGGGTTTAATACAAAGATATAATAGCAGCAAATGTGGGAGGGATTTGGCAACAACATCTTTTCTACAACATGGTAAACCTGCAATCCAGCAATGCCTTTCTCAGTAGAAATTGGCCATGTTTGCCATTTGCTCTGCCGAATGGGATAACTGCACAGAAAGGTGCAAGATATTTACACATTTTAAGTAGACAGGTGACATACTTGGATAATACGTTATGTATTATATGCTACACTATTTACACTATTCTTTTTTTTTACCTTTATTCAGTGAAACAGGCTGGGGTGCCCTTTGATTCTTAGTCATCCTTGGACACTCCTGCTCTGCCCACTCTGTCTTGTAGGAGGAGAAAGCTTCCTCTTTATTTTCTCCATCTCCCTCTGAAGAACTGTAGCTCTGCTCCTGATCTTCTTCCTCCTCTTCGTCATCATTGTTTCCCCCCTCCTCCTCTAAACTGGGGGTGGGAGGTGGCTGATGGGAAGACAGGGGGATGAGGGGGAATTTAACAGGCTCTTTTGTCCTTCTTGGTAGGCTGCATGTCTTGGGAGGGTGGTAATAGGTTGGATGGTCTGAGGAGCTGCTGCTGGTGTCTGGGGTGAGAGACTGGGAGTGAACACCGCTACTTCTGTTCTCCACCGTAGGCAGCAGGTAAAGCTCTGGCTGTGGGGCCTGTGCGCAGGTGACAACAAAACATTAAGAGAGTTCAAATGGCACACAAAGAAGCACATTACCTATGTCTTGATACCTGAACATTAACATGATAATGCAGAGCCATAGGACTAATACTCAAATAAGACATCATGAATTGTACGCACAAATGGTGGAGCGAATGTTTTCACTTTCAGATCTCTTTCCTGTTTGCTTTTAACCTGTGACAAGAAAGAATTTGGTTTTAGCGTCACAGTCATGGCAGTAAAAACTGTGCTCTCTCTCTCTCTCTCTCTCTCTCTCACACACACACACACACACACACACACACACATACTTTACACCCTTTAGTGTAGCAACATGAATAGGGACTTGTTAATCAAACTGTCTGCATTGTTTCCCTCCACTGTCTGCCTGGTGAAACACAAATGGCTATAGAAAAGTGCACTAAACGGCCAGCTGCTCTCACCAGTGCCAGACTGTGACCCACACATTTCAGGAAGGAGAATTTGTTGATGCTCCTCTCTGCTCCAAGAAGAGTGCCCAGCTCACTCCTCAGAGTTTTCAGTGTGATATCAGGATAAACCCTAACAATGCAGTGATAAAAGAAAAAGTTTTGAGATGACTGAACTTTTAAACAAAATATATTCAAACAGTTATAGCAGATATTTTAAATGCTATTTTTACAGCACAAACACAAGAGGAATCTGTCTAAGGTTTATGTGGGTTTAATGAGCTGTTACAATCTAAATTCTGTGAATAAAATATTGAAAACTATGCCACTTAGAAGTTTATCTTAAGAAAAAAATCAAAGGGAATCATTGTTACTGTATAACTACATTACTCTGATGCTGTTATATTTGTGTATTTTAAAATATTTATTTTTTTGCAATTATGAGATTATAAACACAGAACCAGTTCTTCAAATGCATTTGATACAGTTTTAACTATCCAGCTGTATATAAAATAGTCACCATATCCCGGACCAACTGCACTGCAGTTAAACTTCTTCCATGTTGCTCTAATCATTTAATATTTAACAACTATTTTAATTAAATGTTTTAAGTGTGTTATAATGAACTAGTGTACTTTTACCTTAACATAGGAAAGGAACCATTTACACCACTGAATTACTTCATAACTAAAACTCACTGAACATAGAAACAACTCTTATCTATATTTCTACTTTTAATGTATTTTAAGTGGCACTTCGTGCTACAGAGATACAGCCTTTGCATATGTGCAGCTAAAATGTAATGCACACATTTTTATCTTATTCACTTTATTGGAGACTTTCTTTTCTTCCTTTGATGTAAACATCTTGAATAAAATTATACATTTCCAGTGGTTTCACCTGATGAAGCCTGCAGATATGAAACTCTCTATGGCTTCAGATGGGACTTTATTGAGCTTCACATTCCACTGGTGATCTGGTACATAGAGTACATGGAGTTCCACAAACTAGACACATGAAACACAAGTTTAGAAACTGACAATCATATCTCGGTGTGCATAGTGCACTGACAGGAGGCAGTGTTTATATTTCATTTCAGTCTGAAATTTGCTAATTCCTGTGAAGAGTTGACTTCCCGCAACGTACCTTGCAACTGGCTGGTCTTCTGTCCTCTGGATATCTGGGTAGCTCCATTATCCATCAAGGAGAAGTGGAGAAACACTCTCTAACTCTATTATGTTTATCCACAGGACGCCCTTTTTGCCTTCTGAAGGCGACTGCTAAGTAACAATCCGCTGTAATCAAACACAGTCACAGTTGTCCGGTGCAGTTTCTTTTATGAGAGTGGTTGCTCTGGTGCTGATGGTGACAACTGCAGTAAAGAGTCGTAGCTTATCCCATCTGTGGTCACGAGAGCTAACACTGATGAGTTCAGACAATAGTGACATACATGCCTATTTAATGTGAATTTCATTCCCCCAAAACGCTATTTTTTATTTATTTATTTTTTTTTACTACTGTATGACATTTGCCTCATTATTTATCAGTCACGCATTATACTGAGAACAGACATGGTTTGTGTCAGGAAAATTCCGATATTTTGTTTTCCGAAACGCCTCATTGCATAGTAATGTGTTGATGCACTTTCGCCACCAGAGACTGCAATTTAAAGAGATCGATGCTGCTTTCAGTTACCGTGGGAGTTGTCAAAAATGTCATATTTATCGATCGTGTATTTCACCCCTCCAACGTTTTTATTAAGAAATGGAGATAATAGACAATATGACGGATTAAAATATATGAAATAATAGGTATGATGCATTGCGTGAGAGCTACGCGCGGATTACGCGCAGTGAATTCACAAAAATGGGGCTTACCTCATAATTATGTCTTTCTTCTATGATCTCATAATTTATGAGTAATCAACGGTCTAAATTCTGTGTTATATTAATAATGCAATGCATTTCCATAGCTGTTTATTTCTTTCACAATGCCATGAATTTGGAGCATTATTTTTTCTGTTGAAGGAAAGGAAAGGTTGCATTCATTAACACGCGCGTATTATAATGTATGCCATTCAAACAAAAACAGCAGGGCAAACAGTCGAAAATAAACCAAAATTCAATCAAAATAAAAGTTTTTTACGAACATCCCGAGAAGGCAGCAATGGCAGACACGCCTTTAAAGAAAACCGGAAACTCTTTGTCAAGGAAGAAGTTAGCAGGGTAGCTGCTGTCAACGAATCGGTCTTATAAGTGCCATATTCGTCGTTATTGGAACGAAAATCTCGCGAAATCCCAGCAATGTCGGGATCATCCAACATCGCAGCGATGAAGAAAATTGTCCAACAGTTACGCCTCGAAGCCGGCATCAACAGAGTTAAGGTAACGGTCGAGATCAGTAGTTTCAGGGCGTGTTGATTCACAATAGCTTGTCGCAATTTTCCCTCGTGCTTTTAACGCCGGTGTCAATCAGATATCATGATATCCATCCTAGTTACGAAACCTTCACTGACATAACCGTAGGCTAAATTCGCAGGGACTTGCCTTGTCTTCCACAGGTGTCCCAGGCCGCCGCGGACTTGCAGCAGTTCTGTCTTCAGAACGCCCAGCAGGACCCTCTGCTCACCGGCATGTCGTCCAGCAACAACCCGTTCAGACCACAGAAAGTCTGCTCCTTCCTATAGCACCCACATACCGACCCTTCGCCTCTGTAAGTACCACAGCTCAGAATATCCCCCACGTCAATGGTCTCATCACTGTCAGTGGTGGAAGAAGAATATAATGAGTAAAATGCTCTTGAAGCACTGAGAGCAAATTGTACTTGGTTAAGAAACATGTCCATCGTGAATGTTACACGATCATACACTCACTTGTCAGTTTAGTTGGAATTCTTAGCTAAAACTAGTACAGTGTAACCCATCAGTCCTGCACTGAGGTTGATTATTTTTTTTTTTGTTGTTGAAACTATGGTGAAGAGGTGTTGATTCAACCATGTGGTCCTTTTGGAGAATGCAATTCATGGTGTTGTATTGACAAGAGCTGATAGTAGCACCTCTTTGATGCTTGTTTTGTCCAACCAGGAGTGCAGACCTCAAATTCATTAAATGTAAATAAAACATTTAGCTAATTTTAAATTATAAGCAGCAAACTGATCTTGAAATCAATACTGTACTGCTAACCAGTGAAGAGAGGCCAGTACAGAGGAGCTTTGGTCTCTCGTCTTGATACCAGTGTGGATTCTCTTCTTTTCCCTTTTTAAATTTATATTAAATTAAAGTATTTCCCATCTTATACATGGAAATTTTTGAAAGACTGAAAGTTCAATATTGCTTGGATGCACATGGTTGAAAAGAAAGGTTTGAGAAACCTAAATTTATTTTTATTTTACCTCAAATAAGTCAAACAAAAACGCACTAACCTTATGTGAAAAAAACCCAATGGTAAGCAGCCAGCGATAGTCATGTCTGAAAAGCTTCTCCTGCTTTTGAAATGATGCTTAATGTTGATCAGATGAAACGTGCATCCCAGCATTCTTGACAAGATAATATTTTACATGTTACCTGCTGTACCTTGAAAAATATCAATAACTGTTGGCAGCTAACAGCAAGGCAAATTCAATCTCCACACATTTCAGCTCTGTAGCTTGTTCATTGCTTCTTGTACAAGGTCATAAATTCCAATTCAGTGTGTTATTCTGCTAATGCAGTTATA
This sequence comes from Psettodes erumei, assembly GCA_016785225.1. Classification (NCBI taxonomy): domain Eukaryota; kingdom Metazoa; phylum Chordata; class Actinopteri; order Pleuronectiformes; family Psettodidae; genus Psettodes; species Psettodes erumei. The sequence goes on along the minus strand of JAFBJZ010000854.1, from coordinate 62,749 downwards.
TTTCTGTAGGTTTTGGACATTGTGGTGCCTTGTGGAACTCGGCAACAGTATCCTTCTTCATGGACTGGAATCATCTCAGGAGTGGAGGAATTTGAGGACAGATAACTAACTTAAGAGTTTTTTTTTTTAACTTTTGCATTTGTAAAATCTCGTACAGAAACATTTCCAGGTGCTTAGGTGACACAGTAGATGTCTTAACCTACTTGCTTTAAAGAAACTAACCCATATCAGCACACACATATGTGCCTTTTGAACTGTACATGTTTCTTGACTGATTGAGAAAAAAAAATGGTATTTCCACATTTAAAACTTTTATTAAAATAACTGTACACACCTCAAGAAACCTGTTTTTTTTGTCATCTGTCACTGCTCCAGTTTCATTTCAATCATTCATGTTTTGTCATTCGTAGGAGATCGATTTTCTGAAACTAGACCCCAAGGGGAAAAAAGACCTCGGCCCTTATATGAAGCCTATATTAACCTACATTTGAAATACTATTTGATGTTGACCAGGTGAACTATGCAGTCCATCATTCTTGATAATGCTTAAATAACATCATATTTTATTTGTTATTCTCAGTAACCAATGGCATGTAAGATGAAGGTGGTTTTATGCTTCTCAGATGGTATGTTGAAGGCAATAAATTGTAACTTCATCATGTATGTACGTAAATGCAAGATTATTTATGAGGATTTTGAACATCATTGTGTCTTTTGAAACTGGCTGAGTGGTAAGGAATTTGGAGACAAGCGACTAACTTATGATTTTTGTTTTCGTCATAAAATCTTTGTAAAATCTCATACAGACACATTTCCAGGTGTTTAGGTGGCCTAACCAATGTGAACACACACACCGATTGAGGAAAAAATAAAAGGCATTTCCACATTTTAAATATGTATTAAAATGTGTATCTTATGTAAAAATCTGATACATTTTTCATATGTAATGTCTTATATGTCTTTTTACTGCCGCAGTTGCATTTCAGTCACAGTTCTTTGTCATTTGCGCAGACTAGCGTATATGACCAAAACAGGCGCACGTGTCTTACAGAGAATGCACAGTCTGAATTCCTCTTATGATTGGGGCCACATTCATACAGTTTGTGGCAATAAATTTCATAGGAATTGTAGATCTTCCCATGAGTTTCAGGTTCCTGTCACACACCAGGTCTTCAAAATGGCTTTCAAAAAGTTGCATTTCAGTGCTCTTGCCACTGGTCATCCTCAAAGAAGCTGGGACAATCCACTATGAAGTCAGTTTGATTAAGTCCAAAAACAGCTGTATTATCTTGATAACAAATGTCATATTTGTCTGACCACAAATGAATGTTATGTACTCAAAGCTGGAACTTCCGTCTGCAGGCATCCATCTCATGGCGCTGGAAACGAAAAGTTTATTTTTTTCACCTTTTTTAACTGCCTGAGTGCAATACGGTTATTCATTTATTGTGTGCCATTAAAGTAATGCACAAAAGTAATTTTTGGTTATAGCAACAGAAATATGTATAAAAAATTTAGGCAAACACAAATACACTGTGCTAGTGGCATGACACAGTTTAACTGGGTGCATAAACTAAGTGTTAAGAGACTCACCTTCAGGACCCACTCGTACTCGCCAAACTTGGAGTCGAAGGTGCCTTTTTGTAGAGAGCGGAGTTTGAGGGTAAAGCGTGGTCCCAGCTCTTGAATGCCAACTTTCTTCTCATTCTTGAAGATGTACCTTTTAAAGATAAGAAGAATGTATTTAAATTGAATTCAAGACAAACCTTTTAAAAGAAAAGTTATACAGTATTATTAGACATCGTGTCCAACTCAAGTCAGAAATCATGCTTTAAATATTCACCTATGGAATCTGAAAAAGATGAAGTCTCTTTGGTTGTGGAAGGTAGCAACCTGTCTACCCACAAACTGGGGGTCTTGTGGAAAGAGAGCAGCGAGCAGCCGGCCAATGCTGTGACCCAGCCGCGTGGTGAAGTTGTTCAGAATCACCTCTGGAAAGTGTTCTGTGGGATCTTTCCCCCGTCTCTGTGGAGAGAAAACAGTAAAAATGAGGTTTGAATAAAAACGGCTAAGCTTCTAAACCATGCCGTTAAAATAATTTTTGCCCCATTAGTGGCGCAACAAAACAAAGAAATTAATCGCTTCATTAAATTTGTTTTTTAAATTGGTTTCTGACCAATATATATCAGGAGGCCAATATTGGCCTATCCCTGATATATATCAGTATTCAGTTTTCTGATACTGGTGAAATTGTAAATTTTTTTGCAGCTCATGAAATTGTACATGATGTTTTCATGCCTTACTATATTATGACATATATCACAGGCTTATCTCTGATATATTGGCATCAGCATGATATATATATATATATATACAGAACATAAATTACACAAGACAAATGCTTGGGGTTATTTAGAAATGGTGTCATCACATTGTCCAGTAGAGTCTGTTTGAACTCCTTTTTTTTAGAAATGGTTGAAAATGTATAATAAGGTTGAACATTTTTTCATAAAGTTATTCATTTAAGAAAGCAGTCTTTAACTTTTCTATAGTCATTTCAGTGCAAAATCTGTGCACAATCCACACAAAAAATGTCTTTTTTTAATCTTTCATCACTGTATCGACTGACGTATTTGTAATTTTTCCTTTCTAAAATTGGTATCAGTCACAACAATCCAATATCAGTTGGGCCCTAAAATATTTATCCACATATTATTAAATAAAGAGACTACAAAAATGAAAATGAACCAAAAATTTGACTTCTTTGGAGATCTTCATTGGCACTTTTTTCATCAGTTTTAATGAACGTCATCAGTCTCTCCTGCTCTCCCTTCTTTGAGCTAAGCTTTGTGTATTATCCCCTTGTAAGACAGATGTTATATACATATAAAATTTGTTTTTGCATATGAATCAAAACAGAGTTACCATAAGTGCAGAGAGTCTGTATTTATGTACTTGCCTTCATCTCCTTCCGTAGTCGAACACTGCTGACCTTGAAGTGTGCAGTTGGTCCATCAGGTAGGTGACAGAGAACCATACCATCTAAACACTGCAATTAAGGAAGCTGGCCTTGGGAAAGTCAGACAACTTAGAACTCACTTGAGTAAAAGTACAGATACAGAACTATCATCCAAAATATAGCAGTGTGATGAAAAATGGATTATATAAAATTATATAAAACAGTGTTGAGCATTATGTATCATCTTCCTCTCTCCTGACACAGCTCCCTGTCAGGATACTGGGCACTTTGCGATCCTCGTTAATGACCATAAGGTAGGTGAAGTTCCTGGCGACACACTGGGGAACAATCCTCTTCAGGGCCAAACCTCTTCTGTAGTAGACATGGGCATTTGGGATTACTGTGGCCAGCTGTTCACAAAACCTCACTGTCCTCTGCAAGACACACATCAATGTGTTGAAAAGATAACATTTGAAAATAACAGATGAGACATAAATAACAAATAACAACAAAGATTCACCATGAGTCGAGTTGAAACTTGCAACTACTTGCTACGCGCCAGTCTGCAGTCATGGCAATTAATTAGAAAAGACTGCAGCGATAGTGAGTTACTTGCTACAGTTGCAGTTATTGTATTGATGAAATGGAATAAAATTAAACATGTCATGCCTTGTGACAAGGAAATGAAAAGACACACAGACATCACAAATGCAGTTGCGTAATGCACTGCAAAAGATGTGCTTCCCATCAGCAGCATATTTTATGTTGAAAAAGATTTTATAATTGTTTTAAATAATTGTGTCAAATGGTCTATTGCTTTGCAAGTCTTAATCATGTTCTGACAATAAACCACAACCAATTCATAGTTTTGGCCAATTAATCAGCACCATTTGGACATTTATAAACATGCCTTTTTATTGATAGCTGACATTAAGGCAACATTTATGAAATGATGATAAATAAGCCACTCACCCCTCTGGGTCTGTCTGATGTTGTGATGAGCACTTTAGGGTTTGTGAGCCCGTTGAAGTAGGCAGAAAATTCATCAGTTCCCTCGTCAAATGCAACCTGTAGGTGACAAGGAAAAGACAGGAACCCATAAATATAGCAAATTCAATACAATGTAACCCGAGATCATTTGCCAAACCTGGCCCATACCTCTTCATCTTCTGGATCAACTGTTGTCTCATCATACACCCTCTGGTTTTCTATTGTCTTTGGGACCTCTTTTGGTGGTGCCTACGGAATGAACATAATAGATAAATAAAGGTGACCAAAATTTAAAAAAATTAACTTGTTCAATGGTAAAATTTATCATACTATGACGGCATGGATGACGGCAACATTTGGGACAAGACAAGACTCACCTTATCACCTAAGGATTCCCTTTCTTTTTTCTTCTTTTTTTTCAGCTGCATCTTTTGCTGAAATATGACAGAAAAAAACATTAAATTCTTAGAGGAGGCTTCTAAATTATATTGACTGTTGCACTGAAATAATATTATATAATATTAATAACATATTATGTAAATTACTCTTCTATCAGAAAGTGATCAGAATGACACCTTCATATGACTTTTTTTTAAAAAAGATATTCAATTTACAGTCATACAGAACGGACCTTATTAAAAGTATCAATAAGCAGACAGCAAATGGGCAACAAATGCACGGGGTGGACTAAACAGGAGGAACACTCTCGGGGTAGCAAGACAACAATCATCATCGGCCCCCACGAAGTTCTACCACACCTGAGCCCTCGTGAAGTTTTCTTCCATACTGCATGAGACAGTTCAGCCCGGTTTTCCATTATCTTTACCTTTCTCTTCTCCTGCTTGAGTTTCATAAACATAAGGTGTCTGCGCTGCCTGTTCTTGATTTCGGAAACACTGAAGGTGGGGGGGAAGGCAGCCGCTGCATCGCCCTTTTCCATCTTCTTTTCCGCCCCCTCGTCCCCTTTCTTCTCCGCTCCGCCGCCGTCTCGATGTCCCTCCTCACTCACCATCTTCTTCTTTGGCTTCTTCTTGTTTTTCTTTTTACCTTCCTGATTCACGGGGACCTCTGTGAAGTCCATCTTGTGTCAGCTGTATGTTCTATTTTTCACGTGCACTGCTGCTGTCTGTTTGTGTTTACTTCCGGGAGAGGAGGTGAGCGATACGTGGTCGTCGATAAAAATGCGGGACACCTGGTGGTCCGGAGGTAAAACAGCGGCGACAAAGTGCATATGTTAGTATTCAGATTCTTTACTCGGGCAAATAGGCTACTCTATAGTACTATACTGTCGAAATACTGTGTTAAAAATGTTATTTAAGGGAAATTATATCGGAAAACTGTATTACTTGATGCAGAAATGTGGCCTCTGTAACTACACTGATCAGCCACAACATTAAAACTTGTAACTGGTTTTAATGTTGTTCCAGGTCAGTGTACATCCATGGCCTGTTTGAAATAGTTCAGTTTAGTAATAGTAGTTCAGTAATTTGATCTAAAACATATTTTGTAGTTTTAATTATTTCTAATGGCTCTGTGAATCGAGTAAAAAATACACTGATATGCCACAACATGACACAATACAATTATTTGTGAGGATATCAATCATGGTGGCCTGACTTCCCATGAACCTTTGGAAGTACTCAGATATCCATGTGTCGTGCTGTAGTTTGTTTGATATAATCATGATAATCTCAGAGGATGGGGACTGAAGATGTCTGGCTGTATCTTTTTCCTCTCCAGTAGGTCCTTTTTTAGATTGCATATGACTAAATCTGATACCTCCAAGTAAATTAGGGACATAATCTTCAGAGACTAAAAGTTCATAAGGTGTGTGATAATATGAAAAAAAATATAGTCTGAAATACACCTAAACCATATGGAAGAAATTTTGCTTTCAAAACCCACCCAAGAATTTAGGCTGAAATAACGTGTAAAGAACAGTACAGGTACAGTACTGCATAATAATTCACAGAGAAAATGCTACACTTACAGTATAACACTACCAGTCCCACCACTAGGTGACATTGTTTACCAGAAAAACACCAGTTACTTCAGTTTTAAGTCCTTTGTATCCTCCCCCAAAAGTAGAACCTACCCAGACATAATGAAGGAGAATGAAGTTACAGTCTCCACCCACATAAAATATAATATATATGATATGTTTGGTGGAAACAGATTAGATGTTGAGTCAATGTCCTTTCATTTGCGGAAGATTGACTGAGCAAGCTAAGCCTCTGTTTAAGGCCAACCCTGAGGTGATACTGGAAGGGAATGTGCTGCTGTCTCGCTTTACCCATTCCAGATTTATTTAAACTTTAACCTTAAGACATTTATCTGCTTTTAATGTTTTAGTTTATATAGTTAATATATCCACAATTAGCTGTGTGTAATTAAATGGAAAGTTCCTGAGACATAAAAAAGTTTCTTTTAAAGAAACTGGAAAGTTTAATACAATGTTGAATTTAGCAATATTTAACTGCGAGGTAAGTTTGCTTTAATAGCATTTTTATTACTTCAACTGATGCCTAACTAGAGACTTGTTTAGGTTCTAATGAGATCTTCATTCATCCACATTTATTTGCACCAAATTAAATTAAATTAAATTAAATTATTTTATTTAATGTTGTCTTGGTAATTTTAGAAATGCTATAACAAAATGAATTATTACAAGACAGGCTGGTGTATTTGCAGTCTTTTTAGGCTGTAAATCTATTAAACACAAATGCAAATATTTATGGCCTAATTGGGAATTATTTTTATGATTGATTATTTACAATAATATGAATTTATTATGTGATTCTGCTGTAATGACTGCAGTGATGAATATTTCAATTGGACCCTGTGATGTTTTACAGTACAAAATAACATTCATACTGTACAATGTTTAACCTTTCTGGGTCTCTAATAAAATCAAACAAATGAAAGATTCTGAGGGGAAAAATAAGATACACATAACTGTCCATAGTAAAATGATAAGGGTTACAAGTAGACATGGCCTCATTTTAGGGGGTCATGAGCCAGAACCATTAGGAGCAAGTAGTACTTCTTAAAGCTTTGGGTGGGGTGTGTTCATGCACTTCACTGTTGGGAGATGATAGTGTGTCTACACCTGATAATAAGTTACTGTAGCAGACAAGTGAAATGTGCAAACAAGACATCAGATAGATGCTTTTGCAAAGTTGTTCAGGCTTTACAACTGCAGTTTTGATTTTCTTTGGCGTAAATGTTCAACATCTTCCAAAAAGAATTTAACAAAAAGGGCTTTTGTTTGCATACAATTTCTGTAATGTTTTGAACAGCACTAAAGGACCATGTCAACTTCTACAAAGGACAGTATGTATTATCAAAAATATTCAAGGCATACTTTACCATCAACATAGTACTCACATTTGACAAAACTGACAAACTTGTCCCCATGGATTGAGAAAAGCTGCTCTACTCTTTTATCTGTGGCCAACAGCAGCTTTGAGCCTCGGCATAACTGAGCCAACTGTGGAAGGTTGGCAGAGAATGCTGCAGGTAAGGAGCAGTTATACAAAAGTGGGTAAAGGTAGACCATCTGCTTTGCTGGAGATGGAGGGGAATTCATCACAGGGAAGAGAGAAACAAGAGATACCGCATGTTAGAAAGAAACAACACTGCAGGCTGCTATAAGGACCCAAACTCGGTTAACTATGTAGAAAACAGCTACATAAGACACTATTCTTTCTTCATTGTTTTATGAATTTCAGATTTTTTCTGAGCAATACCAAGTTGTAGCCGGCAACCTAAACAAACACTCAATGGTCCAATTTCATCAGTGAGACTGACTTCAATTTCTCATCTTGCTGTGTTTGATGGCAAGCTCCAAATGTTAATTTGTTCCTTTAAAGAACTGCGGTAGGAATTCATTTGATTAATGTCCCAAAATACATGCTACATACAATCACATAACATTCCTAAACAAATGGCATCCACTGTCAAAGCTCTATAAAACTCTGATTCTCTTATCAGTGTAGAAATATTGTCAACAACATCCATCAACAGCATTGCTCCTCGTGTATAATAATTTGAATCTTTTTTTTCACAAAAAAAATCTCATTCCAAAAATATGCTATCTGCTCATCTTTTCCCTCATTGAAAAATATGCAAATATTATTTATTTCAAATTTAACTGCTGGTCCTGTACTGCTGTCCTGTACTTTGCGATCCATTCTCAGTGTATGTGCTGGAAGTTTAAATTCTTCGCAGGCTGTGCTTGTGAAATTTGAGCACTGGATCATGGCATTTGAGTTCAGGGGGACTTTAAAACTTCACTGGACAAATACTTTTGAGTTCGTGCACATTTGGAACATCAGCACTAGTGGAGTTACATAAGGCTAGATCAAAGTGTACATTTTTAAATGTTTTCAGCAAACAAAGAATTGTGTAAGTTGAATTCTGGGATGTGCACAGAACAGGACTAGTCAGGCCGGGCTTCCTCATGAGCGTTCATTCACCTTTATGAGGAAACTGTTCATACCAGCAGGCCACACACAGAACCGTCTGGCCATTGACTTTGCCAGAGGAGGGGTAAAGGTAGCCTCTCTCAGGGTACATGGTGAAATGGGGAATGGCCATGGATAGCCAGAAACCTTGAGAGTGGTCAAAGAGCAGTAGCCCTGAAGGGTGCACACAAACAGCCCTACATCAAGAGCATACATCAAAGCTCCTCATACATGAAAACCAGCATGCACGCTCCCAAATATTTCCATCAAAGTCATGTCAGGAGAGTCCAGTGTCAATAGCAGACACATGCTCTTTGCCCATTTGCTCCCCAACACCAAAAAATATTGATCTCTTTTTCCCCAGAATGCACCATACGTAACCTGACCGACTGGGACTATGAGAAAGCACAGAGTGAAGAGTGACAAAACACCAGGCAGATCACACTAAAACACAACAAAAAAATCCATATTGAGAAACGTAATTTGGTTTCTTTAGGTGATCCTTAATGTGCACATGATGTAATCCTGACAAAATGTGTGTCCGTGACTGCATTCGCGTGTATGGACATGTAACTACACAAACGATACAGGTAAAACAGGTCAAACTTCACCTAAAATAACTTCCAATGGCCTGAATGCAAAGGTAGCACCACCCTCTCTACAAAATCCTCCTCCATTAGTGGAGGCACCTGCTGCTGGAAACTGGACTGAAGCTGCACAGATAGCAGGTAAAGGAAAAGAAGATACCATGGCAACTGCGTCTAATCAGGTAATAGTCATTATGTTTTACACAGAGGTATGTTTTTTCTTAACAACAGAACATGATCACATTATTGTAATTTTTATTTTCAGAAAAGGTTACCTTAAATGTTTCAGCACTAACGTGTGTGTCATTTTAGGGTTCAAATTGAACTTCATATTTTTAAGTCCTCCCACACTGGATATTAAGTTATAATGTTTAAAATGCTATTACTGATCTTCTCTGAAAAACCCAACAAACCATTATTTTCAGTTCTCCTATATAATAGTAATATTGATAGATTCAAATGCATATTCCTTTTTGATACTATAATACTATGTTGAGACCAGTTTTAATAATACCTGACACAGATGAATTAACAGTGGTTTACAAAAGTATTCATACCCCTTAAACTTTTCCACATCTTGTCACGTTACGACCAAACACAGATATATTTTTTGGAATGTTATGTGGCACACAATTGTGAAGTACAAAGAAAATTATACATAACTTTAGGTTTTTTTAAAAATAAAAACCTGAAAAGTGCAGTGTGCAAAAGTATTCAACCCCCTATGAGTCAATACTTTGCAGAACCGTCTTTTGCTGCAATTACATCTGCAAGTCTTTTCTCTGGCAGTTTGGCAGTTTTCAGATCTTGCCACAGAATCTAAAATGGATTTAGATCTGGACTTTGACTGGGCAATTCTAACACATGAAGCAGTCAATTACAGGGAAGAGTCATTGAATGAGACAAAAAATGCACACAAAAAGCACAGATAACACAGAACCTACAGGCCAGACTTGAAGAGAAAGACAATCCAGTGATTCACGTATAACAAATAAAGTAAATCTGCAGTTTATAAGATCAGAAAAATATGTACTTGTGTCACAAACAGACCTGAGCTGCAACATATCAGTATTCTGTCCCTTGTGTGTGCAGAATGTGGAGTTTGTGCGAACAGGTTACGGTAAGAACGCAGTGAAGGTGCTGGTCATCAGGAGACAGGGGAGCCACCACTCTATCATTGAGCTTAAAGCCGATGTAGAGCTTACGCTCAAATCACGCAAGGATTATCTACATGGAGACAACTCAGACATCATCCCCACTGACACCATGAAGAACACCATCCATGCCTTGGCCAAGCTCAAGGGGGTAGGTCATTCGCCCTATATTGATATGACACAAGGTTTTCTGAGGGCACTGCAGCTTGTAACCTCAAGCAGGGCCATTCCTCCAAATCTCAGATCCTACATGGTGTGAACATGGCCAACCTGACAGATTCCTTCGCATCACAACACTTATATTGTTTCATAGACAACTATTTCTATCCATATAAAAAAAATTTAGAGCAATGAGGACCCGGGAGTCATGGTAAAGCATACCGTTACCTTACCTTGCTAGACTCTGCAAGTGATCGAGGTTTAATGAAAGTGACATAAATTCAGGATAAATCTGCTCCATACTGCATAAATTTGAGTTTGAGAAGGATCTTATTCTGACTTGTAACATGGTTTACCTAACTATATGGTAATAGGTGGCCCCTTTTTACTCGTCAGCTCAAACACTGATCAGACAACGACAATGTTAAACATACACTGGTAAAGTTTTTGTCCAGTTAGGACTTTCGTTAAAAGTTTGTGTTCCCCTTTCATCTTAGATAACACTACTCCTCTTTTTACTGACAGCTTTCTGCAGAGATTTGTGCCTCTCACTTTTATTTTTATGTGATATGCATCTGTTCAGGTAAAGACCATCGAGCAGTTTTCCCTGGATATCTGTAATCATTTCCTGACCTCTTTCAACCATGTGCTGAGGGCCAAAGTTTACATGGAAGAGGCTCCATGGAGAAGGCTAGAGAAGGTAAAATACACGATTCAGTCAGCACTGCGGAACAAAACAGAGGATGGTGCCATTTTGATGGCAAACATCATTTTACTTAACACTTTGTCATTAACTACTGTGATTGTGTAAATGGACTAAGATGGTGATTTTCTTTTTCCTCTCAGAATGGGGTTGAACATGCTCATGCATTTATCTTCAGCCCAGAGAGTATGCGCTTCTGTGAAGTTGAACAGAATGTCAATGGTACAGAAACAAACACACACATACAGGCAGCATTTGAACCACGCCCAGCAACAAGGTCTTCACTACCTTAATAGACAGTATAAATGAAAAATGTGATGCATGAATGCCCTAGTTTGATCTACAGTATTTCCAGTTCGAAGTCTCGAGGCTGGCTGATTAAGTCCTCTGTGGTGAAATTGAGACAAAACTAAATGTTTGTCAAGGATGCATGTCAGCAAAGCGGAGGATTGTAATCTTGTGATGAGCTCCATTTTTTTGTTTTGTCAAGCGCTGTTGTCACATGTCCCCACTGTGCTACTTGGCAAACTGTCAAAAAGCCTCATGATGTCTCTGATTACTCCATACGCACTGACTCTTGTCACTTACACACAGGTATCCCAGTGGTTCACAGCGGGGTGAAGAACATGAAGTTGCTCAAAACGACCCAGTCTGGTTTTGTAGGTTTCCTCCGAGACCGCTTCACTACTTTGCAAGAGACCAATGACAGATGTTTTTGCACCTCTGTCTTCGCAAGGTGGTCCTACAACAAGGTCGTGAACACCGACTTTGATGCTGCATGGTAATTACCCGCTACGGACTTGTGAAGAACATTGCATTTACTATATGTCTTAGTTGTAGGTAGCCACGATATCTTTATCTGCTGCAAAACAGAAGAAATTCCCTTCTGTTTCAAATGAAAGAGAAATATATTAAAAGTCCAAAACGTGAAATTACATATTTTCTACATCTAACCATCATGACATCACTGCCATTGCAGGAAGAGCGTGAGGGAGACGATTATTGAGAAGTTTGCTGGTCCGTATGCTCGAGGAGAGTTCTCACCTTCTGTGCAGAAGACCCTTTATGACACGCAGGTTCTGGTACTGGACAGAGTCCCTGAGGTGGGCCCACATTTGCATCAGGAGAGAAATACACTATCACCTCATAACCATTCACTGATAATATTTCAGCAATCCCAGAGTTAGTATCTGTCACATATTCTGTACATAACACTTTCCATTTCTATTCCGAAGGAATGGAATAGTGCATTGAACCTTTCATCCGTACTTTACATTCTTTCTTGAGCGCACACACATTGTTACAGATATTTTAAGTTCAGTACCATGCTAAATACAGTATACTGTACTGAATAACAGGCTTAGTCAGAAAACTCAGGTTGTAAGAATTCTGTCTTTCAGGTGGATGAAATAGAGATCATCATGCCTAACCAGCATTACTTCACCATAGACATGACAAAAATGGGCCTTGTCAACCAAGATGAAGTAAGTTTTGATTACAATGAAAGTTGCTTGGTTATGGAAATACTGTACATTGATGGGTTTTTTTCTTGTCACAGGTACTTCTTCCCCTGGATAACCCCTCAGGGAACATCACAGGGACATTGCGCAGGAAACAGCAAGCAAAGCTGTAGAGGCACCAACACGAATCCAGAGAATGTTGCAGCTGCAATCAACAGATCAACAGATCGACAAACTAATTCCGAGACATGTCGGTGTGACACCAAGAGGACCTTCTGAAAACAAAAATGGCCTTTTAAATACAATAAATTCAAATAAAACTGCTTCAGTAAAATTCTAAACTAATAATATTCTTTGGTGAGAAAAGAGCACCATTTATTGCAAATCTTTGATTCACATATTCAAACTCCAGTGTTATGTTGCACATATACGTTGGTCATATACACTTCAGTACAGTTGTCTGTGTGACAATGTCGAAAGCACCACAGGTAGGAACATAATAAGAACATATATACATAAATATTTTCATGTTAAGAGACTCGGGCCTTGACAGTGTAGGTGGCTTCTTCTGTCTGGGAAAACAAAATGCTTCATTGTTACATGCCAAGGACAATTCATGGACTCAGCTGCGTGGGTTAGAGCATAAAAAAGTAGTTTTAGGGCAAAATGGGATGCATCAGAATAATTTTCTGCATGTATCAAAGTGTTCAGGTATGACAGAACATACACAGTTTTCAACTATATATATATATATATATATATATATATCATCTTATATACAAATACTTTTTTTAAAAACCAAAACAGGTTAATTCCCTTGCACACATACACAAAATACATGTACATACACACGCGCGCACACACACAAATCTTACCTGCAGAGCATTCCCCCCGAAATTTCCTTCTTTTAAATAAAAGACACACAAAAATTAAAATAAAATACATATCTCAAGCAGCAGAAATAAGAATGGCTGAAAGGGTAAACAGCTGAGTGGACTCCATGTGCAACCCATTTTTGGGGTCCATGCTTATAAAAACATACAGCATCAAATCCTGCTAAGGTGCCACTGTGGCCAGAGGAGTCTTTGTGAAGCGGCAGCTAACCTGGGGTCTCCTGACATGATGATTGTCACTGAGGTGGGTGCTGGGACGGCCTGCGGTGCTATGAGGCGTTGCTCTTCAGGTGCTGAGTCTGCAGTGGCTTTACGTGATACTCGTAGATCTTCAGCGCGGGGCCGAGCTTTATCGAAAGCCCCGTCAGAACGTCATTACGTGTCATCAGGAGCAGGGACTTGCCATCGATTTCCTGTCAGGAAGTACAAAGAAATATGTGATTGACATCCTAGTTTGTTTGTCCATCATGTGACAGGAATTTTGAGCAGGAAAAGCACAACAACCTGATCCTGGAAAGCCGTGGCTTGTTCTTCGAACCCTATTGCTTTGAAGTAATTGAAGACGTCACTGACCCCCCAGTTGGCAGGGTCTGGCATCTGACCATTCTCCACTGGGCTGTGTGGTCAACAGTGAATAGATTCAACTTAATGTGAACACAGACTGAATTGTGACACTCTCTGAACACACTCTTCCACATTTTTCAGCAACGTCTTACACTACTTGGATGTAATACCTTTTGGTGTCAACGGAGCCATTTGCCTTTTCTTCCATGCCAGCTGTAAAAAAAAAAACAAAAAACAATGTGAATCTCAGAATCAAATCAGTAGAGCGAAAATGATTATTTAACTGATTATTCGTTTAGAAAATCAAACAATTTTGATAATCAGTTGATCAAAGGAGTTTCAGTTTCTTTTACTCTTTGTCCAAAAAACTCAGTTTAGTATTAAAAGAGAGCTGTGACAACCTGCAAAAATGTACATTTGCGAGGCTGTAAATTTAGGCATTGCTTGAAATAAGGAGTTCACTGATGAATTGATTATCAACATGTGTTTCGATATGATATTTCACTGGCATTCAGCCTGACATATGTATTGAAAGGCTGCATCTTTTACAATAAATCACACCCATTTTCGCGTCAGTGTAAGTTACGTAAGGTTAAACAATGAAGGGTTAACTCGATGAAACTACCAAAAGGATCGGAGAGGTTAGAGAAGCAAACAAAACATTCATTGTTCACGAGCTGTTTTACAGCAGGATGAAGTGACTTTCAAATCTAAACCATGATTTGACTATTAGTGATCAAGAAACAAGTGTTTTCACTTATGCCGCTTCAAGTTTCGGGCCACCGCTGACACAAACAATGACTTACAATCTGTAACGTTGCAGTAATTTTTCATCAGATGTCTTCTCTCGGAGAACTCAGTATGTTGGCACTTCAAACACCATCCCTGTTTCTCTCCTGTGCTCTTTCATTCACTGGATATCTCAACTGCAAAACCCCGACGTAATATGGTTGTTAAATCAGTTAAAAAAATAAAACAAAAAAATGCAAAGATACGACACAAATATAGCTACAAAGCAAAAAACCAAACTGCTGCCCTGTCAGTAACAGACAGTGCTGAGGGCTGCAGCGTGTGGAAATGTCGACCTAAAACTCACGGTAGCCAAATCAAAAATAGCAGAATAACGTTACATACATCATGAAATTGACTCATTTGCACCACAGAATGATAAGCTGAAAACGAACAGTTACACACAGCACAATGTAGAAATAACGCTGCACTAAACGACGACATTAAATATTTGATCGCTTCCTCTTCGCATTTCGTATTAAGCTAACAGGCATAGTTAGCTGTTTTTTTGCTAATACAAAATTGAAGTTACCTTATTTCAGACGATTCCTGCTTGTAAATACCGCTTCGTCCAAGCTGTGCAGGTAGAGTGGGGAGCAAAATTCTTTCTAAACACTGAGCTATTTTACAAAACGATAAACGAGGATATCCATTTGATAAAAATCTAGATTTAATCAAGTAATGCCAAGTAGCCCCTCTTCAGCGGCTTAGCTTCCCTCACCCACGTGACAGTAGACATCATGGGAAATGGAGTTGCTGCCGTTTTAACGCCAGCGTTTGCAGCTCAGAGAAGTTAAGCGGTCCAACGGAGCGCATCATTGATGATTTGGACACATGCAACAGTTTTTTAGTAAATTAAATACAACAGTTATATATTTTAATAAAAAGAATTTAATATAATGACATATCATTTGTTACATAAAATCTGCTACGGCAAAGTATATTCCCCTTGCAAACACAAGTAAATATGGGTGGGAAAAAACGTGGCAGCCTCCTAAATGATGTGCAAAAATATCCCACAAAATAAATACAGAGACATTTCAGATTATTGATCCTGTACTGGCATGTGTGACTAGCTATAAAGAACTCAAACTGATTTTCATTGTCAGGACAGTGAAGTGGTTCAGGAATAAGTGTCAACATGTACATCAAATATGACAAACATTATCACACACAGTTGGAAGGTAAATGACACATTAGAAGACCTGTGGTTTTCCGACACACATTCTGGGATGATTACACACAGGTTGGACTGAAACATGCTGAACTCCCAAGTGTAGTTTTCAAACTTTTTCCAAATAAAAAAAAAATGCCACTGATTCTGCAATTACATTCTGTTCAACCCTTCACTATGAAAATAATGTTGGATCCGCTTTAATAAAGTTAATTTCTGATGTAAAGAAAGAAAAAGGGGTAAAGTAAAAGAAAGACGTAATAAGTTAAAATAAATGATTACAATTATAAATAGATGTGAGAGGCATCAGTGTGTATTAACTGTGGTACATATCATTTTTCTAAAAATCTTTTAATCTTATAGGGGAAAATGAAAAAAGGTGTATTCACTGTTATTACTTTTGTGAATAAAAGATTTGGACTCTCATTATATATTGAGAACTATGCAAGTTTAAACATTTAAAATGTTATTTCATTAGACATCTCTAAACATAAATAAAATAGCATTTTTTTTAGCAAGAAACTGTTAAAATGAAATTTGGGCTAAATAAGATGTCACATCATGTGCTCAATCTATGAAAAAAAGTTTTAATTCAGGCCATAAATAGTATGAGTACCTCAAAAACGCATTCAGTCCCTTTTTTCACATTTGATTGTTGAACATGATTAAATTGAATTTTTCCTCTTCTACAAGGACTTCAGCACCATATCAAATAATGATCAAAACTTCAGAAAACTTGAGAGACTTTGAATCAAATGACTGTCACCAATGCATTACTGTTTCCAACAAGGTGAAATATGTAAAACTTCTCTCCACACAACCCTCAGTGCCCAACCTGCAGGAATGACCTCAATCTCTGACTTCCCTGTCAAACCTCCTTCTACAAGCAATCAAATGGTCACAAAAGCAGAGCTTTTCTTACACCTAGAGGTTCATGAGTGGACACTTTGGCCTTGTAGGTATTAAACCTATGACATACAACTTTTTAAAATACAACAACCTGTCATACTATGGAGTTTGCGAACAGTACAGAGTGGCAATTTGTCATAATGACTGAGAAATTAATGGTGCCCAGTATAGACGAAAAACAAAACAAAAACAAAATAAAAATGTGTATTAAATAATTTAACAGGAGTGGCTTACAATGAAAAAAGTTCTTCAAAAGTCAGACTCTTGACCTTATTCCCTTTGAAACTCTGAAACAAGACGACAGCATTTTTGTCCATTAATGTTCTCTGACCTGACTCAGCCTGAGCAATTTTGCGAGGACGAATGTGCAAGTATTGCTCCATCACAGTGTGTACATTTTTTGGAAAATGCTGCAAAAAGACTATGAGGTACACTACAGATCAAAAGTTTTAGAACACCCTGATTTTCCAGCTTTTATCCAAATTTCAGCAGTTCAAGTCCAGTAAGAAATATAACAGAAGATTCTATTTCATAATAGAAAACAGGCCTTTTTAGGGGTTAAGAACTTGGTTAACCTGCAGCTTTCTTGCAGCAGTGGAAGTTAAACTTTGATTTGAATGTTGATGCAAACAATTTTGACAGGAGTCCCCACTTTAGCTAAGTACTCACAGACCCTCCGTTTGTGTCGAGGCAATGTTGGAACAAACTGTGTTACTACACCCTCTGATGTATTAATAGGACATTCTGTACTGCAAGAAGTAGTGGTGTTTTGGTACTGGTAATACAATAGTGAGAAACAGTAAGTAACACAGGAAGACAGACTAGTTGGTCAAGGGTTCATCCTACAGCAAGATAGTGACCCAAACATCGGAAGAAAAGACGGCTTCACGTTGAAAAACCACAGTCTCAGTCAGACTAAAACCTCATGGAGGTTGTTAGGGATGAACCGGGCAGAAGGTGAAAGAAAAGCAACCTGCAAGCGCAAAACATTTGTGGGTTGGCTGCTGAATGAGTCAAACATTTTGATTCAATTTGGTTCAACAAAACAATTCCATGATTACTTGTTTTTAAACATCTCCAATTACTTATTTGTTCTACGCTTTGATTTCAGAAGCAGAGAAACTGAATCACGATGGAAAAAAAACTGAGGTGTTCTAAAACTTTTGACCAGTTGTATATAAATGCAATAAGTAGATGGTTCAACCAAGTAAATGACCAAGATCAATGAATACTTTAAAGTTATGCTAGTTCCTCTTTTTGTTATTATTTACTGTTTAAGTGTATTTCATGGATCAGTTTTGTTTTAATTGACTTATGAACAGGAATATGTCAGTGGGACAGAAGTACTTATCTAATGCACAAAAAAGTTGGGAACACTTTCAGGGCACTATTAGCTTGTCGTGACACTGCTGTACAAATGTAACGAACATGCAAAAGTAAAAATGAAAATAAAGCAAGTATGGCATTTATGCAATGTCTTCCGAGTGCTCTGCTAAAGAACAATTATCTTTTGAAAACAAAATCAAAAAGCAAGACCGAACGGAGTAGATCTGTGCACGCGACCAACACTGCTTTCCACAACGACGTACTCTCACAACAACTGCCCCTTCAGCTGTTGAAAAATGCCACATCAATGCACTTCATATTTATATATCGTTTTTGGACGTACCAAAGACAGATGACCTGTTGTGTACAATCACATACACAACTGTCATTAGTTTTCATAGCTGTGAAACAGAGTTGTACCTGAAAATATATATAATTTCATTCCATTCAATTAACACCACACCAAGTCTGAGGTAAAAGGAAAAGTCCTGTGACCGGATGTGGAGAAAACAATGCTACAACTGATCAACTAATACAGCACTGACAAGTTTCTGTTTCACAATAACACTTGTCACTGTTAATCAGTGTCTTCAAGAATCAAACACCCAGGTGCTAAAACTCGTCAGTGTTTCTTTTCCTTTCCTGAACACCACTTTCTTTGATCAAATTTGGTCATGCTTTAACAAAACCTTCAAAGCGTATGCATCAACACGTATATTTCTATATGCAAAAACACATGGCTGTAGGTCATAAAGACACCAGAATGATAAGTAATGGTTAATGATAAGGTGTTCATGAGCAATAAACTGAACCCTAACACACTCAGGCATGTAACAGATGACACACAACTGGCAAAACTCAATGTTAAAAATTCAAACCAAAAAAAAAAAAAAAAAAGCACTCTTCTATTTTTCCCAAAGCTTATATCACAAAATGTGCAATACCAGCTAATACAATCTATCACTCTTTGTGCCACTTCAAAATTTGGAGTAATATTGGTTTTCTCGTTGCTTCTCAAATAATTATTTCAATTGAAATAAAGAGGAGGGAGGATACTCAAACGTGGCAAACACAGACAACAAACGAAATA
Organism: Psettodes erumei; assembly: GCA_016785225.1. Lineage (NCBI taxonomy): Eukaryota > Metazoa > Chordata > Actinopteri > Pleuronectiformes > Psettodidae > Psettodes > Psettodes erumei. The sequence goes on along the minus strand of JAFBJZ010000854.1, from coordinate 43,526 downwards.
AGACAAAAGATGAGAGTGTGGTCTAGTACTTTTGTGATGCAGCACGGGGAGTGTCTGCATAATGTGCCTGTGTATAGGTTAGTGCTAACTGCACGCAGGATCATGGCAAGAAGGATCTCATTCAGCTGTGTGGAATGAAGGAATGAGGCGTTGGTTTTGAACAAGTGATGGCCTCAGTTCCACCTTAACCCTCAGGAGAGTGCAAATATCCCAAAACACGTGAGCCCTGATGGGACTCCTGCCCTCTCACTAGAACTCGGCAAACTCTTTTGCACACTTTTCTGTTTGTGAGACGCGAATTTCCTCCTCTTCGTAGTCGTCAAAGTTGCTCGTATCTCCTGGTCCTCTGCACTTTGGCAAAAAGGGGGCTTCAACCTAAAAAAAAATGCAGAATGCAATTTGGCTTTGTTTGTGTCAAACGAGGGCTGTTTATTATACAGCGACAATGAAATCAAGACCTACTTTTCTCTCGTAGACAGCAATCCAGTCTGTTGTGGAGAACCACTTGTGATTTTTTATGTCGTTCACACCATTCTTCAGGTTTCCAAATCTCTTTGTCAGGTCTACCTGAAGCAGGTTTCTCAGCAAGTCCTTCAGGTCTGAGCTAAAGTGAGAGGGGAATCGTACCTGTACAATTGAATAAAGAAAAAAATGAATTATCAAGAAGAAGTTGTGGAAAATGGCTTGTGCTACTTAATCTGATTCCTTTAATATGTTGAATTACACTACGCAAAGAGCAGCAAAGAACCACTGGAGAAGCAATGTTGAGTTGGTCTTTATGGTTGGAATTTGAGCAGAGGAATGCCCAAGCATTCAATTTTTAAATATATTTAGATACTTTACACTTGGCTAACCCTGCGTACCTTGCCAGACACAATTTTTTCATAGATCTGGATGGGCTGATCAGCAAAAAAGGGAGGATAACCAGCAGCCATCTCATAGATAAGAACTCCAAGTGCCCACCAGTCCACAGCTTTGTTGTAGCCCTGGAAGAAACAGGAAATGTTTTTCAATCATTTTCAAAGGCTGTCATCTCTTAAGCAGGCAAACCTATTTTGGATGACAGAAAAATGAGTCAGAGAGCCCAGTCCAGACCATAAATATCAGTTGCAGATTTTCTGATCTTCAGGCAGTGAACTTCAGCACATTCAATTAAAGTAGCTACTACATTAAAAAGCCTAGTCTCAACTTAAAGTGTGACATATATACTTCTTATAACACATGGTGCCCAATGCTTCAGGGTTCAAATATATGTGGACAGACTTACATAAAGTCATCATCCCTAATACTTTTTGGAAAATCTTGTGCAGTGAGTTTCTGCCTGAAGCACAGCAGACACTTTCCCTGTTTCCCTGTGCTGCTCTCTCCACGGCTTCACTGCAGCCACCTTCAGCTCTTGCTCGTTATGGGGTTTCTCTGTCAACAGTCTGGTTTGCAGCAGGTGCACCGCAGCTCAGTGGGACGGAGATCAGGTGACTGACTGGGCCAGTCAAGGATATTCCACTACCTCACCTTGAAAAGCCGTTTGGCTGCTTCGGTTGCATGTTTAGCACCATTGTCCTTCTGAACGATGAAATGTTGTGCTGAAACCGAGTTGACAGACTGCTCCTGTAAAACTCAGCATTCATCTTGTTGCTTCCGTCAGCAGTGGAATCATCAATAAATGCCGGTGTGCCGGGTCCATCGGCAGCCATACGTGCCCGAGCCGAACAGAACCACCGCCGTGGCTGACGGATGAGGTCGTGGCTGCGGGTCATGAGCTGTTCTTCTTTTCCTCCATACTTTCTTCTCTCCATCATTTTGACAGTTTCATTTCATTAGTCCATAGAACTTGTGTTTTGGTGACCTGCAGCTTGGCCTTTCTGTTACCAGGGGTTTGCAACTTGTGGTGAATCCTCTGCAGTTCTGGTCATGAAGTCTTCTCTTGATTGTCTATATCCCTGAGAACATTCTTGACTTGCTGTGCACTCGTAAAGGGATTTGTCTTAACCGGGGAAATTATTTTCTACGCATCCATTAAACTTGTGATCCGAGCTGTACCAGGTCATTTACCATTTTATAGTTTCCTAGTGCCCTGCCTTTCTGTAGAATTTCAGCTTTCAAACAAAGGTAAAATGCCAAAAATATTCTTTTCACAGTTTAAAGGACAAAAGGTATTGTTTGTCTTGTCTGTGTTAAGTATCATCATCCTGTAGCACTGTAATAAAACTGGAGTTCTTCTGCTTAAAAGTGCTTAACACTCCCCCCCCAATATGAATGTGAGGATCCTTATAGTTGAAAGTAAATGGTTACACCTCATTACCACCGTTCCATCTGAAATGCAGTTAGCTGGAGCACAGAGCCAAAACAACGAAAAACCAGTTACTGTCCAAGTACTTTCTAAGAGTGCGGCAGTGAGATGGATATATGGGCTATACTGGGTATAAAGGGCTCACCTTGCTGAGGATGATCTCTGGAGCCAGGTACTCAGGAGTTCCACACAATGTCCAGGTCCTTCCTTTTACTCTTTTGGCAAAGCCAAAGTCTGTGACCTGAAGAAAGAACAACATGCGCATGATAAGATAAGTCAGCATGTACGAACAAAGTTACACTTCTTAATCATGGCTGTTAACAGAGGCCTATATCTGGTTGTGTGTTTACTTTACTTTTACTCTTATTATTAGCAGACTAAATGAGTCTAAGTAAGTCTTCATACTTGTGCTGTTATTCAGCACAGCACCTTTATATATTAATATCTAGTAGACATGCAGACATTCACTTATTTTTGTGTCATAGCAACTAATGAGTGTTCCTGGCTCGCTACGAAAAGGGTACAGTTAATAGTTCACAGACACACTTTGATGATAACATTAACTTTTCTATTATAAACATTACATAACAGATTGTGGATGTACCTGGATATATCCATGTTGATCTATGAGCAGGTTTTCAGGCTTCAGGTCTCTGTAGATGAGGTCTAAGGAATGAAGGTACTCAAAGGTGAGTACTATCTGAGCTGCATAAAATCTTGCATGGTGTTCACTGAAAGAGGAAGATGAGGGGAAACAGACATCAGGTAAAATATATGAACACAAGGCTCTTTTTAGTGATGCAGCACATGCATTTGTGGTACATCCACCTTAGAATTATGTCAAGCTTAATCAACCATGGCATTACCAGACTGTAAAGTTAAATTTGATATTTGTCCAGCTATCAGTGTCTGATAAAGCCCTCTGAATAAAAAAAAGTGCCTAAATAGACTTCAATGCAGTCCTTACCTGAACCTTCCAATACGTCTGAGGTGTGAGAACATCTCTCCACCGGGCACATACTCCATCACCATGTAGAGGTTTGAGTTGTCCTGTTTAACAAAGCCAGAAACCTTTCAGCATGGTCATGCCAACAAAATAAATGTTAACTAACTTCTCTTCTGACCAAGAAAATAAAACCTCAAACCAGAATAAATCCTGGTGTGTCAACTTTGTTGATATCGTAATAATATAAATCCAGATGTTTGGTTATTTTGAAGCGCACTGAATCACACAATGTGGTAGCCATGTAGTTGGTTTTAAGGCCAGTGGGCTTCAGTGTGTACCTTGAAAGCGTACTCCAATCTGACAAGGAAGGGGAAGGAGACGGCCTGTAGTATTCTCTTTTCATTTAGCGTGTGTTCTATCTGCTTCAATTTTACCACCTGAAAAAAAAACACAAGTAGAGTTTTCAGTATATATTAAGCATGGTATGTTCTTGATTAATGGCATGTGTGTGTGTGTGTACTACATAATATCCAAAATACATGTAAAGCAAAGCCACAAATACCCATAAGGTTTTTATAATTGTGAAGTGATTGAAAAGCTAAAGCACAGAGAGAATATGTTTCCAGATTTCAGCCCCATAATGACTGATTATATATAGACCTATTTTTTTAAAAATATATTTTGTGATTGCGTCTTTCCAGCTCTCTGGTCAGCTCCGAGTTTCCATTCATTTTAGTAGGGTGTGAAAATTAATGTGAAGAGGCTTAAAACTTGATGAAGACAAGATGGAAAGTACAGCTACTTTGTCTGCCAGTCTGGTGCGTTCATGAGTTGGGGGAAAGATGGGACAAACAAGACATGGGAGTCAGATGTTGCAATATTATTAATATTATCCAGCACATTCAATAAATTCACAACCTCATTATGACACACTGATATAACACCTGGCCATGAGCTTAACTGTGATGAACTGCTGCATCTCAAGCAGCATTCATATCTCTGCAAGTTCATTCTTGTACCGTACTGAAATGTCTACCTGGTAACAAAATAAAATAAAATAAAATAAAAAATCGTGAACCTTTAAAATATGGCATACTTTTGGGAGGAAATTTGGAAAAAAAAAAATTCTTTGAGAGCTCAGCATGCAAAGTGTTATAAAACAAATACAGACGGAATGACAAGCCATACACCATAAGGAGGAAAGCCTTTCAGCAGTGTAGCTGAAACAGAAAGAAGGATCAGACATTTCTTAAGGTCATCGAAATTCAATGGAGCAAACTGCTGCTACATGACCAAAGCACTGAGGACACGCGAACCTCAACCTTCACCTCTCACTTGAATATTTAAAGACTGAAACTCTCATGAAGTGCCTCTGAGGTTTTCAGCGATATGAAGATGGCAGTTCACGAGAGGAAGCGTTCCATTTCCTTATATGAAAGCATTTGTGTAGTTACAGCATCATGTCAAGCATGCGTAAGGTCGCTTTTCAAAGACCTATTACCCTCATCTACAACACTGTGAGATAGGTCAATCGTTTTCTTTTAAAACACACACTTACTTTTTGTTTGTCCAAGATCTTCATGGCGTAGAACTGGTTTGATCCTTTATGCTTGACAAGCATAACTCGCCCAAATGACCCAGTTCCCAAAGTCTTAAACCTATCAAAGTCATCCAGGCCAGTTGTGCTCTGAGGAAACACATTACCAGAGGAAACGAGACAGCAAGCTGAGACAGCTGAGCGTACTTGGAGCTCTTTTTGATGCCACGAGTACAACATTTGGTTCTATTGTTATTATCATTTGGTCTGGATAAAACTATTACGCAATCAGCTCACATTCAAGTCAAGATGACTGGAGCCATTTTGAGCCAGGAAGGAAGTGGTTTCGGCTCGATCACACAAAACGTCTCATTTTTCAACATCAAAAATAGCTGAGTCCACAATAAAAAAATAATAAAAAGTTTTAATGATAGAAAGTACTCATACGGAACTTACCTGTGGCGGACACTCCCATTTTCTTAAAAAATCTTCTTTGGCTTTAGCTAAGAACTCTTTCACTGCAAAAACAAGAGCAAAATGGAGTTAAAGCTGCAAGCAGCGATGGATGGGCCCTCGCATCTCGTGCTGTTGGGACGCCAAATGACGTGGCAGCGCGCTTTACTGTCAATCAGACGCGGTGCAAAAGAGAGCGATGGCGTTTCCAATATAGAATCGGTCAAATGAGGCTTACTTCCTGTTGTCAATGGGTGGCACTCGACATCACGCACCAACCATGTATTACACCTCCTACATCAAGCTGTAGGCCATGAAAATATCAAGTAAATCCAATGGTAATTGGAGATTAAGTGGAGGACAGGACACCTGTTACACCTGTGAAATTTGGTGCAGACTTGACCATGTATGTCTGAATTAGAGAAACTTATTCCTTCATGGCGAAGGCTCATGATATATACTATATGGCTGACTTCCTGTAGATTTTAGGACATGGCTTGGAGAGACTTTTTGGTGCTTCTCGGGATGATACACGAGCCTGGCAAATTTTTGTCCCCCTATGACAAACTAAGCCCAATGGGGAGGGGGTTTTGAAAATTTCCAGAGGTCACAACAGAGCCATTTTGCCCTGCCCATATATGTGCCCATTAAAATATGACCCATTAAAATATGACCCATTAAAATCCAAAAATTTTCCACCAGGCCTGATGCGCGTACGACGTTTCATGAGTTTTCGAGCATGTTTCGGCCCTCAAAAAGGCAAATTCATTTGAACTATGGAGAAAAATAATAAAACGAAATGGAGCAATTTAAATAGACCGCAGAGTTTGCGTATTGGTACTCACACATGGTCAGTGTCCATGTTCAGGGGAATAATGAACTAGGGCAGTTAACAGGTTCAAGAAACTAAACCAAGGCAGTTGGAAAGGTTCAGGGGAACAACGAGGTCAGGCAAAAGTCAAGTACTGTGCAGGCAGCACTATACTTGACAACACAGCAAAAAACCCAAAACAAAACACCTCGAACAAAACTCAACACCGCACACCTAAGCAGGAAATTGTAATTCATAAAGTGATGCAAAGAGCTCTTATGAACTTTACAGGACTGGCCAATTAAAACTCAAGCTATTCTGCATCTCTTTCAGAGTAGTTGGGAATAAAGGGTAATAATGGGCAGATAGAAAAGACAAAATGCAGAACATACAGCAACTTCGACAACAGTGCAGGCATTAGAAAGACAGTGCATTGTGAAAGTCACAGCAGACATGAGATGTCCAAAGTCACAGAGTCATTGCAGACATCTAATGTGTAGTTGCTGGTCCACTTTGGTATACTGTTACTGATTTAAATGCATACATAGCAATGATGTACTGCTGTGCACGTAGAATCTGTATGTTAACTGACAAAGTTGTTTAACCTTGTAATATTTAGATACAGTAATGCAAGCTTGGTCAGCCTAAGCTGTGGAATAAACATTCTCTCTGTGATTTAGGACAACTCATGGAAAAATGAGCATACCAAAAGTCTCTACAGTTCACCAAGGGTTTGCAGGAACATTCACCCACATGGATGGAAATGATGGAGAAGAGAAAGAGAGGAAGAAACATTTATGAAGTGCTAAAAAGAAGAACATTTGAGATTCAAGTGGATTAAATGCAACACACAACAAAATGACACTGAAGAAGGCAACATACCACCCGGCTGAAGAAAAATCTGCCTACGTCACTCTACGCTGAAACAAGGTTATTTTATATTTCTTTCATTGTGCATGGAAACTGTTGCTAAATCCAAGAGTCAAGGGTGTTGATAAATTGCTGTACATCACAATATATTTCTGTTTCATGTTTACAACCATGCCACAGTTGGATTTTTTCTGTTCGTAGCATTTTGATTCTATATGGTAGCTAGTTTCGAAAAATCTAGACCTAACTTCCTCTTTCTTTCTTTCCAATATTGGAAGAGGCTTTTACGATCCCACTCTAATAAAAAAACTGTTAAACTACAATCATCTGTCACAAAGACGACAAAACCGCAGTGACGGAAACAACATTACAAAAAGCAGACATAAAACACATTTTGTACTTGCAGTAGAGAGGAAACAACAGTAGACAAAAATGACAGGACAGCAATATGAAACTGATGTAAGCGACCGTAGGAGTGCAAATGGCCTGCGCTACAAAGAGCCTAAACTGTTTTTACTCATGGCATCGCTGAGTGAAAATAAAGCAATCGTGAACCTGATGAGGAGGGCTGCTGCTTGTAGTTTTAAAACCTGATCAATCAGTGATGGCCAACTGAGGAACCATGTGATGGGAAAAATACATGACCAAATTGAAAGGATTATCAACCCTATTAAAGACATGACTGACTGGACTGATATCTTATCTTTGTTGATTTTATAATCTTCAGGTACTACAAATAGTATTTGTGAATAGTTTTTCTGCAAACAAGGACTGCAAATACAAGCCAAGAGACTCATCCTGCTCACATCTACAAATGGTGGCAGAAACATTTCAAGTGAAAAAGCAACACTGCACTTACTCAACTTATCCCACATGATGGTGAACTCAGAGATACGAGGCACATCACTCTCTTGTCCTCTCTGCTCTTGGCTACTCTTGCAACATTTTTGAAATAAACGGCTGGCAAAGGACTGCTCCTTTCCCTGGGCCATTCTGAGACAAATTTCTTGATGTGTGAGTGGAGAAAGTTGCCAGATAAAGCGACCGCATTAAGACTGAAGAGCGATGAGGGACGCTGGCTTCCTGTACGCAGCCTTGAGCACAGCAAATGCTCGACTAACCACAGCCAGCCAGCTTCCTGTTCAAGTGTTCTGCTTCAGTTTTAGTGGCCAACTGCATGTCTACTTGTACTGTTTTGGTGTCATTTTGAAAGCACTTATTGGTCTCCCATGCAAATGCTGACACTTTTTTGACACAGGTTTTAAACAAAGTTGGAAAAGAACAGAAAAAGGCCAGCCTCTAAAAAGTTCTACCAAAAACACTGCACAGCTGTGGTGCATTCAGAGTGCAGATAAGGAGCTGTAGGCCTGTGCCGCCCACTGAAAAACTCAGAGAGAAGTTATCTCCAGGTTATCGTGCTCTCTGGTGGTAAAGCTTAAAAATGCAGTTCTTCCCCTGGCTTAATGTCTTACCCTTACAAACTGGCTACATTAAAAAACCCAAAACCCACTAGTGTACTACAAATGTGGGTTTGTTTTAGAGTTGCACTCAATATGGGCCACTGTGACAAACAGTGTCACGCCACACCCAATAGCCGAAATGTAAAGAGAAATCCAAATGACAGCAAAACCGTGTTAACGTGTTTCTGTAGCATTTGCATCACACTGTTATTGTACACAGCCCTCAGCACCTCCCTGCAGACACTAGGTGGCTTGAGCCACAAGGCCAGGAGACCGTATGGAGTGCTGCCAATCAGAAAGCAGGTCAAGATCATTGCTCTTCAGACAGACCACTAGCCATGGTACAGTTTAGTGGATTAGCTTGGTCAATACTGACAAATGCACACTCAACACAACAGAGAGCCCTCTGGCTACTGCTTTCAAGTGATTAAGCACTTGAGATTGCAAGATGGCTTGTGAACAGGTGCAGTTGGATGAGGAGAGGAGCTACCTTCTCTCAGTGTAATAGCATCAACATGAGGTTAATTCCAGTGTAAGTAAGCAGTGATCGAGGCATAACATTTTGATTTACAGACAATCTGTTGGCAGCTGCCTCCCCACATCCGCGTTAACCAGGTTTGATAAAAACTGCTGTTAGCCATTTGGTAGCCAGTGTGGAAAAGAAAACAACATCAGAAACCAACGAAAGACACTCGTTTATCACAATCACGAGCCTAGTTTAACAACTTCATCCTTCTGGTTAACCTATCTTAAACGTTATCAGGTACCTGTTGTTAGCAGTGCCCAGGCCCTGTACGGCAGCTTTAACAGAAACCCGTTTGTTGATGTTATCTGCAGGCAACTGATATTAGCTTTATGGAAATTAAACATGGTGCCTTGATAACTTCAGTTCACCCTTACAGTTCGAAACCATTATTAAAAGCTTTCATTTGATTGAGTCAAGGATATTTTTGTATCCACTGCTGTGGGAAACAGGATGGTGAGGACCACATAGTCATTTTGCCTATATGCCATTTTCAGTGATTAGCAGGCTGCATCATCTGTGGCGGTGCTTCCAAGTGAGATAAGCAAACAGAAATAATTAGGCAGCTAACACGTCTTGTAAACTACCCTACCAAAGATGGTTCTTCTCTGCAGCGCACATTACTGTACTGTCTGCCAACACTGGACAACAACTGCTATAGGCTTCTTAGCACTGATTTCATAATAAGCAATCGTATGCTGTACAAATTCTAACGTCAGACGGCCGACAGGCTAACTGGATGGTTTTCATGTGCTTACCGCTTTCTTGCTCATTGCCTTTCTTAGCTGTTGCTGCGTTTCCCATCGTAGGAAGACAGGGCGATGCACAGCTGGCTAGGAGCGATGATGGTGGCGGTAGGCTAACAGGGTCCTCCGTTAGCTAGCTAACGAATTTCAGCTTGTGCTAGCCGGTTGACTAACGACAACATTAATGTCTCCTCGTTGTGGACGGAACCTCGACGTGCTCTGCTGACCACCTTGTTGGTCTTTACAATGTCATTTGTCGTTCAAGTAAGCCTCCGCTGGAATGAAAACATGATCCAGACTTTTCACCTCTGCCTGCTGTCGTTTTGTGCTGCGTTCACGTCATATGGGGATACCCGTAGAAAGGGCTTGTGAAGTGCTGCTTTCACGTACTACTTGAAGCGTCGGAAATGTTTTAATTACAGGCATTGACAATATAAAATATAAATATAAATAAAAGCAACTTTTGGTTGTATTTAGTTTTATTGCTGGAAATTCATGTAGTAATTTTAACTTACTAGGCTCCGCCATTTTTACCAGTGATGGCGTTCTCTAAAAATCAAAGTGCATATATTATAATATAAATACTACGACCACCACCGCTACTACTACAACTATTACTACCACTGTACTTCTAACAATAATGGTTTTGGAAAAAAGGAAATTTAATGTATCACTAGAAGATGATTAGCAAATTATCAATACATTTTATTGAGATCTGAGACTTAAAGGTTATGTGAGCATGTTGTGTAAATGTAATGTGCAAGCTTAGTGAGCTTGCAGGAAAAATCATTTGTTGCAACCACAATGGTTAGTCAGTGTTAATATTTAAGAATCCACAGAATGATGTTGATGACAGTGATGCTATCCTTTAATGATAAGTGAATTTTGAAGAAAACATACATACTTTGGACTACACAAAGATTTGCAGGTTGAAAGAGGTAAGCAAACGTGTTATTATATACGGTACGTCTCAGTTTGAGACGAAGGTGTGGGGTATAGTCTCATTTTAATTCAGTCACCAAAGGTTAACAGAGCTGTCAGTCACTATTATTGTTTTGGGTTACTGAGGGCTTTTACAGAAAACTTTAGAATTATTGAAAACTTTGCACGTCATTTAAATAGGCATAAACATATTCGGAAAACTTGTGTTTACTAAAATATGTGTAGGAAAGATAGAGCCTCTCATTCGCATTTTCAGAATATAACCACATTATTACAGCGATTAATACTGTAGGAACTAATCACTGAATGGCACGTTAATGACCTCTGAGCGGGTCGCGCCCATTACCAGCAGGGTTGAGTTTGTTAGCACCATGGCCAGCGACACACCGTTGCTAGGTAGCTCCCTTCTGTATGTATCAACGAATAGTAGAGGAAGAGCCTCACGTTAAACAATGAGGTAAAGGTGTAGGGAAAACCTCACGTCTGTAGTAAGGCTTTTGTTTCCGCCTCACTCTTTGCTAATGGATGGAAATAAAACATACTAACCTAATATGCATACAGTAGCCTTAATGTTTACACTGGTACCGGTGGGAGAATGCAAACTTCAGCACTTCGTTCAGGTCCCCCCTCTCACAGAGCGAATGGTTCTGCCCATGGAAATGCTCCAGCACTCGTAGCACACAAGAAGACTACAAGATACTGATTTCTTTTTGTGTCTGTCAGTTTTCAGTAGTAACGCCTTCATACGTTATAAACACTGTTAGAGTCTTGAAAATACTCTCGGGACCGGGCGGCTTCTCTGAAGAGACCCCAGTGTCTCTCTTCACGTCGGCGGTGTCGTTCGGATGAGACCAGCAAAAGAACTGCACCGCCAGTGCCTGTAATAAATAAGGTAACGCTCTGCTCTCGCCTCTCCATCCTTCGCTCGGTGGCGCGGCTAAGCTAACTGTAGAGTAGTGCAGGGTCATTATGTTTCCTTTGAAATTAGACGGTATCACCCTCAGGGATTTTTAAAAAAATGTTGTAGGAACATGGACCCGAAAGGCCCTCATTCAGTCAGTTAAACGTTAACGTTGCGGTGACATTTAATGTCAGGAAGTTAACTGGATAGCAGCATTGGAAAGCGGATTGTTTCCCTGTTTGATCCTACCACCTGACTTACACAAGTGGCTAGCGACCTCACGTTAGCTACCTCTTGCTTGCAGCAAATTCATACCAGTAATAGACATGCTCAGGCTATGTGACAAATTAAGGTGGGAGCGCTATCGATTTCCTTGAAAACCCTAATATTCAAGATATTATACGCGAGACTTAAGAAATCCAATTTGTGCTAATCACGATATATAGACGGCATATCTATAGGAGGATGGCCTGCAATCCTTCCAGTGGTCTGGAAGATACCATATTGACTGCTTTTCTTTGACAGACATTGGTCTCTTCAGTGCTCTTAGAAGCATAGCTTCTAAACTCGGGCTAGCTTTGCAAGCAGAATTCTAAACTATGGCTCACATTTAGCTTAGCGTGTTCAGAGCATGGTTGATTGCATGAGGGATATGGTATGAGCCATATGATTTATTGTGGCCTGTTTGTTGTCCAGTGTGCCACTTAACAGACCACCTGCTGACAGAACACCCTGGAGATGACCATTCCCAACAGAGCAGATGGATTACATAACAATAACAGCAGCGGCGTAACATATGAGTTCTGGATGGCATTCTGCCTAAGGCTCTTAACAGGGATATGATATGTATAATCTTTTTTTTTTATGCAGACTACGTCTGACATCCAGAAGTTCAGGGATTAATATGGGATATTCACCGTTGCCTGTAACTGTAAGACTGGACCTTTCATAGGCCTTAGAATTACATTTAAAAAGTTGTTTTTGACATAATACCGTATGTGAAAATTAACCTCTTACTGCAAATCAAGTGGAAGGGCAGTCTTCCTTTTCATAAAAAAATCACATATTATCCGTGTTTGCCATGGGTTTGTTTTTTCCAGTTAATAGAGTCACCTTATGGATTTCCTTTGTTATGCACTTGACCTCTCTGGTATTTCCAGACCCCTACTTGGTTTTCCAGCTGTAGACACTTACTGAAAAGCAGTCTGGTGATGATCAGACAGGATTAGTTCAGAAGTCAGAATGAAGCATCGTATAGTCAAATATGTTGGTAATACACCTCCACACATACAAAGCTAACTTTGTTACAACAGTGCAGTGCTTTTTAACACACACCTATGTGGGCATTGTAGCAGCTATAAGTTGTGTGCTCCACTTTGTGTTACAGAAAATAAGGTCAGGCAAGATTTGAGTTAAATGTAATAATAAATGTTTAATAGCACTTAAACAGCAGCAGCTGAACTTGCCTGCACCACTGTCGTTTCTCTTTGATAAAGTTAAGCTTAACATTCAGCTGTTTGTGTGTATTTCAGTACCCTGTGGGCTGACAGCTCCCACACGTGTTCCTCCTCATATTTGGAAGAAGGCATGAAGCCAGAGCTGGGTCACTGGTTTGAGCTAATTTTAGTTCCACTGGCAACTCTAAACCAAGTACTTTCCTGTGAGAGTCGTCTGCAACCTCAGCTCTAGTTTTTTCTTGGGAGGACAATATGGTGGTAGTGGCCAAATAGATAATAATAGTAGTATAAGTACTTTATACAAAAGATATCTTGTAAGCATATGGTGTTTTAAATCTTGAAGATGAAGAGAAGGATTTTGCCTTTTTGCTTTTTAAGTGTTTGGGTTTGTACTATTTACTGTATATGACAGAAGACCCATTTTCTACTTGAAATTTTTTCTGTTTACATTTGCTTTCCATTCAAGGATGTAGTAGTACAACATGTCTCTTATTTTTTCATTCATTCTTAGCCAGTGTCTCTGCCCTTTTGAATGGTCATACATACCCTGAGGTCCCAGTACTGCTGTAATGGCGATATCGTGGCACAGTGCATGTATTGTACAAAAAAGAACTTGTGTCTGCAGATTCTGCTCTTTAAAACAAAGCTAAGTGGGGTTTCCCCAAGCCTCTCTATTGATTCTGTATTTGACAACTGCTTTCAAGATGTAGTTTCTTGTAAGGAAACCCCTCAGGGATGCAATGCTGGTTGTTGAAGGGACTTGTGTAATAGGTGTGACACCGCTGAGTCTGCTGCTTTGGTTCGGCATTTCCTTTGACACACTTATCATCGAGCCATTTGTGCTGCCTTTGTGGATTTGCTTTTGATTTGAAAGAACGAGGGTACACTACTTTTGAAGTGCCATTTCATTATGATAGTGCTGATCATACGGTATGTGAGTGAAGATGAATTTCATCTTCAGTAATTTTTTTGTGTGGTAGCCTAAATGCTGCACATACAATATGTATTCCTGAAAGATAACTATGACGTACAGAAATGTGACACAATGTGACACATGCTGCCAATTAAGCAAGAAAACAATAGGGAAGACTGTGCATGACAATGCCCTGAAAGACAGGCGTGTGTTTGTTATGCCTCCAGGGCTAATGAAACAGAGAGTGATGCAGATGAGCAGCATGTATAGCTGGCTCTCTACAATAAAGCCTTTCTGTGTTGCGTGCCAGAGGGGAAGTGCATTAGCTCAGCATCCATAGGAGCCCTGCCCTTCAGCTGTGCTCTGATGGCCTTCTGGCTCCCTCTGTTGGAGACAACGTGTCCTTGCAACAGAGGATTATGGACAGATAGCCCACTCAGTGGAAGGGATTTTAGTTAAGTTTTGAAGTCAATACTTTACAGAAGGATTAGTTGTGTTGATGATTTGCAGGGCTCACACTAAAATGCAATGGTGAGAAATGTTTTTCAAAAACCTCCCAACTCATTTGGGGATGTTCTCATGTTTTAATTATCTGCAAAGATCTTTGAGCAGAAATCTGATTAGCCATAAAGTTGATAGAAACTGTGAGAAAAAAAAAACAAAACCAAAAAAAAACATCCAAGGAAAGAATATTAAAAATCTCTCAGAAAAGTGTAGTATTTTATGTAGGACAGTGTTGTTGTATGGTACTGATTATTAGAAATGAAATTTTTACAGGGACAGGAAATATAGAAAAGGTATGACATAAGATAGTCACTGAGCTGAATTCAAACCTGCAATGTCACAACAGGATGTCCTGCTTTAGGATATAGTATGATAGTAATTAGTAACTATTTGCATAGTAACTATTACGGGTTACTATGGGTACTCTACTAATCTACTAATGTGTGGGTGAAATCCCACTTCTGTCATGTTACTGCAAGTAAAACTAGGCCCTCTTGTGGTTGATAATCATAACTGCCACTAAGATAAAGTAGGAAAACAAGCGAGAGCCTCTGCTGGATCATCCATCTGTGTGCTACCAGTGTCTAAACTGTGATCTTCTATACAGTAGTTGCCAGGCAAACTAGCTTAATCAGGAAATCTGTGTCAACATTTTAGGAAGGAAACAAGGAAATAAATTTAACCACATTCTTGATGCAGATATTTGAAAACTGAATGTATGTTTGCGACTGGGCTCTTTGAGTCATGGTAACTTGCCCCATGATGCAAAATATTAGCTCTTTGAAGCTGGACATCTGAAACAAGGAGGTTTACACGCTTAAATCATCATCAATATTATAAATAGTCATTTAATTTAGAATATCTGCTGTAGCTGAAATTAAGATGCTGGTATATCAGTGTTGATAAAACGTAAAAAGAGCAATAAAGTAATTGTTTCTCGAGTCATGAAGATGAATACAGAATAATCAGGGTTAGCATCATGGCTCCTTGTCTTGGAATTGTTTGTGTTTCCCAGAGATACCTTGCATTAGAGAACGGGCGTGTGCCCCTCTTGTCCTGTATGCATGTGCTTGTCTGTGTTTTGTTGCTCTATGTCACCTTTTCCTCCTATGGATTTACATGACAGCAAGGTCCAGTGCACCTACAGAGACAGTGTTCTCTGCCTCTTGTACAGACAGCCAGTTCACCAACAGGAGGTGGGGGCAGGTTGTCAACAGCACAGCTTGCCTCACTTTATCACCCTGACTGTTTGTTGTTGCTCTCTCCCTCTCTCGCTGTTGATCTCAAGCCAGTCTCCGTCCTCCCTGGGATCAATATGCTTACCCCAGGCAGACCAAGACAGTGAAGGCTACTGAGTGACCAAGTAATGTGATTGGATTGTTTCCCCATTCTGATTTGTCCAGACGATGTTGATTGAATCGATACGGCTGCTTTTCAAGTCAGCTTGTGTGCATATGTGCCAATGCGTATATATGTACATGTCCACCTTAATGTGTATCTGTGTGTGTGTGTGTGTGTGTGTGTGTGTGTGTGTAAACACTGGTAGACAGGAAACAGGCTTTTCAGTATAGAATCACCAGTAGAGGCCACTGTTGGTCTCTTTATGAAACGCAAATCAGACATGAAGCAGGGTACTGGAGTTAGGCTGTAGCCGAACCACTTTGTTACTTATAATCTATGATCCATGTGTCACTATATTACATAGACTAATGCCCTGCTTCTTTTTAGAGCCACTTTTTTTATTGTGGTTATTCTTCCTCCATAATATCATAACACCTTGATTACAAATTCAGATTTTTCTTTTCCCCTTTTCAAGCATAGGACGACAGTGAGCGGAAAACTGCCTTGCTTGCATGCAATATCATACAGCAAACTTCTCGACATGTAAATAGTAGGATTTAAAACCCACGAAGGTGGTGGTTCCCAGATATTTTGGCTTGTGACCCCTGAAACAGAGCCATTGCTTTCTTGTGATAGCTTGTCACTGGTGGGGCATGTTTATGGTTTAGGCCAAGTCAGACGGATTTTTTCCCCGTATTTTATGTTAATAATATCAAACTATAACTATAATATAACTATA
This sequence comes from Psettodes erumei, assembly GCA_016785225.1. Lineage (NCBI taxonomy): Eukaryota > Metazoa > Chordata > Actinopteri > Pleuronectiformes > Psettodidae > Psettodes > Psettodes erumei. Next base: position 27,093 of record JAFBJZ010000854.1, on the reverse strand, counting down.
AAAGTTTTTAATAAGAACAGATTAGAGTAACATAAATAAATATAGTTCATTTTGTCTATCAGAAAGATGTTGTTTATTTCTTGTTAATCATCTTACAGCCCTTCAGATTTATCTTGTGACTGCTTGAGGGAGGGCATGTTCCAATCCTTCATTCCATTAGTATTAATCATTGTGACTAAACATTTAGTAGCTACACGCATTATTTGACTTGTGAGTATCATGAGCGTCTGAAAATCGTTCCAAATTGGAAATTTGTAGCCTCCCAGTCCATCGCTGGATGGAGTCAACCAATTTCCCACACATGGGCAGTTAGGAATCTTCGGACCTAAAGGCTGCTTTGTTTTTGAAAATGAGAGAAATCAACAGCACACGGACAGAAGAAACCGCGGCGACAAAAGGAGAATGTGCAAACCCCACACAAAGAAGACAGGGACTGAAACGGTCCCTTCTTGCTGCGAGGCATCACTGCTAACCACTGAATCACTATGCTGCTCCATCCAACGAAAATTTAATGTGACAGGACAACGCACAGCGTTGGTTGATTACCGCCAAAAATGGTTTGATGACACTCATGCAGACCACAGCCAAACAATAACAGAATTTGGCTGGTGACTGGTGTTAATTTCACACACTGTTCATAGCCTGGAGCACCCTTTTAACAAACCACTGCAAAGATGCCATCTGTTTGAATGAAGTGACCTCCCAGCCATACAATGAAACCCAGCTGGCATAAGCATGAGGCACAGTGAGATGCTGCAAACCCTTTACTTGACAACCACATTAATATTTCACATTGGTTCCAAGGAATACTAATTAGTCCAGTGGACATCACACATCTTTAGATTATTTCATTGGTAGTGCTGTAGTGTCAGAGCTGCACAGATTTTTTGTTGAACTTCCATGGTCTGTGTCAGATTGACTGATGGAGCCTGTGATTAGACCTGTGTGCGGCTCTTGCTGCTGCTTTACATCAAAAGTATGTCCACAGCACTCTAGTTCAGCAAGAAAATACACGCTAATCCATACTGTGCACTGTAGTCACGCTCTGAGCTGTTGGCCTACTACTGCAGTTCTGCAGCTGTAAAACATCTTTTTTCTTCTCCTCCACAGGCATTCCTATCCATCCCTCTGTCCACCCCCTCCTTCCCTTTTCCCTCCTGGGTCTGTAAATAAGCTGGGCTGTGTAGACCCTTGAGAATCTCTCCCCCTCTCCCATTCTTTCCCCTCTTCATACCCCCTGCCCACTCAGACTCTGCTGCTGCTGCTGCTGAAAGGCACTGGGGAGATGCTCAGATGATCCACTGGGCCATCCTGAACCACATCGTCCATACAGCCCAAGACAGGAAAGACTAACTAGCGTGAGTGTGTGCGAGCCCTTGGAGGGTGCTGTGAGTAACCCTGCGAGGCCCACCCACCAAGCCTGGCAGAAAGCTTGGCTTGCCCCTTCACCACTCCAACCCCTGAGATGCCCTCCCCTCCCAATGATGGAGGTGAGTCAGAGAAACTCTCAACTTTCTCCAACTGACAGGGTTACTCTGTTAGATGGTTAGTCAGTTAGTATATTTTTCCGCATACACATACACCCGGCTACCTAATCGTACATGCACCTGCCTGCCTCCTCATCTGTGCTGTTCCATCATGCATCAAAACACACAGGCACACAAACACAAACAAGCAATGATGAAAAAAATCATGATGCATGTAGCCATATCAAACTAGATGCCTAATTCATTTATAAACCCCACGAAATCCACTGCAGAATTGAGAGAAATATATTAGAAGACTCCTCCCTCCCTGACTGGAGCACAAGCTGTGACTGTATCTTGTTTTGCTGTATGCTGTCTCCTCCTCCAGAGGATCAAGGAGCGTCCCCCATGAATAGGCCATCTGTGGGCTCCTACCAGAACAGTGGGAAGAGGAAGGTGCACACCAAAAAGAAAAAAGGCACCATCACAGCCAACGTCGCGGGCACAAAATATGAGATTGGTACGGCAACCTGTTTGTGATGATGTTGAAACGCTTTTGAAATTACAACAAAAACAGCAATAAATAAAAATATTCAGTAAATATTTTAGACACTGTTAAAACAGATTTGAGAAGGAGCTTAAACAAAGATAAAAACTGTCGACAAAGATAAAATATCCTTTGATCACAGAGTTTGTCTCAACTGAGAAGTCACGGTAGGATGAAAGAGGCACTCTGTGAGCTGACTGATGAAACCCTTTCATCAATGGACATTATCCTAGTATTGATGCTTTTTTTGTTGGAAAATAAGCGAGTAGCCTGAAATGGTTTAGCAGCAGTCTAAGTGGTTGTAGTTTGAGTTACACAATTAGTGTAACGTCAGTTATTCTTTTTTGGGACAGCTCTTACATAGACTTATGGAAAGCACTGTTAAAATTATGAAAACAGTAAATGATAGAGTTTTATCCAGTAAGCTAAATTTACGTCAGATCTACAGACAGCGTTTCTAAAACAAAGCCTCAAATTTCAGAATTTACATTTAGATTTTCTGAATGCAAATTGAATCTGTGAGTAAGACCAGCATTTTGGGTTGGTGATGCCAGTAAGATTAATTTAATGTGATACAGGCATTTCTGTTTTAATTTCAGATACAGCTCTTGGTGTGCCTCAATCAGTCCCTCAAAACACAGCAAATACAATCACAATGTAGTTTCAAGTCTGATTGGCTGTGGTGGACTGTTTGAAAATTGTTTGTAATGTCTTATATTAAATTTACTGGAGTTACAGTCCAATGAAACAGATCACGCGATGACGCCTCGGCCTGGCATATATACATAAATCTTTACTGAGGTAATTTAACTTGGCGTAGAGGTTTTTTCTTGAGAGGGGCCAAAAGAGCATAGTAAGCACTCCTCACATGCTCTATATATTGTGTGGCAGCAGAGCTCTCAGGGGTGAACTACAACCTGTGAAACTAAGGAGTCAGCAGCAGCAAGTAGAAGTTAGGGGCTGCCGGGATCCTGTTGGTAGACAGAAGTCTAGCTGTGAGTCAGTTGGCTAGCTGTGACGAGACCCTCTGTGTGGCCATTCAGAGGGTATTGCAGGGCTATTTTGAGGGGAAATTAACACTAAGGGCCAGATGGATGGCTTATTTTTGCTGCTGCTTTTTTTGCACCTGCCTTTTTTTTGTTTCAGAATTTATAGTATTACAGGTAAAGGTTAAAGGTCAGTGAACATGATGCTGGAAATTTGCTTTACACCCACTGAGAAGGGACCATAAACTCTCGCCCTAAGGATATTTGTTTAGTGAGATCTGTGAAATAGGATTGGTTACAGCTTTGTACCCAAAGCCCCTACTGGTAACTGCAAGCATAGGCCTGCTGCGATATAAATCCTCCCTGTTCCAGTTAGCAAAGCACTGTTAGCCTCTATCAACGTTAACAGATGGATGAAGTTACATCGGAACCATCCTTTTCCCATTCAGGTGCCATCATGCAACATTAGGCAAGCCTTCTCCAGGTTTGTGAAGGCTTTCAAGAAATTAATTACTACCCCGTTTCGTTAGGGCATATGAATTTTTCATTACTCACTGAATAATGAATAGTTGTTGGATTAATGTCAGAATGGGCTTGCCACCTATCTTTCATACTATGGGTTTTCCAGTGGGATTTGAATGCATTACAGACAATTAATTTATCTTTTTGAAGAGAGGCAGTACGAATGGCTGCTCTGCAACCATTCCATGAATGGTAAATATTGCTGTGAGCTTTTTGATCTATAGTCTCCTGCACTCATTTCTCTCGTAATGCATGCAAAAACAGAATTTGTGCAACATGTTATGCATATCTATGCTGTGCATATCGATGATGTAGAAGTATTTGATTTGTGAGTCTAAGTCACATCATTTTGCTTTGCATCTGTATCAGTAACTAGCTTTGTCCGCATGAATGTGACTCTTGGGATTTTATTCTCTTAAAGTAAGTGTATACATTTTTGTCTGATTCTGTTTGTGGAACACAATCTAATGAGTGTTTCCACCCCAGTTCGAATAGTCATCGGTGAGATGGACTTCATCAAGACCCGGGATGATGACGAGACTGCCAACCTCATCTGGAATGACTCGGCTGTGCAGCATGAGAAAATTGCTGAGCTCAGGAATTATCAGGTATACTGGATGGCTACCGTGAAAAGTCAGCACACCTTGGTTACCTAGAGGTTGCGGAATAGAGTTTATGATGGAAAAGGCATCAGATCCAACTGCTGCAATGAATGGGAAAATCTGGATGTTAACCTTCACACTGAAGCTGCTCAGTGGCAGTCATTATTATGACACTGATTAGCTCCCTTGTGAGCTCCCAGTAGATATGTACAACTTCAGAAATCAAAGGTTTTGAGGAATACTTCTGCGTAAAAGATCATTATGTGTTCAGCTGACTTTATGTTACAAACAAGATAACATGCCTCTAATGGCGTATATCACTGATAGGTGAGGTGAGGTAGAATCTTCCCCAAGGATTCCCACTGAGAAAAGGTGGAAGCGATGAAACAGTGCAGTGAAAAAGGGATATAAATGCTAAAACAGACATGACATGCTGTACTTTAACCGTCATGTCCTCTGAGACGTCAAGAGAAAAGAATGACACCTTAATTGATTACACCCTTTTATCAAATATCACACCCCTGGGCTCTATGAGCTCAAATTACAGTGTTTTTTTTGAGCCTGTAAATTGATGTTCACAAATAATTCAAATTATGTAGTTGGAAATTAACCTTTGTAAAATCAGTCTATGAGAAATTTATGTTAACCCTTTGTATTTGTAAAACATCAAAAAAAGGCTGTTTGAGTAAAACCCAGGAGCAAATAATATTTTCAACATACAGTTATACCCGCTGTTTTCTGCTTTGTATCAGTGCATAGATGTTCTTAAAAACATTTTGCACAGTGCCTTTGTGTAATCTCACCATGCAAATAATTTTGTTTACTCAGACTCTTTTTTTCAAATACAAACTTTTTTGAAACGTCTACAAACTTGAATTTCTCATACAGATTAATTTCACAGGTTTACAAAGGTTGATTGCTGCATTCTCCATATCTTTTCAACTCTAATTTGAGCCCATGCTGTGTAGGCTCATTAGGTCAAAGAATACAGTAATTTTATTTGCTATATTTGGAAGGTAAAGGAAAATATAAGGAAAAAAGTGATGAGAGCAATTGGAGGTGGTTTATTGCTAAGATCCGGGGCAGATGGAGCGGGGGAAGCAAAGAAGATTCAAGTGATATATAATAAATGTCAGAATAAACTAAAAAAGAGTAAATAGAAAAAAAAAGTGACAGAAGACGCTGAATCTACCCATCTGCTTTTCCTCAGACCCTGGGAGGTAAGAGAGAGAATAGCAAATAAGAGAGGAGAGTAGACAGAGTGAGAGGGAGAAGAAACAACATAGAGACAGATGGGAAGACTGACAGGTGGACTGACAAGTTGTGAGCAGCAGGGGGTGGTGGGGGGGTGGGGTTGAGGTTTCAAATGTCACCAGTGATGTTGATAAGACAGGCCAAGACAACAAGGGTTGCGCCCGGTTCTGTGTACTAGTTTTACCTTTGTTTGACCTTCCTGTCCTGCTGAGTGAACTTGGCTGCTCCCCCTCTGCTCCAAGTGTTAGCCATCCGTCTTCCCGAGTGCTTATTTGATTAGACTGGGCACTAATGATCGATTAAATCACAGGCTAGTCAGAAAGAGTATGGCTTGTTAGGATAGGGGCAGCAGGAGTTCAGCTAAGTAGATTGAACGTTACAAATACTGTAACAGCTTAACGTGTAGCAATGTTGCTAATGTTTCACATAGAACTGGTGATTTGCTGTCAATTGTTTTCACTGGCTCCCTTGCACTGCTGCCGTGTTTCATGAGATAATGTCTCAGAAGAGAAGTAGCGGTCCCTCAACAATTGGTTTTGATTTCCTCTCACAAGCCACGTTGTCTCGCAGCATTGGCATAATTGTGCGATTCTTCTGAATCCCTAATTACGTCTGTCTCGTTTGGATAATAATCACGGATTCCTTTTACACTCTGTGTTCTTGTTTTTCCCTCTCTTTCCTCTCTCTCACCCTCTGTTATTTTTTTTCTTCCTTTTTTTCCTTTTAGTGATGTACTGTGAGAGTTTGCTGTCAGGTTTCAGTTCATACGAGCCTAATTAACGCCCCTGTTCAGGCTCATTTGGTCAAAGAATACAGAAAATCCAGAGTTTTCCCTTTACCCCCCACCCCCCTTTTGACGCATTCAAAGCAATTCATTCAGCTGTCACTGCAGGAGCTTGCGATGCAGAACCAATTACCTCGGCCCCTCGGAGTTGAGATTGATCTTTTTTTTCCCCCTCGCCTCTTCCCTCCCCAACCTTCAACGTATGAAAAAACATGGTAAACTAAATAAGGGTTGAGAAAGGTCTCAGCGTCACCTTTTTGTTTTGAGTCCGTAATTGGGCATAAATGTCAGGACATTGTAAGCTCACTTCAGGTTGCTGCCTTTAATGTGCTCATTTTTATGAAGGGGTGGGGGTGGAATTGAGTGGCGTAATGGCCCTAACATTATTATGTCTGCCTGTCCCTCTGCAGAGAATTAACCATTTCCCTGGCATGGGCGAAATCTGTCGGAAAGACTGCCTAGCAAGAAACATGTCCAAGTAAGTTCTCTGTCGCTCTTAACATGGAAAATGTGCTAACAAGGATTTAGTTGCAGATGTGCAAAAGCAATTTCAGTGCTCAGTGTTTAGCCAGCTGGCAGTCTAAGAACTTACAACTGGCTACTTGTAGCATTCCACTATTACAAGCCAAATAAAAGTCAAAAAACATACAAGACACCACTTTAAAAACACACAATGTAACTTTAGTTTGAGCAAAACAGAACACATTTTAAAATGTAGATGACTTCAGGTGAGTTTACAAGTATAATATGTTAATTTTTTGCACACCCCTTGTCTTTGTTTCTCCAGAATGATCAAGTGCCAGCCTCAAGAGTACAGCTTCATACCCAAAACCTGGATCTTCCCCGCCGAATACACTCAGTTTCAGAACTATGTCAAAGAGCTGCGCAGGAAGCGCAAGCAGAAGACCTTTATCGTTAAACCGGCCAACGGAGCCATGGGTCACGGGTAGGTCAGAGGCCAGCAAGCGCCCCAGGGCAATCTAACACATCGACTGACCAGGGCATGAGGGAGAGGGAGAGGGAGAGAGGGACTGAATGAGAGAATAGAAAGCAGGAGAGTGAGCTGGAGAGGTGGGAAATTAGCAGTAGAGCGAATAGAGGACAAGCACGACAAAACAAACCAGTGAGAGGTTTGCGACCCTGACATGGGTGTCTATGGAAATAGCACTATGGCTGGGAACGGATTGAGTATTTGAGCTGAGAGGGTGTGGCGAATCTTGTTGGCCTCATTGTCCTCGATGGTCACACTCTCCATAAATCAGAGGTTATCGCTGCCAGTGGAGGACACACACACACGCACACGATCCCTGGCAGTTAGTATAGTTTTTCCCCTGAAGGTCTTTGCGTGTGATTATTGGATTCCTTTATGAGGCACCATCAGCAGAGACTCTGTCTGACGAGAAAATGGACCAAGATGGCAGCTGCAGAATATTCTGTCTCTCAATAGCATCTCTTAATCAAAAGATAAGCATGCTGTGGCATCTGAATGCAAATCTCATTCATCCTTCCCATCAAGTAGCTTATATCAGGATGTAAAGTCATATTTTTGTTGGTGTGATTCCACGAAACTTGTGAAGTGTTGTTTTCAAGAACAAAATTCTTCAAAGACCCTCTGACACAACGTCCACACAACTGAACATCATAGGCCTGGGTGAGTGTGGGGTTAGCATTGATTGTAAAGCTCTTTTCCTTTGAGAAGAGCCATTTGAGCTGGTTGGTCATCTCCTTTTGGAGGAGTTCCTGGTACCGCTGCATGCGCAAGCCAAACCAACTCATTTGGCACACAAAACCGAATCATAATCAGCTGCAATTTGACCATTTGACCTATGTGGAGGTCAAGGCAGAACAGACAAGACTGAAATAAAGTAGAAATGCCAAGTAGCTGAGAGTTCAACAGTTCCAGTGTGGTTTTAAAAATAATTCTGTTTTATAGAGATAAGATGTGAACTAAAAGACAGGCCAAACTTTGAATATTAAGATTTGGCTAAAATACAGGGACCTCTGAAGAAAACGTGTTTTTCCTTCACACGCTGCACGTCGCTCTCTTGAGCACTTCCGAATCCATTGAAACTGCTCAGATTGCAAAACATTGATTAAGTATTCTTTTTGACTACTTATTCGTCGAAATTGTGATCCCTGGCATGTATGTATGAAGAAATCGTTGGGAGTGCATTCATCACTGGCACCAATAGGTGGGGGTATTGAAGTACAAATGGCTCACTGGTCTTCACCTCTCCTTCTCATTCTCTTTGAATTTGTCCTTTCTGGTATAATGTGAGCATTACTTATAACTCCATGCTGCACTAAGCCCTTATTTATTAAAGAATAAAATGCAGCAAAAGCTGAATTATTGCAATACATTAGGAATATGAAAGATGATGAGTTTAGCACGACCACTCAACGGCTGGCGGCTCACAAGATTTGATTTTTCTCGTATTTTTTTTGCATGGTGTGACGCGGCAGGAAATTAAGTTATATCTACCCCCTGTAATTTATTTTTCCGTTAGCCAACTAAATGAAGTTATTGTTTGTGTCTGAAGCACAGCTTGTTATGAAGGAAACAAAATAAAAGCGCGTGTGGGGCTTAAAAAGGCGAGATCCCCTCCGGTGCCAAATTAAATAGGCAGGGGAGAGTGGGCCGTGATTATCTGACACCCCAGCTCATCAATCATGTCGTCTTCTCCTCTGCTACTCCTCCTCGCCCAACTAACACTGTTAACCCTGTCCTCATCATTCAGCTTGCCGTCTGCCAGTTAGGAGGGCCCCTCACATCGTCGGCCAGGCTCCAATCAAATTCTCTCTGTTCGTCTATGCTCAAAAGCGGTGATGAGCAGGCCAATGATGCGCTTGTCTATAATACAGCGGCCTTTCGGTTGGAGGGAGCAAGTAGTGATTGATCAACCTAAAGCAACAACGTTACACTAAGGCACATCTACAACCTGGGAAGGTTCTATTAAACCTGTGCAAGGTGGACTGCTGAGCTAAGACTTTATCACATCATAACCTGAAAGGCAATACAAAACCAGTCTTCATTCACACTCCCACTCTCTGGTTTTCAGTAAATTAAGCCCCCTTAGAAGCTCACCAACAATGTTACCTGAGCAAGTCGAGCAGGTGAATTCTTTGGTTAACACTGACCAAGATACTGTATATTGTGGCTGTGATTGCAGAAGCCACAAAATAGAATAATTTTTTGCCCTCTGGCTGCTTTGGTGCCACAGAATTTCAGTGCTTAAAAGTGTACGTTTTTGAACAATCAAGTCTTTACATCCTGGCCAAACGTTGTGTTTGCGTGTGTGGTGTGCCTGCATGCATGTGTATAATAGAGCCTTCCAGGCTGTGCATGTAACCAATTTAGCTCAAGTCTCCTTTAACTATGAGTGATGGTGATATAGGTCAGTCGCGTTGCTTGTACATAGTGGGAGATTGTTTAAAAACGACCCCTCACCCTCCCCTGCACACATGCAATCCCCCCCACACGTACGGACAGACGTACACACTTTCATATACACAGTTTGGAAAAAAAAACTGCCCCTCACCCCTGCATGCAGGGCCACATGGATGCACACAAACTAACACAACTCATTCGTGAGTCCAGTGAGAAAGGGTCTGCATACTTTAAGGCCTGAGTGCCAGTGACGTGAGACCAAAGCAAATGAATTAGAGTGGAGGTAGAAACGGAGCGTAGTGTCTGCTCCTATTAACCTGCATACAACTAAAAGACCCCGCTGCAGCATTTGATGCACTGCGCCCTACAGAGGGGGGTTTTGCTCCAGAAAATCACAATGTTCTCCAGATGCTCGCCAAGAGTTGCTCAGACAAACCAGCATTTGTGTTGTATCTGTCTGTTTTTTTGTGCATTTATTTTTCAGCTGTTTTATTTAGAAGGCCACAGTGCCCCACAAAGCCAAACAGCTTGTCCTGCTCAGACCAGGCATCGCTCGCTTACACATGTTTTCAGTGAAGGTTCTGCAGCAGTAGAAGGTCACATCAAAACCATCAGGGCACCATGGCTCTGACTGTTTCACTCCTAACGGCTGAATTCCTCTAATGTAAATGTAACAATCATTTCATGCACAACATGCACATATCTTCTCCTTCTAATTGCATCTAGTACTTCTGAAGATTGTTATGCTTCATATCGATTCATTTAAAAATGCACAATTTAGCACCCCAGAAATATGGCTTTTCCAGAACTTTTCCAGATGACTTTGAAATGAAATATGCGTTGGAAACCCATAAAATCTGTATACTGTTTGGCTCATTTTTTTTTTGCTTCAGTACATATATAAGACAGTGCCAATGTCATCAGTCATGTTCATAGTCCCTGCTATGCTCCCATCTATCACTTTTTAATTATCTTTTTTGTCTTTACTATGCCATATTTTATTATGCTGCTGACGACACCCCAATTTCCCCCTCGAGGATTAATAAAGTTTCTGTCTATCCAGGATCTCGCTTATCCGTAACTGTGAGAAGTTGCCAGCCCAGGAGCACTTTATTGTTCAGGAGTACCTGGACAAGCCCTTCCTGATGGAGGGCTACAAGTTTGACCTGCGCATCTACATCCTTGTCACTTCCTGCGACCCACTTCGCATTTTCCTCTACAATGACGGCCTGGTTCGCATGGGCACAGAGAAATACCACGCACCCAGTGAGGCCAACCTGGTGAGTCATAAACAGTACCACTGATATTAATGATAATAATGGCCTTTATTTGTGTAGCATCTTTTAAAGTAAAAATAAAAAATGCTTCACAGAAGCTACACGTGGATGCATGTTCTAACAATACTTGCATCTCTAGCCATCTGCCATTTGTGCAAAAAGGGCAGAAAGTATATTCAGTACCTAGTGTGTGGCCAATCAGGTGAGTCAGAAATAGACTACAGACAGATTGCAGAAGAAGATTTGCAGAACAATGTATTTGCCATGCACTGCCATGGACCGGAGCCATACTCGCTTGCATCTCACCATAATCAAATTAGACACACAAACACACGGGACGACAGAGGTCGGGCAACACAGTGTAATCTCTGTATGATCACAAAAAACATACACGCACTCAAACGCACGGCCAACAGTGCCTAAAAGCAGGCAGCTGTAGGGTTGATATTGTTCACACACACACACAAAAATGTGCAGGCGTACTGTATGCACACAGCTGAGCGTAAATGTCCACATGCCAGATGTCTCTTGTAATATCAAACCACTCATATTTGCCTTGAGGTTCTGCACCTGCTGAAGCACAGTCTGTTGCCGATGATGGGATGCACACGCACACACACACACACAGCTTCCTATCAAACATGATGCTTATCTAAAATATGAACACACAGAAACACACAGACACGTTGGACTCTTGTGACACAAGTGTGTATTGTCTTACCCAGCCTGTGACACATGATGGAGTGAGTCATGCCATGGAGATGGATGTTCAATCCCACAGAGAGTGGCTCCCAGACAGCCATCAGGGGCTGGAGTGGCCTGCAGTCACAGTGTTATTACCTTGTAGGCTAAGGACAAGGATGTATTGTCTTCAACTGTGAGTGATAGTGTTTAAAGAGAGGCATTCAACAGGGTTATACAATAGCTAGTTATCATCAACCACTCAATCACACTATTTGGCAAACATCCAGCATTAAAATCACACCTTTTTCTCTCAGATCGATGTTGCTATGCAAGAGATACCCCGTGACATTTTGTACTGCTTTCAATTAAACAGAATCTAAACTAAATCTGTCAGTGCGCATATGTGAATGTGTAATGTACTGTAAAGAGGCCCTCTTAACTGTTTCTCTTTTTTTGCTTTCCACAGAGCCAGCTCTATATGCATCTGACCAACTACTCAGTTAACAAACACAATGAGAACTTCGAGCGAGACGAAACAGTGGACAAAGGCAGCAAGAGGTCCATCAGCTGGTTCACCGAGTTCCTCCGCACCAACGACTACGACGTGGCCAAGTTCTGGGGAGACGTCTCTGTACGTGGGCAGTCTACCCAAACAGACCACAGAACACAGATACACAGTTCTACTCAGACATGTTGTGGCTGCCACCAAAGAAAGGATGTGCTGTATGATAACAGAATGCACCACAAACGCAAACAACACATGCGCACATCCGCGCAAGCCTGTAAGCGTACACTCACATACAGTATATACATGCTGTTCCTGCTAATCAGCGCAATTTGAACGCAATACACAAGGGGAGCAGCAAAGGGTTGATATAATGTGTTATGATAGCAATTCAGTAAACTTCAGTGCTTTGTTTGACTCGAGGAAGAGCTCAGTGAAAACATTCCCGGAGGGTGCGCTCTCCCGGTCTGGCAGTACACTGAGCTCATCCAAACACCTTTACTTCATTCGTTTTCTCTTATCGGGGTCTGTTCGGACGATGTCTTTCTGTTACTACTATTTTAGTTATCCCTTTCTCATATGTCCATTCTTCAGCCCTGGTTCTGTTTACATTCTCTTCTCGTTGCTGTTCTTCTCGACCTTGGCTCCTTGACTCCTTGTCCCTTTGTCCAAAGTGGTTTTGGCTGTGTGGTCCCTCAGTGCTTGTTCTCTGTTTTACTCTCTGCTCTCATGCAACCAGCATTCGACCTCAAAATCAAATCCCATTGGTTGTTATCCTCTCCACAAGGCAGTATTTTATTTCTTCTGTCAGTCAGCTTATACTTTTCTTTGAATTTGTGTCGAAAAAAGTTTTTTGCCTGTTTGGCAAGTTCCTGCTGTGGTAGTGTTTCTCCTTCTTTATTCTCCTCTCTTGTGCATCTTGTGTAATTGCTCCGCATGCTCCATTTTCTCAAGGCACCTAAATACCTTTTTCACTGTTGAATTTTTTTCCACACTTCCGTTTCTCTCTCTTTCATCTTTACTTTCAGTGGCACACCGGAGTGTCACCCTCTGACTCAGCCAGACCATCATCTTCTTCTCTCAGTTTCTCACCATTTTTTCTCCACGATTCTCTACAAAACTTGCACCACTTCAGTGTTACTGCTGTCCATCTACACTCAAACACTGTGCTCTGTTTCAGCTCTGTATTTATGCTCTCAGCTCACTCTCCTCCTCTCCTTTTCACTTCATCCCTTCTCTTACATTTCATTCCCGTACAGACCTAGCAGGCTTCCCTGACTATTCCTGCCAACAGTGTCGGTCAGAGAGTCAGTTTGTTTTCACATTGTCTGTGGGGGTTATGAATATCGTGTGTATGTTTTTTTCATGTGAAACACGGGCATCTCTTTCATACTGCACTGATATGCTGTATGGGGCAGAGTGTCCAGGTTTTACCTGCATAGCTGCAGCTTTTCATGTGGGCGTAATTTTGAGAGCAGTGTGACTACAAACAGGCCATATATGGATTTTGTATTTGCTAATAATCACACGCAAACAGAAACACAGTAAGTGAACAAAAGTTCAGCACCAATTGAAGGTTACATTTTAGATTAGTGTTGCCAAAGTCTTGCATGTCTAATCCTATGCAAAATTTCAGTTTTACACTTTGTTACTTTGTTTCATAACAAAGTTACAGTTTGTCGACACAGATGGTACCGTTACAGTGACAAAAAATATCTTAGGTCTGTTGATTATTGCTGGACACAGTGAAAGGTTACCATTTTTAGGCAACTTGGAAAACATAAAAATCCCCATGTTGTCTTACAGTAACTGTAGAAAGCCATTTAAAATGCAGAGTTTAAGGGGAATCAAAAAAGTTATTGTGCACATTTTAATTGACAGAATTATAAGCAAAGAGTAGTTGTAAGTATTCTCTATATTTTCTGCACACTTCTTGTTATATATATATTTGTTTTACACTTTAGTTTGACAATTCTAAACTTTTTGCTTCATCCTTCTGTAGTGTAAGTATCTTTTTCAGTGGGCATCCTGGTATATCCAGGACAGTTACCGTATATATAGAGAGAAGTGATTATATTCAAATAATTATACATGCAAACACATTAGCTGACAAATGTTTGCAAACCAGATTTAAAAAATAAAAACATTTTAAAACATTAAAGAGCCATATAAAACAATATTACCTCAAAGCTAACAGAATACAGGCACATGATGCACACACAAGCTCAGTGCTCGGCAATGGCCAATGCTCGGGGCTCTGGATACGGAGGGAGGTGTTGGAAAAGGGAAAAGTCTCACACACATACACATGCACTAGCCAGTGCAGGGACTTCAGGCATAAATGGCAGCAGTGGGAGCAGGTGTTTGTGCTGGGCAGCCTGTGGGTCGGACGGGTGGATGGATAGATGGATGGAGGTGTGTGAGCGGCAGACAGATAGAAAAGTAAGGGGGTGGGGGGGTTGCAGCTTATCAGGCCAGGGCCAGACCACTGTGCCCCTCTCCTGCACCCAGGAGTCATACTGGACTGGGTAAACTGCAGGCCAGCAGCACAGTGTGGGGCCTGACAGTGAGGGTAAGCTTTGTGCAGTGTGCCCACAAGTGTGTGTGTCAGGAGTGTGCATGGTTACCCCACTTACGCAGTGGGAGGAGGCAGGCAGGTAGGAGCCAGCAAACATGCGTGCAAACATACACAGCCCACAGGTTTGGAGCCACACAGATGGACCACCACCAAGACTGGTGAAAGTGTGTGTCTATGTGTGTGGGGGTGAAAAAGGTTCTGTGCTACAAACACTTTTTTGTTTTTCCTCAGCCTTTAAACTGACTGGTATCTGGAGAGACAGGAGAATTAAGGATTGATAGTACATTGTATTTTTGTGGAGCGAGTCTGACGGTTACAGGTCTACTATGTATCATGATTGCTTGATTCAGTGTATTTCTAAATTTAAAGGTTGAAGCATTTACCTGCAGTTGCAACCAGCAATTGAAAGAAGGCTCTTAATTGCACCATTTTCAGTTTGCGAAGACCCTTCATCAGCAACTATTAATGTTGCAGCCTATGGCTTTGTTTAATGAATGTCACTGGCTGAATAAAAAAGTGAGATTCTGTATTCTCGTGCTCATCTTGTGATTCTCATTGTGTTTGTGTCCTGCCAGGAGTTGGTGGTAAAGACCTTAATAGTGGCTGAACCCCACGTGCTGCACGCCTACCGCATGTGTCGCCCCGGCCAGCCACCAGGGAGCGACAGCGTCTGCTTTGAGGTCCTGGGCTTTGACATCATCCTGGACCGCAAACTCAAACCCTGGCTGTTGGAGGTACAACTCTGCATGTGTGCATGTGTTAATGTGAAATGGCGGAATCGTGTTCATATTTCATTTATTTATTTATTTATTTTTTTACTAATACCTACTCACAGATAACAGCAAATTTGCATTTTCAATGTATTTTTGTGGATGTAACGTATTTACAGTTTGATTTATTTTTTTGATTTTTAAATTTCAAAGTAATTCTTATTCCTTTTTTATTTTTATGTAGTTTATCACTGTCAATTATGCTAATGTTTTTCAAATTTAAGCTACATTGGAAAATAATGATAATGTAGTAGGAGTCTTATGCTTGTGATTAATAATATTTCACTGAGGGGTGCGTATGTGTGTGAAAGCGGAGGGCTGCAGTCTGTGGAGTCTCACCTGTCTATGCTGCTACTGAACTGACAGCAGCTCCTAAACTGAAGCAACGCGGCATCGGCAGGAGAGAGGGAGACGTTGCCACACACTGACAGAAAGCATAAACACACACTGATTTTGCTTACACACTCTGGTCCCCCAGTGCGCAGAAACACACACAAACACCCACGCAGTCTTGAGTATGTATTTGTGCTCCTCCGAACACAAGGAGAGTCGCATTCCTTTGTTTAATGCACACACAATTACATGCATGTGTGCATTCATACACGTCCACGTACAGAATTCTGTGCATACACAGCGGCATAAAAGACAAGACAAATACCCTCCTCCTCCTCCTCCTCCTCCTCCTCTACACACATGCAGGAAAATATAGGTCAGGGCGGCAGGTTGACGAGCAAGACACCCGCCCCTCATTCTCTCAAGTGTCAGTCATTCAGAAGAAGGATTCGAGTTCAGAGTCCACTCCAGGATTTCTGCCTCACCGCTCTGATGTCAGCCAGTCAGTTAAAGTGTGACCTAAATCCTTTAACCCAAAGTGGCTGTGCCCCCCCACCTTCCCACAAATTGACTCAAGGATGGGAAATGCCTCTGGGATAATTGTTTGTTTTCCCCCATCATACCAACCCAAAATAAATCTTGCGATTTCCAAAAGCCTCTGATTTGGAGGAACAAAAAAAGAAGGTGATATTTGATATTCAGTTGTTGTTGTCATAAGAGTCATTTTGGAATTAGGGTGATATACAGTAATTGCCCTACCTGACTTTTTTGTCTGGTTGAACAGTTGTACTCCATGACAAAAGGATGTACAAGTGAGAGCTAAAGTGGTGTTCCTTTTGACTGCTGGTGCATTGTGACAGTGTGTGTGCACTTTGTGCGTGTGTGAGCGTGTGTGAGACATGGCAAACAGCCGTGAATGCAGTTGTTCCACTCCAGTAGTAATGATCCCCCCTGTGCTACTAGCAGCTCTCTATAACTCTCATCAATTAACATTACACACACACACACACACACAAACACACAGCCCTGCTTCTCTTTCACGCAACATTTACAGCAACAATCATTTATTTCCAAAATTCAGCTGATTAGTCAGGGGATAGTTGCAAGCACAGAGACCCCCTCTCAAAACCTCACTGCGTACGCCGTCAAGCCTGAAAATAACTTTATTACCACTTTTTAGCCCGTCAACGTTCAATTCTATTCAGCTGGGACGCAACTCGCAACCGGGCCCATAGGCTGGTTGCCACAAACGGTACCTTATGGCAAGCCCTCAGGTCCAAATTTAATTTTTCAGCAGATCGCTCTGCAACATTTTGAGGTAAATTGAATCTATTTCACCCTGTGTCGCCATTTTATATTGTGTCACCCCCCACCCCACCACGAGTCCCAAAACAGTAAAAATTGTGTCAGGAATTGAAACCCAGTCTAGGTCTTACAGGTTTGTTTTGAATTTGTGGACTTCACCTCTCAGGTTTCCATATTGGTGTCACTGTGAATTATGTGTGTCATGCCTCGTTGGGGCTTTACCCAGACTGCTGTTCCGACAATGCCTTCCTCTCTTACTATTTAAAACGTCAGAGCTGGTTGGTGGACATGCAAACTCGCAGCCAGGAAATGAAAGTTCAACCTGTGTAAACTCAAAACCAGGTGGGTACCTGAAAGCTAGATGGTATCATATATAAGAAACTGCCAAATGACATTAGTCCTGCCCTTTGTATTTGTATTTTCGCCTGTCATTTTCTGAGCGTGTGGAGCTGGCTAGGAAGGCATAAGGAACATGATTGCCTCTCACATCCTCCAATTACACCTCCAGAAAATAGCCACTGTTTTTTTTTCCCGACGAGGTATTCAAAATAGTCCAAAATCGAGAACGAGTGGGCACGTTTGCCTCTATCTTGCCGCTGCAAGGAAAACCTCTGTGGAAGATACAAGATACTGGCTCTTTGTAAGAAATAAAGCACAAAGAGAAACCATTGCAAATATACTGATAACACATGCAGATACTCAAGAGGACAGCCCACAGACAAGCAAACACCTGCTAAATAGCTTGTTGCAGGGGTGAAAAAGGAGACAGCAACAGTGATGGTTCTCAAACCAAGGCCAGGCATCAAACAGGCACATTGTGCTCAGAGCAAGTATAGAAATAGGAGAGGAGAAGGTAAAAAGCGAGAGACAGGCTTTTGTGTGATCCTTATCTTAATTCAGCAGGGTTTTCAACACAAGTTTTACCTCCCATTGACATTCAAAACATCAGCACGACATAGGCGCACACACATAGACACACACACGCACAGACGCTTGCTCAAACGGGGTAACCGGAGACGTTCACTTTCATTAAACTGGCCCAGACAGCATCTGTGTCTCGTATAGGAAAGGCGTTTCATTGAGCCGTGATCTTCAGTTCACAGACACACACTTGAGTGCGCATACACACAGACAAACACACGCACACTAAATACATGTTCTCGCGCACAGTCTGCATAGACTGTGGTTTATATTGTTAGGGAGTGCCAAGGCTTTTGCTTTGAGGGCTTCGTTGAGTGTTTTCTTTGTTTTCTGCGAGCAAAATTAAAATAAAAACAAAAGAAAAATGCAAATCAAAACAAAATTGATGCAGAAATACACATATATTCAGTTCAGCGCAGACACTGCCTCATGGCCCAGGCACGTGGTGCTCTTAAAATTTGTGCGCTTGGGTCAAAGAGAACAGCAGGCACCTCCAGATCCAGTGTGAATGTTAAAGAGGGCATTTATTCGCGGCAAAATATAACAATGGGACGGCATTATCACCCCTTTACCCCTCCTCCTCTCTCAAGTTTATCTAGGACCCGTGTGCTGTAAGACAGCAAGACAAATCATTTCAAATGGGGTGAGGAAAATGGAAAAAAATATTACTGTGTGTTTTGTGGGTGATGGGAAAGGACAAGAGGAATATTTACACAAAAATATTTCTATAAATGCTCCAACCTTTACATAGGAACCTGACATATGAATCCTGACGGGTGTCCTCAGACCCCAACACAAAGATCTCGAATTAAAGCCCGGCTTCATTATAGTCAATGGCTCACCTCTTTCTTTTTATTTCTTTTGTTTTTAGTTGTTACCCTACATGCAGCAGAAAGGCTCCAGCTGGTCAACTCTAACTAAGAAGAAGCAAGTGTTTTTGTAGTAAGCACGAATAATTAGCAACCCGCCTGGTCCGTGCGAACCTCTCTCTGCAGTGTCGGGCTCCAGGCAGCTCAGAGGCTGGTCAGCCTGCTTGTTAGGGCCACAGTCAGTGTGTGAGACTGCGCAGGTGTGTGCAAATGAGTGTGAGTTAGTGTGTGTCTGAACCTGAATTTGATTTGTGTTGTGTCAGTGTGTGTGTGTGTGTGTGTGTGTGTGTGTGTGCATCTGCATCTGCACTGCTCACACGCATATGCACTGGGGGAGCTACTACATGCAACTGATGCTGTTTCTGTGTTTCTTGTGAATTTGTGGTCTTTTTCCCACTGGGAATAGTACGCCGTGGTGTTTGTGTGTGTGTGTGTGTGTGTGTGTGTGGCCATTCCAATCTGCCTAACATCAGACTCCAGCCCACAGCCCATTTTTTGATCCATCCAGAGAGGCATAAAACTCACAAACAAAAAATTTCAGTAAGCAATAGAAAAAAAGAGAGGCGGAAGCAACCTTGTTCTTCAACGTTCACAGTTTTTCATGTGTCACTGTGGAGCATCAAGATGCATCCAAAGATTGGAGCTTAGTGGTGGCTGCAACTTAAATACCAGCTCCTTGTGAATGTCTTTCCCGCTTTCTAGCCCTCCTGCCTCCCTTTAGGAAGGGCTGTGCAGAGTGATTGGCAGCTAATGAGGCGGGCATGGTTAGGTCAACCGTGGCACGGGTTTGTTTGTGTCTCATTGTGTTTGTGTGTGTGTGTGTGTGAATGGCCATTCCTACAACAGAGCAACAGAATGCAGCTGGACCGCCCCCCAGGGCGATGATCCTCCACCCCTCCCTGTTTTCACCCCTTCCTGCAACTTTCCTCTCTTTCAGTGTCCCCAATTGTTTCAAGATGATTTTGGTTTGCCTGTCCATCCCTCAGAGCCAACATAATCCAGACTTCCTTCTCTTTGGAGTGTGTGTGTGTGTGTGTGTGCGCGTGTGTGCGTCTTTCGGTTGGGGTGTGTTTGTGGGGAGCAATCTGCACTAGCAAGAGTAAACAGATGCCATGATACACACATACACATAGAAACAAAAATTCAGATTTTTTTTTTACTCTCCCACATCCTCAACACACAAACACATACTGCAAATTGATTACAAATTCTGAAAGTACTGTGAATTTCCTGTGTGGAATAAATAGTGTCTCACACTTACGTAAGCGTTCAGCTGAAATTCTATTTCATCTCAGAACGAGATGAAACTTTGATGTCCTTATAGCTTTAAATGAAAGCCTAAAGAGTAGCCGTTTAAAAAGTAGCTGTTTTCCCCAGGACTTTGGTTTTTTTTTCGAGGTTATCCCGCCTTTCAGATATTTCCTCATAAGTAATAAGTTTATAAGTAATAAGTATTTTCTCAGTCGAACGTTTACTTGCTACCTGTGTTCTCCAAATAATTTTCATCCCCTCATGATTGAATTTTCTGGGGTGAAAAATGATAGAGGAATACATACAGTTGGCTATACTCAATTATCTCTGGCCCCCATCCACCTTTCATTCTCCTTTTGCCTTTGATTAATCTTTGGTGCTTAGTGGGATTCATTCTTATTTAAATGTCGACGGCTGTCGTCCTTAGCTGTGAGGGGACGACTTTCTCCTGGTGAACCCTAGGTGGCAGTAGTTACCCACAAGCCGCTCTTTGCCTTATAAGAGGTTTATTAAAGAATAATTAGAATGATGTATGGCACTGTCTATCTCTATCCACATCCATTTTCCCCCAACATGACTATTTCATGGAATAAGTATCAAATTAGGAGCGCACGGGCCTCATATGTGGGGCAGTTGAAAACACACCCCAACATTTAGTCATTTATCATCAGGCATGTATGGCAGTACCAGTGACTGTGTATGTGTGTTTGTGTGTGTTTGTGTTCACAAAAGCGATTGTGAGAAAAGATATACACTATATTGCATAGCTTATGAGTGACATATGGAACTGTATTGTATGGCTGAGTGTTCAAGAGACTGAGACAGAAGATACTGTAATATATTCTTGCATCTTTATGAATGTCATTTTTGGATAGTTTGTTATATTCTCGCATGTGTGTAAGTGTTAAGGTGAGGATTGTGTATGTGTGTGTGTGGCTGCAGTACTATATGCACTCTTATCTTCTTTTGTGTACCTTTAAGGCACCGTTTGCTTTTTGTGGCTCTGCCTGATTGTATCTGTGTGTCTTCAAAAAAAACTCCCTGCACCCTTCGAGCCATTCAGTCACGCAGGTCAGGCTGACTTGTGGCGGAGCTGAGCGTTGGCCCGCTCACTCCCCAGACCTTTACCAGGAGTTCAGCATGCTCAGTTTGAGTTTCTCCGTGTCCGACCTGACCACTAAAAATGCCACAAAAAGAACAAAACAGTGATTGATAAGACGGCTGAAACAAGAGAGCGACTAAACCGGGCGGCCAGCTGTCTGTCTTTCTGTCGCCCTGCTACTCGCGCTCTCCCTCCCTCTGTCTCTCTCT
Organism: Psettodes erumei; assembly: GCA_016785225.1. Taxonomy (NCBI): domain Eukaryota; kingdom Metazoa; phylum Chordata; class Actinopteri; order Pleuronectiformes; family Psettodidae; genus Psettodes; species Psettodes erumei. Next base: position 5,740 of record JAFBJZ010000854.1, on the reverse strand, counting down.
CCCTCTCTGCCTCCCTCATTCCACCATTGTGCGGCAACAAACACTCCATTCTGACAGCGGTTGAACTGTGCCGATACCCTCGAGTGTGCAGGGCAGAATGGGAGGCTTGTCAAAGCAGTGGTTGTTTACACTCTGCCAGGAATAATAAGAGGGGGTCGTTTTTCTGAACCGATTAATCACAAGCAGCCCTCGCACTTGTTTGAGGAGTATTCCAGACACAGAATAGATGTCGATGTGGGGAAGCAATTTGTTGTGGAAAGAAAGCAGCTGATTGTTCGTGATCCATTGCTGCTGCTTTGTTATTAGGGTGTGTGTGACACAGCAGAGGCCACAGGCAGAAACTGTTGTTTGATGCCCACTACAATGACTGAGTCATATGATCATTGTAAGGATTTTTTTTCTTTTTTTACTGAGTTCATTCATAATTAAAATGCTCACAGTGAATGTCGAGATGGATTTGGAGTCTGAGAAACTGTCATACCATTGTATAAAATGACATTGAGTCTATTCTCTGTGGGTGTGCAGAATAGCCTATGGCTACGTTAATAATACAGTTTCTCATTGGGTGTGATTGTCCTGTATGGCCTTTACTTTCTAACCATCCTGGAGCAATACAGTTAGTTCCCACTCTAGGAAAGTAACCCTGAAGAGATTTTCCCACTTGTAAGTAAGTAAGTCAGTTAGCAAGTAAGTAAGTGAGTAAATATTTAAATAAATAAATAAATCAGCAAGCCCAGCCTTCTAAAATTGGCTGGTTGCAACTCTGGCCCTCTGTTTGTACTTTCGGAGCTACAGTAAAGCGCAGTAGACAGACTTGTGGTCCACAGACAATTCAAGCCAAATGGATGGGCCACCCACTACAATTTCACAAATGCCTTCATAAACAATGGCAAGTTACATATGCGTCTCAGCCACACATGTCCAGGTGCAGAAAATAAAAGTGTTGTATGTCCCTGTATAGAGCATGTTAAAGGTTTGCAGCTCACCCTCTTTGTATATTTAATTGGATGATAAGACGAGGATAAACCTGTCCAGTGAAAAATTACAGACTGACATGTTCTTTTCCTGCATGCTCCATCTGCTGTTTGACCGCCTGATATTTGGGCTACATTAATGCGATGCTGATGCTGGACTGAATCAAAGCACAGTAAAAAGGAGTTTCTAATCTTTTCATCTGACGCTTTTATTGAATGCGTCTTGGAGCAACCGAAGGCTCCTTTAAGACCCTGCCAGAGTCACTTAAGGAAATCAGAGTGGGGGTTTTGGGAGCCTGCAGGGGTTCATTAGGACCAGACTGGTCCAACTTCCTTTGCCAGAGAGGAAAAGGAGAACAGAGAAACACGGAGAGAGAAATGAATAAGAGAGGTAACGACCGGGGGGTGGGGTGGGTGGGTGGTTTGACCAGACAGAAAACGGGGTGAGAGACAGCAAGAAACAGAGTGAGAAGAGAAACTAACCAGGAGAGGAGGAGCACGACAGACAGAGAGCTGGAGAAGAGAGGCGAAAGATTGAAGGAGCGCAAAGAGAGACAGCGAGTGCTGTGATGCCAGTCTACCCTGTGACAGCATGTCACCACAAATCAAACTAAGAAATGAAGACAAGTAACGAGACAACCGTCGCCAGGATCACTGCCAGTCTGGCTGCTACCTATAGGCTACCGCACTCTAGAGCCATACTCTTTTCATTGTGGCCATCATATTGGAAAGTGCTCTAAATGAAAACAGACCTCTTCCCTCTTTTTCTTATTGAGTGTTTTTTTTTTTTAGGTAAGGCACTGTGGGTCGAAGTTGAGCTCCTGTCCTCAACACACAGAGGGATGCATTGTAGTGAAAGAGTTGGATAGGGTCTGTGTTCCTTTTCTCCTCTTTGTGCTGCAAGACATTCATCACCTACCCCCGTCCTTCAGATAAATGGCCGCTGTGTAGAAAAGTGCACATGTGGGTGCGCACACACTCACTTCTAAAGCCACATCCCGATGAACCCACTTCATGCTGGTGTGGATTTAGTAGCTCACTTGTGGTATTTGTAGATATATGGTCTGAAGTGGTCGAATAAGCGGCCCAACAGGCTACCAGAAGGCTATACAGAAACTTCAGATTGACACAGATAGCTTCAGTTTTGGTGTTCAGTGTTATCCACCTATGCCTTGCCACGCTTAGTTACAAGCATTTCTTCCTTCTACAAGCTGATTCACTTCATCCTCCCCCAAATATTTTTTTTTGTTTTTACTGCTTGCATATGATCCAAGCTGAACAGTCTTTCAGTTACTGCTCTCTTTTTGGGCCACCAGCCCGAGCTGGCTCTCTCAGTTCCTGGGAGCCTGGTTGTGATGTAAATATTAACATACAGCACTGCTCGCAAATCTGCCACAAAGTAATAAGCACCTTTGTGTCAGGATTAGTGATGGCTAGTTCAGAGGAAGGGGGGAGAAAAGGGAAGGAGTTGCTCAGAGCTACCCTGCAACCCTTGAGACGCTTTGCACATCTCTGTAAAGGACCTTTCGGGCGACATTGCTGATTTTCAGCCAAAAATCTTGTTAGTGCCAAATGGCCTGATGTTGCACAACAGTTAGTTCTTTCTTTGGCCTCGTTCAGGGTTCTTTACCCACCTTTCTGATTGGTGGATAGAGCACATCCATAATGAACTCTAAAACCTCCAACTGGCTCAGTGTTGCTCTGTTAGTGAAACCATGATTTCTGATTGGCTACGTGTTCAACTGTATTCAACTGCTTCTTTTTAAGGGAAAATAGGAACAGGGCAAATTACGTTTCTGACACACACACACACACACACACTCTGACTACAGATTAAGGCTTCTGAGAAGGATGAATATGCCAGCTACACTTCCAGAACCATTACTGAAGCCATGACTTAAAACCAACATATTAAAATCAAGTGATTGTTTTGGACATAATGGGAGCAAACCACAAATACACTGCCAACAGATGTAGTCATATAGTGGGTCATATTAAGTAGTAATCATGATCATCATCATGATAAACATAATTTGATGCTTCCATATTTGAAAAAGTGAGGAACGTGTTCAACGGTTGACAGTAAGGCTCATTTCAGACCAATATCCGTCTTTGTCTTCATGAAATTCTTTCTATATTATAACACATGTTCAGTGTCATCAATAACGAACACATACAGCAGTTAGGTGAAAATAAACTTCCCCAGTTACTATATTCTACTCTACAGAGTCTGTCTGACCATTGTCTGAACCGATCCGATGGGTGAGGTTAAGTCTAATGATTCACTAAACTCCATTTAAGTCATGACCCTATTCCTGTGTTAACGAAAATCATCAACTGTACTTAGTTACACTCATCCCACAGACCATTATTAAAGCTATTACTATTAAAGCCGATACATATCAAATGACACCAAGGGGACTCCCTCATACTATTGTTCCCCCATAAAAACGAAAATAGGCAGTTTTGCACATTTGAAAGGATCCACCGTATCTCAACAATCAAGGGTTCTCGTTCCCAGCCAGCCTTTCGGTGGGCATCTGTTGCATTGTCATCTGAAGTCACCTCATAGGAAGACACCATTACGCTCACAGTTACCACTTCATTCACCCTCCCTCTGCATTTCTCTCCATTTGCTGGTCCTTTTGTTGTCCGGCACAATCTCTTTCTCATCTTGGAAGAGAGACAGAGGGAACACAACAAAGAGTTAAGGGGAAGAATTGATTTGTTGTGTCATATAATAACTGATATCTGAATACCATGCGCCGGTGCTGAAAATTGGTTCTGTTTAGAAAGGTGAGCTGCTCTTGAATTTTTCCCTGGGTGATGCCGGCTTTTGTGCCTCAAATCGCAGGTGGCTTATTCTGTTCTCACTCGGCTGACTCTGTCTGAGCATGCTTGATTGTATATGACGGCACCGAGCTGAGGGGTGGTAATTTTCCGGTGCTCACAAAGAGATCATTGCTGGCAGTGGCATGGAGGGGCGTTGCATTGTCTGGTTTTGGTGGACTTACTTAGGTCACAGAGTCATGGACCACTCAGTGTGGTTGACTGAAAAGGACAGGGTCACCTAACAGGTGACAGCGTAGCCTACACAATCTGTTTGTATGCCTGCATGCGTACTCAGACACGCTGACTCTTCTTCATGCACAAGCATACACGCGGCAGCGTCAGACAGGATTTATGCTCAGGCAAAAGCTAAGAGTTACAAAGTGTCCTTCAAAGAGAAAAAAAATCTGCCTTTCCATCTTTCTTCTCTCGTTCTTGTGAAAACAGATCACTTTTTTCCAAAAATGCCCTAAATCCACATCTATAACTGCACAGCATTTGTCTGCTGAATTCAGAAGAAAGAAAAAAAAAAGATGAAGTAAAACTCCCATCTCCCTCTCCACAGAATATTCTTTGAATTTTTCTCTCCTCTCCTCTCCTCTCTGGCAGATCAATCGAGCTCCGAGCTTTGGGACCGATCAGAGGATTGATTATGACGTGAAGAAAGGGGCGCTGCTCAACGCTCTCAAACTGCTCAACATTAGGTGAGGTTCTCCACAGCGGTCATAACACGTGCATGTGCATGGAGGTAGACACACGTGAACATCGAGAGCCCCTTTAACTTTCATGTGCGGGGCAAGCAGCGCTCATGTCAAATTTCACTGACGGCTCTGAATGTTTTAAGATTTCAATCGATTCTGTCAGTTTTCTTTATTTGCCAACCCTGAAAACTTTGAAATTACTTTGATGCACAGCACAGTTCACTCTTTATATGGTTTTGGGTTCAGACTGATGACACAATAATGACCTTTTGTTTGAAAATAACAGGAGGATTGAGCAGGACGAAAAGCAAAAACTGCTGTCCCTTGAAATGTGTGTGTTGGTGTTGCTGTAGTGGATACAAAGCTTAGATAATGGCCAGTCTACAAAGCTGTGCCTCTATTGTGTGCTTTGTGCACTCTTCAATCCGACATGCTGTGTGTATATGTGTGTGTGTGTGTTTCAATTTCTTTTTACCTGTAAGTTAGGCTGTCTGTGGTTTTGAGTCCACATTGTTCCCCCTGCTTCCTCTGTTGCTCTTTTACTTTTCTTTGTGGTTGTATTTGTTTTCTCATTTACATTATGCATACAGTCAGTCTAAAAACAAGTTACTCACGAGTCTCAATGTGTAATGTGTGTGTTGTACATGTAGTGTGTGTTTGTGTTTGTGCGCGCATGCTGGCATGCTTTTCTGTCCCCTGGCTACAGTGAGCCTGTCCACTGATTGATCATCGTACACCGGACCTCTGGATCTCTGCTCTCCTTTTCCCATTCTCTCTCTGTGCTCGTCCTCCTCTTACTGCTCTAAATATAGTCTCAACTCAAACACACACACACGCACAGGATCAATTACATGCAGAACCATAGATCGAGTTTGGCCGAGTGTGGTGTGTGGTGCAGCCATTCCACATAAAAACTCACTCCATCCTGCCCGGCTTCAGTCGGCACAGACAAATCTCTTATCCAAATGATTTGTTTCATGGCTGATATTTGCTGTGTTCCCACAGATTAAAAGGGGAGATTTGATTATTTCATGACAAATAAATCGTAGGAGGCCTTGAAAGGCGGCAGGCAGTTTTTTTTCCACTGGACATACTGCTTATGTTCATGCTGGAGTGAAAGAGGGCTTTGTTCTACCTCACTCACTTTTCCCTTATACAGTAATGGCTTTGCTTCCCAGGAGGGGCCGGTGGTGTGTAGAGGTAGGGCGGCTCTCAGCTCTGTTTGCAACACCAACT